>OY744482.1:79685040-80885040 GCA_963556165.1 Tipula helvola | reverse complement strand
AAATAAATTTAAAAATGTTCGCATAAACTTCATGAATAAAGATGTTTCACTAATGTCGCGCTCTATTGACTCGAACAAAAACGAACTTACATCAAAAAATGCTAAACTCTTCATAGTAGAAATTGATCTTAGTTCAGTTTTTTTATCTAGATCAATTTTTTCCCGTCAATAGAATGCGACTTATCATCGAAAAAAATATGCTGCCAGATCAAAAAATGTTGCTCTAAAATACCCTTCATGTTCTTTACAAAAAAAAAATTGATTTTTTTTTCACAAAAAAGGAATCTGGATTAAAAAATGCAGAAATTGATTTTAGTTTTTTTTATCTGACAAATTTTCCTATTATCTCAAAATTGGCCATTTTTGAGATGTGTCACTGTTCTCGCAAACCGACGATATGTATTATTATTACAAAAGTCGCTAATACCCAGGGGCTTGTTTTTTGAATGAAGCTTAATTTATAATTATATTTATAAATCAAAATTTAAACATTTTTAATTAAATTTTTAACCTTTAATTGATTTTTTAATTAAAATGCAACAAATTTTAGGCGCCTTATGATAATTTAAACTTAGAGTCAAGCCCTAAAGCTAAAAAAAAATAACATTTTGGCAACAACATGAAGAAGTACCTACTTAATAAAGAAAAAACTTGAGACCAGTTTGAATGTTGATTGCAAAGATAAAAATATAAAAACTTCTAAGACTTCAGAGAAACCGGTGTAGCACATCGGTTTAGAAACAAAACTATAAAATTTTATATATTGGACAAACTTCCGTCTTTTTAAAAAGTAGCTTGAAATTAACAATAATAACGATTAATGACAATTTAACGATTTTAGATACTTAAGTTGTTGAGTAAAATTGTTAAATAATTAAAAGCTCAAGGCTGATGGGAAGTAAACCTTACCTTATTAAAAAAAAGCTTTCTATATAGGATACATTTCACCTTAGCCATATAATTACGTAACACGTATATGTACTTCATAATATAGCGCGCAAATAGTTTTTGTTGTGTTTTTCCATAAAAATTAACTTAATAAATGTCAACTAAATGTATATTATGTAGATTATGTATATACTCATTTATATAATATATAACACACAACACAATATGTAATTTAAGTATTTAAATGTCATTCACAACAAATTTATTTTCACTTGAGATATAAACCAAGAAA
This sequence comes from Tipula helvola, assembly GCA_963556165.1. Classification (NCBI taxonomy): domain Eukaryota; kingdom Metazoa; phylum Arthropoda; class Insecta; order Diptera; family Tipulidae; genus Tipula; species Tipula helvola. Next base: position 80,883,860 of record OY744482.1, on the reverse strand, counting down.
TATTTTTTTTTGTTTTATGTATATAAGACAAAAAAAAATCCAATTCGTCGACGGTTACATTCTTTATACATATTTATATAATGGTACAAGAAGCTGATGGATTTTTCCGTTTGTATTCATCTTATATTTGTGTATGTGTTATCCTAAAAAAAAAAATAGCAAACACGACGAAAAACTTTATCATTTTCATGAATTGGAAAATGTTGTTATGTCCCAACAACAAAAATTTTGTGTGTGATAGTAGATAAAAGTTTTGTGTTTTGGTTTGGTGGTGTGCTTGCTATCTCCCAAGAGTTGTTGGTTTTTTTTTTTTGAATATTTTATCTTTTCTAATGGTTAATAATTGTATAAATTAATCAAATTATATTTTGATTTATTTTTGTTTGAAAATAAGTAGATTTTTTATCGTTGCTTCGTAAATAGTTTGTGCCACGATTGTGGGGTAAGTATTGGTTGGATTTGGTTTGAATTTGAGGGCAAGATTTTATTCGAAAATATTTTTGGTGAATAATATTCCATTTTCCGTATTGGACTAACTAAATTTGGTTGAAATTTTTACACATATTAATATTTCCAATTACGTTTAGTCACAAATCAAGTCACAATATAAAATTTCGAATGTGCAACTCTCTAATCTAATAATTTACAATTTCTAAGCACAATCGTTTTCAATTTTCCATCGCAATAAGATGAAAAATCTACAGAATAGTGTTCCATAATCCAATATACTATACATACATTACATATAAATTAAAGTAAGTGAATTGGATACTGAGGAGGCAGGGGGAAAGTATCTGCAGATGATAGAAATTATTCTCTTTAAATTAAATTTTCTTAAGCGTTCACAACAGAATCCATTATGAATTTTGGAATTATATATGTATACGTAAAATCCGAGAAATATATAAATAAAGAAATACATATACATATTATATAATACGATTCATTTTTATCTTAAAGCTATTATCAAATTTTACTATTATCATCATGACACTAAGAAATCCATTTATTTTAAGGTTTTTTTTTTGTTTGGTCTCAAGAAAATATTTTTTTACAAGTACACCCCTAAGCATATCCTAAGCTTTATACAGTGAAACCTTTTACAAGAAATTTTGCGGCATGATGAGCTTTAAATAGCTTTAAATTTAGCCTTCTTTAGTTCATGAAATGAGACATGTATGTATTGCACATATGCACCATATGTGAAACCCGTTTGAAACTCTGGCCGATTTTATCACCATGAAAAACATAGCGAATCTCTTCGTTACAGTGAAATTATTTCGAAATTTTTCGTTTTACAAAATCGGTTTCGATTACAAATAATCATCTTGAATTACCGTATTATAATGAGATCATAAATTCAATCGCACCTTTACATTCCTTAAAAAATCTCGTCCCATCAGTATTCATATCTACATAATTTACTACGTTTCCATGGTCGAGTAAACCGGAATTAACCTAGATTATTTCGTCAGGGATGCGGAGTTTTCGATTTTTAAAAAATTTCTAGGTGCTATGTCCCCTTAATCACTATTAACTTACCTTTAAAATGAGCTCAAAATCAAAATTATCGGATAATTATTTTTCTTTTTATTGCCATAAATACAACATCATGATTATCATTTTTCTCAAAATTTGACACCCTGTATCTTTAACCACAACAACAAAAAAAAACATTTCAAAATTCTTTTTTAATCAAGGCTATGCATTCAAAACATAAAAATCATAAAATTAAAACATGACTTATGGCTCCATATAGTGAATTTATAGATAGATCGCCTATTATACCGGGTGTTTCTTTTAAACTGAGACGATCACATATCTCGAAAAATAGCCACTCTACGGAAAAAATGTCCATAATCAAAATTTAATCATACCGCGGGGGAAATACATTAGTGCAAAAAAATAGTCCCCCACCCCCCGCTTTGTAGGTGGGGCGCGGGGTAACTTTGAAACTAAGATAGGAACCCCTATTTTTTATTGCAGATTCGGATTCTACGGCTAAAAATACGTAGGATTTGACTGAAACATTTTTTTCGATTCATGTTAGATGGCGCTGTAATTGACGATATTCAATTTTTATCTCGGATTAAATATCTCGGAAAATAAGCACTCTACGAAAAAAATGATAGAGATCAAAATTGAATTATTCCGCGGGGGAAATACATTAGTGTTAAAATTAGTACCCTCACCCCCTCCTTGTAGGTGGGGGTACTAATTTTAACACTAATGTATTTCCAGCGCCATCTATCATGAATCGATAAAAATGTTTCAGTCAAATCCTACGTATTTTTAGCCGTAGAATCCGAATCTGCAATAAAAAATAGGGGTTCCTATCTTAGTTTCAAAGTTACCCCGCGCCCCACCTACAAAGCGGGGGATGGGGGACTATTTTTTTGCACTAATGTATTTCCCCCGCGGTATTATTAAATTTTGATTATGGACATTTTTTCCGTAGAGTGGCTATTTTTCGAGATATTTGATCGTCTCAGTTTAAAAGAAACACCCGGTATAGACGGCTTTGTTGAGATGCCGGTAATGCAATTTCATCCTGTAATAGATTTCCTTCTTTTTTTCTTGTTGGGTTTTGTAAATTGGTATTCTTAGAGCCGTAGACTTTGGTAAAATTTCGCCAAATTTGTTTTTTTTTTCAATATAATAATTAACATTTTCAACTCTTTAAAATTTCAAATTAAGCTGAGATTCCAAAATTTATTTGATTCATTTTCGTATGCTAATTAAAAGCAAGTATTTTATTTATACATTTTTTTTACCGACCTTAACACTGGGTGAGTTTATTTCTTTCTGAATATTCAATTATAGTTCAATTGTGGCTGCTTATTTTAATTGATGGTTCAATGATTACTGTTTCGGTGCAGCGGTCGATACTTCGATTGGTGCTTCAGTTAGTGTTATTAATTCAACTGGTGTCTGTTTCGGATAAGATTTTAGTTTTTGTTGTATCGATTATTGTCGTTATTTCGATCGGGTTTGCTGTTTCGGTTGTAGTTAAGTTGGTGTTTTGGGTGTTGCTGCTGTCGTTGTGGCCGATACGGTTTTGTCTGTTGTTGGTGGTTTGGTTGTTGGTGCTGCAGTTGTTTCTGTTGGTTATACGGATGCGATTGTGGTTGTGGTTGACGATTTGTTTGTTGTCGATGTCGTTGCTTCGGCCAATTTTGCTGATGCGGTTGTAGTTGTAGTTGATGATTTGGTTGTTTCTGTTGTTGTCGTTGTGGCTGATGCGGTTGTATCTGTAGTTGGTGGTTTGGTTGTTGTGTTGTCGTTTCTTCGGTCGGATTTATAGTTGCGGCTGTAGTTGTAGTTGGTGAACAGGTTGTTTCTGTTGTTGTGGTTGTTGCTGATGCGGTTGTAGTTGTCATTGTAGTTGGTGACTCGGTTGTTGTACTCATTAGTGCAGGTGATGTAGGTTGTTTAATGGATTCATGATCCCATACATAATCCCAAGTATAGTATAATTCTCTTGAACATGAGCAGGGTTCATCTGTATAATTATAATACCAATAAGGAAGAGCCGATGCAAAAGCAACAACACTGAACACAGTAAGCAATGAAATAATTATCATTTTCTTGGTATTTATTTTAAGAGAGTTCACACACGTCTATTTAGATACACGTTAAAAATATGACTGGATAGATTTCTTAGTATAAACACCGTATTTATATCGTGATTTTGATTAAAAATCGGAAATTTTCGATGTACGTGATTTTTGTCTACATAGATCTTATGCATCACATAACGCACGTGAATTATCACAAGTTTACCTATCTGATTTCCAAGTTAATATTTCCGTAATTCTTGAATTTATACTTCAAAATAAACGTTCGATAAGCTTTCCCAAACAGTATTCAGATTTGGTTGGTTTCAGGTTACTTCTTTAATCGGAGTCCTTATTCCTAAGTACTATCAGAACAAACGGTGTTTCATCACTTTTAACATATTTCACGGCTATTTAGAGAACCTTCCATTTAACGATATGTAAGCTGATATTGCCCCGAAAGTTTTCTTCAACCAGATAGAAAGTATATTCACGAACTTGATCAGTTTCGTCAACCGGAAGATTCATCAGTCTCAGAGGTAAATGACTTTGCCCTTGAAGCATTTAACACTTCAAAAAATAATAAAACAGTTTTGAATAATCATTCGACTGCGGAACCAAAGTATAGGGAGGTTCCGAGTAAAACCGCTAATGCTTCAATGATAAAGATTACAGAGAACCCTAATAATCTAATTGATTGTTGGAATTGTCACGACATAGGACATCGCTATCAAGATTGCTCGGTCGTTCCCAAACACATTTTTTGTTATGGGTGTGGTACGGAAAATGTAATAAAACCGAATTGTATGAAATGTAATCCAGCCAAATCGGAAAACGTGCCGCAGGAAAACCGATTGACTGGGCGAACGGTTTTCCAAAGACCAACACAACTCAGATCTCACAGTAAAAATCCAACCAATCATCTCGAATCGGAGGGAGCGAAGTCCCAGACACGTTAAGTGATCAAGACATTTTAATACATAGTTCGCCAAAAATATCCAATGCTCTTTCCACCATTTCTTCTCAAACACTACATACAGTACCTACTTATTCCCGAAGCGCTCGTTATTGGTATAGTAGACGGAAAATTAAATCTAAATGCGTACAAACAATTTTACACAATGAAATTGATGGAAGACCATATGCGGAAGTGCTTGTTGGAGATCACACTATGCGTGGATTACTAGACAGTGGTGCTAATATAAGTGTAATGCGAGCAGGAAGTCACTCTTTACTAAAGTCGTTTCAACATAAGTTTCATAGTTTGCCGCCGTACGTCCTAACCGCAAACGGACAAAAAAATGCAATTCAATGTACCCATAACGTATTTGAACAAAACACGTAATATACATTTGCACGTCGCACCGGATTTAAAGCAGAGCCTGTATCTCGGTATAGACTTCTGGAACGAATTTGGTTTAGCTCCAGTAGTAGTCGAAGAGCTTTCCCAGTCGCTTTCCAACTCCGATATTAGTAATCAGCATACCCTCTCCGATAAACATCATATTGAGCTAAAACGCATTATTGAGTTGTTTCCATCTTCCGATCTGCTTAGATTAGGCAAAACCTCTTATACAACCCACAACATTGACATCGGAACATCTACTCCTATTAAACAGAGGTACTATGCGCTTTCGCCAGCCATCCAAGCCGATATAAATAAGGAGTTAGATCGGATGTTATCGCTGGGCGTTAACGAGGAAAGTAACAGCAGTTGGTGTTCTCCGGTCAATCTCATTAAAAAGCCCAATGGTAAACTAAGACTCTGTTTGGATGCACGTAAACTGAACGCGGTAACTTTAAAAGATGCGTTCCACTGTCACTCATCGAGGGATTACTGGGAAGACTAGGTCAAACTAGGTTTATTTCTAGTATTGATCTAAAAGACGCCTTTTGGAAAATTCCTTTAGACGAAAAATCCAGGCAATATACCGCTTTTACAGTTCAAGGAATACCGTTGTATCAGTTTCGAGTCATGCCATTCGGCTTATGTAATGCGCCTCAGCGAATGTGTCGTCTGATGCACAGGGTTATTCCAATTCATTTACAGGATCGGGTCTTCGTGTATTTAGATGACCTTTTGATCACCTCAGCCAGTATTGAAGAGCATTTTTCATTGTTAAAAGAAGTCGCGGAAGCTAACCTCACCATCAACCTAAAGAAAAGCAAGTTTCTGATGAAACAAATAAAGTATCTGGGATATATTGTTGGTGATGGTGGCCTACACGTAGATCCCGAAAAAGTCTCCGCAATCGAAATTTACCCTGTTCCTCGTACGCTTAAGCAGATTCGCCGATTTCTTGGTATCACCGGGTGGTATCGGCGCTTCATCGCTAACTATGCTACCATTAGCTCACCTATTACGGATTTGTTGAAAAAGGAGGGAAAATGCGTTTGGACCGAAGAAGCACAACGTGCTTTTATTGATTTAAAGTCGGCTTTGATAACAGCTCCCGTGTTACGTAATTTGGACTTCGCGAAAACCTTTTATCTTCAGTGTGACGCGCGTTCGACAGGTGTTGGCAGTGTTTTGTTCCAGCGAGGGCTAGAAGACGAAGAATTTCCTGTAGCTTACATGTGAAAAAAACTTAATAAAGCGCAGAGAAATTACAGTAATCCCCCCTATAACACGGTACTCTTATAACGCGTTTTCATACTACGCGATTTCATGTCCCTCGTATAACACGTGTTTTCCCCCGTGTAACACGGGGATTTCCCACATTGATTTTAATAAAACGCACATATTTCGTTTATAAATAGTTTTATCTTAATATTCGATTTAAACCCCCTTTAACGAGAAAAGTTAAACGTGAATCATTTGTACATAACGCGTTATACGGGGTCATACGAGCGCGTTGTACGAGCATTCTCGTACAACGCGTTTTCCTATAACGCGGAACGAATCTACCGTGTTATAGGGGGGATTACTGTATTCAGTCACGGAGCTTGAATGTTACGCTGTCGTGTTAAGCATAAAACGATTCCGAGCTTACATAGAGGGATTCCATTTCGTGATTATCACAGATCATTCAAGTCTCCAGTGGTTAATGTCACAAAAAGATCTTTCCGGAAGACTACCACGCTGGAGTCTGAAATTACAAGGATTTGATTTTGAAATCCAACATCGAAAAGGTACCCAAAATATAGTCCCGGATGCTTTGTTTCGCCTTGGTGTTGATGAAATCTTAACAGATAACCTACAGGTAAAAGACTTGCCATTGCACGTGGATTTGAATTCACCAGAATTTTCAACGGATGAAGAGTATGTTGACCAAATTTTAAATTTTCAAAAACTATCGAATGTAAATACTAATTTAAGAGTAGAAGATGACAAGCTCCTTTTCTGCCCATCCTATGGCACCTCGATGCGTGATACCGATTTACCGGAATGGAAATTGGTCATAACTAGCTCGATGACACATAAACTTATGGAACAAGCACACTCTCCGCCGTTATCAGCGCATTTTGGCTTTGGAAAAACATTGGAAAGACTTCGGAGATATTTCTACTGGCCCAATATGACTAAGTGCGTCAAAAGTTATGTATCCGAATGCGACATGTGCAAAATGTGTAAGCCTATAAATTATGCCACACGTCCTCCAATGGGGAATTTCACTGAAGTTCAGCATCCATTTCAATGGTTATTCATGGACTTCTTGGGCCGTTATCACCGAACCAAGCGTGGTAATGCATTTATTTTGGTTGTGCTGGACAAGTATTCACGATTTGTTTTACTTAAAGAATTAAGGAATGCCAACGCCGCCAGTCTCGTCAAATTCGTGGAAGGACAAATATTCAACCTATTTTCCGTTCCAGAAACAGTTTTGACGGATAACGGAAAACAATTCGTGTCAGTCCAGTTCAAAACACTTCTCACCAAATATGGTGTGAACCATAAACACATCCGAACATGTTAACATGTCTAACACATCCGAACATGTTAATCGTTGTATTTTATCGGCTATTCGCTCGTACATCAAATCTGACCAGCGTGACTGGGATTTACATTTCAGTGAAATAGCGTCCGCTTTGCGGAATGTTGTGCATGAATCTAATGGCTATTCATCTCATTATTTAGTGTTTGGTGAACATCATAAAAATCATGGTTCCGATTACGCTCTACTCAAATTGCTGACTCCGCATAATGATAATGAAATAATAATCTCTTCAAAATCTGAAAGGCACAACTTGGCGCGTGAATTCGTTTTGACCCATTTACGAAATGCTTACGGGCAAAAAGTATTCATAAAAAACTTTGCACAGAGTATTGCTTCTAAGAACTTCGCTAAACTTGCTCCTAAAGCTATTCGGGCAGTTATTTCGAAGTCGGTAGGTCAGGTAGCTTTCGAATGTAAAGACTTGAAAGGAAATGTTTTGGGAGTTTATCATCTCAACGATATTTACAATCATTGATTATGAGTTATTCATATATACAATATATATCATGAGAATAATCAGCCCGGCTTTTGAGACATCTCAGTGGTGTGCGTCGTCCCCACGATTGTAACGACTCCCTTTTTGAGTCGAATACATCCCTATTAAACGTCTTGCATTGCGTTAAACAACAATTGAAATAATCGTGATGTTAGATTTTATGATCTTGTTGTATCTGCAATTATTTGGCGGGAATACTGATTGGTAATAAAACAGAAACAACAGAACAAATCTGGTTGGAATGAATGAAAACAACTCAAACAAAAAAATGAAAAAATAGTAACGGGATGAGATGTGTGATCAGTGTATATTTGTCATCAGCACAGCAAATTTATGTTTGATATGAGTCTGGAGTAACCCCCCCCCCCCCCCCCATATCGAATGGTTATTGTATACGTACCGTTTAGTTTAATCGGTATGTTACACCTGCTACGTCCTCGTCATGGGTCCTGACATCGAGTTTCTTACCGATGACTGAACGCAGGAAATTATACTCAACTAGTACTGCTCTATCCTAAATCAACTTTTCATGAAAGAGAATCCTCCTACAAAAATTTATTTTGCTTCAAACCTCAAAAAAAAAAATCGAGCAAGGTTTATTCTTAGGTAATTTTCAACAAGGAATTTAATGGTGAGCTTGGTTGTGACGATGACCTTCATATTTAAGGTGTTTTTGAGGCCAAGTTAATTTTGTATAGGGAAACCCAAGTTTTAAAGCGAAGTTTTTAAGCGATCAATTGTACGTTAGAATATGTATTTTCCATGACATGCCAAGGTCACCTGAAGGAATATGTATATTTTAATTGTAAAGCTATGAAAATTAAAAACAAAATAAAAATTTTAAAAATAAAGAATTAATTTTTTTAATTTTTGTTTTTTTTTAATGTTCGTAGCAAATCATAAGCATTATATTCCTTCAGGTGACCTTGGGAGGTCATGGAAAATACATATTCGGACTTACAATTGATCGCTCTTTTCAAATCCGATGTCAAAAATAGGAGTTTCCCTATAACAAATAACCTTAACCTCAATATGACCTTGAAGATGAAGGTCAAGGTCATAACCACGTTCACCATTAAATTCCTTGTTGAAAATTATCTAAGACTAAACCTTGCTTATTTTTTTTTATTTTTGACATACTCCGCGAGATTTCTAGGGGTTTCCATACTTTCACCTCGCAATGTAAATTCCTTCAGATGATCATGGGGAGGTCATGGAAAATACATACTCGGACGTAAAATTGATCGCTATTTTCGATTCTGTCATCAAAAATCTAATTTAAAAAAATGATTTTGACCTCCAAATGACCTTGAAAATAAAGGTGAAGGTTACAACCAAGCTCACCATTAAATTCCTTGTTGAAAATGACCTAAGAATAAACCTTGTTCATTTTTTTTTTTGGACCAAACTCCACGAGATTTTTAGAGGTTTCCATACTTTTTCCTCACCCTGTATAGACGGCATTGTTGAGATGCCGGTAATGCGATTACATCCTTTAATGGGTTTTCCTTCTTTTTTATCAAAGCGTTTAACTAGTTTGCGCCTCAAGATAGTTTGCATCGGTTAGCAGTAAATGTAGAACCATTATTGTTACTATAGAGTGTTCAAATTTGAGGTATCTATGTATATAAATATTCCGCCATTTATATTTTTTGTACTAGAGTACCATACGTTATTTGACAGATGACTAGTACAAACATTCCGGTTAGTTAAAATGGATCGCTACACAAGTGAACAACGTGTTTTCATTATTAAAACTTATTTTAAATAATTTGGTGAAAGTTATTCAGAAGTTGAAAGAAAATGTCGTTCAAAATGCGGTAGAGAAAATGTTTCGACCGTGCTATTAAACTTATCCTTGATAAATTTGAAGAAACTGGTTCAGTCCTAGATCAGAGAAGCAGAATTTAGTATCGTCGTTGTCGTTCAAGTGAAAATATTGCAGCTGTTAGAATAAATGTTGCTGAACAGCCGAGCCAATGACATTAACTCGTCGTCGTTCACAGCAACTAATCAAAATCATGCGATTGAACGCCATTGGAGTTCTTCCTATGGAGTTTCTTGAAGAGTAAAGTTTATGCGGATAATCCTCAAACTGTTCAATACCTCAAAGACAACATCATCGGCCATCAGTATGCGAAAAAGTTATTTAACATTTTTTTTAAAAGATTGACAGCCTGCCTGTATAAATTTTCAGAATTGTATGATAATTTTCAAGAAATTGTGTTGACTCCAATCTACAACTTATTGGGGTAAATTAGTAAAATACAGAATTTGAATTTTAAATTTGCTACCACCAGTTGTAAGTTTTGTTCTATTTTCTGTACTGTGTTACCTACATGATATGAAACGAAATGAAAATTTTATTTTGTATTTAATTTATATTGTAAATCAAATAATTATCGTTTACTTACTTTAATTGAAACTGGGTATATTAAAATAAAATACGTGTTGGCGGACGAAAACTTCGTAACGTAATTGTAACGTAAACGTTTCAAATCAATGTACGCGTACTCAATCGAAAATCTGCTAAAATTTATTTTGATTACCCACTTCTTAAGTTTTATGTTCGCATTAAATATACAAAATTCATAATAATTACAATAAATGTTTTTGTTTATCGATTGTGTCTGGATTATAGCCACCTCATTGACTTCTGTTTTTCATACTAACTAGAAATTTTCATTATTAATCGAGATGATTTTTATAAGATTATGGAGAAAAAAGAAAAAACTTTTTAACAAGTTTATCGCCTAATATTGTTAATAACAAAAATTTTCTTTGATACAATTTATAGAAAACATCTGTTCACAGGATCAAGGTGAGGAAGTTAATTAATTAAAGTTATCCTGAGACGCACGAACTACCTCTCATCTCGCATTGTTCACAAATTACATTATATCTGTTTCAATTGAAAATGTAATTACATTCTTGTACTATTATGCAATGAATTATAAATTACGGTAATAAAATGTGGTATCACGTTTTTTTATTTTAGCAAACACACAAACACAGAAATAAAAACGGAGAAGTAAATAAAATTCTTAAAAAATCGAGAAAGATAAAGAAGTAGCGCTTAGAATAGATGGATATACATACCTTTACATATTGCTAAAAATATTTTGACGGAAAAACATTTTCTTTTGAGACATATAACATTTGGTATAAGTGCTTACGTGAATGTGTAGTGTTTTTACCTAACTGGCATTAAGAGTTACCATCGAATGCAAAACAAAGTGGTATGAAATAGTTTCTCTTATAATCATCATCATCACCTGCTGCTAATCATCTAATTGTAATATTTATTAGTAAATGTTCACCACAAAAGCACCTGTTGATTTTATCTATAATACGACTCCTCATACACGAATAAAGACTGTAGCACAAATACGAATTAAAATGAAGGAGATGAACGCTTTTCTAAACGGAAGACTTTGGTTTTGTGCTGAATTTGCTGTTGATTTTTTGAGTGTCGTTTAAAGGTTCTCCGGGCAACCGGAAATTTTTTTATAATTACTACGATTTAGCAAAAACTCTTTTTTTACACAATATTATGACTTCTTTCATATTAAAAATAATAATTGAAAACCATCGTTGGATATTTGTTAATGAACACCACATAAATTTCCTAGTTAACACTGATCAAAAAACTTCAAATGTTAAAAGTTTTGTTAAAAATCAGTTAAAGCTTTGAGCAAAAGAAGCGCTGTACTTGTTTGACGAATATATAAATAAAACACACACACACTTAACTTTAACAATTTTATTAAAAAATAATCAATTATTATTGATGCTCTCTGTATGTCTGAAATAAACAAAAAAAACAATTTATTGTGTATAGCATCATACTTACATTAATATAAATTTAATTACGTAAATTCAGTTGTAACCTAAAACTATGTAAAACATTAATTATTAAGTTCATTATTACTATATATTATTATACTTAGCTTTTATGAATTTAAGTCACTATAACTTTAAAAACTAGAAATTATCCGCAAACATTGTAAATGTAAACACAAATTGTCAACATCGATCAAATGTCAATCTTGCTCTTACTTTAAAATTAATTTGTAATAGATTATAGTCAATTAAGAAGAGTTCGTTCGATGCGATTTTAGTACTAATGCCATAATTGCGCAAATTTTGAATATTGCTATAAATTAACTTAATATAAATTTAAGCAAAAAAGGTGTCTTAAATTAGAAGAAAGCTAAAATCATTCTCTTCTTATTTTGGCGTTTGATCGAGGAACATCAAATTAAAACAACATTTTTTGGAAACGTAAAAATAAAACAAAATTGTATTTCATCTTGGATTGGGAGTTTTATTTCACTTCCTGCATTATCCAGCCGTTGATTACAACAGTTTACAAGGGATAAATTTTACTTGAGCGAATCCAGCGTTATTTCATCAACAACATTTCGCTGCATTCACATACATTTTTTGGTGCCGAAACCCGGGAATCCTCCCACTGATATCAGATAAGTAAAATTTTTCCTTATTTATATATGTAAACGTGCTGTAAATTTACAATCGTAAAAAACATTTTCTATTGTGCGAAAAAGTACCGCGTGGAAATTAAAGTGAAAAGTTAAGTGAAAATAAACAGTTTGCCAAAATATCGAACGATATACAATTAAAACACCACGTGCCTAAATCATAGTGTTAAATTGTACAGTTAAAGTGAAGTGCGTCTAAATTTATTACAATGGCCGATAGACTAGAACGGTTGCGTGATCGGGCTCACAATCAAATGAATTATATTTTGCGGTTTGCTGAAGCAATAACTGAAACCACCAGTGTCGAAGATATAACCAGCCGATTACAAATCTTAGAAGATCGATACCACACGTTCAACGAACTCGAGCTTCAGTTATTCGAAAGCCCAACCTATAAGCCTATAACCGAAGTTGTCGATGAAATCTATTATAAGTCGCGTGCTTTATTAATGAAGGCTCGTGGTACGCACGGGCAACACGGAACAAACACCAACCAGGATTTAAATACTACGCTAGAACAATTCATCGGTCAACAAAAAACGTTCTACGAAGGTGTGAATATGTCTCAACAAGTGCGACTCCCTAAAATCAATATTGAGCAGTTTTCGGGTAACTACAAAAACTGGGCATCTTTTCATGACCTATTCCGGACAACAGTACACGACAACCAAAATATTAGTGATGTCCACAAATTGCAGATGCTGAAAGGTTTACTATCAGGTGAAGCGGCATCTCTTATCCGGCATATTCCCATAACGGAAAACAATTATGTAGAGGCGTGGGACAGACTATGTAACAGGTACAACAAAATGAATCCAATTGTCACTTCGTTGATTCAGGCATTTTTTGAGCAAAAGGCATGTGTACAAGCAAACGGGAAAGATTTGCGTCACCTCACTGAGACGTCAGATGAAATAATACGTGGACTCCGTGCACTAGGACCAAACGCTGAAACACGCGATCCGTGGATTATTCAAGTTTTATTAAATAAACTTGACGACGAAACGAAACAAATGTGGGCAATTGAATCCGTTGGCAAAGATTTTCCTACATTCGAAGCTCTGCTAGAGTTCTTAAATAAAAGATGTGATGCGCTTGAAATTTGTGGTGTACCTGCAAAGAAGTTTACGTCAAAACATACGTCGAAATCATTTGTCACTTCTTATTCTAATACCACATTCCAGTGCATAGTCTGCAAGCAACCGCACCTGTTATTTCGATGTCCAGTGTTTAAAAATCAAAATCTAGATGCTAGGCTAAAAATCACAAACGAACAAAATTTATGTCGCAACTGTTTAAAACAAGGTCATTTAAGCGAAAAGTGTTTTTCCAAATCGTCGTGTATTATTTGTAATAAGCGTCACCATACATTGCTCCATCCAGCGCAATCTGAAATACAGCCAGTTTCCAAACAAATTTCCACCAATCATCATGTTTCTCTGAATCAAGCCACAGTTTCAACCGCAGATCCAAAACCCACGGTTGAACAAACACCAAATGTTACTAATGCCCAAGTTTTGCACACACTATATTGCTCACCTACCACGGTACTTCCAACTGCCATTGTATACGCCAAATCACGTACCGGTGAACTCCAGCCATTTCGAGCACTGCTGGATTCAGGCTCTCAAACCTCACTTGTGACCGAATCCACTGCACAACGCCTAGGCCTACAGCGAAGTCAAGCTTCCATATCAATTAACGGACTAGCATCTACATCAGCTGGACAAACAAGGGGAAAAATCGATATGACCATTTATTCACGAATAGATCAAAACTACTATTTAAATATCACGGCTCATATCATCAGTAACATAACCACATTATTACCAACGAAACCAACCGCGTTTCAAAATAAAATCGAAGAAGTGCATCTCGCTGATCCAGAATTTTTCAAAGCAAGTAAAATTGACTTGTTACTTGGAACAGATGTATTTTTTAAAATTCTTAACCCCGAAAAACGTGAGCTTGATGGCTTCCCAATATTACAGGCATCGAAGCTGGGCTGGTTAATCGCAGGAACATTTCACAATCAATCGTCAAACATTATCAATCTACACGCCACGACTGATTCAATCATTCAAACAACAAATGATGACCTTCAGCAATCGCTGAAGAAATTTTGGGAAGTTGAAAAAATCGGTTCGCAGATCAACCCAACTAAACCACTAAATTTATGCGAAGAGTACTACGAACAGACAACAACACGAAATGCTGATGGCCGATTTACTGTGAAGTATTTTCTACCACATCATGCTGTTACCAAGGCCAGCAGCAGTACCACAAACTTGAGAGTTATTTTAGACGCCCCGTGGAAAACCACTTCGCAGGTGCCTTTGAATGATATTCTCCAAATCGGTACAAACATTCAAACAGAACTTTCAACAATTCTAGAAACAGTTCCGCGAATCAAATGGCAACATATTGAATCCAAACAAAATCCAGCAGATATCATATCGAGAGGAGTTAAACCGCAAGTTTTAGCGAAATCACAGCTCTGGTGGCATGGGCCTGATTTGTTGAGTCAACCTCAGTCCAACTGGCCAGAATCAAAGTCGACAGCAGCAGAAATAAATCACAGCGCGCTAGAAGAAAAAACCAAATATTTGAACGTATCGACAGAAGTAACCAAGGAGAACGTCCTCATCAAAAATCTACTAACACAGTGTTCGTCTTGGTTCAAAATACGGAAAATAGTTGTTTACATTTTGAGATTTGGGACACTATCACGATGGAAACAGCGTAAAAAACAACCAAATAAAACAGTCGCTCCAACTGAGCTACATGAACCAGAAAACGTAATCATTCGCAACGTCCAGCAAAGAGTACACAAAGCTGAAATGTCAATACTTTCGAAGAACTCATCACTGCCTACAAAATACCATTTATCATCGCTTGATCCATTTGTGGATACAAATGGATTGCTACGAGTAGGAGGGCGACTTAGAAAATCGTCGCTAAGCTATACGGCTCAGCAGCACCCAATTATTTTACCCAAAAGCCAAATCATTTGTGAAAAAATAATCCACGATATTCATGTGAAGCACATGCATGCTGGCAGTTCGTTAATGTTGAGCATAGTTCGGACCAAATACTGGATGATAGACGCACGATACATCATAAAACACTGTAGACAATCCTGCATCATAAGTATCCGCTACAGATTTACCAAATGTAAACAGAAAATGGCCGATTTACTAGCAGTACGGTGTACCCAAAGTCGCCCATTCTCAAAAATCGGTTTAGATTATTCTGGGCCATTTAACATTAAGACAAGCAAGCGGAAAAATTCTCCTTCAGAAAAGGCGTATGTCTTTGTGTGTTTAGTTGTCAAAGCAGTACACTTAAGCAGAACTCCTGAAGAAATTTACTGCGACAATGGATTCGGTTTTATTGGCGCTACTAGAGAATTGCAACAACTGAAACATCAAATCATTAATCAAATAAACAATCCATTAATCTCTGATTTTCTATTGCAGAAGAGTATATTATTTCATTTCAATCCACCACACGCTCCACATTTTGGTGGTTTATGGAAGGCAGCGGCGAAGTCGTTCAAATACCATCTAAAGCGGGTCACAAACATTAATTTAACTTTCGAGGATATGACAGCTTTAATCACTCAAATTGTATCACTTCTCAATTCACGTCCATTAAGCAGACTAAATGATGATCCAACCAGTTTAGAAGTGTTAACACCGGCACATTTTTTGGTTGGAGAATCGTTGACATTGATCCCGGAACCTAAGCTTGACGAGATACCAATAAATAAATTATCGCGATGGCAAAATATCCAGCAACGGCTACAACGCCTTTGGAATCGATGGCATCGGGCTTACCTCACATCATTGCAGCCGAGGTATAAATGGAAAACATCAAAAAATCAATTTGAAATCGGCGACCTTGTCCTAATAAGAGAGGACAATTTATACCCCAGTCAATGGATACGTGGCAGAGTAGCGGCCGTTCATCCTGGAAGTGATGGCATTACACGGGTGGCAACTTTAAAAACACAAAGAAGTGAAATTCGACGTCCTGTAAACAAATTAATTAAGTTAATTATTAAGAAATTACATTCCTTAAGGTGTGGGAGTATGTTTGACGAATATATAAATAAAACACACACACACTTAACTTTAACAATTTTATTAAAAAATAATCAATTATTATTGATGCTCTCTGTATGTCTGAAATAAACAAAAAAAACAATTTATTGTGTATAGCATCATACTTACATTAATATAAATTTAATTACGTAAATTCAGTTGTAACCTAAAACTATGTAAAACATTAATTATTAAGTTCATTATTACTATATATTATTATACTTAGCTTTTATGAATTTAAGTCACTATAACTTTAAAAACTAGAAATTATCCGCAAACATTGTAAATGTAAACACAAATTGTCAACATCGATCAAATGTCAATCTTGCTCTTACTTTAAAATTAATTTGTAATAGATTATAGTCAATTAAGAAGAGTTCGTTCGATGCGATTTTAGTACTAATGCCATAATTGCGCAAATTTTGAATATTGCTATAAATTAACTTAATATAAATTTAAGCAAAAAAGGTGTCTTAAATTAGAAGAAAGCTAAAATCATTCTCTTCTTATTTTGGCGTTTGATCGAGGAACATCAAATTAAAACAACATTTTTTGGAAACGTAAAAATAAAACAAAATTGTATTTCATCTTGGATTGGGAGTTTTATTTCACTTCCTGCATTATCCAGCCGCTGATTACAACAGTTTACAAGGGATAAATTTTACTTGAGCGAATCCAGCGTCATTATAATAACATCAATTCGCTGCATTCACATACAGTACTGGTTATTTACATCGAGAATCGCTAGGTTTTACACTTCAAATTGAACCTTTAGCAAGTTATATATACGGCCAATTAAGATGGAACTTATCTGTTTCTTAACGCATTTGAGTGAAATTTGACATATTGCTGTAAAACGTTCCATCCTGGAACGACCATATTCCAGAACTTCATCTAAAATTCATGTTAGAATCCCATTTCCAAACACAAATGTCGAATTTTATCATAATAGGTTGAGAAATAGGCAAGTTTCATCCTACTTGGCCGTACATATAATTTGATAAAGGTTCAATTTGAAGTGTAAAAGGATCAATTTGAAGTGTAAACCCTGTATTTCAATTTATTTTTTGTTCTTTGGGCTGTTTTCAAAGGCTGTTCTTTTATACACAAATCAAGGAGTGTAGCAATTACAAAGATTTAAGAGCAATGTTCCAAAGACATCTTTGTAGTTTTTCGAAAGAAATTTGTACTAGGGCGGGTCACATTTGAATAGGGATAGGGATTGCATGAGATCACATGGGTTGCCGATGAAAGGACGATCTACCTCAGCATTCATTGAATTTGTACTTGAGTTGATTTGTAGCGTTTGCAAAATCCAAAGAGTTTAGATGTAGTCGACGACGTAGACTAGTTTGGTGGTTTTTGTCTTTCAGGTGTCGTGTAATGTTTGAATTTTAATCTTTATTGACTTCTGCGTTGAAAAAGTATTTTTTTCTAAAGCTTGTTTTGTGTGTCCTCCCCACAAGTGGCGTTTCAACATTTTGGATTTGGTAAACCACATTTATCTATTTCTTTAAAGTTTTTTATGTTAAACTCTTTGGAAAACAAATGGTTGCATACATTTTCGTAGAAAGAGAAGTTTGTCTGTGTATAAAAATCAATCAGATTATTTCGGCTTTTTATAGACAAAATATATTAACAATAGTGGCATTCACAATATTTTTCGACTTGTTAATCAGAAAAAATAAAGAGGCCAATCATTTATCATATATCTACCAAAAAAGTGGAAATATCAAAATCCCCCCTACATTAACCCAAGAGTTATACAAAGTATCGACCATGAAGAAAAAATGAGAACCCTTGAGTTCGCACGTACAAAAAAATCGAGCTACTTTTCAGGTAGCTATGACCAAACTACAAAATAAAATTCTCACTTCATACATTAAGTATGAGGCAAGAACGTACTGATCTAGCGAATTATATTTACTAAATCAAAAACTCAAGGAAAACCCTCATTTCTGTGTGTATGACTCTTGGGTTAAAGTACGTGTGGGATTTAGATATTTCTACATTTTTGGTAAACATTATTTTAACCACAAAATATGGAGCCATTTAATCATAAATGGAAATGTGTTTCTAGGAAAATATTTATAGTTATGTAATGTGGCAATGCTTTAAAGATCTTAGCCATACTACGTTTTAGGCCTATGTCTGTCTGTAATTTTCGTCTTAATACTTGTTAACAGATATCAATAGCGGGGATATAAGGTTCTCCCTCGCTCTCGCGCTTTGCTTGAGTTGAGATGCTCTGATCGTAAATGCTCTGATTAAATGTTTCATGCAAATTTTATCGTGTCAACAGCCAGCAACCAAGTCACTGCGGACTGCCATTGAGATCACCGATCAAAATATCGCAAGGTTTAAAGGCTCTGGGGCGCGAGTGTGAAAGTCATGATCCTTGGATTATTTACATGCTTTTAAATAAATTGGAGGATGAAACTAGGCAAATATTTATTCGGTGGATAAAGATAATCCAAGTGAGACAAAGTTTCTAAAATTTTTAAATCAACGTTTTGAAGCTTTGGAAAGTTCCAACATAAACATTTGCAGGCTACTATTACAAAAAACGGTTCGTACGGCTTTAAATAATTGCATTTGTTGTAACAAAAATCATAAAAGAACGAAATCTTTGTTTCAACTGTTCCGGTCATTCAACAAATAGCTGTTTTTCTCCAAGTAAGTGAATCATCTGCGACTCGAGCCATAACACTATGCTTCACCTTGCAAATGTAGCGACGAATAATAGAGCCCTGCCAATTTAATAAAGGATATTAATAAAGGAACATCTGGCAATTAGTTTACATGCAAAGTTACAATTCTTCCCACAATCACAGTAACTGTTTAGGACAACTGCTAGTACCCTACATCTGTAACGATAACATTCTTCAATTTCATTTAATGGTTTATCATCCGTTAGTACTGGAATAACAAACGGTAGTTTAAATATCACACTATACTCAAAAAAAGATAGGAAAAGAAGTTTGAAACCTAAATGAATTATTATTCCATGGCTAATAGCTAAATTGCCATCAAAATCATTAGCCCTTAGTTATCCCAATTTTTATGAACCAAAAGAAGTTGACATGATTTGAGGCATCGATGTATTTCCCAATATCTTACAAACGAAGACAATTACAACAAACTCGGATTACAGTTGTATGAATAAGCAACGGTGCGACGGCAAGAAATTTAAATAGTGTTATAGTGTCTAACGATGACATTGTAACAATAACGCGACGTTTTTGGTAAGTGGAAGAGCTCCATTCAAAAAATATACTTTCAGTGAAATATATCGAATGCGACGTGTGAGGACCTGTTTACAAGAATGTTTCGGTTTGATAATGGTAAGACACTGTTGAAAGTTTGGGTTCATCACATTCAAATGCTATTAGGCGACTGATATCAATGGAAAGGAAATTTGAAAAAAACCGGATTTGCGAATTGAATATGACAAGTTTATGCGCGAATATGAACAGCTCAGATACATGACTCAGTTACCTAATGATAAAATAAAATACTGTAACCAAATAAAACAGTTTTACACGTATCTGTTTAAACAATATTATGCTTACTGAATCGAAAATGCAACTTAAACATTTCTGGTTGACTATGCTGACATATGGGTTAACTTGTTCGGCTTTTCTGGCAATCCGTAAATTACACCAGGTATCTCAAGAAAACTCTCATAAATTTAGGGATGTGTTGACTATCAAAGGATGACTGCTTTATCTTTCAAGTACCGGAACCAATCACTTTCAGGATGACATCACGTCAAAATTGGAATCACGTTCCAACCGCAAGCAATCGGAAAATATCGTTACACGCGCAAAATAATCATATGGATTTGATTGAGCAAATTGTTGATAAGTTTTCCAGTTATTCAAAAATTCTTCGAATATTCAGTCAATGTTTCCGATTCGCTTATATAAGTTGAAAAAGGAAGAGACCATACGTCACATTGATCTATCTTCAATCCGCTGAACGTTTCTTAATCCGCTGGGTGTAATATCAGTCATTTTACGAGGGCATTGAGAGAATTCAACGCAGTGCGCCGTTGTCAAACGGTAATCGCATTGTAGCATTGATGCCATTTCTGGGTAGTAATAGGCTTCTTCATATTGGTGGGCAAATCGATAATGCAAATATCCTTTATACCGCCAAACATTAGTAGATTAGTATGTCATTTACATCACATATTCCTACTTCCCACTCCGTTTACCTTATTTTTTATTTCCAGAGCGAGCTTACAACTGATGCTTTCCTGGCCACTTTGTGGCATTTCACAAGCCGAAGAGGATTGCCCTCAATTGTTTATAGCGAAAATGGCAAATTTGATGATTTTTCCAAAGTTAAAACCTCCAATGAGCACATTAACAAAGTAGCAGAGAGCCTGGTAGAGAATTGTATCAAATGGCACACTATACATCCCTCAGCACGACATTTTTTAGAATTATGGGAGGCTGGTGGTAAATTCTTTAATACCCATGTTAGAAGAGTCATCGGAGAATCCTACTTTTGAAGAATATTCAATTCTATTGTACCAAATCGAGGCAATACTAAATTCTCGGCCTCGTTTGACGGCGATTCAAATGGTTCTAAAAATCCTTACAAGAAACACGTGACGAGCACAATATCAATCTGCGCAGCCGATGGGAGATACTTCAAAATATGAATCAAGGATTTTGGATTAGATGCCGCAAAGGGTACCTCAATTATTTGCAAATACGGTCGAAATGGCAACACCAACAGTAAAACATCAAAACTGTTGAATTGGTATTGAACAAGGAATCGAATTAATCTCCGTTGTCGTGGCCTAAATGGCGAGTAAGTATTAAAAAAAGTGCATCCAGGAATTGACATTTAGTCTGAGTAGTAACAACTTTGTTCTAAATTTAAACAAAGTAACAGCTAAACGCGACTAGGTACTCAATTTATCGAGTTTGGCTGTAGTGTGTCAATTTGTGAATTCGATTCGAACTCGAACGTTCTTATTTGAATCGAATCAGACTCGTTCGTTTCTTATTTAAATCAAATGCGAATCTTTTATTCCAGGCTTTCGGATTTCTCGACAAATAAAATCACACCCGTAAACTATCGAAAAATGTCACGGGTGATTTTCTATAAAATTCAATCATTTCAAAAGACAATTTAAATTGACCGGCGACATTTAAATACACTTGCACAGAGGTTTTAGTAATAAACAAGCAAAAAATAAGAGGCCTTGCAATAGGAGTGAAAGCTGTCAAATGAGGCTTAAAAAATTACTAAAGAAATTTGGTTGCTCTTGTCGAGCTAGTATACAACTTTTTGAACAAACTATTTTTTCAGTTTCTTGCATTTATTACTGACGGCAAATAATATTGGCAATATTTCTATTAAAATTAATTTCTTATGTTGACGTTTTATTGACATTTAGTAACATTTGACTAATTGGAATTTCAATGACATTTAGTACATACTATGCAGACTTTCTGGCAAGTAATATGCGGTCACACTTTCTTAATAAAACCTGCGATTTATCTTGACTTTTTCTAATAACTTTTATATTTTTATTTTGGTTCCAGTTATAAATAAACCTTTAGTTATGTAATTAATGTTTCTATTTACAATTTGCTCGTAGTGCAAAACTAAATTAAACTGATGTCAGATTTTTTCTTGCAAAACAAAACGTTTTTCTGAGCTTTCTCAGTTTTCATGACTACATAATTTTGTATTTTAATTTGTACTCGACTATCCTTAAAGTGCATTTTATATTTAGATAATTTTGACCGATTAATTTAGCTATGATTCTGATTTTTTATTTGTTCCCGAAAGTTTGAATTGCTAGTTGACACCACAGACATATCATATTGATCGATAAATTATTCGTGAATTGCTTTAATGGAATCGTCTCTATAAAGGTGTTATTTTCGAATAATAAATTCTCTTGGTATTATACCTCGTATAAGAATCAGAATGGTTTGATACTGGGCCAAACGTTGCCCAAATTTATAAAAACCGTGACATCATTTAAAGACATACCCTTCCCATAATAACGGGTAATTGTGTACATTATAAAGTGTAAATGGTAAGTTTGGCCACGTATAAAGAAATTCTTATAATGATGACGCTTTGCGGGAATCGGACAGACGCAATTTTTTATGAGACTGACATCGTTCTTAGTCAAATGGATTACATACTTTGATAGCCTCTTTCCAATTACATATTTTTGAATCCAATGGCTAAAAATTTTCTTGAATATTATGAAATTCAACGGAATAACCAATTTTTAGCTCCAGTATGATATCGGAAAGGATTTATTGGCAAATTATAATCACCGGGAAAATATTTTCCGAAGCTTCCGATTTTAGCTCAAGCGTACGAGCAGTTGTCAACGGATGATAATTCGCCATTGATTCAAACAATCATCACTCACTGGAATATCTTCCGCACCTGGCTTAATCCAAAAATTTATCGAACAGTTGCTCAAAAGAATCGAAGGCGTTCTTCCTTATTTTGATGATATCATCGTAAAAGTTTTCGATTGAAACATGATAAATACCAATTTTATGTCTTCTCAGTAAATTTCTTGGGCTTTCGCATCGATTACAGTAGAATTCGCCCTTCTTAATTTGTACCATGCTTTTTTGCAAGGGAAAGCTTCGATTGCTGAGGCGCTACACCGTCTTCTGGAGAATGATTCAAAATGGATTTGGAATAGCGCCCATCAACGGCCATTCGAGGATTTAAAAAATCTTTTCTCCAACGACTGTTTCTTAGTACATTACGATGAGTCACTGCCTCAACTCCTCAGCTGTTATGTATCTCCATATGGAACTGACTATCCTCCATTGACCGCTGTCGGTATTGCAAGGCTAACAGGAAAAGATAAAACTTTGACACGAGTTTAAAGTTGAGCGATAAGGAGTTGGCCTGACAGGAAAAATATATATATACATATATATACGAACGAAATCAAACCATTCTTTCAACGGCGCGATGAGATATCGACTATAAGAAATTGTACTCTAGGGCCAAAGAACAATCATCCCGGAAGTGAACAAGAGTAGAGCAATGAACCAATTCTCAGCTCTGATGTTTGAAAGGAGTAGTAAAATCCATGACGATTTTCGAAAAATATGCCCAAATAATATTGAACTGGCAAGCTGACAGAAAATTATAATAAGATCGATGGCTGACTGGCAAAATTTAATTAATTTTTATTTTTTTTTTTGATATTTTGAAATTGTTCGAAAGAAGCAGTTTTCATCTCTGATATTGGAAAGGCAGGTATCAAAATATGATACACAACGATTGGCTAATAGAAAATCATAAAGAGATTGTTCGCTAAATGGGAAAATTTACTTTATATCTTTTTCTTGAATATTATGAAATATAATAAAAGGACCGCTTTTAGCTAAAGAGGGAGAAAAATCAAAGAGAATTTTTCAAATATTTGTCAATCACGTACAATTATAACAGTTCTCTTTGAATTTATTCGTTTAATAAATACAATTTTAAAAGTAAATTTATTAAAAACTCCTAATTCCCCTAAATGTCATTACTTGAACAGCTTAGCCGAACGTCGAAAGGCCGCATGTCGAAAGCCCGATTGTGTCGAAAGGCCGTTTGTGTTGAATTGATTTTAATTTTTCATCTTTTATGAATGAAAATTTTCAAAATTTATATTTTTATGAAGGGTTGGCTACCTTATCTAGAAAAATAATACAGAAACAGAAAATTTCGAAAAATAAATCCAGAAATAAAAAATTCAGAAAAACAAAAATCCAAAAAACTAAAATCCAAAAACACAATTATCAAAGTGCGGACCAAATTAAAATTAAAAGTTATAAAATGTCTAGTGAATTTCACTTTTTTCGTAAAGTTATAAATATTTACGATAATGGAAATTGCTTTGTCAACCTTTCTGACACAGATAAAAGGAATCGTATCGCTCATATCGCTTCTACTGTTAGTTCTATACAACAAATGTTTCAAGTTATTTTGTGATTGGCTTAATTCGTTGGGTTAGTATGGCATCGACGAATGTATTGGAGCGAATTGCAGATTTAATGCTTCGTAAATACTTCGTCAACCTTGCAGACACAGATCAAAGGAATTGTATCGCTCGCACCGCTTCTACTGATAGATGTATCATAAATGTATCAAGTGATGTCAGAAGTCTAAAAATGCCTATAAAATTGAATTTTTTTCGTTTATTTTAAACAAAATTTTGTATTTTTTCTGGATTTTTTTCTGGATTGTTTTTCCGGTAATTTCTAGATTTTTTTCGGGATTTTATTTTTCTGGATTTTTAAGGCGGATTCAGTGTTGCGTTCCTTCCTTCTTTCATTTATTCTGATTTTTTTTTTCAGAATTCATGGTTGCTGAAAAAAAATTCAGAACGATTTTGACAGTTGACAGACTGATTGACAGTTTTCTTAATGATTGACATTTTTTCTTGTATTATTAAAACAAAAAACAATAATAAACAATATAGTTGTGTGACATTAATTTGAGTGTGGATTTTCTTTTCGTCTCTTTCATTTAAATATCAAGCTATCTCTTTTTCGCTTCGTTCGTTCAGTACAAAAGTTAAACCAAGTTGGCGAAACAAATTCAGAAGAAAAAAAACGTCATTTTTAACCAATGAAATTAATTTAAAACAATTTCAGAAGGAAGGAAGGAACGAAGAACGCAACACTGAAATCGCCTTTACTTTTCAACTATTCTGGATTTTAAAATTTCTGGATTTTTTTTTTCAGGCAAATGTTGTGATCCCTTTTATGAAAAACCAAAATTTATATTTTTATCAAAACTTTGTATAAAAATGTTTAATAGTAAATCACCTCAAATATTAAAATCTTCTTACGTGTTTTTTGTCATATAATTAAAAATTAATTAATTATAATCAAAAGAGAAAAAGGAATAATTTTTTTTCTGACACAATTTGATCACATTAATATGTTACATACACAGGACTTACTAGCACGTATTTTTAAAGGGATCACTACATTTGCCTGAAAAAAAAAAATCCGGAAATTTTAAAATCCCGAATAGTTGAAAAGTAAAAATCCAGAAAAATAAAATCCCGAAAAAAAAATCTAGAAATTACCGGAAAATCAATCCAGAAAAAAATCCAGAAAAAATATTTTGTTTAAAATCAATTAAAAAAAATCATTTATTGGCATTTTTAGACTTAAGTCCTCACTTGAAACATTTGTGGTACATCTATCAGTAGAAGCAATAAGAGCGATACGACTCCTTTGATCTGTGTCTGAAAGGTTGACGAAGCAATTTCCATTATCATAAATATTAAGAACTTTACGTAAAACCTCAAATTTGATAGACATTTTATAAATTTTAATTATAATTTGGTCCGCACTTTGATAATTATGTTTTTGGATTTTAGTTTTCTGGATTTTTATTTTTCTGAATTTTTTTGTTTCTGAATTTTTTTTTTTCTGGATTTTTTTTCGGGATTTTCAGTTTCGGTATTAGGTATTTTTTTCTAGATAAGGTAGCCAACCCATTTTTAAGTTATTTAAATCATTTTACATTAAGAAATAAATTCAATGCTTTTAAATATTGATTTCAATCAATTAAGTGAAGGAAAATTTCATGAAAATTCGACCTTTCGACATTCGGCCTTTCGACATTCGGCCTTTTGACCTATTCGGCCTTTAGACATTCGGTCTTTAAACCCATCTATTCAGGGGTTGGGTATAATATCTCGACAAACGTGATATCGAAATCAAAATCTCGAATCCGGAATTTCGAATTTCAAAATATTGAATTTTAAAATATCGAAATTTTAAAATCCCGAACTCAAAATCTCGAACGATCTCGAATCCCGAATAAATAATTTTATAATTTTATTTATAATCCCGAATAACAATTTATAATTATTTTTACGTGAAAATTTAGAATAATTTTTACTGCTGTTGTCAAAAAAATACGAATGGATGTAAGGGAAAAACTATTAGTATAAAACTAAATAATGAAACAATCCTATCAGAACCGCCATCATATCATAATCATAGGCCTAATTCCTAGAAAGCTGAAGTGTGCCGCGCTATTTCTACCTTAAAAGCCGTAGCTAAAACTTTCAATACAACTCCGTATGTAATCATTAACGATTCAATATTGTAAACATCCGCTGAATTCAGGGGATATTTACCTTCAAAAAATGCGCAGAAAGCCAAATTCATCGAGCTAGGTTCTAGGTACGATCACTTAACTGAACCAAACAATTTAGATGACATCAAAATGTCAAATCATCTAAGGTACTGTGAAGGTGAATTATTCATATTGAAAGAGACAGAGTTCAACAGCGAAAAGATAATTATTTTGGGAATAAACTTCAGCCTTCAAATTTTATCTGAGCCCGATTGTTGGATAATGGACGGGTTATTTCGCGTAATAATTATGCAACAGCTATTCATAATACACAGAAAAATTGAACACGAATGTATTGCCCTTATCGTTTGTTTGATGAGCAGCATGACAGAATGTTGTTATTCTCAATTCTTTTATGAGCTTTTCAAGCTGGATTGGGTTTGACATATTAAATTATCACCAATCAGAGTAATTTCTGATTTTGGAAAAAATATTAAAAACGCTGTTCAAGTATCCTTTGCTCAACGGATTTAAGCGGGTGTTTGTTTTATTTAAGTCAAATAATTTGGAGGGAAATTCAAAAAGAGCATCTTGCTTCCAAATATATGTGTCATCGACAAAGATATAAAACGAGTGGCAAGAGAAACCAAAATAAACCGAAATATGATCCCGAATTTTGGTCTGTTGCTGAAGCAGTCAGTGAGAATTTCACTCGTCCTCAAAATTCTGTGGAGGCATGGCATCATCTATATTGTGGGAAGAAAAAACGTCGAGGTACATACATAATACACCGATCAAAAGAGTTAATCATTTCAAAATATAATATCGATAAAATGAAAATGAGTGATAATTATTAAAAAAAATTTGTTTGAATATAAAAAAAATTAAAATTTTTTTACAGAAAGAGCAAAAATTGGAAAAATTGATTTCTTAAATAGAATCGCCCCAATATTTGTATTTAACTTAATCCTATCCTTAATTGTTAATTCTATAAAGATCCTTATAATTCTTAAAAAAAATTGTATATTTATAAATTGAATTAAATTCATTTTAAATTAAAACGAATAAAAAAAAACTTTTTCTACTTAATTTAATTTTTTTTAATACGGTTTTTCTTTTGCATTTCGAGAATACAACATTCGAAAAATTCTTCGCCAATATTCTGAAATTCGGTATTTGGTCGGTATTTTGTTTATTCGATATTTTAATTTGGCGAGATTTTAGCACTATCCCATTCGGTTTTCAACATTCGGCCTTTTGACACATTCGGCCTTCCCACCCATTCGGCCTTTCAGCGTTCGGTCTTTCAACATTCGGCCTTCCGACATTCGGCCTTTCAACTTCGAATGGCAGCTAGGTCTAGAGTGAACCATCAGAACTTGTGGGGATACCACCATCATATTCCCGAATGAAAAAATCCCCCCAAAAAATACCGAAAAATACAAAGTAAACTGCCCCATCGAAAGGGAAGACGCCAATAAATTTTTGTTAACTACAATATAAAAATAAAAGAAATGTACATATGTCCAATGCTAAGCGGCTTTGGGGAGCTCTCTATTTTAGTAAGTGAATTATTATTAAAAAACACAAATTTTTAAAAAATGCTCAAATCTTTATGAATGTTAAAATTTAAAAAAATCATCAAAGCAGGGGTTTGGGGGCAGCAGCCCCCATCCTCTAAGGCAGCGCTGTCCAAGTTAAATGAGTATTTTTGACCAATTTTCAAAATAACTACATCAATAAAACTGCGACTAGAAATAAAAGTCAACTGGACAACGCGGTAATTATTTATGTATCCAGAGTCACAGAATTTATCACTCCGGAATGGATATGAATATCACTACAATTGTTGTTACATATTGCAGCATGTGGCCCGCGGGCCACATATTTCAAAATGGAATAAAAATTGCTGTGGTCTACACACTCACCGCAGAGTGATAAATGCTGTGGCTCTGGATACATAAATAATTACCGCGTTATCCAGTTGACTTTTATTTCTAGTCGCAGTTTTATTGATGTAGTTATTTTGAAAATTTGTCAAAAATACTCATTTAACTTGGACAGCGCCGCTCTAAGGTATAAAACGAATTAAATTACTATTTCAAATTTGTTATATCTAAAAACTTGATTTTTGGGATTTTTGTTTTTTTGGGATTTTTTTATTTTGGATAACGATACCAACCCGAACTTGTGATCAGGTAACTTGGCCGAATAATTTTAAACAAGTTTTACCGAAAGCAAATTTCCAGAATAATGGTTCGAGAATCGAGACGTCGCACAGTGGGCGAAATCGAAAAAAGCTGGCCAAAAGTCCAAAAAAAAAAAGTTCCTAGATGGGTATTTTGTCCATTGGGTTGGCTACTAAAGTACATGTCTACCGTTCAGAAATCACTCAGAGAAAATTACATTTCCTTCTACTTGCTCTGGAATATTCCTCACAATGCTACCTTTGTTCGAGTAGTATCAACATTGTTACGGAAATGGTAAACAACGCGCTTGTTAAAAGTAATACAGAAAATCGAAAGCACAACCAATTCTTATCGGATAAAATGGAATCAACTTCTGAAAGTATGTAAAACATGTAGGAAAAGTATTGAATTTTTTTGTCATGTTTTGATTAAATTTTTCTTGTATTTAAAATCAGTTTTATGTTAGAACATATTGGCCATTATTATCTATGACCTTTTGCCCTTTTTCGGGAAGTTTCATAATTTTATCGGAGTAGAACGTCTGGGATTTATCGGCGAGAAACTTGTCCAAGTGATTTTCACAGTCCTTTTTGAAGCTGACTTTAGACCATCAAGGGAGGTTTGCAGAGATCGAAACAAATGGTAGTCAGGGGGTACAACACGGAAAAAAATAAACTGTTCCTCAGCTAAGAAAACGGACTTTTAATTCAAGAAAATGTACTTTTTCAAAAGCTGATTTTCTTATTTCTATCGAGTTTGTCTTCATGTAAGAATTGGGTTTCTTGAAATGAAGAAAAAATCGAAAGAAATAAGAAAATTAGCTTTTAAATCAAGAAAAAGTACATTTTCTTGAATTAAAAGTCCGTTTTCTTAGCTGAGGACCAGTTTATTTTTTTTCGTGAAGGTCCAGGCTATATGCGTCGAAGGGCCGAATTTTTTTTGTTTTGTTTTTAGAAATATAATTTTTTAAATTTTTTGTTTTAAGGAATATTTTGTAAATTTTTTATCAAATATAAATTAATTTCTTTAGAGTTTATACATATTTTATTATGTTTAATTTTTGGATATTCTATCGGCAAAAAATTGCATTAATTTTGTTGTTTATATTTTGCACGGAAAAAACTAGAGTTGTTACCACGAAGAAAATGGATTTTTAATTGAAGAAAATGTACTTTTTCTCCATTTAAAAGCTAATTTTCTTATTTCTTTCGAGTTTTTCTTCATGTAAGATTTGTGTTTCTTGAAATGATAAAAAAATTCTTGAGTTAAAATTTGTTGCTTAATTGTAATCTGAGACTTAGTTTCTTGCATCTATAATTGCTCAAAATTCTGGATTGAAGAAAAAAAACAACGAATGGAGAAAAATATGATTGTTTTGTTTCCAATTTTTTCTTGCAACTAGAAATTGACTTTTTTCTCAAACTATATTGTCCAATTTTCTTGGAACTGGTTATTTTGAAAATTAAAAATTTTCTTGATCAACACAAAAGCAATTTCTTGATTCAAGAAACTATTGAAATGTTAATGGTAAGATTGAATTTTTCTTAAATTTAGAAATAGAACCTGTTCTCAAAATATAGGTATTATCCAATTAACTTGAAATCCATTTAAAAAATTTAATATATTGAAATAAATCAATGAATTTCGTAAAAACATTTTTATTTTTTTATTCAAATTTAATTATTTATGGTTTTCAAACATTTGTGGAGAGTACTGTATGCAATGAGAGATTAGGGCATTTTGTACACATTCTGCTAACTTTCTTCTTTTTTATAGCTGAAATAATTGAGTTACATTACACACCTAAATTGGGTGTCTAGAAATTTGATTAGCCGGTATAATAGTAAACAACCAATTTTTCTATGTTATTCTTGAACTGAGAAAAAATCTTCAATTGAAGAAACTATTCCTTAATAAATTCTCGTAACAAGAAAACTATTATTTTACGTCTCTCAGGACAAGAAAACATTTTCTTCGATTTAATTTAAAAATCGCATTTTTTGATTTGAACAAAAATTTCTTAATTTGAGAAAATATTTTTAATACAAGAAATTATTTCATAATATGAAAAGCTTGTTTCTCATAACAATAGAATAAAGTATTTCAACTAAGTAAGCCTTTCTTGCGACGAGAAAATTATCGTTAAATTGTTATAATTGTACGTATATACCATGATGTTCGTACCAAAAAAAATGCATTCTATCGCGAACCTTCAACAGTGAAAAACGTAAAAAAGTTTTGTGATTTTGAAAGTGGGATTTTGTGAAAATTTTCTTTTGTTAAAAGTGAACAAACTTATTGATTTTTTAAACGGTGGTGTTTCTACTTCAAAGTGGTGAAAAAAGAAAAAGGATTTCTGGAAACATTTAAAAATGTTTTTAATATTTTCTCTCGCCTTGCTCGATATTCAAATGTCTCAGATGTTGAACACTTACACCCCCGTTCAAAAGTTTAAGACCACATTGCACAATTCACATTGCATTTGCTGACAACAAATGTAAAATCAATACTATTTTTTGTAATAGCTCGATAAATTAAAAATGCATGTTTTTGTCAACAATATAAAATCCAATTTTAGAACAAGATTCTTGAAAATTCATTAAACGGCATATTTTGCAGTGGTCTTAAACTTTTGAACGGGGGTTATGTAAATATTTCTGTTATTAAATACAAGAGAATTACTTCTATTCTTAAAAAAATTCTATTTCCTTTATTTTACAGAAAAAGAAACTGCTATAAATTATTGGCATACTAAATACTACTAACAAATTTTTCTTATTAGTACAAAGTTTTTGAATAGTCAAGTAATTATGTTGACACAGAAGAAGGCATATATGAATTTATTGCATGTAAAGAAAACTATCTAACACATTAAAATTATTTGTTTTACACTTCCAAATAGAATTAAAATATTTAAACCAAATTTATTATCTAATACTTGATACTTTTTGTAATAATGATTGATAATTAAATTCTTAGTTAAAAAACAAAAATTGAAAGTCTGAACTTAACATTATATTACAACGATTATAAGTTTAGTTCTAAGTGAAAATTATTTATAAAATTATAATTATTTATATTTAAATATAATGAAACAAATAACAATCGAAATTATCAAATTTGTATTTAAATATTTTGTGTATCTGATAGTGAAATAAAAAAATATAAAAATAAATTGTCATATAATTGTATTATTTTAAACAACCATTTCACAAATTGAAGAAATAATTCTGAAACGAAGAACACAGAGCATAACCACACATGAAGAAAATGCTTTGTCACAAGAAAAGCGTTTCTCTAGTGAAGAATATTCATGTTAGCTGGAAAAAGAAAACCGATGCATACAAGAAAAAGCAAACAATAGATTGGTAAATTTTTACTCTTCTCAAGAAAATATGTGATTTCAAGCAAGAAAATATCTGTTTATTTACAGAAAATGCTACTTAAATAAAGAAACGAAATTTCTCATCATACAAATTTCTAGTTTTCAATCAAAAGAATCGGTTTCTACAAACAAACCGATTTTGTTAAACCTAAGAAATAAGAATAAATCATGAAGAAAAACCATATTCTCTATGTAATCATGTTTTCTTGTATCAAGAAATTAGTTATCTCATATCAAACAAATAAAGATTATTTTAATATTTTAGAAGAATTTCAAATTGAGAAACGTAAAGTTTGTGGTGAGAAAAATTTCGTTTAGTTGAAAAATGATGTACACATTTTCTTGTCCTAATCCGTTTTTTCTTCACATTAGAAATTTTTTTTTCGTGTGTGTTCTTTTTGTAATTATCAAGTGGAAAAATATTTGTACATAATAGGTATTTCACCAAAACCAAAAAAGAATTTGTCATAAAATGTCATAAAAATCAGACCATTTTTTTATTCGTTAGGGTGAAGGAAAATTCTATTTGGACGAATAAAATAATTTCTCTGCGATTTAGTGATGTGATATATGTGGGACTATACTCCTAACAATTTACTACATAATTATAAAGACAAATTACAGTTTAAGGCAAAATTTCCAAAATGTCTACTTAAATTAAACGAAACTGTTTATTTTAAAGTATATTGTTGCCTCATATCTTGTTTTGAATATTGTTTCATTCGCGTGAAGTTTATCCTAAACTATCCTAACAAAAAAAAAAAAAAAATAGGATTGTTTAGGAAAAACTTCACGTGTTTGCATAAATGTGTGAAGTTTTTCCTAAATTTAAATAGCTTTGCATGTGTTCGTGATTAATCTTATAATTTACTTAAATCGGATTAACCGATAATCAGCTTATATAAAGAAGAAAACCCGATTCATTCGAATTACACGGTTTATAAAATAAGTATGGCCTAAAATGAGCCCAAAATGCTAAGTATATTTTTGAGTAATTGTGGATGTAAACTAACCAAAAAACAATCATTTTGAAAGTTATGTATACAGGGTGAGAGTATTTAGTATAACAAGACCGTAATTGTTTCCGTTTATGTAGTTTTCCGATTCTTAGATAAATCGGCCTAAAATACTAAATTTAATTTTATTAATAGAAAAACACCATCAATCCTCCTTTTGGAATGCAGATTTAATGAACCGACTCAACTTATATATCAGGTGGATTGGAGATATCCAATGTGTATGTGGTCTAAGTAAAATAGTCAGAATATCTTTTGAACCGCACTAGCTGGAAATTTGAAACAAACAAAATCCAAATTCAAGGTCATTCAAAATAATTTTGGAAAATATTACCATATCATGCTTTGACTAATATGGGACCAATATATTCTATTGATCCCTATGCACCATTTATAAGTGATAATTTCTTGATAATACACGATAGTGTAAGACCTCATGTTGCCAGACCCGTGAATGAATGCTTGACAGATGTAAATATTTTGAAGATTGCTTGGGATGCAAGGAGTCCTTATTTGAATCCTTATAGAATATATTTGGGATATTCTTGATAGAAGAATTGGATGTCGTATGCCAGCAGCGAAATGGGAAAATACCTCACAGTGCGATATCTACCAGATTATCGATAGCAAGAAACCGAGGATTCAGTGGTTATTCAAGCTCAGGAGAGCAATACACGCAACTAACATTTTTTTATTGGATAATTATGATTTTATTGTTGTATTTATGTTTGTGAAAATTAAAATGAAATTTTGAAAATTTTTCACGTTTGGTTTTTGTTTGAAAAGTCGGAAAACTTGTTACGACTCGGTCGGATATTTCACTGAAACCGAAACAAAAAAAAAAAAATTAAATTTCATAAATACACAAAGTCAATTTTCTTTACTTCCCTTTTGGTTCCTAGTGTATGAAATTGAAACGTCAATCTGTCATTAAATAAAAAAAAAAATAATAAAAACAAAACATCTGAATCATGTGAAGTCGGGTATGATTGCAGTTGGTGTTGTGTACGCAACCGATAGGAGGAATTTTTACTTCGAGTGTTTGCTGTATGGTGCGTCGTTGTCCTGGGACAAAATCTCAAATGTCAAACATTTACATAGGAATTCCTATGTAACACAAGTGTAAATAAATTGTTATTTATGAATGATATTTCTTGATTTATTGGAATTTTATAAGAGGTTTTCATTTATAAAGTGTTAATGAATACAATTTAACTTTAATTGGAAGATATTTTTCTAGTTTGTTTAAAATAAATTTAGAGGTGTATTTCTCAGTAAAACATGTCAAGATACGAATATTGTTATTTTTTAAAGATAATTTATTAGTTTTTGTGATGAGACGTTTGTATCTACAGTATTTCAAATTAGTTCTATTAATATTTACTTAATTTTTTTAATACTAGATCCCAGACACACCATCTATATGCGAACTCTCTTACTAATTGAAATATCCTCCTATTGTGGGGTTACGTGTAGTGCGAGTGTCGACCACATTTGAGGGATTCGCGTGATGGTCAACCGAAAAGATTGGGAGGAAAAGTTTTTTTTGGACAGTCGAGTTTTGGTGCCGGTCGTGGCTATATATATCATTTTGGAAAAAAAAAAATAATAACAAAAAAAATTCGAGAGTGACATAAAAAAAAAAGAAATAATAAAAGTTGGAAATCACCACGCCATATTTTTTTTCATTATTAATAATCATATTAATAATTTTTCCATTATTATTACTTTCAATTGGAAAAAAAAAAAAAATAAAGGAAACAAAAAAAAACCAACGCAAACAGTGACAATATATGTACGTTGGTAGGAAAAAAAGGAAAACATATTATACGGAGTGGTGATAAATACATAAAAAAAAATCCAAAAAAACCAACCCAACAAAAATTTATTGCCGGGACCTAAGTATAATTGATACTTAATTATACGGGCCGTAGGATTGGTGTTATATCGATCGGTAGTGGAAGAAACGAGAGCGGTTCATCAGGCCGCGGTGATACGGTGAACAGAAGCGGTCACCAATACAACCGAAGGAGTCGGATGAGAGGAACGGGACACGTAAGGCGAGCACGGCGGAATTAGCGACACCGGTGACGAGGATATATTTTATTTTTGTATGTTATTTTGGTTATAATCATAATTTATTCTAGTTTTTTTATTCCTTTATTTTTGTTCATTAATTTGATATTAATATCAATTGGGTACATATACATATATATAGTAATTTTTTTTCGTTAACTAACGGTTTGCGCAAGCAGCCAATTTACATTTCTTTAATTTTTTTATTGACTAGCTGTAGGGTACGCAGAGCTCTGAGTCCTGACCAGCAGAACAAACGGAAACGAGGTCACATTCCAAAGGGTACGCTATATACGTAAATTTGCCCAATTTACCGACTTAATAATTTAATTTTTTTTATGATAAAGTAGTTTTTGAGTGTAAAATTTTTTGTTATGTTTTGCATTATAAATAAATTTTGTTAAATGATTATAACTGAAAAAAATAAGGATGTCCGCCTAAATCATTAAATTCGGGAGGTGAGAATGACGTCATGTGTGTGTGTGGTAAGTAACTGTGAGGTAATGTAAAGAGCAGCTATCTCGATCCAAGAAGGGCACCACCACCATCCCACCCCCCAGACTGAGTTTAAAGCCAGCCAAATGCTGCAGGTGGTGACTCTTGGATATATTCTGCTAACACGTGCCCGCAAGGTCGCGTCGTTACAAACTTTAAAATTTTCAAAGATTGTTTGAATATTTTTAGGATGGCTCGCTCGTTATCTCTGCTGGAAAGTATATTTCATTTCAGAGTAAATTGGTGATTGTATTGTTATCTCTTTCACTCATTCTGGATCATTTGTAGTTCTTAAAATCCATTTTCTTCGACCGATGCTAAAGAGCCTCAAAAACTATTTGCTGAATTCTAGTGTGTCAGAATTTTATAATTAATAATAATTTTTTGAGACTTTTTAGCGTCGAAGAAAATAGATATTAAGGAAAAAAATGTTCCACAATAAGTGAAAGAGATAATACGATTTAGGGTCAGCTATATAATTAAATGAACGATTTGTTTATAAAAAAAACTCTTCAAATTTACGATTAAAATCTTTTATTGACAGCAATAGAATTCGTTTTGACTACGTCTATGAAAAAATAAATAGTAATTTTGGCCGGTTTTTCTAAGTCGCGGAAAACGTTTGGGAAATTTGCATAAGACATAAACAGAGACCTTAATATGATTTTGCTATACTAAACACCCTTAGTCTCTATAACTTTTCAAATAATGATGGTTTTCTGTTAGTTTACATCCACAGTTACTTACATTTACATCCACAAGTACGTTTTTCACTTATAAGCTAACTATACATCCACAAGTAGTTAGTTTACATCCACACAAGTTAGTTTACATCCACAAGTACGTTTTTCACTTATAAGCTAACTATATTTAAAAACTAGTACATGATAACATTTAGACGTCTCAATACAAAAGTTTTAATTTCCATTACTTAATGCGTAATGTATAATTTATTCGTTAATGCGCAGTTTTACTCATACATTCGCACAATTTGTTGTTTTTATGATTTTATTAAAGTTTAGGAAGAAATTCACATTCATATTGTTTCAACCTGAAATGTATTACCCATTTTGATATGGGTCATTTTGACAAACAACATTTCAACCTGGTATTGATATCTGGAAAATTAATATTGTTTTTCATAAATAAATGAAAATTATAGTTCTTAATATCAAATTCAGTTCATTTACAAAATATTCCTTAAAACAAGAAATTTAAAAAATTATATTTCTAAAAAAAAACAAAAACATTCGGCCCTTCGACCCATTCAGCCCTTTCGACCCATTCGGCCCCTCCACCCTTTCGGCCCTTCGACATTCGGCCCTTCAACCCATTCGGCCCTTCGACATTCGGCCCTTTGATATCATTCCGAGTTTTTCACTTTTGGCCAAATTTTTTGGAATTCGTCGCACTGTGCGTCGTTTAAAGTCTAAATTTCCTAGGAATAACACATTACGGCTAATCTGGATTTTTGAGTTTCGAAGTATTACTGACATATTATGGATTACATACTTATGTAACTAAAATTTAATGTTAACCGTAGTTTCAACATAGAATGTCTTGTTTAGCCGTAATTTCAATTCAATTTGAAATAATTTCGAAGTTACATATAGTAGTGGGGTAATTTTATGAAATATATTACTGCGCACGGACAGTTTCAAAAATTTTCAAGTTTTTCGTCCACAAGGATTTTTGACATCTTTCGTATTTCTTAACATATTTGTTTCAATTCTGGTAGCTACAAAAACTTGGCTGGTGTGATCCTGTATCAGAATCTGAGCTCAGTTGGGCTACAAGCAACAAAGTGTTTACTCCTCATTTCAAAAAGGATTGCGACGGAAATTAATAAGGACTAAAATTTCCTAATTTGTAAATTAAAGCTTTCTAAATAAAATGGAATCTCATCTCAAAATTATTTTGGCGAAATGCCTTCTGCATTGTTATGTTGCTGAAATTGTTGTTCAACATTTTTAAGAGTTAATATTGTACGTAAATATTTTTGGGTGGACAGTAAAAAACCTTTTTATTAGTTTTTGAAAAAATGAGAGCCGAAATAACTGCTTGGGACTGTAAAAGTGACCCAAAATAAATATTTCTAGGCATTAAATTGAACTTTATTTATTGTAGAGTTCTCGTTAGTCAATTCGTGATTTTTGCATGTATTCAAAGGATGTGCTCGACATTAAATTGAAAATACTTTTCCCAAACATGTTCTTTCAAATGAACTTAGAGTTTAGATATAAACAAATTTACCGACTGTGTATTCTGTGAAAATGTCATGTGTTTTTAACATTTTCGAATTATTTTTGGAAAACTAAATGAAAAATTAAAAATGATATTAAATAAATCTGTCAAATGCAATTTGTAAATTGGATGTCCCTGGGGGGCGCAATATATGTTTTTAACGACGGTCTTTTTCAAAATTAACCCTCACTCTTTGTTTACTGGAATTTATATAAAATTTAATGTCAAGGTAATTATGTAAACTTTACGTACGCGATGACGAATAAAATACGCGCGAATCACAGATGAAATAACAGTTACATTCCATAACATCAATCAATCTCTCAAGTTAGTTATGTTGATATTATTTTAGTTTTCTTTTTCTACAAATCTTATATTTCTTTAAGCGTATATACTCACTAAATAAACATTTTTAATTTTTTATTTTTTATTTTGTAATTGTATGTCTTTTATAATATACTTCGTCGTTTTCTAAATAAAGTAATTCAAATGGTGCGTTTAGCGATAACCTTACGATACTAATTAATTTAATTTTAGCCACGTCAACATTGTTAGATGCTCGTAGAATAAACACACATACACAACAAAATGATATATGTGGTTAATTGGCTGAATGCCTAAAGTAATTGAGATTAGTTGTGACGTAAGGCGAGGGACTATATACTTAATGGTCATATAGATTCAAGAAAGCTTCAAACTTTTTAACTAACTGTAAAACTAATTAATCATTGTTCATAATAGTCTTTTTTTTTTTTGTATACTTACCCATTCGCAAATTCGAACAAAAGAATTCAAATTGGATGTTTTGATGCGCGCAGCAAACACCAACCAAGATTTTACACTTCCAACCTTGACTCACCTGCAAAGAAAAAAATTATTTGTATAAATATACGCGTACAACAATTAATATTTATTATAATTCTTGTATGCTGCTATGTACACATTTCCGTACTCGGCACACATCCAGCCAAACACACAGTTTTTCATCGTTTTCTGTCATTATCAAAATATTAATTAAGTTTTTTTCTTTGCACCACGTCCATTGTCTTATCTTTTATAAACAACAAAAACAACAATACATAAAATCTTTAATAAATTGGAGCTCATAAAAATCATTGAATTTTATTATTTCTAACATTGTGTCGACATTTTCGTTTTGTTAATGGAAAAACATTCAAAATCTCATTACGTACTTATGAACAACAAATAATAAATGGAAACTTTTTTTGTGGCAAGGAGCAATTCTAGGGAAGAAATATAACTGCCTAATAATTTTTTTTCATATCACATCGTATCATATATATTTGTAAGGAATTTGGACATAACAGATCTACTATAAATCGAATCCTATTTCTGTCCTAAAAATTCGTTTTTAAATCAAGAACTTGTGTGTTTCTCTAGAAGGGGTTTACCCTGGTTTTGTCAAGAGACCGGTTTCATAAAAAAGTCGTTCGTAGACTTACATCGTGAAAAAGCGTAAAGCACAAAAAAATGTTTATAAAAATTGAAAGTTAAAGAGAGCTTTTTAACCAGTTTTTTATTAAAATAAATAAAATCGCGGCCTTTGCTGCATACATATTTTCTGTTTTTGATCATTATATTTTGTTTGACGTTGAGCACCAGACCTCTTAAAAAAATCGTTTGATATATCATTGTCAAATGTCTGATGTTGTATTAACGAAAAATCAGTTCCAAGTTTCCAACCGCACCACAAGCCGTGCACCTCATGTAACTTTTGCGAAAATTTCATCGTTTCACAGAATTTTCCATAAAATTAACATCATAATTTCAGCAATAAATAATAATAATCCATTTTCGTGCAATATATAAAAGTATTTTCTTCTGCACGAGAAAAATGGAAACTTATTCCTTTAAGCTAAAAATTTAATTTATTTCCATTGAATTTCTTTTTTGAAGAAAGCAATTATTTAAATTCATATTTTGCTGGGGCACCGTTAATGGAAAACAACGATGAAGTAAAGCAACAAATAATAATAAATTTAACATTTCAAGTCAACCCGTTTAGGTGACACCCTAAAACTTCTAACAGCCAGATAAAAATATTGTTATTGATGCATTCGACTTTAAATATATTATTCACCTACATTATATATATATATATATATCGGTATTTTAGAAAATACCCCGAACACACATACGAAACATTTTTTGTTATAGTTATTTGTTTGGGTTTTTTAAAGTTTTAATAATTTCTAAGAAACCCAACCAACTACATAGCCAAGCAACATTACATATAAGAAGTAGAAGTAAAAAATATCAAATTCCATACACTTTGTTGTCTTTAAAAATGTTTTGTCAAACGTAGGACAGAGAATGAGGGATAAAATTCGTAATTTTTAGATTAGAAACGAAAAATAAAAAATTTATCATAGAACAGGTAAGAGATTGAGATACAATATACAAGTAAATACACATTAGGTTAAGAAATGAAATACAAAAATATGGTTGTCTGTCTCACCAGTATTGTCATGGAAGTACGTGTGACTGAATGCATTTAATTTTTAAAACATGAGAAAAAATGTGACATTTACCAATTAAGCCAACGATTTTTTTTTTGTTGTTAAAGGTAAAATACATATTTTAGAAAGGGGAAGGGGAAGCAGGCCAAAATAGGCCTAAAGGCAGCCAATAAACAATTTAGTACTAATGTTGTCACGTCACATTTTTAAGTCATCCTTAAACTACGTCGGAAGATGTTAGTCGTTCGGTTGTTTCCGTTTTTTACAATAAGTTTGTTTATGTAGCTGAAATATCAACCGGTAAACTGGATTCACAATTGGGCCAGAAGGAGCCAGAAAAATTCTTTAACTGCCAAAAATTATTCAAATTAAAACTCCTTCAACTGTTTTAATTTTTTGTGGTTCTGTGACTTGGTAATCTTACGGTTATCTTCCATTTTCTAGTTGTTTTCACAGTATGATGAACTGTACCAATATGACGTGCATATGAATACATCTGTAGAAATCTTTGTTTTATTTCTCATCTCACTTGCACACCTGAAACTGATCTTTGTCGTCTTCTTCTAAAGATTGATGGAAAAAGGTCAATTTCAAATCTGGAGTGTGTAAGTGAAAAACCTCTACGTAGTATTAAATATTATGCTCATTCAACTGACTCACCATTGTTAATTATAATATTTCGTTAATTTTTAAATCAATGTACAGCCCAATTCCAAAATAAAAATTAATATTGATTCTTATATTATAATATTGTCAAAAATACAGTGGTTAAGATAGTTGCTTACTATTCTGCAGTCTCGAGTTCAATTCTCGGCAGTGACCAAAAATTTCAATAATTAAAATATAAAGGGCTGAAACCTCACGAGGTGATCAGAACTTCGGTCTTTGGTGTCTTCAATGGCGATAGCGTTCACCTGTGTCATAAAGTTGGTGTGATAGTTTTGCTTTTGACAGTATTGATTTCAATTTTAACCAAAATTTATTTAATTGTACAACAACAGCTTAACAGGTCACAAGCTTTAGTAATATGGGTACATGCAATGCTGTATAAGATAGCAAAAAATTTTCAGCAGAAAAAATGAGTTTTTCTACTCACCACCAGGGGCAGCACTAAAACAAAAGAGAACTTTTTCTGCTGAAATATTTATTAGGCAGCAGAAAAATTATGAATATTGTTCATTTTTTTGATGTTGTTCTTTTAATGTTTATTTTGTTTTTAATATTATTGTTATTCGTATTTCTCGTTCGCAAAGATTGTAAGTGCCTATTTCAATTTTTTCACTGTATCGTATGGACGGACCCCCTTGTAACCAATATGGGATCCTGATTTTTGGTTACCTGAGGTCATAACACATCCACAAAAGCAATCTTAAGAAAATCGATCGAGTCTAAAGAGCTACAGAATTTTTCAAATAAATTTTACATAAAAGCAAATCTTCCTCAATTTGTTTATTAAAATAATACCAAAAACCAAAAATCAGGATCCCATATTGGTTACAAGGGGATCTGGTCCGCCCATACGGTACAGTGAAAAAACTGAAAAATTCAGTTCGGCCAAATTTATTTGAACAATTCTGTAGCTCTTTAGACTCGATCGATTTTCTTGAAATTGCTTGTGTGCATGTGTTATGACCCCAGG
This sequence comes from Tipula helvola, assembly GCA_963556165.1. Lineage (NCBI taxonomy): Eukaryota > Metazoa > Arthropoda > Insecta > Diptera > Tipulidae > Tipula > Tipula helvola. The sequence goes on along the minus strand of OY744482.1, from coordinate 80,841,639 downwards.
TATCCAAAAATCAGGATCCCATATTGGTTACAAGGGGGTCCGTCCATACGATACAGTGAAAAAACTGAAAAATTCAGTTTGGCCAAATTTATTTGAAAAATTCTGTAGCTCTTTAGACTCGATCGATTTTCTTAAGATTGCTTTTGTGGATGTGTTATGACCCCAGGTATCCAAAAATAAGGATCTCATATTGGTTACAAGGGGGTCCGTCCATACGGTACTGTCAACCGCTGTACTGTAAAACACAAGAAAGGTTACCGGTTGAATCCTGACATCTATCGAAGTTACGAGAAGTAACGAAAGCAAAGTGAAAAACAATATTACCGCTTTCATTTTTTGTTGGTTTGAGTAGTTCGTTAGAAAATACGTGCTTGACCCTAAGTAGTCGATAAAACAATTTTTTAATTTGAAACAAAAAATTAATTTGAAAAAACGCGATTATATCTTAAATGTGTGTTCATTCCTAAAAGAAAAATACAGTCCACAATTAATATCACCTCGACACTCGAACAGGTACAGTGAAAAAACTGAAAAATTCAGTTTGACCAAATTTATTTGAAAAATTCTGTAGCTCTTTAGACTCGATCGATTTTCTTAAGATTGCTTTTGTGGATGTGTTATGACCCCAGGTATCCAAAAATCAGGATTCCATATTGGTTACAAGGGGGTCCGTCCATACGATACAGTGAAAAAACTGAAAAGTTCAGTTTGGCCAAATTTATTTGAAAAATTCTGTAGCTCTTTAGACTTGATCGATTTTCTTAAGATTGCTTGTGTGACTGTGGATGTGTTATAACCCGAGGTATCCAAAAATCATGGTCCCATATTGGTTACAAGGGGGTCCGTCCATTACGATACAGTGGAAAAACTGAAAATGTAGTTTGACGAACTGACTTTGGCTGCTTGAAGAGCGTTTCGCTAAATAAATTAGACACTCTTTGCGAACGATAAATACGAATAACAATAATATTAAAAACAAAATAAACATTAAAAGAACAACATCAAAAAAATGAACAATATTCATAATTTTTCTGCTGCCTAATAAATATTTCAGCAGAAAAAGTTCTCTTTTGTTTTAGTGCTGCCCTGGTGGTGAGTAGAAAACTCATTTTTATGTGCTGGACATTTTTTGCTATCTTATACAGCATGTACATGCATCCAATTTGACACGAAAAATCGTATTCTAGAACTTTATACCGAAAGTAGTATACAAAATTATACTGATATTTCTAACCGTGTAACTGGCCATATTCCAAAACTTTAACCAAAAATCATTTTAGAACTCCATTTACAACGTACATGTTAAATTTCATAATAATCGGGTTAAGAATAACCAAGTTCCATCCTACTTGGCCATATTCCAGAGCTTTATCCAACAATTATTTTAGAATTCCATTCCCAACACACATGTCAAATTTGATGATACCCAAAACTCATTTTAGAATCCCATTTCCAATACACATGTTGAATTTCATCATAATCGGTTGAAAAATGGGCAACTTCCATCATACTTGGCCATATTGCAGAACTTCATCCAAAACAATTTTAGAATCCCAGTTTCAACGCACATGTGGTGAGAAATATGCAAGTTCCATCATACTTAGCCTTATTCCAGAACTTCATCCAAAAATCATTTTAGATTCCCATTTCGACCTTCATCCAAAAATCATTTTAGATTCCCATCTTGTTTCTAAGTCTAAAAAATAAAAATAAAAGAGTGTAGGGTCTCAGTTCGTGATTAAACCTTGGCGTGTGCGCAACTATGCCTAAATGAAAGTTCTTTAATATAGAAGAAAAAAACCAAAATCGGGCTTTTAAGGAGAACGGCAATAGTATCCGGGAAATTGCTGCTAAAATTGGAAGAAGCTCAACCGTTGTGCATAATTACCTAAGTAACATCCAAAGCTATGGAAAAAACAGTAAAGGACGTGTGAGCATGGCTACAACAATCCAAGATCCACGGGCCATTCTTAAAGAAGCTTCAAATTCTACCATTTCGATTAGCAAAATTAGGGCTAAAACCGGTGTTACGGCCAGCAGAGCAACCGTCCATCGCATAATACAGCTTTCCCCACATTTAACATTTCAAAAAATTAAGAAAAAACCGCCGTTAAACGAAGCACGCAGAAGGAACCAGCGTCTTTGCTTTGCAAGGCAACACATTAGATGGGACAGAGAGTGGCATAAGGTTGTCTACTCCGATGAAAAAAAATTTAATTTGGACGGGCCAGATGGATACAACTATTATTTTCATGACCTAAGAAAAAAAGAAATTATGTTTAGCAAAAGGCATAGTAAATGGGGTGGTGTAATGGTCATTTTTTGGAATAATTGATTTAGATTTTCAGATAATAAAATGACCTATAATACCTATAAAACCGTTTTGGAACGAGCTTTTCCAAAATATACCGAATATTTTAATGGGTTGCGTTGGATTTTCCAGCAGGATAATGCTCCGATTCATACTGCCAGGATAATCAAAGCGTGGATTCCGAAGCAAAATGTAGAACTATTGCCTAGGCCGCCTTATTCACTCAACTTAAGCATAATGGAAAACGTTTGGGGATGGCTATCACGGAAAGTCTACGTAAGAGGAAGGCAGTTCGAGAATAAGGACGAATTAATTGAAGCCATAAAATCAGCCTGGGCCAAAATTTCCCTTCGCTATGTGGGATCACTTAATAATTCAATACACAATAGACTTCTTGGAGTTATTGAACATCAAGGTGGAAATACTCATTACTAATTGATTGAATAATAATTGAAATTAAATAAAATTTACAAACACAAAAAAAAAGTTACGAAAACTGTACATTTTAATTGATTTTACAGCTGTTCTTAAACAAGTGAGACGGAGTGTACGTGTTAGTTTTGATAATCTTAGCAATTCAGAACGTGTCAGTTCATACTGTTCCCCACTAGCAATAAATTTGACATTATCATTTCGAGAACTTTTAGTATGAGCTGTGTAAAGCATATAAAATTTAAAAATGTGTGTATATCACCTTTCTACTAAATTTCGCGTGCTTTTGTGCTTTAAATTATAGTTTTTGTCATTTTCAGTTATGGGATTGCACAATGGTGTTAAAGGGTAGCTTTTTTTGGCATAACCACTATCTCCTAGCAGGAATAAGTTTATAAAACTCGCCATTTTCCAACTTTACTTTTAGTAAAGAAAAGTTGAAAATGGTTTGATCATGTGCTGATTTATGCTATTTAAAATACAAGAATTATTATAATATTTCAACATGTACATACATTATATCGAGTTTATTAAATAAAACCTTAACGAACGGTACCGTCAAATCAATAATTTTATAGTCTTCATCGCAAACCAACTGACAATTTCAATTAACCCAATTGTGAGTCTGAAACGGGTTTAAAATATTCTGGAAAATTTCCTGTTTAATATTAAAAATAAATCTCCAATTTTAAGAATATTTGAAAATTAAATCTTCCTTTTCCAGAATTTATAATTGAAAACCTCATTTTAGAATCCTATTTCCATCGAAAATCTCGAATTTCATCATAATGGCCATGTTCCATCCTAATTGGCCATATTCCAGAACTTAATCCAAAAACCATTTTAAAATCCCATTTCCATCGTACATGCTGAATTTCATCAAAATCGGATAGGAAATGGCCAAGTTTTAAGAAACTGGGCAACAATCTGATAGTGCCAAAGCTAGAAAACTGGGCATATTTTTTATAAATTTAAACACTGCAATCGACTTTTAAAAAAATATTTATTTGGCTTCCATGTAGGTGCGCAAGTTTTTTGGCCAAGACTGTAGACACTAAAATTTGACGTCTAATGAATGATGATTTCACGACTTCTAGATTAATTATTTATTTCAAAATTATATAATGTAACAAAATATTTATATGCACAAATGTATAATATAGAAAAATAAACAAAAATCAGCACTCTACTCATGACAAATTTATGCATTACGTTGCAAATTTATGCATTACTTATCAAATCACATGATAAGTGTATATAAAAGTTCATATAAAATGTTGCTTGAGTGCGCGGCGCAATTTTGTAACCAAGGAATGATTATGTGTTGTATTCGCTAATATTTATTATAGAGTATATGTGCACGTCTTAAATATCCATAATTTATAAACTGAGAATGAAATGTCACATTAGAATTTTGAGCTAAGTAAGTTTTTTAGCCGCCAGATAGATAGATTACCGTCTAAGTGCCAATAATTGAACTTAAACTTATCAAACTATTACTACTATTATATTCCAGTTTTATTTGAATTTCATTAAATTTATTGGTTATTCACCACAACTTTATTACCGCACCATAACGAAAATGCACACCGTGCAGATCATTATGAATTTCAATTTTTTTTAGTGTTTATAGTTTTTAATACTAAAATATAAAAAGCATTAGAACAGTATAGAGAGTATTACACATATACAGAAAAGACTTAAATCTAATATGAGTAAAGGGTAGTCAAAAAGAAGCTTTGCAAAACTTTAATTGGTTCTGCGTATTTTAACCTAACCTCCCTAATATTTTTGAGTAAGTAAATCTTATTTTTGGCCACACTGTTACACTAAATAGAGAATCTATTTAGAACGAAAACGAAATCTTTTTTTTTTTTTTTGCTTCTCGCGTTTCTTAATAAGAAAAATATCTTTTGCAATACAACGACGACGTATATATGGCATAGCAAAAAATATGAGAAAATCAAGTTTGAGTGAAGCAGTATTAATCTTAAAAATGTATGTGAGTCATTGGTACAAAAATATAACTTCCTTTTGTCTTACTATAATTTTTAAGATTTATATAGTTTATTTTGCTGGCTTGAGTATCAATTCATTGTGTATATTATATTAGATGATAAATTGTGGAAGTGACAAGGAAAGCTTATATAATGTGAACGTTACATTTTTTACTTGACCGCGAACACTGTATAGTATATGTTCCGTGGTTACGCGCAAAGTGTCGATAAAATTACAAAAATTGTCACACACTTTATGAATAATTTTAGCAAACACAAATATGAATATTGTGCGAGACTCAATATACATACATGATGACAAATATCGTAGTCTAGTCGCGTTTTCAATTTTATTGTGTTTATACATACATACTATGTCTATATTTATATAATATTCTAATATTTCATAATAAACATCATTTATCTATATACGATTAGAAATGTATTAGACATGACGTTATACTAGCATTGAAACAAAATTTATGATTTGTTTTGATGTATGCGCACAATTTCTTAAACTTAAAAAAACTGTCTTCGCATATCGTAAGCAAATCAAAACGGTAAAATAGCATTGACAAGCTCTCTAATTAATTAGAAACAAATTAATTGCTTCTAATATCAATATACGAGTATGTCATTGTGACACACAATATAGAGGTATCCGTTGTACAAAAGAACAATTTTCCTTTTAATTGTTTAATTGAAAAGTCAATCAGAAATCAATAATTGATCGTAATTAAAACGTGTACATACCTCCCTAAAAAGGTGAATGAGTAAATTTGTATTTTAATTACTTCTTGTCTAGTATTGTACATACTATTGCTACAAAAAAATTCCGGAATTATATAATTTTACAAAAAATTAAATAAAATTCCTTATTTTCAATTTTTATGATGTATGTGTATACACATTTGCGAAAAATTTCTCTAATATATGTGCATAAATAATAATAACATTATTTTAATGCTTTACCGAATTTATTACTTTTCTTATCTTTCCTACATATTTTCAAAATTAATATTTTATTACAAGTCTAAAACAATAAAAGCTGAACAACAGTAACAACAATTTTAAGATGTATTTCTGTCATATAACATAATCTTTATGAGTATCTGTTATGCTGTTTCATAAAAAAAAAGAAAAATCATAAAATATAAAACATAAGATCTTATCAATCAAATTTGATACATTGATACATTTGTATAGTCTTACGCGGTAATGATATTCGGAATAATAGTTGTTTATATTTTATAGATTATTGTTGTTGTTATAGAAATTTTTCAGAATTTGAATATTTCTTAAATCGTCTGAATTTTGCAAATAAATATAGTCGTCACATTTCCCAGATGATTTAATATTTTAGAAATAAAAATTGGCACTCGTTGCTCTGATCTTTTGCAAGACATTGTGATCACCTTCCTGGTTTTTCGTGTATATTCTCGAGTATCATTTTATGACCAAACTCCTGCAAATGAGACTTAGAAATTACTCTACAGGAGTTTATTCCGCCGAAAATTTTTGTATGGCGAAATTAATACCAATTTCAATATAATTTAAATGACACACCAATTTATTAAAATGAAATAATTTTACGCGGATTTACTTTAGTTGTTAAACGTTAAATGTCGCGGATTTAATTCCTATTGAAAAAGAATTAAATTGGTGTGGAATAAATTCAAATTTATCTGTGAACTTTATTTTTTAACAAATGTTAAATATATTCCACCGATAAGTATGAATTTATTCCGCCAAAAAAATTAGAAGGTTAAAATACAAATATTGTCATCAAAAGTGAAAGGAAATAGACATCTTAAAATAAACTTGAACTAAAATGTCCTACAAGGTTAGATAGGTTAGGTTTTAGGTGGCGGTCCACTAGGACCAGGCATAGACACTAAAATGGTCCTTAGCCATACCACGATTATTGTATTCCTCTAACTCAATGAAACTATTTTGAGCTGTTAACGAAATGTTGGATACTCCTGTCGTATCCATCCTGCTGAGGTCCGTCAGGTGAACGAAGCGGGATGCTCCTAGAAACTTCTCCTAGAAGAAGACAAAGTACTGTCTCTTCCTCTTCTTTAATTGAAATTGAAATGTTGCACATACCTTCATTAAAATGTACTTAATACTGGTACTTCAACAATTTTAAATAAATAATTTCTTGATGGATTTAATTAATAATTAGAATGTCGCGAAATTATTTCATTTTTGGCGGCGGAGTTAATTCCAACAAAACATTAGAAACATCTAAGCAAAGTAATTATTAATCTTAAATAAAATTTTGAAAACGAAAATATAAAAATTAATTTAATTTCGATAATGGTTCGATAAAAACGACTGCAAAACGTGGAAAAAATCAACAGAAGTACAAATCTTAATATTCTTGGAGCCCTACTAATTTTAAGAATAAATTCGTAATAAATTTAAATTGTCGAAACTTTTTCCATATAGAAGTTGGCGTTGAGGTCGGAGTCGGAGTCGGAGTTGGAGTCGAAGAATTATTTTACCGACTCCGCAGCCCTGAATCAAACTCCCACTTTCTCATTTTACGACCAAAATCCCTGCTCGGGTACAATAAAGGATATTTCAAAATTTTAGATTTTTAACTTCATTTTAAAAATTAGAAAAAAAATTATATACATAATACAATTTTAGTTCGATCTAGGATCCAACAATTTTTCGATATGATAGCATCAAATTTATGGGTAATGGGGAATACTATGATTTGACAAGCTCTGAAGCCCTAAGATTTTCAAAATTCTCACGTATTTTGGCGAAAACCTACAGTTTTTCGATAGATCTCATCATAAAAAACATTTGTTAAATATTTCGCAAAATTACAAAAGGTTTAAAAAATCACTCGATCGATTTCGGCTTATTAGGCCATCATCAGGAGTATCTACTAAACTGTAAAAATAAAAATATAGTTATTTATATATTTAGTTGGAAAAAGCAAAAAATGAAAGAAAAGTATACAAATAAAAAATGTGGGAGTGGTAAACAATAAAAATGGTGAGAGCAATAAACATTAACAATTAAAAGGGGGTGAGTTAAACACAGGTATATGATTATTGATTAGTCAACGGCCGAATAACAAAATTCCAGATGTTGTTGTTGTTTTTTTTATTTTTTATTTTTATTTTATTATAACCCAACGTATTAGTCATTTTATGGGATGGTATGAGTATGAGAATAAAACAGTGTGGGGTCGGTAATTGGTGAGAAACGGGTTTCTCTCTGTTCGTTGAGGATATTTTGGTTAAGAAATATAGCTTTTCGGATTTCGTAAGATTCTAAGTTGTCTAAACGTCTGCTTTTTGGTTGTACATGTAATATCGAATTTCATCATAATAGCCACGTTCCATCCTAACGGGCTAAATTCCAGATCTTTATCTAAAAATCGGTGTGGTAACAAAAGTGCCAATTGAAGCGATCAAGTTCCTTTCGAATTGGCCATATTCCAGAACTTTCTCAAAAAATAATCACGTCGGCCGTCGCATAACACAAGTAGAAGTAAATTTAAAGAAAAACAGAAAACAAAATGTAATTGTACTTAAAACGTTGAAATGATGTAGCCGCGCATTTTTTTTGGTCAACGACTGTAAGTGTGTACTCAACAATAAAAATTGGTTTTTTTGTGTTTTGTTTCACATTTCACCTTATTTTGAGGGATATATAAAATTTGTATCTCACTTATGTACAGTGGTGTTATAGTGAGATTTGGTGTAAAATTATCAAATTCTATGTTTTCGAAAAAAATGGGTGGAAAGGACATCAGAAAACTGCACATATTTTTTATAAATTTAAACACTGCAATCGACTTTTAAAAAAATATTTTGTGTGGTTTTTATAGGTGTGCAAGTTTTTTGTCCAAGGACTGTAAATGATTTGCGTAGTGTGCTGCATTACAATTACAATGTAACATTAATAATTGCATAATCTGACAGCCGAATTGTTTATGCTTGTTGTCTAATTTTTTGATTGATTTAGAATTTAGATTAATTCGCATATGCGACAAAAGTGTGTGTGAAGGTAATGCCATATTTGCTTTAATAAAATAAATTAAATGTGAAATGTTCAAACTCAAGAGATGGATTCTTTAGGCGCTAAATAAAAATATTCTCAAATTGAGTGCAACAATTAGACTTAGGAACAGATAAAAAATAATTTTTGGTAGAATATTATATAACATATATGTATGTACTTACAATTTCTTTAATCTCTTGAAGGGTAACAGGTCAAACAAACAGTTCCAAAACCGGTTTTATCTTAAGAGCAAAATTACAGATTTTAAATTTTTGTCCCCAGAATTTGTATGCTGCAGCTTAGGTGATTTTCAATAAAATTGAATTTACATTTTTTTTATGAAATGTGTAGAAATAATCGAGGAATTCTAATTGGAAGTGGATGTTGGCTCAGCTATTACAGATTCCGAAACATACGATCATAAAGTAAATAAAATTTCATAGAGACGTCTCATGTCGAACAAACAAAAATTCAAATTAGTTGGGTGTAGAAATTATATTTCGACCAATACAGTGAGCCTCTACGCAATACATAATAAAACATAATTCTCTCTTTGAGGAAATTTACTCTCAACTAATGCGAGTTTGCTTTGAGCAGATATTTAAATAAATCGAATCGGTCTGTGCGAAAAGGTCACATCAATTATCTTTTCAGAAATACCGCTTTTCTTTCTAGTAAACTCAAAATGAATAAACTGACATTTCTAGTGCAAACGGAAATACCCACAACAGTTGTGAGTATTCCCGTTTGCACTAGAAATGCCAGTTTATTCATTTTGAGTGTAGTAGAAAGAAAAGCGGTATTTTTGAAAAGATAATAGATGTGACCTTTTCAGCCGAATTATTTATAAATAATACACTCCACAATAGAATTCCACGTTTAGTATGACTAAACGTGGGATTCTAAACTGATTTTTAGGTGAGATTCTGAAATTTGGCCACGTAGGGTGGAACTTGGTTATTTCTTAACCGATCACAATGAAATTCGACATGTTCGATGGAAGATTGATTCTACAATGATGTTTAGGTGAAGTTCTGGAATATGGCCAATTAGGATGGATTTTTAGATAAAGTTCAGATATATTTAGGCCAATTAGGAAAGAACTAGGTTATTTCTTAACCGGTTATGATGAAATTTGGCATACACGATGGAAATGGGATCCCCAAATGATTTTTTTATTAAGTTTTGGAATATGGCCAATAGGATGGAACTCGGTTATTTCTTATCTGATTTTAATGAAATTTGACATGAGATTCTCAAATGATATTTAGAAGGAGTTCTGGAATATGGCAATTTAGGAAGGAACTCGGTTATTTCTTAACCGATTCTTGAGAAATTTGCCATGTATGATGGAAATGGGATTCTAAAATTATTGTTAGGTGAAGTTCTGGAGTATGGCCAAGTAGGCTATTTCTTAACCGATTATGATGAAAATTGACATGTGTATGGAAATGGGAATATTTGATATACGTAATTATGAAATTCGCCCTGATCCACAATGGTTAATGTTAATGCTGGTGGTTACTTGTGGATTTGGACGATAATTATATTTAATTTTTGCCAAACTGTAAATCTTAATCTTGTTGGTGGAAGATGCTTAATAAATTTCCGTTTCTGTTCTATTACAATTTTATATGAACGAGATTAAATCATTTTTACGTCCATCATTCGGAAACAAATTTTATTCTATCTCTTCAGATTTAAAAAAAAAAATGTTATTACAATATTTTATTATCAATTCATTTTAATTGAATAAATACGAATATTGTTATTTTTTAATCTAAATATTGCTTAAATTTAATTTTTGAAACTATTTCTGGAATCAAGTAACTTTCTAATAATGTTTTCAATATTTTGTCTATTTCTTATCTAAAAATCGGAATGCATAGCATCAAAAATTCTAAAAATATCGGTTGACATTAATTTTCAAAAATATATTTCAACTTTCAGAAATCAATTTACGAAAATCGACAAATTTAATTCAAAATTCGTATTAGATAGGTATGAAATTTAAAAATTCTAACAAAACAACTTTCGCTTCGTAATACCAAAGATAATCCCATATTTCATAGATGAATCATTCAGTACAAAAATATGAGGCAAAAATAGGGTCCCCTCGATGCAATATATAGGGTCCCTTTGATATATACGTAACTATTTTGCATACAAATTACATGTAAATATTTTAATTTTAATGTGTCGGTTGCTATTCTACTACATGTAATGCAATGGTACCCTATATAAAGAAATGGGGGGGCTTAGCTTCCTTTCTTAATCCCTTAACACCTAAAAAATAACTACCTCTAAAAAAATTTTCAAACTGCAATCACAGAGTGATTATAAGTAAAGAATATAAATAAAACAAAAATTTCAAAGAAAAACTATTTATTTTCTCGAAAAAATGGGCGCCATATCTCTGATTCGTCTGCTGGTTTTCGAACTGCTTATGATCCAATTTTTGTACCCGAATCTCACACTGGCTTTCCGCTGGAATTCGTCAAAAGAAAGAATCCTGTGAAAAAAACTCATTGACAAAACTATTTCCATAGCTATGAAAATATTTTTTCGATTTCACGGTAACGATCTCTTAATCGAACGACAAATAATCGAGAAACAAAAATAGTTTAAATCCGTTAGAGTCGAAGAATTTACTCTATAAGGTGGCGTACTCAAATGAGTACGGCGGGCGGTAGGTAATGGGTCAAATACTTATATTTGCTCTTAAATATGGGAGTTACTTAAAAATGTGCAACTTTGGAACAAAAAATCTCGAAAACAAATTTTTCTAAAATTTTGCATCAGAGAGCAGTAGGGCCCAACTCCGGAATTCGAAATTCCGGAATACCGGCCGATATTTTGTTTTCGATTATTCCGGAATTAATGAATTTCAATTTTCACACTAATTTAAGTAAATTCAACAATTTTGTGTAATTATAGTCTGTCTTGTCGATACTAAAAAAATAAATATAGGGAAACTTCTCTAAAATCACTATCCAAGGGGTCCAGAAATGTTGGTCAACCTATGGAGGTGGTTAGTTTAAGTAATAAAACAACCTAAAAATTTGAAGATTCAAAGTCAGGCTAAAAAGAAAAATGTCCTTCAATTGTACCAAAAAATTATACGTAATATTTCAGAGAGTGGCAAAAAGTGGTCAATTTAGGGAGCTGGTCAAAATATAGAGGGCTACTTTCGGCAGTTTTAGAGTATTTCTTCTCCTTTCCGTTCACCATGATATGACACCTAATAAACGGGTTACGGCAATAAATGCTTCTTCCTGAAAATTATCTGATGCATTTACATATTAATTTTAATTCGTCTCTAAAATACACCTGCCAACTATGTGTTGTGTTGTTTCTTAGTTTATAAACTGAAAAAAGGTATTTAGTACATAATAACTATACAGTCCCAAGAAACAAATTCAGTAAACATTTATTTTTGTTAGTTCATTAAATGAAAAATATCAAAAACCGTGATTAATGTTTTACGACTTTAATTTTGGGACGATGGTAGTGCCCTATGAGGCTAAAAGAGCGTATTTGGCAGCGGGAAATATCACCATCAAAATTCTAGCCTAAATGACACAAGCCTCGATGCGTCAATTTTAATGAGAAAAACAAGTAATTAATTGTAACTGCGATTCAGTATCGTTAGTCAGTCTGCGGAGTCCTATCGCAGCGCTTAAAGGGGGGGGGAGCCACCTTGGAACTTTCAAAAAATAAAAATAATTTTTTTTTTGTTATAGTTTAATATATTAAGAATCATATGCAATTAGTTTGGAAGCCAAATTCGACTTATTTAAAAAATATAATTTTCTGATTTTAATCTTTTATATGAATACAAATTTTAAAGAGCTTAAAACTTTAAACGCGTTTTCTCGAAATGACATTTTTGAACCTGGCGTTGCGAGGATCTCCAGATCTACTAGATTAAATGACTTGAAATTTGGAGAGAATGTTCAGGACACTTGATTCTTTTATAAACTTACTATTATTCTACCTGTGCTTTTTTTGATATTTTCAAAATTCGATTTTTTAGATCGTTTTAATCTCAAAATTTTTACCGAAAAACGATTTTTTTTTTAAAATATGCGCCATTTGTTGTAAAATGTATATATCAAAAGATCCCTAGGTACTTTCACAGTTTATGGATAATAGAATAATATACATGCTACTTTTTTTCAGGATGCACCAGTTCTGAGATCAGCGCAACGCCGATTTTTGTTTCTGTTTTAATTAACTCATTTTTAACGATGCTATTATGATAAAAAATAAAAAAATAAAAAAAATTTTGTAATCTTGAATGATTAATTAATAAAAGTGTATACATTTTTTTTTGTAAAATTCATTCTTTACTAAAAAAAAATTCAAGAAATCGACCTAGAATTTCGGGCTTCAAGGTGGCTCCACCCCCCCCCCCCCCCCCCCCCCAACTGCGAAATAATAAATGATTCCAGTAAGGGTGAAGGGAATAAATTCTGTGCCACTCCAACTAATCTAACCTAACTCACTGAATTTTTAGGCTTTAAAGAATTCAAAGAATTTATAAGATTTACAGAATTTATTGAATTTATAAAATTTATAAAAACTAAAAAATTTTTAGAAACATTAGAATTTTTTGAATTTATAGAACTGACCGACTTGAACAATTTATAGAACCCAACCCATACAATTTATAACAGTTAAAGGATTTATAAAATTTATAGAATTTATCGAATTTATAAAATTTATAAGAATTTATGAGTCTTGTAGAATGTAAAGAACTTACTAACTTTTAAAGCTTTATGCATAAGATTTATAGAATTATTCATAGAATTTATTAAATTTATAAAATTTATAGAAATTATTGAATTTATAGAATTTCATATTAAAGTTTATAGGATTTATCGAAATTTTTGAATTTATAAAATTTATAGAATTAATACAAATTTTGGTATTTTTAGAAAAAGTAAAATTTGGGTGTATAGAATTATTATAACTGACAAACTTGAAACAATTCCTAGAACCCATTAAATCTATAAAATTTATATTATTAGTGGAGTTTATGTAATTTATAGGATTCTTTGAATTTATTTATCAAATTCATAAAATTTATAAAGTTTATAAATATATTAGAATTTTAACATTTATAGACTTTGTAGAATTTAAAGAATTTGTAAAATTTATATAATTTATCGAATTTATAAGAAAGAAAAAGATTTGTAGAATTTAAAGTTACTAAATTTTTTAACTTTATTCATAGAATTATAGAACTTATAAATTTTTAATGAAATTATTGAATTTACAGAATAAATTGTTAAAGTTTATAGGATTTTTCAAAATTTTCGTATTTATACAACAAATAAAATTCGAGTTTGTAGAATTTATAAAACAGACACAAAGGATCTACAAAATTTAAAGAATTTATAAATTTTATAGAAATTGGAGATTTTATAGAAATTATAAAATTCATAAAATTTAAAAATTTATAGAATATATAGACATATTAAAACTTATAAAATTTATTGGATTTATCAAATTTACAGAATTTATAGGATTTATAGAATTTTAGAAACTTATTGGATTTTTAGACTTTATATAATTTTTAGGATTTACAGAATTTATAGAATTCAAAGAATTTATTGAATTTATAAAATTTATAAAAATTAAAACTTTTTTAGAAACATGTAGAATGTAAATAAGTCAAATTTGAGTTTGTAGAATTTATAAAACTGACAGGCCTGAATAATAATATGTAGAACCCACAGAAACTATAACATTTAAAGAATTTATAGATTTTAAAAACATATTAGAATTTATAATATTTACAGACTTAAAATTTATACAGTTTATTGAACTTTTAAGATTTATGGAATTTATCGAATATACAGAATTTATAAGAATTGAAGAATTTATGAGATTTGCAGAATGTAAAGAACTTACTGAATTTTAAAACTTTATGCATAGGATTTATAGAATTATTCATAGAATTTATAGAACTTATAAAATTTATAGAAATTATTGAATTTACAGAATTGTTAAAGTTTATAGGATTGTTTTAGAAGTAAATTTGAGTTTGTAGAATTTAAAAAACAGACAAACTTGATACAATTAATAGAACGAACACAAAGAATCTACAAAATTTTAAGAATTTGTATTATTGATAAAATTTATAAACTTCATAGAATTTGTAGATTTTCATCAAAATTCATAAAATATAAAAATTTAAAGAGTTTATAGACATATTAAGACGTTTGAAGAGAGAGAGAGAAGAATTTATAGGATTTATAGAGTTTAAGAAACTTGTTGGATTTTTAGACTTTATATAATTTGTAGAATTTACTGAATTTATTGATATAATTTATGGCGTTTAAAGAATTTAAAATTTTCAGAATTTATATACATAATTACTATAAATTCTATACACTTTATAAATTCTATATTTTTAAAAAATTTTTAAATTGTGTGTAAGTCCTTTAATTGTAAAAATTGCGTATATGCTAATCGTAACTGCGATTTAGTTTCGTTCGTGCATATTGGCAATGGCTATAAAAATATCTAAATATTTATCAATCTGGAGTATACCAGAATAATTTATTGTTTGAATAAAAATATCTAATACTTTAAACGAAATAAAAAAAAATTGTTGTTTTTTGTAAAATTTTGATTTTTAATCTTTTGTAATATAGTTTATACTATTTAAATAAAATTCCGGAATTAATTCCGGAATTCCGGAGTCGAGGACATTTGAATTCGAAAATTCCGGAATTACTTTTTTTACTTTTTGTCCAAAAATTGGATGCCCTAGAGAGCAGTCAATGACTGTATTCTGTCTTCTCTATTTTCCCAAATTTTTAAAATTATTCCCACCTGACAATAACTGGGGAAAATATTACTCAAAACTGTTACATAATTGTGAAATAAAAGGTACTTTAGGAAAGAGTGAAAAAAGTGTTATAATTTTTTCCTTTTCATCTTTCCCTGAGTTCATACAATATACTTTCAATTGAATAACCTCACTTAAGAAATTAATAATTTATTTAATTAATTGTTGTCTTCAGAAAAAGTACAATACAATAATCGTTGAAACGGCAACGCCAATACTAATTATGTATCTTGTTAGGTTTATTTAAATTAATTAATTTGCTTTTTGTACCTCAATTGCGAATGTGGCCACTATATTTACAAAACGATTCATTTTGTTAAAAAACAAACCTCTTCATCAACATTCATACAAATTCGGGTACTATGTAACAGGAAAAATTGACAAATATCAAACATTTTCAACGTTCTTCAAACTAAAATTGATTTGTTTACAAATTTTTTTCCATAATACATTTTCGGAGATGAAACATTTTTAGGCAAACATTTGTATAACAGAAATATTTTTCTGCCTATAGTACTGACATGAAAGATGGGTCGGCTCCATGGATTCCGCACTTGAAACAGGTGGTCATAGATGTGTTCATCGCCAATATCGAGCGTAATCAGATGATGAAAAATCCCTTTTGCATTTTGCCGCAGCTTTAACCACTGCGCCGTTTGGTCGGTACTTTAAATGTTACAACTTACAACTAAAATAGTGTGTACTTATAAACATAATGAAGCCTAAATTTAATCATTGGGAATATCGAATTGCGGCTATTTTGCTTCCAAAAATTAATTAAGATAGGATATTTTAACCTACTAACATATTTACATAAGCTAGTCACTTAACGCCAGACAAAAATAACTGCAGCTGTAAATATAAGCCTCCGTTAAGTGTCTGATGTAAACAAATAATTACATATTTGGTGTTTACTATTACTTCGTTATAAAATTTATTTATTTAGATTTCAAATTAGACACAAACCGAAAAACAATTAATTCAACGTTAGAACTTGGTTTACACCGTTCAAACTATTTTTTCGTTTCAACTTTTCACAGAAACGGAATTGCCTACTGCGAGTCTGTAAAAATTATATTAAATGATTAACCAAGAATAAAAATCTTTAAGGGAGGCTATATTGAAGATAAAAGTGGTGCATATGAAAGGTGCATATGAAATGAAAATTTCAAAGTTAAATCTATGCCGCAAAATCTCGCTTCGCTCGTTTCGGAAGAAGTAACTTTCACAAAATCGCACTCGTTACACAAAATGAGGTATTTCCTGGTAATTCTGCTAAACTCTGTAGTCTCCCGTCAGCTTTCCAGACTTTCGTATTTAAACTTGTCCGCTTTCGTCTTGGTTGCAGATTTTCAGAGATTCACTTTTGACTGTATCACAACCCCTTGTACTGAGTATCCATCAATAAAAATAAAAAAAACAAATCGCGTACTACTCCTAAAAAGGCCACCGAGGCCAGTTTTCGTTTGACATTTAGAATGTAGACACATAAGACAAAGTTGGAGCAGTCAAGCTTTTAACAAGCAAAACTGCCACAATCGTGTAACAGCAATTCACTAGTAATTTTTATAAATAACCAAATAAATTTGTGATGATGGTTATTCATTTGGCCTTGAGTAAAGAAAACTATGTGTTACTCTATTCGTTATTCGAACAAAAGTATAGAATAGTGACCCTTTTTCATTTACGCAAAAAGCAAAACAAAAAATATGTCATTACTCATTCAACCCCTAATTTTCATAAAATAATTGATTTTTTGGCCAAAATTATCATTGTCCGAACTCGATTCTCGATCTTGCCCCAAAAATATATCAAACAAATTTTACACCTTTAATAAAACATATACATTAAAATCCTATTTCAAAAATATTATAATTTATAGTATAACTAACTATTCATTCAGTGGTGAACAAAATAGAAGAAAATTCCATTCTATTCAATAGATCGATTATTTAATTTTTTTTATTGTTCGATCACAATCCGTTTGTACTAAAATCATAGAAATTACAATTCGAAAAAAAAAAAATTGTTTTAAGCCAGAAACAGATGTGCAGAACTCATGCGTGGAAATTACAACACACAGGCTTCTGCATGTTGCGCCTATTTCTAAATTGTCTACGTACCAGTAAGCTGCATTAAATAGAAGAAAACAAATCTAATTTAGTTTGTAAACGTTTCATTTTTTTCAATCAATTTGACTTGTTAACAGGCAGCAAGGTTTTATTGTGGTAAAAGAGAATAACAATTTATTAATTTGTGACAAAATAAGGTATCATCCATATAAAACAATATTATATTCGAATTAATTATGTACCAAATAAATGTGTAAAAAATCCATATTTTGTAGTGGTACAGGTATTTTGTAAGTTTGCTGATAAATAATTTTTTTTTTTGTGATTAAGAAAAATTAAAGGACCTACAGAATTTGCCCAATTTATAAAATTTGTAGCATTCACAGAGTTTAACAGATTTATAGAATTGAAAGAAATTGTGGAATTTTTAGAATAATTAAATTTTGAGTTTGTGGAATTTATCGAACTATCAGTTGAAACAGTTGAGTCCTCAAAATTTATGAAATTCATAGAATTTGTAGAGTTCTTAGACTTATTAGAATTTATAAAATTTATAGAATTCGTAGAATTTATGAAATTTTTAGAATAAGTAAAATTTGAGTTTGAAAAATTAACATAGTTAAAACAGTTTATAGAACTCATAGAATCTACAAAATTTAAAGAATTTATAAAATTTATAAAATGTATAGAATTTAAAGAACTTATTGAAAAGGCTTTATAGAATTTACAGAATTTACAAAATTTATAATTTAATGAATTTGCAGAACTTTCAGAAATAAAAAATAGTTTTAGTTATACTTGCTTGACTTCAGTACTTTGGATTGCATTAATCACACGAGAATCATCGTGTCCAAAAGAGTATGACATATACGAATCATTAATTTTTAGGAGAATCGTTTAAATTTTTTAACACGCACAGTGTGGCAAGAATTTTACTGCAAAAAAAGAAAAATGTAACATTAAAAACTTTATACGCCTCATCATTGAAATTAAAGATTTGTAAATGTCATACTCTAATTTGGACAGGACGATGTGTTATTGTACCAAAAGTTGATGCTATTTTTTATATTTTTCTCAACATCAATTAAGCTAATCCGTCCATTTTTAACTCGTAGGTCACAAGGCGTTGAATTCAATGGTGGTGCATCAGAATTTAAAGAGAGGATATTATTTTGGGCCTCTGTTATTCAGCTGATGTCTGTCAATTATATATAGATGGATGTACAAATGACACGCCGTCTGTTATTTAATAGCTTAACCCTATCTTGGGAATTATTCACAGGTGATGTACGAGTATAGCTTACAATTTCATGCTTCAAGATCGAAAGGACTTTGTCTTTTGTTGCCGAATAATAAATCTCTTTCCTTTCCAGTAGTCTCGATCAACGAAACGGATCTGAGTTTTAGTAACTCCTTAAATTATCAAAACCTATGTAAAAGACTCAACCCAATTCTTTATTGGTTAAAACTTCAAAAACGTTTATGCTCGAAAGCTTAGGGTTTACTTGGTATCAGGTTATAAAATTCAAAGAATTTAGAAAATTTATAGAAACTATAAAAATTATGAAAGTTTTAGGATACATTTTTTTTGTATAATTTGCGGAATTTATTGCGGAATTTAGAAAATTCATGGATTTTATAACACTGACCGAATTGAAAAAAAATTAAGGAATTTTTAGCATTTATTGAATTAGTAGATGTTATCATTTTACAGAATATATTTATACTATAGGAACTATGGTATTTTTGGAATAATTAAAATTTGAGTTTGTAGAATTTGGACAACTGACAGAGTTGAAACAGTTTAGAACTAATAAAAACTACAAAATTTAAATAGTTTCTAGATTCATTAGAATTTATAAAAATTGTAGAATTTATAAAATTTATAGAATTTATAAAATTAATCGAATTTATAGGATTTATAGAATTTACGAAACTTATTGAATTTTAAGACTTGTAAATGAATAATTAATAGGATTTATTGAATTTACAGATTGTAGAAATACAAAATTTATAAAATTTGTAAAATTTATAGTTTATCGAATTTATTGAATTTATTAAATTTATAGAATTCATAAAATTTTTAGACATTTGTAGGATAAGAAAAATTTGTAGATATTGGGTAATTTACTGTAGAATTTAAAAAATTTATAGAATTTATAGAACTAACCAAATTGAGAAAATTTATAGCATTTATTGGATTATGAGTAATGCAGCAAAATTATAAAATTTATAGAAATTAAGGAACTTTTAGAATAAGTAAAACTTGAGTGGTAGAATTTATAAAATTGACAGAGTTGAAACAGCTTATAGAATTCATAGAATCTACAAAATTTAAAGAATTTATAAAACTCATAAAATTTATAGAGCTTTTAGGCTTAATATAATTCTTATATTAGAGATATTATACAATTTATAGAATTATTTTAATTTATAGAATTTATTAAATTTACAGATCTTATAGAAATAAGAAATTTATAAAATTTGTAAAATTTATAATTGATCGAATTTATTGAATTTATAAAATTTATAAAAGGCAAACAATTTAGAAAATTTATAGAGGTTACATACATTTTTAGAATAAGAAACATTTTTAGAATTTGGGGAATTTATTGTAGAATTGAAAAAATTTATAGAATTTATAGAAATTACATAATTGACAAAATTTAAGGAATTTATAGAATTAATTGAATTTAAACAATAAGTAAACCAGTTTTGAGACTTATTAGAATTTAAAAAATTGTGGAATTTGTACAATAGAATTTATCGAATTAATAAAATTTGTAGAATTTATAGAACTGTAAGATTTATAGAATTTACAGAAGTTATTGAATTTTTAGACTTTATAGAATTTTCATAGTTTATAAAATTTGTAGATATAAAATTTATAGAATTATTTTAATTTATAGAATTTATTGAATTCAAAGTTTATAAAATTTATAGATTATCGAATTTATGGGATTTAGAAAATATATAGAATTCAAAGAATTTAGAAAATTTTTATTGTTTACAGAAATTTTTAGGATAAGAAAATTTTTTAGAATTTGGGGAATTTGGTGTAGAATTTAGAAAATTTATTATATTTATAGCGGTGGTAGAATTGATAAAATTTAAGGAATTTATAGCATTGAATTTGTACAATAAGTAAAGTAGCAAAAAAAAAAAAATAGAATTAATAGATATTAAGAAATTTTTAGAACAAGTAAAACTTGATTTTTGTAGAATTTGTAGAACTGACAGAGTAACAGTTTATAGAATTGATAGAATCAACAAAATTTAAAGAATTTTTAAAACTTATAAAATTTATAGAGCTTTTAGAATTTAAAATAATTGTAGAATTTGCACAATAGAATTTATCGAATATAAAATTAATCGAACTTACAGAACTTGTAAGATTTATAGAATTTACAGAACTTATTGAATTTTTAGACTTTATAGAATTTACATAATTTTTAAAATTTATAGATATTATACAATTTATAAATATTATACAATTTATAGAATTATTTTAATTTATAGAATTTATTGAATTTACAGATCTTATAGAAATAAGAAATGATCGAATTTATTGAATTTATAAAATTTATAGAAGTCAAAGAATTTAGAAATTTGGAGGATAAGAAAAAATTTTAAAATTTGGGGAATTTATTGTAGAATTTAAAAAATTTAAAAATGACATAATTAAAAAATTTAAGCAATTTATAGCATTTATTGAATTTATAGAATAAGTAAACCAGCAAAGCAAATTATAGAACTAATAGAAATTAAAGAATTTTTAGAATAAGGTAAACTTGAGTTTGCAGAATTTGTAGAACTGACAGAGTAACAGTTTATAGAATTCATAGAATCTACAAAATTTAAAGAATTTATAAAACTCATAAAATTTATAGAGCTTTCAGACTTATTAGAATTTAAAAAAATTGTAAAATTTGTACAATAGAATTTATAAAATTATCGAATTTACAGAATTTGTGAGATTTTAGAATTTACAGAAGTTATTGAATTTTTCGACTATAGAATTTACATAGTTTATAAAATTTATAGATATAAAATTTATAGAACTATTTTACAGACCTTACAGAAATAAAAAATTTATAAAATTTATTGTTTAACGAATTTATTGAATTTATAAAATTTATAGAATTCAAAGAACTTAGAAAATTTATAGAGTCTACAGAAATTTTTAGGATAAGAATTTTTTTACAATTTGGGGAATTTATTGTAGAATTTAGAAAATTTATTGTATTTATAGCGGTGACAGAATTGATAAAATTTAAGGAATTTATAGCATTTATTGAATTTATAGAGTTATAAGTAAAGAAGCAAAAAAATTATAGAATTTATAGAAATTAAGGAACTTTTAGAAAAAGTAAAACTTGAGGTTGTAAAATTTGTAGAACTGACAGATTTTAAACAGTTCATAGAATTTATAGGATCTACAAAATTTAAAGATTTTATAAACCTCATAAAATTGATAGAATTAATAGAGTTTTTAGACTTATTGGGATTTATATAAATTGTGGAATTTATAAAATTTATCGAATGTACAAAACTTGTAAGATTTATAGAATTTACAGAACTTATTGAATTTTTAGACTTTATGTATAAAATTTACAATTTATAAAATTTATAGATATTATACAATTTATAGAATTTACAGATCTTATCGAAATAAAAAATTTATAAAATTTATAAGATTTATAGAATTCAAAGAATTTAGAAAATTTATCGAGTTTATAGACACTTTTAGGATAAGAAAAATTTGAAGAATTTGGGGAATTTATAGTAATTATAGAATTGACAAAATTTAAAGAATTTATAGCATTTATTGAATTTATAGAATATAAGTAAAAAAGCAAAAAAATAATCGAATTTATAGAAATTAAGGAATTTTTAGAATAAGTAAAACTTGGAGTTTGTAGAATTTGTAGAACTGACAGAGTTACAGTTTATATAATTTATAGAATCTTCAAAATTGAAAGAATTTATAAAATTCATAAAATTAATAAAATTTGTACAATAGAATTTATCGAAATTATAAAATTAACAAATTTACAGAATTTGTAAGATTTTAGAATTTACAGAAGTTATTGAATTTTTAGACTATAGAATTTTCATAGTTTATAAAATTTATAGATATAACATTTATAGAATTCACAAGTTTGAAAGTGTAAAAAGTATTTATAGAATTATTTTAATTTATACAAGATTTATAAAATTGTTAGGATAAAAAAAAATTTTAAAATTTGAGAAATTTATTGTAGAATTTACAAAATTTATTGTGTTTATAGCGGTGACAGCATTGATAAAATTTAAGAAATTTACAGTCATTGGCCAAAAAACTTGCACACCTATTGAAACCACATAAATATTTGTTTTAAAAGTCTTACACTGTTTAAAATTAAAAAAAAAGATGTGCAATTTACTGGCTGGGGTACTATAAGATTGCTGCCCAGTTTCAATGACAGCGGTTGCGTCAGATTTTACTTTGTCGCTGATGTCCTTCCCATCCATTTTTAAAAAAAAACGTGGAATATGGTAATGTTATACAAAATTTCACTTTAACACGACTGTACGTGAGATAAAAATGTTAAAGTTACCTCAAAATATGACGAAATATCACGTAAACAAAACACAAAAAAACGAATTTTTATTGTTGACCACACACTTAGAGTCGTTAGCCAAAAAATTTGCGCGACTCCATCATTTCAACGTTTTAAATACAATTACATTTTGTTTTCCGTTCTTCTTTAAGTTTGCTTCAACTTTTTTTTATGCTTCGTGCAATTCATCTTCGTGCTCCTGTTTATACGTGCGTTAAATGCCCGATCGCTTGAGCGTGTCAAAGGCCCATATTACACTATTACATTTCTACGTCGTTGAAATACTTCATTACTTTTATATGATAGTGT
Organism: Tipula helvola; assembly: GCA_963556165.1. Taxonomy (NCBI): domain Eukaryota; kingdom Metazoa; phylum Arthropoda; class Insecta; order Diptera; family Tipulidae; genus Tipula; species Tipula helvola. Next base: position 80,818,024 of record OY744482.1, on the reverse strand, counting down.
AATATGGAAATATGATATAATAATATTTTTCAGACTTTGTATTTTTCTAATGATATTTAGATTCATGAAGCTAAATACTATAATATCTATTTTGCCAGCTGCTCAAAATGGCGGAAAAGTATGATTGGAGTATGCTGATTACCAAAAAATGAATTATGGAATATGAACACAAATTGCAGATATTGTAGCTGCGCGAGCACATAATATTTTTTTCTTCATTTTTCGACTAATATGATGAATGAAAATGTGATTGAAAAATGCGACATAGTGTAATATAGCAAAGTATATCATAGTATTTCTAAAACAGTCTTTATGTCATATAAAAGTAATGAAGTATTTCAACGACGTAGAAATGGAATAGTGTAATATGGGCCTAAGTGTGATTTTCTTTACAGCGATCGAGGTATGCCTCGTTGTTGTTATTTAAAAGTGTCGTTTTGTAGACTGTAAATGTGAACTATTAGAAATCTGTTTATATCAAAAAAAATCTCGTTTCTTTTTGTGTTTTGTTTACATGATTATTCGTCATATTTTGAGGTAAGTCTAAAATTTGTATCTTACGTACAGTGGTGTTAAATTGAAATTTTGTGTAACATTACCAAATTCTATGTTTTTGAAAAATTGGGTGGATAGGACATCAGCGACAGAGTAAAATCTGCCGTAACCGCTGTCATTGAAACTGGGCAACAATCTTATAATACTCTAGCCAGAAAACATCTTTTATTCAATTTTAAACAGTGTAATCGACTTTTAAAACAAATATTTATGTGGTTTCAATAAGTGCGCAAGTTTTTTGGCCAACGACTATATAGCATTTATTGAATTGAATTTATAGAATTATAAAAAATTAAGGAATATTTAGAATAAGTAAAATTTGAGTTTGTAGAATTCATAAAACTGACAGATTAGAAACAGTTTAGAGAATTCATAGAATTTATAAAATTTAAAGAATTTATAAACTTTAAATAGTTTATAGCAGCGTTTAATTTTTTTCGTTAATTTTCATGTCTTTTTGTTTTAAACTAAAATTTAATTTTCTTCGAATTAGTTTTCTTTCAAACAATACAGCAAAAATAAAAAAATTATGAATTTCCTATAATGACTCCAAAATAATTACTTGGTTAATATTGAACACAGAAAAATTCTGGTCACAAAAAATCGGTAAAAGAATTGTAATTCACTGATAATTTTCTTCTTAAATTTTTGTTAAATTTATCATTATTGTTAAATTAATTTTTATTAATTAAAATAGAATTTAATAAAAGTTAATAAAAATTCACAAACTAAACTGTCTACGTTCCTCAAACTTGAAATTTTTTCAAAATATTGAGTCCATTTCCACGAAATTTTATAGTTGATTAATTTTTTGTTTTTATTTTATACGAAATGAAAAATAACAAAAATTTCAGGATGATGAGAAAATTTAAAATAAAAGTAATTCGCGTATATGCTATGTTTTACTTGTACGTTTTATGCTACTTATTGAAAATCAATTCACAGTAAAACTTTGATCACTGGTTTTTAGACTTATTACAATTTCAAAAAAAATTTAAGATTTATAAAATTGATACAATTGGTAGAATTTATTTAATTTAGGATTTGTAGAATTAAAAAATCTTATAGAATTCTTATTTAAAGGATTTTTAAAATTTATGATATTTATTGAACTTACAGATAATTTAGAATTTATAGAATTATTACAATTTATATAATTGATTGAATTTAAAGAAATAAAAAATTTATGGAATTTATAAAATTTATAGAATTTATAATATTTAAAGAAATCAGAAAATTTATAGAAATTACCGTATTTATAGGATAATTAAAATTTGTAGAACGGGCAGGATTGACGAAATTTACAGCGTTTATTGTATTTGTAAAATTATTAAAATGGAAATAAATTATCGAAATAAATTGATGATGCTGATTTGTTTTTTATTTTAAGGAAATTACTTTTTACCGTTTTTAGTGCATATTTTAAGGTTTTTTGGTCAGAGTGTTATGAAGCTTCTGTTGACCAAGATCCATCGATCAAACTGTTTTTAACCAACTCGTTATTTTCGAGTGTGGTTTTTCTAAAAAAAAAACTGTTCATTATATCAGAGAAATCTGATAAAATAAATTAAAACTGGGCCCATCACATTCAATCACGCATGTAGTTCACCATTGGCAATATGTTTAAGATTGGAAATAAACAAAAATCAAAGCTTAAATCATTGGATCGTGCATTCAAATACGTATTCAACTGGCAATTGACAAGACCCTGCATTATCTTTTTATTTTTCATATTGTTAATAATAAATGAAGAAACGAAAAGGGAGGAAACACAGAGTCGTGTCGATTGTTCTTCGACTTATCAATCATAATAGGAGTGAATATTTCACATTAAGGAGCAACTTATTTAGAAATATGTATACTAAAAATAATTTAAATTAATTTTTGTTGTATACAATGTTGTTATTACAGATGTTAGAAAAGGAAATTTTTTTATGCCCTGAATCTCTGCTATGTATGTTGGTATATACATGCAAGATTGGCATTCCGATTAAAATTCGCATTTATACCATAAATACAGCGCAGGGGCAGACGTTTAAGAAAAACGTAATTTACATATCTAAGTCTGTATTTATGTCTCTTATTGATGTCAAGCCACATTTCTAGGCGATCAGAATTGCAACTCAATGGGTTTTGTCATTTGTAATAAAAAAAATTCCATTTATAATGTAAAATTGAAAAATTTTAGCGAACAAAATTTAATACTCGATGATGTTGAGGTTTTCTTGCTGCTTGATTGCCACTTCATTTCACAAGATCGAATCGACCAAACAAATTTATAGTGGGTCCCACACAAAGATAGATACAATACAGTCATCTATTAAAAACGAGAGAGAGAGTTGAGAGTGGAATGTATTTTCAAGCCAGCTCAACACAAGTTGAGTCCCATTTTGAATATCAGCGATGACAATTTCCGGTAACAAATAAAAAATGCGTCATCTTTAAACATTATAAATCTTTTAATTATTAAAACAAATCGCATTGTTCACCAAATAAATTCAATTCCTAAACAACAAGTGAACATCACTCAGCACAAAAAAATAAAAAATAAATTGCGCTATATGTAACCAAACAATTTTAGGCTTTGTATTAGATTTTCGCGAGGGTGTGACCATTATAAATCGGCATTACATACACGTAATAGAATTGTAACTTTTGTGTTTTTGTGTAAAAAAATAATTTTTAGAATTTAGAAACATATGTCTGTAACAAATTAACAAAGGTGAGGCGATTTATAAAAAAAAAGTCAACTAAAATTGTCAATAATTACAGAATAAGTGTATGAATAAGAAAGGCCTGCGACAAAAAATACGCCTAATTATACTTGGTTGTTTTCAATTATATCATTTGCGTACTATAATTTGCCTATGTTGTATGCGTCTCTCTCATGTTTGTCAGCTGTATAAATATGGCAGTGTTTTGTGCGCAATCCTTTTCATTTTTAATCAACTTTTAAAGCTTTCAAATATAATTTGAGAAAGAATACTTTGTAAAATTCGATTTTTGTTTTTGATACTTCTTCCCTCCTTCCTCGCAATAAAATCAAATGTTGTATCAAAAATGATATAATAATCGAAATACTTGATAATAGACGAGGGAACATAAATAGGAAATATTTTTATTATTATTATGTTCGATGTAGTAGTAATTGAAATTGAGATACCTTGTTCGCACAATTGGTGGTATATAGAGAGCTGGAAGATGGTGGTGTTGCGGTTCAAATAAGCATAATTTATTTCATACAATAACATGATTAAAATTGGCTGCTAAAAAAAATAAAATACATTTTCCTATGGCTTTCCCCATTAACATTTCGCGTGTGCGGTATGAATAAAGCAAAACAAAAAAAAATCCAGGACCACAAAATTTTCATAAATATATAGATTAAAGGTGTTTTTTTCTTATCAATAATAATATTTTTGGTTCAACTTTTTTAGGAGTGTCTGTTATCATTCAACAAAAACAACAACACAAAATACCGACACAAAAACAATTTTTTGTTCCGTTTTTTGATTGTTTTATTGGTGAAAAATAAGATGAAAATGGGTATTTGGTTTATGGATATTTTTTTGTTGTTGTATTTTTTTTGCTGGCATTAGGGAAAATCAAATATTTTCTTTATTTTATTGAAATGTTTTATTTTATTGTTTGCCTTTAGATTAGATTTCAATTAAATGATTAGTTAAATTTTGTATTTTAATTGTATGTAGACTGTAAAATTGGATATTCTGGTAATTGTATGATAGGAGCCATCCTGTCGATCATGTGAATATTTGAATGTACCTTAATGTAAAGCGGTACACTTTGCTAGCACATCACTAATAAGTCGGTAAACATTTTTGAGATAAAGGTTTTGGTTGAAAATTGGTTTATAAACCGTTAATCAATCCACTTTTTATTTAACCATATTCAGCAAATCAGTGAAAATTAACTGACAAATTTTATCTCAATTTAAACGAATAGGTTTAACTTAAAACGTTTGTAAACCACATTGTACTCGTCTTAGAATTGAATGGGTTTGAGAATTTTAGATTTTCAAGAATCATTAAATCATAATTATAAGTGATTTAATTTAAATCTATCCATTTAAATTTAATTAAAAATTAACATTTTTAGTAATTTGTAGACCATGATGATCCATAACCTCCAAATCATTTCTTAACGGTTCAATTTCAAAATAGGACTGATAGGAGAGAACAGGGCTGTGTCTTTGAAGATTTGATTTCCACACGAAATTTAGTTAAATTAAATTGTGCCGGAATTATTAGGTAACTACATACTCCGGAATAAATGATTTAGTACAATAATGCAACGAAATCGGAAACATTTTGTTATTTCGAAACCGTAAATTAGAATTGAAATTAAGACTTATTTGAAACATACTCTTTTGAAAGTCTATAAGCGTTCGTAATATTCCGAACATTCGTCCGATATTCTCGTACCTAAACTCGTTCAAACATCCTTTGCAAAAAAAAATCCGATTTGTCTCAAGGTTATAATTTAACCAAATGGTTTCAATACGGTTTAAAAATTACTTAAACTGAACTATGGTGTTTTTAAAACTGGTCAACTGATACAATTTAATGGCTACATTAATGGTTAAAAGTGTTTAGAGAATTACATAAAATGAAACCATGGTTTTGTACAAGTTCATAGATGGTCACAATTTAACTAAAAAGTACGAAAATTACTTAAAATAAACTTTTCTGTCCTTTACTTAAATATCGTTAAATTTTAGCTTTTAAATATTATGGTTCAATATTGGTTACTAAAATTGTTTTGGTTTAAATTGAATTTTAGCTAAAATTAACAAACAAGTTTTAATCAAGATAATTGAAATTCATTTAAAAATTTATAATTTAACTTGATTTAAACCAAGGATTTAGAAAGTGCAAGTTTAATTTGAATTGCGATCAACGGAAAATTTTACGCAACTGAGAGTTTAGACAGAAACGAGTATAACACAGATTTTTCATGTTAGAAAATAGAAACTAAAGGTTGGTTTCTGTCTAACTATTCCTTGCAAAGGAGCTGACACGAACCAACACGATTATAATTCCAAAGAGTGTTACTATATTGAAACGTATTCCACAAAATATTGGCTATCCGATTAATTTAAATTATATTTGAATGCGCGCAATCGGAGATAATCAGAATTCCTGAGTTGAAGATATGATAGTAATAGATCTAAGTGATGACGAAACAGATCAATGAATGATGGAAGAAGGCATTATTCTTCCGAGCATCTTCACTTATGGACCGATCGGTATATTTTATAACTTCTAATCGCTAAATATTTCACGACATTAGATCCGATTAAGCGCCATTTAGTTTTTTTTATCGCTGGCGCTACATTCCATAGAGGGATTTGGCCGCTTCATGATGAAGTCTCGTAATAATTTTTTAAACGGATAATGAGTGATTAATTCATTGATCCTACCATTAACCAGCCGTGATTTTTTCATCACCCGCCGGGAATCAAACCCGGGACCTCCGGAGCTTAAAGCAAGCATGCTAACAACTGATGGTACGATAAAAAATGGTACGATACACGCTTCAACAACGCATTGAAATTATTAAATTTCACTACAAAAATGGTGAAAATTTTGTAGTCACAGTTCGCAAAACTAAAGAACTTTTTGGTCGTCCTGAAGCACCTTGTCGGCTGGCAATAGTGAAACTGGTGGAAAAATTTGAGCTGTTGGGACAAGTTAGTGATGTGAAGAATCGAAACCGTGTGCGTCGCTCAAGAACAACTAAGGATATTACTGCTGTAGCCCGTAGTGTTGAAGAAAACCCAGGTTTGTCGATGGAATTAGACATTCCACAAACGACATTACACCGTATTTAGCATAACAACTTAGGTCTTAAGGCTTTTAAAGTTCAGTTAACACAAGAACTCAAGCCGGTCGATCACCATAAACTGGTTGGGTCCTTCAAATGCATCAAAATGATCCGAATTTTCATCGAAAAATCATCTTCAGTGATGAGGCTCATTTTCACCTCGGAGGCTACGTTAATATGCAGAATTGTCGCATTTGGGGCTCAGAAAATCCAAGAATGATTGTTCAAAAGCCTCTCCATCCTCAGCGTATCACTGCTTGGTGCGGTTTTTGGGCTGGCGGTGTGATTGGACCTTACTTTTTCGAAAATAATGCTGGTGCAACTGTTACGGTGAATGGATTGCGCTACCGAGCTATGATTAAGATTTTGTGGACGACGTTTATTTTCAGCAAGACGGCGCTACGTGCCACACAAGCAACGAAACAATCGCAATTTTGTAAAAAAAGTTTCCTGCCCGTGTTATTTCTCGAAGAGGTGATCACAATTTGCCATCGAGATCTTGTTATTTAACACCTTTAGATTTTTTCCTTTGGGGCCACGTGAAAGATAAGGTGAATGATCTACAATCGATTCAAGACCTTAAAGGTGGATTTACATATCCGACGATTTTTCTGCGCCGAACATCATGTGACACATTCAACCAATTAGAAACAACTGCTTCGCCGAATTTTCGGCACGGCGAAGACATGAACAAAATTTATCTTTTCGGCGCGACGACACAGATACATACATACATTTTTTTTAGCATCCTCTGTATTTTTTTATGTTTTTCGATTTGTACTATTCCAACAAGTAGCTTGTATTTTTATTTATAAATTATGTGTGAAAAAACTGCGCCGAAAATTCGTCGAATATGTAAATCATCGATAATACAGCGTTCGCCGGATTTCCTGCGGCAGGCAGCCGCGCCGAAAAATCGTCGAATATCTAAATCCACCTTAAAGATGGAATTCGTGAAGTTATCGAGGACATACAGCCGCAAATGTGCGAATTGGTCATGGAAAATTTCATGAAAAGGATATGGTGCTGCAAGCGTAGCCGTGGCGGCCATTTGGCTGATATCGTTTTCAAATGTTAATGGTATACCTTCCTCTTTACGATGAAATAAACATTTATTGATTTCTCTTAAAAAATACTCGTTTTTTTTAAATATCAAAATGAAACCTCTTATTTGAAAACCGTGTATAAGGGGCGTTTCGGCGAATAAAGTTTATCGAAACCACTAGGTTCACTAGGATAAAAAAGTCAAAATTATGGCCTAACTATTTCTGATTTTAACGAAATATTCTGAAAATGTTGCCTATATTAAATAATTTAAAATATTTTTTACTATGATACTATTTTTCGGAGTAGGGCCGGGCCGTTTCCCGTTTGCTGAATTTTTCCAACCTTCTTAAAAACTCAAATTTTCAAAGTGCTTACTCTGAAAAACTACTTAACCGATTTTAATGATTGATGGCTCATATGAAAGGCAATAGAATCTTCAATTATATATGTAATAGTATGGCTCTTCATTTTTATTTTTTATAAAATTTTTGGTGAAGAAAAAGGTTTTTTCTGAAAAATTCCATATTTGGTGACCTATGACACAAGGGGTCACCAGTTTTAATATTTTTTTCCTGAAAGCTTATTTATCTTGAAATTGTTGAATAAATTCCGCATTGTCTTTTGCAGTGTCATTATCAGCTTGCCCGGAACTAAAGGGTAGCTGAAATATTTCATTAGAATTTTTATCTGCAATATCTTGAAATTTTCGTTCTCTATAACTATCATATCTCATTTTCTTATGTATGGTAGGTAGGAGAACTGTTAATTGATTTGAAAGTATCGTTGAATGAAGAAGTAACAGCATGAATGAATTGCTCCTAAATAGATATTTTTTATGAACTCGATGAAGAAACAAATTATTATTTTGTACACCATGGGCACTAGTCTGAAATTCCACATCCATTTTCCACATGTAGACATCTGCCAAAAATCGTTAGAACTTTGGAAATTGTAATTGATGTATTCTAGAAATCCGTAATAATGAAAATTTTGCGGTACAAAGTGAATATTTCGGAATGGGTATAAGTGGGTGAACAAATTTCACATATATGAAAATGTCAATATTTTTATACAGATTTTAAATTCACAAAGTTAATATAAAAAAATCTTTTCGAATTTTTTTACATCAAAACTCATAATAAAATAAAAAAAATTGCTAAAACCCCTCTTGAACATAAAACATATTTTAGCACCAAAGAGAACAAAAATAAATAAAAAGTTTGCTGTTGTGCTTTGAACAATTCTTAAACAGATAAAACAATTTAAACTGGTTTTACCAAAGAAGTACACCAAATCATAATCCAAATAAACAAAAATTTGTAAATTTATATTTCGCTGACAATCAACACCCTACGAAATTTGACACAGTTTCAGAGTGGTAAATAAAAATTTCCGAATGATTCAAGAAAACGAAAGAAGGGATATTTGGTTGCGAGAATAGCGCCCCAGTAGATCCTTCATTATCATCACTTGATTTAATAATATAAAACTCAAAATAACAACAATGCATTTGTATTATGAACCGATTTGTTGTTTCCGTTTTGGAACCCACATTTACATAGCTGCCATTTCTACATTTTATTAATTTTCTACCAATATTAAAGATTCTACCCTTGGTTCGAAGAACATCTGTTTCATAACAGGAATTTGCATTTGGTTGTATTATTATTAAAAAAAGCCGTCAATCCAAGGAATACAAAAAAATTATATTAACAATAAAATTGTCCTGGGAAAAATTTGAGTGGATTTTCTTGATTTTTTGTTTACAATAATCAGATCCAGATACATTCAAAAAGTTATATTTTATAAACGAAATATAACCCATTTTTTATTTTGTTGTTTTATTTTAAGGTAAATAAGCTTTTAGAAAAAATTTAAAAAGTGGTGACTCCAAAGGTCACCAAACATGGCATTTTTCAGAAAAACACTTTTATTTTCATTAAAAATTTAATAAAAAATAAACATGATACCGTTGTAAATATAAATAGTTCATTCCCTTTCATATGAGCCATCAATCATTAAATTCGGTTAAGAAGTTGTTCAGAACGAGCACATTCAAAATTTGAGTTTTTAAGTAGATCGAAAAAAATTCAGTAGAAGGCGAATGGCCTTCGACCGATGAAAATATTGCTAGTGAATAATCCATTACCTACGTTTGACAGGTTTCTGACAAACTTACGACAAATATTTCGCGATGTTGCATTTTCGAAGAACACCTAACATCAATTGGAACTTGATAAACCAGAGTCGTCCAATTTCTACGTTTATTGCACATAATGGATTATTTCGATACAAAAGCTGTTGTTTGGAGTAAATGAAGCACCTGAGATTTTTTAGCGGATATTTGAAAGTTTGTTAGATGGCATAATGTGATTGTATTTGGCGATATCGAAGTGAAATACGCAGGCTTGAAAAATTCAAAGAACTTACGATGGTTCTAATTGATCGGAATGCTAAGCCATTTGTAAAATGCTGTCAAGTTGTTCAATGGTACACAAGGTCTAGTAGGCTAAATAATTAAATAGTTTCAATTCTACAATTTCATTTAATTTTTAAAATTTGAATAGCCAAAAACGGAATAAAGTTCTTTCTGTTGAAACATTCTGAATTTGTCTTATACTGAATCAAATCATGATATGATGTTGAAAAACTGAAAATTTGGAAGAATATTCTTTATTATGTAAATTTTAACTCTCACTATTTGACAAACACTGCGAAAAATATTACATATCAGAGACGGCGGAAATTTATAAAATTAATTTCTTAAAATTTTAAACCCAGTTTGAAATCCTAAGCAGTTTAAGTTGTATTATAATAATTAGTCGATGCGGATTATGTCGGGGACTGGACAGTTGTAATTATATTATTGGGATTAGTAAAAGATTATCTCTCTCTCCGGCTCATCTGCATATTAAAAATATATTTTATGGCTTAAAAGCTAAAACCCAAACCATTTTCTTAAACTTATTAGTTTTCTTCTTCTTCAAAGTATTTATACAAAATAATTTTGCCCCATAAAATCCTGTTAGATTAATTTTGGTTTTATGTTTTTAAAATTAAATTAAATATTATTCACAGCACAATGTATAATGTATATTTTAATTATTTTGAGCAGAAATAAAATAATTATTCCACTTATAAAACTTTTTACAACCAAAATAAATTTATTTCCAATTTTCTTTATACAACAAAATTCTAAGCTTTTCTCCTTTGGTATATACACAAAAGCTTAAAGGATGGTGTAGTTGCTATATATAAATCTTTACCTAAACCTTATTTCAATTTAATTGCATGAGTGCGGTACAATGCATCTTTTTATCCAAATGCAATCATGTGTTTACAAAGTAATAACCCAAAATGTATTATTATGTCTTGTACGAGTATATCACCCGTTGGCATCCTTTCGTTTATTATTTTAAATGTCTTGTAGTTTTTATATTATATACACAACATTTTCTAGATGAAAAATTATAATCAACTGAAATAGAATTATTGTAACCGTAGATTTTATTCAACAATTTCTCATTAAATTAAAAAAGTAAAAAAGAGGAAAGCTAATAAATAATTTTATGGAATATTATATTATAGTTCAGGATAAACCCACAAAGTTTTTCATCATAAAATCTTTAGTTGTTTTGAATTTTTCTCAATTGTTGAAAACTCATACTCGTCTCTATTCGAAATTTGAAAAAATATTCGAAACCGAAATCTAGAACCTTCCACAATTTTGTTTTTTTATTTTTTATTTGAAGTTTGGGCGTCGATATATTATATACGGTACTGTAAAAGAATGTCCTTGATGTGATTCATCAAGTTCGTTAACGTTGTTTCGTTCGTGCAGGAAGCTTTATATAAAACATTTTATATTTGAATTTTCTTTGACTTTAATATTTGAATAGTTCTTAATTGTGTTTGCATTTTAATCAAGTAATAAAAAAAGCTAAAAAGCATCTTTGGTTAGCAACGGTTATATTGTGAGTGAAGTTTATAACGTACATCAAATAAAAATTCGAAATTTAATTTATTTTACCATTTTCCTATTTTTTGTTTTGATGTATAAAATATAATTATAACATTTTTATTATTTATTTATGTATTAAATTGGAATTTTTATTTACTGAAAATTGTTTTTTTTTTTTTTGCTTTTACATAAGCGAGAACATAATATACATACACATATACAAAATAAAAAACTGAAAATTTTAAAATTCAATGTTTGCTGGATATCAGAAAAAATTGTATTTATCGTTTAATATTTTTATTTTTATTTTTTCAAAACAACATAAAATAATTTCAAATATTTTTAATTAAATTGAAAAAAAAAAAAAAACATTTTCCAAATGGAGAGTGCCATACAAATTATATGTGCTTGAATGGTGTACGATTTTCAAAAGCATTTTAGAATACCAAACATTATTTATGTGTTTAGTTAGTACAAATTATGTAGTTGTGTGAAATATAATTAAATTAAATTTCACAACACAACGCGTTAAACCTTCAGCAAAGCTTTTTTTTTACAGAAAAAAAAATCTGAGTCATTCTTTTATAATACGTTGAGTTACATTGAATGCAAATTTAACAAAATTTATTTTTATTAAGTTGAATTTTGAATGCTCTAATTAGTAAACAGATTGTGTATAATTAACAACTTACAAACTTGACTATGCTGGTTGAATTCACTTGAGAGGTTGGCCTTTGATAATATCGTGTAATCAACCGTTTATCGCTATTTACTCGTTTGTAAATTTCAAATGATATCAAATTTTGGTTTGCGACCCAAAAATTGATGTCGTATCTCTTTTTCGTAGGTAATTTCTTATATATTAAGCTTTCAGAGGTTGACGTCCTTGTGTAAAACAACATTCAAGAAGCGTGGAGAGACGCCCACTATTTAATTTAATTCAGAACAAATTAACTTAATAGACTGAGTTAGGTTTAGAAATTGATTTGATTTTAAGTTTGGTGGAAAAGATGTAGGACAAGTTAGTACTCTTTTACGATAGCTAACCACAATCCGTAAACACAGAAATAATCCTCAACTTCTCCAATAAGATAAAATTTTAGTATTTCAGTTTCGGTCGGATTTAATTTTTTTTAAAACAAAATATTTGAACGGAATTGTCTGTTTTTGTTTGACATGAATTTTCAAATGCAAATCACATTTTAGTGAAGCAGTAAACAGTCAAGTCATTAAAAATAAAATAAGAAAAAACGAAAAATGCCCAGAAAGCCACGTGCCGTGTTTAATCCAACCCGTATTGATACGAAAAAGAAAAAAGAATCACGCGAAAATGCTTCAGAAGCTCTGAAAGAAAAAGAGCTTGAAGCAGACAGACGTAGGAAATAAACCTCATTTCAAAACAAAACTTTTGAAGAAAAGTCCGACCGTCTTGAAGCAAATAGACAAAGGAACATCAAGTCACGGCAAATCGAAACACCTGATGTAATTCATGTCCGCCTACAAATACAAAGGGAGCGACAAAGAAAATTGACAGCGAACAACTGGCTTTACCTGAAAGAAGAAGCATTGCATTATGATCCATCATTGGAACACATAAATTTTCCGTAAGTTCTTATTGGTAAGATGGACAATAAGTGTAATTTCTGTGGAGCACTGAAATTTAAAGAAGAAATACCCGGTTTATGTTGTTCCAACGGAAAAGTCAAGTTGCCCAACTACGATAAGTGACCAAAGCCATTAAACAGTGTGATGAATGGTGATCATCAAAAATCAAAGGAGTTTTTCAATCTTATACGGAAATACAATTCAAGCTTTCAGATGACTTCTTTTAGTACATCCGTGCCAATGAATAAAAACAAAGATTTCATGCCAACTTTCTCCATACAAGGCCAAGTGTATCACAAAGGCGGTTCACTTCTTCCTCTGCCTCACTAAGATGCGAAATTCCTACAGATTTACTGTTTGGGTGATAAAGAAGCAGAATGCCCATATTAACGTTGAGTATTGCAACGCAGTGAAATCGATCAAGTACATTCTGAAATATGTACACAAGGGCTCTGATCAAGGTGTGTTTGCCGCTCAATCCCGTGATAATGGTGTGGATAAAATTGCTGAATATCAAGCAGGCCGGTATATAAGTAGTAATGAAGCTGCGTGGCGTACTTTTGGATTTCCAATTCACGAACGCTACCCAACTGTGATGCAGCTTGATGTACATTTAGAGAATGGCCAGAGAGTTTACTATAATGAAAACAATCTAGATGACCACCTAGCAAATCCACCAAAAACTACTTTAACAGAATTCTTTGAACATTGCGAAAGAGACGACTTTGCAAAGACATTGCTATATTTTGAAGTGTCGCAATATTTTACGTGGGCCAAATCGAAGAAGGTCTTAAATTGTCGCAAACAAGGCTCAATTGTAGAAGGACATGGCGGCGTCCGTTCTAGTGACGCACTTGGTCGCGTCTATACGGGGAGGGGGGGGGGGGGGTACAAGTTTTAGTGATTTACGGACCGTAAATGGAGATTTATATGAGACACAACGCGCTGCATGTTTGGCTATGGGGCTCTTAGAGAATGACAACCAGTCATTGAACGAAACGAAGGAATCAGATTCATCTTTAAAAATTTCGTAATACAAGGACTGCATGTCTGAAGATTTTCTGCGACGCCTGCAACGAGAAAATCCCAATCTGAACTTAGATTTCACAGATGAAATCTACAACGAAGCACTGATAATGTCAGGAAAACTTTTATCAGCATTTGGAATTCCAAGCCAACAGACAGCTTGAATAGAGAAATATTGCGTGAGGTTTCATATGATACTGACAAAATGAAGAGATACGTCGAAATAAATAAACCGCTTATGAATGCAGAGCAACGAGAAATTTATAATGAAATCTTTCAGCGTTTGGTTGACAAAAAGGTGGCATAATTTTCATAGATGTACCTGGTGGAACTGGCAAAACTTTCCTTATCAACCTAGTACTTGCTAGAATCAGAGGAGAAAAGAAAATTACACTCGCAATGGCCTCGTCAGGCATCGCTTCTACCCTGATGGCTAGCGGTCGTACAGCACATGCTACACTATCGCTTCCAATTGACCTCATACACAACGAGACGCCAGTATGCGGAATTAAGAAAGAAACTGGAAAAGTGGAGGTATTAAAAGAATGTAAGGCGATTTTATGGGATGAAGTAGCGATGATGCATAAACATGGATTGGAAGCTTTAAATCGATCACTTGTTACTTACATAAACTACATTTTGAAGAAACGACTGAAAAAATGGTCGGGTCGACGAGATACATAATAAGGTTCCATGTCTGCAGCGGCCACTAAAGCCCATGGAAGATATACCATAAAAAGTTATTGATAATTAACAAATAGAAACAGAAAAAATATGTTTTAGTAAAATAGACAAAGTATTACCTGTAAAATGCCCTTTCCAACAATTTTGATGCGGAACACGGTTGGCGAGACCAAGACGAGCGAACAGTAAAACAAACAAGTTCACATAGACATTAACTCGGTCGATCCGTTTATATGAGGCCAGTAGATCGCATGTAGTAATTGGCCCATGAACTCGCCTCAAGGATGCAAATATTATTGTCATTTTTGGGCAATTTTCCTGATAACTTAAAGATAAATAATAAAATAAAGATGTAAACATGTATAAATATTAAATAAATTACAGCTAAAAAAAAAGTTATGCTTTTAATTACGGGCATTAAAATGTAAAAAAACAAATTTTATAATCTCAGCTTGATGTACAATTTTCAAAGCGTAAATGTTAATTATTATTGAAACAAACAAATTTGACGAAATTCGCTAAGTAGAGCAGTTTCGTAGAAAAAGAAAATTTCGCTAAATTTGTTTTTTCAATAATAATTAACATTTACAACCCGCTTTGAACATTTTATATCAAGCTGAGGTTCTAAAATTAATTTTTTACATTTTAATGAGCTTAATTTAAAGTAAATCAATTTTAACAGTATAATAGGTATACCATGATTTGAGGATTGGATTTTCATTAGGTGATTTGAAAAGCTCGTGGTAAAAAGCGAAACAACAAACTTTTAGTTCTGAAAATAACTTTATTCTTCAGTATTCAGTTGCTCAGCGATTTTCTGAAGTGACTTTCCGAAAGACCTCCAAAGTACTCATTTACGGCAGCAATAACCTCGTAATCCGATGAAAAATGCTTTCCACGCAGAAATCTTTTGAGGTTTGGGAACAAATGGAAGTCAGAGGGAGCCAGATCTCAGGCAATTCGTATTGTAATTCCTTCAATTTGGCCATTGTAACAATAACTTGCGGGATCTTGTCTCACGAATTTTTTCATCCAGTTATAAAATTCGCTTATTTTTTACTTGTCCTTTTGAAGGTAATAGCTTTTGCATCCCAAAAAATTAATTCCTTTAATTTCTTTGCTGATTTCGAACACTTTGACTGCTTCGGAGCATCGGGCTCAGTTCACTCTGCAGTTTGTTATCAAAATTTAGAATCTTGGTGGCACGTAAATCCAAGTCGTAACCATATAGGTACAAATCGTCGCTTGAAATCAGTTTTATCCTTTCGAAGACTATCTAAATGTTGTTGAGAAAGTCGGACTCGAAGTCGTTTTTGTTCCGTATATTTAATAAATGCTGCACCTATTTTGTCAACAGCTTTCTGTTACCTAATTCATTCATTAAAATATGAAACACTCATTCAGTTGAGATCGCACAGCCCAGCAATTTCAGAATCATCTGTCTTCAACAACTATGTACAGAATCAATCATTTCATTGGTAGCAGTTTTTGGACGTCCAGAACTATTTTATCACATAAAATTTAGGCCATAAAGGAAAACAATTTGCGAGTATAAGATTTTTAAAATAATAACTAAACTGATATTTTTGAGGGAAAACACATTTGCATTTCAAAGTCTTCTAGAAGAATTAACATCGATGAACGTAATGGTAAGTTTGTTTTTGTCTGTTGTGGGCTTCTCACGTTCGTGGAAATTGCCAACACAAATATCTAAACAAATATTTTTAAACGCTTTTTAAAAGATAAAATCACAGTCTTCTATATTTCGATGTTAGTGTAAAATGCAACAGAAAGGTGAAGGAAAAAGATTGTTTTGCATTATCGATACCATATGTTATAAACGATTCGGCATCAATTAGTGTTTTATAAAAGTCTATAGTGTCTATTCAAATCCTTTATGCATCACAATAGCTCGTCTTGAACAGAAAAATCAGAGCCCATTTAGAAAACTAAATGAAGGTTTCTCTGTGGGCGTATGAAAGCGGCAAACATAACATTGGATATATTTAAGCCGCAAAACGCCTATTGAAGCTCTAAAACGCATATTCTTCCAAATAATACAGTCTCTCTTTCTTCCTCATCCCCCCAAAATAACTAGCCCAATAAATTACCAAGTTCTTTTTTCCTTCCTCAGCCCCAATAACACTAACTACTATTTCTACAACCTGTTTGGCTTCCTCAGTCCCAATACCTAATTCCTTACTCCGTTCTTATCCGGAACCACCAGCCCTTCCCTGCGAGACCTGCCATTCGTGATTAAAACACAGGAACATAAGAGGAAACTATCACTCTTCGAGAAGATGCTGGTAAATTTTCTTCTATAGTATCCAACTATGTTTCTGGGTCTAATAACAACGAAATAACGGATTGTTTGATTATTAAGCTTTTTCCTTAAAATGCCCTCAGCTATTATTGCATTACCTTAACAGGGTTTTAGCTTTGGTATTTTTATTTCAGAAGGTACCTCTTCTAACATAACTTGTGGTTTAACAATCTTAGGTAAGTCTTCTTTGGTATGATTTAATTTAAGTGGTTTTGTTTCTAAAATATTTGGACTACTATGCTTTCTTTCAGTATCTCTAATTTCAGGATCAAACTTTGGTTTATGTTCATTTAAAATATTATCACTCTGAGTTCCTATAGATCGTATGTTGTTTTGAATATCATTCTGAGTTCCTATAGACTTTTGGATCTATTTTCACTCTGAGTACAAATAGATTTTTGTTCATTCCGGTTTTTCCAGTATCGAAATTTATGAGGATTTTCAAGCAACACTTGTCGATAGTTATACCATTTATCTGTTGCATTCATTGTTTTATTCAATAAGATATTTTTTAACTTGCAATCAGTCTCCGTTAACTGTTCATCTTCAATTAGCATTTGTTTCCATTTTTTTTTAAATTCTGGAAATATTAATATCATCTTTGTAAAAGGGATTGATTTTTATTCATTGTGTAAAATGTTCAACAAATTTTCCAACAGCACCTGCTAGTAGTGATCCCAACAAAACTGGTAGAAAATCACCTTGCTGAATAAGTATGTTGCGCTTGCGCGTTAGCTTTACTTTTGGTGATACTAGATTACGTAAAGTCTTTTTATACTTTTTCAAACGTACTTTTCTTGACTTTGAAATTTTCATGTTACCGTTTAATGTATTCATACATATCTCGGCACAATGCTTTTATTAATCCGGGGTTTAAACTTACGTAATTGTGGATCAGCATTTTTCAATATATGTAGAAAATGTCTGTTCGTCATCAATTTTTTCATAATCACAACAAATGCTTTTGTTGCTTAAAACAGATGTTGGTATAGTCCTAGCTAACAGGTTTCTTGGTCACTTCCTTATATATCCTAATTAACTATCCAGAATTTTCTGGATATATCTGTCTAGCGAGTGGAGCAATTTGTGATTGATCTCTTGGAATTTTAAAGAAAACTAAATATTTACAATTTAGAGATATATCACGCGCATATTTACCCTGATGAAAAACGTTTTGATTTGTTAAAATGATTGATAAGTTTCTATGGTGTGATCCTTTTGTAAAAAGCTCACAAATGTTTTGTTTGAAATTATTGTTCATGGTCCATGTTAATGAACCATCTAAAATCGGACGTGGGATGTCTGATGTGTTCATGAGCCATGTTCATGAACCATCTAAAACCGGATGTGCGATGTTGAAATTGTTCATGGTCCATGTTAATGAACCATTTATAATCGGACGTGGGATGTCTGATGTGTTCATAAACCACATAAAATCGGACATGGGTTCTAAAATCGGATGCCCGATGTTGAAATTGTTCATGAACCATCTAAAATCGGACGTGGGATGTCCAATGTGTTCATGAATCTTGTTTATGAATCATCTAAAATCGGATATGAGGGCGTGGCATGTCTGTTGTTGAAATTGGGTATGTGACCTTGCTTTTGAGCTTTGGCCTCTGTCCTTTTGATCTTCATCTTTTTTTTCCTTGTTTTTTGGTGAACTTGACCTTTGACATTTTGACCTTTGACCTTGCTGTCTTGACCTTTAACCTTTGATGACGTAAACGACTATGATGATGACCTCATCAATCACAATCCCAAATTGGCGTAAAACCGGCATAAATACACTACTCTGTACTTTTCCAATTGTCAATTAGAAAATTTAAAATAAAATTTAATGCAAAATCTCATGAGCAAATTCAGAACCCAGTCATTTTGACCGGTGACTTGTTAGTAAATCTAGGGTTACAAAACATTTTTTTTTACTTTTTTAACATTTTTGACTTTTTAGTTTGCAATTTAGTAAGGCTGTAATTAAGCACTAATTAACAACATTATGCTTTATTTTTATACCGATTTTAGTAGTGTTGTAACCTGCTGTTCTAAAGTTCGTTTGTTGCAAATAGTGCCCGTAATTAATCGTGAAACAAGAATTTGGTCTACTTCTGCACTTTCTACGGGCATGCGCATGACTTAAAGTGAGAAGTTTTTTCCTGGAATGACATATTTACCAATCACTGATCAGTATAATAAATCTCCCATCGAAATTGTGCACCTTATTCTTCTACATAGTCCGATCACTTCACTTAGAAATTTTATTTGAAAGTATTGGCACCGGACTTAAGAAAGGGTACAAATTTGTAGGCTCCTAGCCTTACTCTAAGTAAAATAAAAAATATTCTAAAAATATTGCCTCTATTAAAGTACAGCTAAAGGCTCAATAAAATAATTTTGATCGTAATCGTACCCGAACCTTTCAATTAATTTTGTTTAAAGCGGGCGGGTTACATAATGCAGCACACTATTTAAAGTAAATCTGAAAATCTAATAAGCAAAATCAATCCACATTTCAAGGTAGAAAGTTTAAAATAAAATTGTTTGAGGCTATCTACCTTGTACTAATAGTTGGCCATTCATTCGAGTGAGTAATTCCTCGAAAAATATTAGCTCTAACTCGAAATGTTTTTTTTTGTTAAATGATGCTACGAATTGCTTTGTTCTCCCAGCTAATCGAACTTGGCTTCGAAAAGCTCTTCTGCCTGTGTTAGAGATTATTGCTTAACCACAGTATACAATTTAATTACTTTTAAAACGGTTTAACTTCAAAATAATTAAACTTTTCTATATACAAAAACCTAAAATAAATTGCTTACCTGTGTATACCGATATTCGGGAAAACCAAAACAAAACAATTTTAATTTTACGTAATTTCCTAATCCAATTAATTCAATAAAAAGGTATTATGCCCACCTAGCACCTATACAGAATTTTGTTATCATCTCATACACAAACAACTCACATAATACACAATGTTTGTTGTGTAATAATCGTTATGTTGTAATAACTATAAATTGAGTAAATAACATCGCTAAATACAAAGACCAAGAAATGTTTTTGTAAACATAATTTTTGGAGTGGTGTCAAATAAGAGAAGCCTTTAGCCAGAGTACTAATATAAAATCTACTAGAGGTTAAGTAAATCCTAAAATATGGAAATCAAGGCATAAGGAACAAATTAAGCACGTTATATTTTGAAATTACTAATGCCATCCTAATAGAGCGGGAGCCACAGTGATGTCACGACATCACACTACACTGGTTAAAAGATACTTGAAATTTGAACTGAAACGTTAAAGTAAAAACAGTTATATCGATGACGACGTCCTTCAAAATGGCCATAAAAATGGCAAATGTCGTTGTTGAAAAAAACGGAAAGGTACACGCACTTAAGTAGATGTCCCGAATTAAGCAAAAATATTTCTATAAGAAAACGATTAGCAGTGACCTTCAGTAATAAAATAAGATTTGGAGCGGGTCAAATTTCAACACGACACACGGTCAAATTAGGTGCCATTTAAAAGCTGTTACTAATACCTTTCAAGAAATATACCTTTCAAGATATATAAAGCGATGGCCAAGATGTTCTATTTTACAGGAATGTTTCAAGGACAATATGGGATGTTTAATGATTTTCTTTCAAACTAATTTAAATTCAATAACAGTTCGGCAAATTTTGTGCCCCATTAAATTAATTGGAAACAAACGAAAATTTTAATACTCCGAGAAATTCAAACTATTAAAAACAATTTTTTTTGTTTGCTTCTTCAAAGAGGTTTTGATTGATTTATCCCCATCTTATGGTTGATTTATGGTCATAACGCGGCTTTGACGGCAAATATTTATTTTGTCCAATTAATCGGTTAGGAATTTTATAAGATGATCACCTGATCTTGCGCATGAAATTATAGGACCGGAAATATTTGCAGGCTGCCAGATCGGTGCAGCAAAGACATGCAATGAATTTTTACAAATTCTATTGCTGCAAGAGCAACGAATTGGCAAAAGCCAATTTAGTTTTAACAACAAACATACAAATGATGATTTTTTTTAAAGATTCGCGTCTAGATAGGACCCGAAAGAATAATTGGAATTTGTTGAAATTAAATAGGAATGCAAAATACAGGAATCCTGTAAAATCGTCAGAAAACTGCAAACATTTCGTGTTAGATTGGAAAAATAGATTTTAGACAACTTAAATTCTTTTGTTATTTTGGAATTCAGCTTCTAGCGGAAAAATCATTTAATAAAGTTTACATATGTTTGGAAATACCACAAAGGTTTCTAAAACAATACAACATTACGTAAGTAATCTCAAATGATATATGTAGAAGAAATTAATTTTTGAACTATACTCGCAAAAATTAGTATACATAATTTGCAAAATAGAAATGTTCGGATGAAACTAGGGCTTGTTTCAAATAAGACCTTGCTTCATAAACCTTATCTATTTTTAGATTTGTAAGAAGTGATCCTAACCCTTAGGTAATTCGCATCTAATGGTGAGATGCATACCTTAGATAACCGTTTGTCGGCTCTCTGACAAGGCTGTGTTGCACCAATCTCGTCTATTTCTTTTTCCAATTAAAAACTGGCAAATACCACCATTTTATAATTTCAAAATAAACAGAACAGGTTATTTCAACGGGAGCATCCGCTTCAAATCTTATTTTATTACTGAAGATCATTGGCAATTGTTTTCTGATAGAAATATCTTTTTTTTAATTCGAGACATCTACTTAGGTTAGTGATATAATTGTGCGTGTACCTTCTCGTTTTTTTAACAACGACATTTGCAACTTTGGTGATCATTTTGAAGGACATCGTCATCGAAATAACTTTTTTTACTTTTACGTTCCAGTTCGGATTTACAGTATCTTTTGACCAGTGTAGTGTGATACCGTGTACGTTGTCGTTGTTTTTTACACCTCTATGGCGGTCTATAAACAAACCGTTTTTTTGTGTCGAATTTCTCCAATATTGTAAAGCAAAGAGGATGGAAGATGAACTCTTCTTGAAATCCTTTATCGACAAATTAAATCGGCCAATTAGTAATTTAAAAAGTTTATAGAAAATAAAACTTGTCATTTTAAATTGATGTTTGAAACATTTTCCTGAATTTTTTTATACGGCATGGAGACATTTAAAATTTGATCTAGATCAAAAATAATTACTCAAATCAAATGTTGGCCAAATTTTGTGTTCTTTTGTTGCAAATAAAACTCTTTTTTTATCTAGATGCAATTTCAGAAATTTCCATTTTTTAAAGTTTAATACTTAAGCTGATGCGAAATATACCGAATCATTTTTTTGGTGGTCTCATGCAAGCTGGATCTGTCAAAACGATTTTTGCTAAACACTCAATAGAACATTATCGCAATTGTAAGTTGTGATCATAATAAACCCCTCATTGAAAATGGGATTCTATAATGATTTTTCGGTGAGGTTATGGAGTTTGGCCTAGTAATATGATGGAAATAAGGATTTACTATCAATTGGCCGTAAACAATTGATCGGGAACAATTGATCGTACAACAATTGATCGTACATCAATTGACCGTGGAAACAATTTATCGTGGATACAATTGATCGTATGAATAATTGATCGTGGATCAGTTGATCGTATGGACAATTGATCGTGGTTCAGTTGATCTTCGGGAACTTCGCTGTTTCTTGACCGATGATTATGATGAAATTTGACATGAGCTTTGGTAATGGGATTCTAAAATGTTTTTTGGACCAAGGCTGTTTTCCAAACACCGACTTATTGACATATTCGAACTTATTCAAATAAGTCTGCTGAAAAGGTGACTTATTCTTTAGTAATTTTCCCTATAGAAAACTTATTTATTTTTGGTGTCATGGAAACATTCTGTCTAATTATTGTGTATTGTCAACAATTTTCAAAATAAGTCGATAAAATCAATTGGAATGACTTCATTGACTTATTCAAGATGGCGTCAAATAAGTCAATAAGTCGTGCTGGAATATGGCCAATTGCAATTAAGATGGCACTTTACTGTTTCTTGACCGATTATGATAAAATTTGACATGGGCGATGGTAATGGGATTCTAAAATGATTTATATGGATAAAGTTTTAGACTGTGGCCAATTAAGGTGGAACTTCGCTGTTTCTTGACGGATTATGATGAAATTTGATATGGACCATATAAATGAGATTCTAACATGATTTTGGATAAATATCTGGAATATGGCCAGTTAAGATACAACTTTGCTGTCTTGAAATTCAAAATCTTGAAAGTACAAAATCTTGCAATTTTTTAAAATTCATCCAGATCAGAGTCTGGGAAGATTTAATCTTCATTTTCCAGAATTTAAATTTTTGTTTCTGGTTAATGCAGATTTAATATCAAAGTTAGAATGAAAATCTCCGTTTTCCAGAATATTTCAACAAAATATTCTGGATAAGGGAGATTTAATCTTTATTTTCCAGAATTTAAATTTTTGTTTCTGGTTAATTCAGATTTAATATTAAAATTAGAATTCAAATATCCCTTATACATTTTGTTGAAATATTCTGGCAAGGGAGATTTAATCTTCAAATTTTCGTTTCTGGATAATGCAGATTTAATATCAAAGTTAGAATGGAAATCTCCTTTTTCCAGAATATTTCAACAACATTTTCTGGATAAGGGAGATTTAATCTACATTTTCCAGAATTTAAATTTTTGTTTCTGGTTAATTCAGATTTAATATTAAAATTAGAATGGAAATCTCCCTTATCCATTTTGTTGAAATATTCTGGTAAGGGAGATTTAATCTTTATTTTCCAGAATTTAAATTTTTGTTTCTGGTTAATTCAGATTTAATATTAAAATTAAAATGGAAATCTCCCTTATACATTTTGTTGAAATATTCTGGTAAGGGAGATTTAATCTTCAAATTTTCGGTTCTGGATAATGTAGATTTAATATCAAAGTTAGAATGGAAATCTCCTTTTTCCAGAATATTTCAACAACATTTTCTGGATAAGGGAGATTTAATCTTCATTTTCCAGAATTTAAATTTATGTTTCTGGTTAATTCAGATTTAATATTAAAATTAGAATGGAAATCTCCCTTATACATTTTGTTGAAATATTCTGGTAAGGGAGATTTAATCTTTATTTTCCAGAATTTAAATTTTTGTTTCTGGTTAATTCAGATTTAATATTAAAATTAGAATTCAAATCTCCCTTATACATTTTGTTGAAATATTCTGGTAAGGGAGATTTAATCTTCAAATTTTCGTTTCTGGATAATGCAGATTTAATATCAAAGATAGAATGGAAATCTCCTTTTTCCAGAATATTTCAACAACATTTTCTGGATAAGGGAGATTTAATCTTCATTTTCCAGAATTTAAATTTATGTTTCTGGTTAATTCAGATTTAATATTAAAATTAGAATGGAAATCTCCCTTATACATTTTGTTGAAATATTCTGGTAAGGGAGATTTAATCTTCAAATTTTCGTTTCTGGATAATGCAGATTTAATATCAAAGTTAGAATGGAAATCTCCTTTTTTCAGAATATTTCAACAACATTTTCTGGATAAGAGAGATTTAATCTACATTTTCCAGAATTTAAATTTATGTTTCTGGTTAATTCAGATTTAATATTAAAATTAGAATGGAAATCTCCCTTATACATTTTGTTGAAATATTCTGGTAAGGGAGATTTAATCTTCAAATTTTCGTTTCTGGATAATGCAGATTTAATATCAAAGTTAGAATGGAAATCTCCTTTTTTCAGAATATTTCAACAACATTTTCTGGATAAGAGAGATTTAATCTACATTTTCCAGAATTTAAATTTATGTTTCTGGTTAATTCAGATTTAATATTAAAATTAGAATGGAAATCTCCCTTATACATTTTGTTGAAATATTCTGGTAAGGGAGATTTAATCTTTATTTTCCAGAATTTAAATTTTTGTTTCTGGTTAATTCAGATTTAATATTAAAATTAGAATTCAAATCTCCCTTATACATTTTGTTGAAATATTCTGGTAAGGGAGATTTAATCTTCAAATTTTCGTTTCTGGATAATGCAGATTTAATATCAAAGATAGAATGGAAATCTCCTTTTTCCAGAATATTTCAACAACATTTTCTGGATAAGGGAGATTTAATCTTCATTTTCCAGAATTTAAATTTATGTTTCTGGTTAATTCAGATTTAATATTAAAATTAGAATGGAAATCTCCCTTATACATTTTGTTGAAATATTCTGGTAAGGGAGATTTAATCTTCAAATTTTCGTTTCTGGATAATGCAGATTTAATATCAAAGTTAGAATGGAAATCTCCTTTTTTCAGAATATTTCAACAACATTTTCTGGATAAGGGAGATTTAATCTACATTTTCCAGAATTTAAATTTTTGTTTCTGGTTAATTCAGATTTAATATTAAAATTAGAATGGAAATCTCCCTTATCCATTTTGTTGAAATATTCTGGTAAGGGAGATTTAATCTTTATTTTCCAGAATTTAAATTTTTGTTTCTGGTTAATTCAGATTTAATATTAAAATTAAAATGGAAATCTCCCTTATACATTTTGTTGAAATATTCTGGTAAGGGAGATTTAATCTTCAAATTTTCGGTTCTGGATAATGCAGATTTAATATCAAAGTTAGAATGGAAATCTCCTTTTTCCAGAATATTTCAACAACATTTTCTGGATAAGGGAGATTTAATCTTCATTTTCCAGAATTTAAATTTTTGTTTCTGGTTAATTCAGATTTAATATTAAAATTAGAATGGAAATCTCCCTTATACATTTTGTTGAAATATTCTGGTAAGGGAGATTTAATCTTCAAATTTTCGTTTCTGGATAATGCAGATTTAATATCAAAGTTAGAATGGAAATCTCCTTTTTTCAGAATATTTCAACAACATTTTCTGGATAAGGGAGATTTAATCTTCATTTTCCAGAATTTAAATTTTTGTTTCTGGTTAATGCAGATTTAATATTAAAATTAGAATGGAAATCTCCCTTATCCATTTTGTTGAAATATTCTGGTAAGGGAGATTTAATCTTTATTTTCCAGAATTTAAATTTTTGTTTCTGGTTAATTCAGATTTAATATTAAAATTAAAATGGAAATCTCCCTTATACATTTTGTTGAAATATTCTGGTAAGGGAGATTTAATCTTCAAATTTTCGGTTCTGGATAATGCAGATTTAATATCAAAGTTAGAATGGAAATCTCCTTTTTCCAGAATATTTCAACAACATTTTCTGGATAAGGGAGATTTAATCTTCATTTTCCAGAATTTAAATTTTTGTTTCTGGTTAATGCAGATTTAATATCAAAGTTAGAATTAAAATCTCCGTTTTCCAGAATATTTCAACAAAATATTCTGGATAAGGGAGATTTAATCTTTATTTTCCAGAATTTAAATTTTTGTTTCTGGTTAATGCAGATTTAATATTAAAATTAGAATGGAAATCTCCCTTATACATTTTGTTGAAATATTCTGGTAAGGGAGATTTAATCTTCAAATTTTCGTTTCTGGATAATGCAGATTTAATATCAAAGTTAGAATGAAAATCTCCGTTTTCCAGAATATTTCAACAACATTTTCTGGATAAGGGAGATTTAATCTACATTTTCCAGAATTTAAATTTTTGTTTTTGGTTAATGCAGATTTAATATTAAAATTAGAATGGAAATCTCTCTTATCCATTTTGTTGAAATATTCTGGTAAGGGAGATTTAATCTTCAAATTTTCGGTTCTGGATAATGCAGATTTAATATCAAAGTTAGAATGGAAATCTACTTTTTCCAGAATATTTCAACAAAATTTTCTGGATAAGGGAGATTTAATCTTCATTTCCCAGAATTTAAATTTTTGTTTCTGGTTAATGCAGATTTAATATCAAAGTTAGAATGAAAATCTCCGTTTTCCAGAATATATCAACAACATTTTCTGGATAAGGGAGATTTAATCTACATTTTCCAGAATTTAAATTTTTGTTTTTGGTTAATGCAGATTTAATATTAAAATTAGAATGGAAATCTCTCTTATCCATTTTGTTGAAATATTCTGGTAAGGGAGATTTAATCTTCAAATTTTCGGTTCTGGATAATGCAGATTTAATATCAAAGTTAGAATGGAAATCTACTTTTTCCAGAATATTTCAACAAAATTTTCTGGATAAGGGAGATTTAATCTTCATTTTCCAGAATTTAAATTTATGTTTCTGGTTAATTCAGATTTAATATTAAAATTAGAATGGAAATCTCCCTTATACATTTTGTTGAAATATTCTGGTAAGGGAGATTTAATCTTCAAATTTTCGTTTCTGGATAATGCAGATTTAATATCAAAGTTAGAATGGAAATCTCCATTTTTCAGAATATTTCAACAACATTTTCTGGATAAGGGAGATTTAATCTACATTTTCCAGAATTTAAATTTTTGTTTCTGGTTAATGCAGATTTAATATTAAAATTAGAATGGAAATCTCCCTTATCCATTTTGTTGAAATATTCTGGTAAGGGAGATTTAATCTTTATTTTCCAGAATTTAAATTTTTGTTTCTGGTTAATTCAGATTTAATATTAAAATTAAAATGGAAATCTCCCTTATACATTTTGTTGAAATATTCTGGTAAGGGAGATTTAATCTTCAAATTTTCGGTTCTGGATAATGCAGATTTAATATCAAAGATAGAATGGAAATCTCCTTTTTCCAGAATATTTCAACAACATTTTCTGGATAAGGGAGATTTAATCTTCATTTTCCAGAATTTAAATTTTTGTTTCTGGTTAATGCAGATTTAATATTAAAATTAGAATGGAAATCTCCCTTATACATTTTGTTGAAATATTCTGGTAAGGGAGATTTAATCTTCAAATTTTCGTTTCTGGATAATGCAGATTTAATATCAAAGTTAGAATGGAAATCTCCTTTTCCAGAATATTTCAATAAAATTTTCTGGATAAGGGAGATTTAATTTTCCAGAATTTAAATTTTTGTTTCTGGTTAATGCAGATTTATTATCAAAGTTAGAATGAAAATCTCCGTTTTCCAGAATATTTCAACAAAATATTCTGGATAAGGGAGATTTAATCTTTATTTTCCAGAATTTAAATTTTTGTTTCTGGTTAATGCAGATTTAATATTAAAATTAGAATGGAAATCTCCCTTATACATTTTGTTGAAATATTCTGGTAAGGGAGATTTAATCTTCAAATTTTCGTTTCTGGATAATGCAGATTTAATATCAAAGATAGAATGGAAATCTCCTTTTTCCAGAATATTTCAAAAACATTTTCTGGATAAGGGAGATTTAATCTTCATTTTCCAGAATTTAAATTTATGTTTCTGGTTAATTCAGATTTAATATTAAAATTAGAATGAAAATCTCCGTTTTCCAGAATATTTCAACAACATTTTCTGGATAAGGGAGATTTAATCTTCATTTTCCAGAATTTAAATTTTTGTTTCTGGTTAATGCAGATTTAATATCAAAGTTAGAATGGAAATCTCCGTTTTCCAGAATATTTCAACAAAATATTCTGGATAAGGGAGATTTAATCTTTATTTTCCAGAATTTAAATTTTTGTTTCTGGTTAATGCAGATTTAATATTAAAATTAGAATGGAAATCTCCATAATACATTTTGTTGAAATATTCTGGTAAGGGAGATTTAATCTTCAAATTTTCGTTTCTGGATAATGCAGATTTAATATCAAAGTTAAAATGGAAATCTCCTTTTCCAGAATATTTCAACAAAATTTTCTGGATAAGGGAGATTTAATCTTCATTTTCCAGAATTTAAATTTTTGTTTCTGGTTAATGCAGATTTAATATCAAAGTTAGAATGAAAATCTCCGTTTTCCAGAATATTTCAACAACATTTTCTGGATAAGGGAGATTTAATCTTTATTTTCCAGAATTTAAATTTTTGTTTTTGGTTAATGCAGATTTAATATTAAAATTAGAATGGAAATCTCTCTTATCCATTTTGTTGAAATATTCTGGTAAGGGAGATTTAATCTTCAAATTTTCGGTTCTGGATAATGCAGATTTAATATCAAAGTTAGAATGGAAATCTACTTTTTCCAGAATATTTCAACAAAATTTTCTGGATAAGGGAGATTTAATCTTCATTTTCCAGAATTTAAATTTATGTTTCTGGTTAATTCAGATTTAATATTAAAATTAGAATGGAAATCTCCCTTATACATTTTGTTGAAATATTCTGGTAAGGGAGATTTAATCTTCAAATTTTCGTTTCTGGATAATGCAGATTTAATATCAAAGTTAGAATGGAAATCTCCATTTTTCAGAATATTTCAACAACATTTTCTGGATAAGGGAGATTTAATCTACATTTTCCAGAATTTAAATTTTTGTTTCTGGTTAATGCAGATTTAATATTAAAATTAGAATGGAAATCTCCCTTATCCATTTTGTTGAAATATTCTGGTAAGGGAGATTTAATCTTTATTTTCCAGAATTTAAATTTTTGTTTCTGGTTAATTCAGATTTAATATTAAAATTAAAATGGAAATCTCCCTTATACATTTTGTTGAAATATTCTGGTAAGGGAGATTTAATCTTCAAATTTTCGGTTCTGGATAATGCAGATTTAATATCAAAGATAGAATGGAAATCTCCTTTTTCCAGAATATTTCAACAACATTTTCTGGATAAGGGAGATTTAATCTTCATTTTCCAGAATTTAAATTTTTGTTTCTGGTTAATGCAGATTTAATATTAAAATTAGAATGGAAATCTCCCTTATACATTTTGTTGAAATATTCTGGTAAGGGAGATTTAATCTTCAAATTTTCGTTTCTGGATAATGCAGATTTAATATCAAAGTTAGAATGGAAATCTCCTTTTCCAGAATATTTCAATAAAATTTTCTGGATAAGGGAGATTTAATTTTCCAGAATTTAAATTTTTGTTTCTGGTTAATGCAGATTTATTATCAAAGTTAGAATGAAAATCTCCGTTTTCCAGAATATTTCAACAAAATATTCTGGATAAGGGAGATTTAATCTTTATTTTCCAGAATTTAAATTTTTGTTTCTGGTTAATGCAGATTTAATATTAAAATTAGAATGGAAATCTCCCTTATACATTTTGTTGAAATATTCTGGTAAGGGAGATTTAATCTTCAAATTTTCGTTTCTGGATAATGCAGATTTAATATCAAAGATAGAATGGAAATCTCCTTTTTCCAGAATATTTCAAAAACATTTTCTGGATAAGGGAGATTTAATCTTCATTTTCCAGAATTTAAATTTATGTTTCTGGTTAATTCAGATTTAATATTAAAATTAGAATGAAAATCTCCGTTTTCCAGAATATTTCAACAACATTTTCTGGATAAGGGAGATTTAATCTTCATTTTCCAGAATTTAAATTTTTGTTTCTGGTTAATGCAGATTTAATATCAAAGTTAGAATGGAAATCTCCGTTTTCCAGAATATTTCAACAAAATATTCTGGATAAGGGAGATTTAATCTTTATTTTCCAGAATTTAAATTTTTGTTTCTGGTTAATGCAGATTTAATATTAAAATTAGAATGGAAATCTCCATAATACATTTTGTTGAAATATTCTGGTAAGGGAGATTTAATCTTCAAATTTTCGTTTCTGGATAATGCAGATTTAATATCAAAGTTAAAATGGAAATCTCCTTTTCCAGAATATTTCAACAAAATTTTCTGGATAAGGGAGATTTAATCTTCATTTTCCAGAATTTAAATTTTTGTTTCTGGTTAATGCAGATTTAATATCAAAGTTAGAATGAAAATCTCCGTTTTCCAGAATATTTCAACAACATTTTCTGGATAAGGGAGATTTAATCTTTATTTTCCAGAATTTAAATTTTTGTTTCTGGTTAATGCAGATTTAATATTAAAATTAGAATGGAAATCTCCCTTATCCATTTTGTTGAAATATTCTGGTAAGGGAGATTTAATCTTCAAATTTTCGGTTCTGGATAATGCAGATTTAATATCAAAGTTAGAATGGAAATCTCCTTTTTCCAGAATATTTCAACAACATTTTCTGGATAAGGGAGATTTAATCTTCATTTTCCAGAATTTAAATTTTTGTTTCTGGTTAATTCAGATTTAATATTAAAATTAGAATGGAAATCTCCCTTATACATTTTGTTGAAATATTCTGGTAAGGGAGATTTAATCTTCAAATTTTCGGTTCTAGATAATGCAGATTTAATATCAAAGTTAGAATGGAAATCTCCTTTTTCCAGAATATTTCAACAACATTTTCTGGATAAGGGAGATTTAATCTTCATTTTCCAGAATTTAAATTTTTGTTTCTGGTTAATGCAGATTTAATATCAAAGTTAGAATGAAAATCTCCGTTTTCCAGAATATTTCAACAAAATATTCTAGATAAGGGAGATTAAATCTTTATTTTCCAGAATTTAAATTTTTGTTTCCGGTTAATACAGATTTAATATTAAAATTAGAATTCAAATCTCCCTTATACATTTTGTTGAAATATTCTGGTAAGGGAGATTTAATCTTCAAATTTTCGGTTCTGGATAATGCAGATTTAATATCAAAGATAGAATGAAAATCTCCTTTTTCCAGAATATTTCAACAACATTTTCTGGATAAGGGAGATTTAATCTTCATTTTCCAGAATTTAAATTTTTGTTTCTGATTAATGCAGAATTAATATTAAAATTAGAATGGAAATCTCCCTTATCCAGAATATTATGTTGAAATATTCTGGAAAAAAGAGATTTCGATTCTAACTTTAATATTAAATCTCCATTAACAAAAAACTTTTCTAATGTTTTTTGTTTGTGAATAAAATTGCGATAATTTAATCTAAACTCAAAACTGACTTATTTGAATTTTCAATTTAGAAATGAAATTTTATGAATAAGCAGTATTATGTTAGATACTAAAGATAGGTACAGATACTAAAACTGCAAAATTCTCGAATGCACGATTTTGTACTTGCAAAATTTTGTAATGCAAGACAGCGAAGTTCCACCTTAATTGGAAATATTGCAGAACTTTATCCAAAAATCATTTTGGAGTCCCATTACCATCGCCCATGTCGAATTTCTTCATAATCGGTCAAGAAACAGATAAGTTCCATCTTAATTGGCCATATTCCAGAACTTGAATTGTCCATACACGATCAATTGTCCATACGATGAATTGTCCATACGATCAATTGTATTCACGATCAATTGTTCATACGATCAATTGTGTCTACGATCAATTGTTCACGTTCAATTGTAATACGATAAATTATTTACGATCAACTGACCGGGACCCGGAAATAAGATTCTAAAACGACTGGAATATTTTGAAAATAATTTGGCTAGTCCTTAACCGATTATGATGAATATCGACGATTTCGATACGGGATCCTAAGCGATTTTTGAATATGTATAGCCAATTTGGATGGAACCGATGGATTAACCGATCATGATGCAATGTGGCAGTTACGATGGAAATGGGATTCTAAAATGATTTCCATATCAAATTCTTGAGTATGTCCCAGTGGAACTTGACTACTTCTTCACCGATTTTGGCATAATTCGAGATGTACGTTGGAAATGGAATTATAAAATATTTTTCAAATGAAATTCTGAAATATGGTCAAGTATAGGATGAAACTTGGCTGTATCAATCGCTTTCAATAGAATTCAACATGTTTGAAGGAAATGAGATTCTAAAATGATTTTCAGATGAAATTCAGGAATATATCCAACTGATGAAACACGGTTATCTCAACCGAATTTTTGGAAAGTTTGAAATATACGACGGAAATAGGATTAGAAGCAGAATTGAACTTGGCTATGCCAACCGATTTTAACGAAATCCGACATGTACGATAGTAATGGGATTCTAAAATGATTTTTAGATGAAGTCCTTGAATATGCCCAAATATAATGATTATAATGAAATCCGAAGGGTACAATGGAAATGGAATCTTAAGACGATATTTAGACGAAGATCTGGTATATGGCCTAATAAGATGGAACTTGGCTATTTCATAACAGCTTATGACGAAATTCGACATGTTAGATAAAAATGATATGCTAAAATGATTTTTAGTTGAAAAGTGTTACGAGTTTAATGAAATTTGACATATTCAATGGAAACGGGATTCTAAAATGATTTTTCGGCGATATTCTGGATTAAGGCCAATTTAGATAAAATTTGTCTATTAACCGATTATGATAAATTCGACAGTTACGATGGAAATGGGATCCTAAAATAATTTTTAGATAAAGTTCTGGAATAGTAAATGCAATCCCGGTAAATAAGACAATACCGAGATCCCGGGATTTGACAAAAAATCCAGGATCCCAAGATTTCAACGAGATCCCGGGATTTACAAAAAGATCGGGATCAAGGGATTTGACAAAAATCCCGGATCCCGGGATTGTACTCCCTATTCTGGAATATGGCCAACTAGGAAGGAACTTGGCTATTTCGCACCCGATTAACATGAAATTCGACATGTATGATGGAAATGGGGTTCAAAAATTATTTTTAGGCGATGTTTTGTAATGTGGCCAATTTGAGCAAAATAACCGATCTTAAGCGATTTTAATGAAATTCTAATATGTACGATGGAAATGGAATTCTAAAATGATTTTTCGGTAAAGTTCTGGTATACGGCGAATTTGGCAAATTCGCCTGAATTTTGTCCTAAACCTGCCGTAAAAAAAAGAATTTTTTAGGTCAAACCGCACGAATCTATACACAAGTAAAATTTCTCTTAAATCTGGAGCGTTGACTAAGCCGCAGACCTGACCGATTACGGCCTAAAACATGTTTAAGATTTACATAATTTTAGGGAATCAGTCCTGTTAGACATTTTAGTATCTATAATTTATTTATAAGCTAGTAAGGTGCTATTGATAATTTCCAGTTAAAACGGTTCTATTTAACCCTCGATCATATTTCATTATCTCCTGATATACTGTGTTGGAATTCGCGAATTTTTTTTTTCTCGTCATCTTTTTAAATTTAATTTATCGCCCGCATCCAATTTAAGTACATAATATTTACCAATTTTACAGATAGTAATACATATAACAAAACTAATTCGTCATAGACCAATCAACCATGATCATGATTTATAGCAATTATACTCGTATGAGATTTGCTGTTTTTATTCTCCTCGCAATATCAGTGTCATTCACATACGATTGTAATAATTATGTGCTTGTGCTTACAAGAAGACCTAGGAATGCAAAAATTGAATGTAATCAACTTGTGAAAAGTATCACCTTTTAATAATAAATAATAATTTGTTTTGATGTAAATACGCATTTACATGATTTACACTCTCAAACACACACACACACACAGGGTGGATAAAATCAAAATTAAGTTATCCAATTTTCGTTTCAATATAGAAATTAAAATCGGGTCAACGGCCATATACATACGTACTATGTATGTATATGTAATCTAAGCTAATCAGACCATTGTAAATATGTAACCTTATTTTATTTTGGCATAACTAATATAAACAACAGGCTATCATCAACAAACACACATATAGAAATGGACAACGAATAATTGTATTAAAATTAAATATTATGTCTCCATTTGGGGTTATAACAAAATGTTTTTCTAGAAAATATCCCATGTGACTGATCGAAATCGAATTACAAATATTTGTAAGATAAAATCACATATGTAAGTTAATTGTTTTGTTGCTTATCCAGAGAGTTAGGAACTCACAGTAGTTCAATTTAATTTTAGAATCCCGGGAATCTACGCTACTTACGCTACACATACATTTATTTTTGGGTTACCTTAATTGAATCAGATCTAATTTTATACGAGAACAAAATAAAAAAAATAAAAAAATAGAAACTGGAGGAACAATCTTGTCGTTCGTTGTGTTCAGCTATATATTTATACATACAGATGAAATAAGGAGATATAAGGGTAGGAGGAAAAAGAAGGAACACTCTCTTTTTGCTGTGTTCTGCAGTTTTTTTATTTTTCAGGATAATATTATTATATTTGGCAGTCGAAAAAATACAAGAACAATAATAATTTTGGGTTTATTTTATTATCAATCAGACATCCTTTGTTTTTAATTTCTAATTTAAATCTTTATTTTTTATTATGGAATATTTGTATTCTAAGGCAGACAAGATTTTTTTTTTCCACCAAATTTATATAACAACAATGAACTGGAAAAGAGGATGTCAGTGTTTGTTGGATGGTTTCAAATTTCGAAATAATTAATATTCGTATGAAGCATTTAAATATTTATATTATGCTTATATCATGAACTCAGCTCAATCTTAATTTAATCAAAAAAAAAAAAAAAAAAAAACCTTTGTGGGTTTATATATGTACATAATAAGTATTTAGTATTTGGATTTGTCGTTGTGATTGTTTTTTGTTTGTTTTTTATAGTAAGCTCCAAGTATAATAAAATTATAATAAAAATCTTAAAATCCAAGAACTGAAAGTACAAAAAATTATAAAAAAAAAAGTTTGTTCAGTTTTCTTAAACGTTTTGTTGCTTTTGATTTGATTATATTATCCTTTTTGTATACCAAAAGCAAAAAAAAAAAAAATATTTTTATGATCCCATAAAAATCTTACACACAAATTATTTTCTTCTTGCTGCTTTCCGTTAACAACAAAACGAGAAGAAAAAAAAAATATTGATTGGTGTCGGTTTGGTAACGATTTATTCAATCACGAATATATAAAAGGGGGCTCCCGACTTTATTTAATCTAAGTATGTGATCACAAGAAGTGATTATGATTTACATGTCGGGATCAAAAGAATTTTTTTTTGCGCCCCACATTTTTGTGATTCGATACGTTTGCATT
The DNA here is from genome assembly GCA_963556165.1 of Tipula helvola. Classification (NCBI taxonomy): domain Eukaryota; kingdom Metazoa; phylum Arthropoda; class Insecta; order Diptera; family Tipulidae; genus Tipula; species Tipula helvola. Next base: position 80,782,142 of record OY744482.1, on the reverse strand, counting down.
ATTATAAAGTCTATACATGATTTGTATATCACATATTCACATATTATATACATGATATACATATTTTTTTATTATTTTTTCATTATACATACATAAATGTTTACGAAGCATATTAAATTTAATATTTATAATTAACAAAAACAAAATAAAAGTAAACTTGAAAGAAAAATATTAATTTAACTTTATATAACAGCAACAAAAAAAAATGTGTATAAGCATAAAACTAAATAGTAATCATTAAATAGCAACATATTTAATTACCAGCAAAAAAAAAACTGTTGTATGTATTTTGAAATATGGTTGTGAAGGTTCTAGATTTCTATTAATTGTATGTGTTTGATGATTTATTATGATTTAATGTATCCAGTAATCTGAGTAGTTCGTACAGTTATTGTTACCATAAGTCGCTTTTTTTAAGTCGAAGAAACCTCAGTATTTTGTTGTTCTGTGTCCCTGTCTCAATAAATTCAAAATTCGACTCAATATAATAATTTCAGTTATAATTTAATTTGTTCTAAAATCCAAGGTTAAATTTTCTTTATCGATTTTATTTTTATTCCATAGGACCGATATTATTTCTGAAACAACGTATTCCCTTCAGTCACAATGAAAACAAATAATGATTGATCAGTCATAAAATTAGAATTTGGTCGATTCTTTGTTTGTTCTTAAGTTGCAAGTGCCGAAATGGTCCAGGCAAATTATTAAAAAATACCGCATTCTTTTGCAGAAATTACAAGCAGCTAGCTAAAATAAGTCAAAAATCGGAAAATTCCTTGGAATTGAATGGCCTACTTTTCAGGTGCTGAAAAAGTCCCCGGTTTACTCGTTTAAAAAACTAGGCGTTGTAGAAAAAAAAATTCAGACAAAAGTTGTAGACATTTTTAATACGAATCGAATAAGCCTAACCCGGTGTCGATCGATTAATATACACTGCGCCAATTAACCCTCTCAAACGCCTTGTACAATATATTGTACATCAACTTTCATCGCTTCGACCAACCGTAATTTTTAATTTTTGTCTCATTTTTCTTGTGCGTTTGGCCTCTGATGTATTTATGTTTATACTATAGTTTTATCAGCAATACCATATCATAGCAATGCATAGTTGTACTACGTAATTTAATTTTTGGAAGTAAGTTCATTTTAAATGGCGTTCGAAAGGGTTAAAAAACGGAACAGAAATTTTCTATGAAAAAATACCCAGATTTGAACGCTTGTATCTTCGTGAAATAACACCTTTCAGAAAAAAAAATTTGTTTCTAGTTGAAGGAAATTTTGTTTTCTTTTCGATTCTGGAAACCGTTTTATTTTCTTTTGTTTTTTTTGACTTTTTTGAGTAAAACAAAAGGTGTCTAAAAAAAATAAAAATTTGCTGCTGTTTGAAACTGTAGACGAACTTGCTCGATATTTGATTCAAAAATCCAAATCGGCCATTTTATAGAGAATTTAGAAACCTTGCAAAATGATACTAGGAAAATTTCTGTGCGGCCACTCTTTATCGAGTTATTGAAGTTTTAGTGTGTTAAAGTTTTAGTTTAAAGTGACTTAACATTTTATCGTAGAGTGCTAAGTTTACAAGAAAAAAAAAAATTTACTTCTACGCTTTTTGATACGTTTTCTCTAAAACTTCAATAACTTTACAAGGAGTGGCTGCACAGAAATTTTCCTAGTATCATTTTGCAAGGTTTCTAAATTCTCTATAAAATGGCCGATTTGGGTTTTTGAATCAAATATCGAGCAAGTTCGTCTACAGTTTCAAACAGCAGCAAATTTTTATTTTTTTTAGACACCTTTTGTTTTACTCAAAAAAGTCATAAAAAAACAAAAGAAAATAAAACGGTTTCCAGTATCGAAAAGAAAACAAAATTTCCTTCAACTAGAAATAATTTTTTTTTTCTGAAAGGTATTATTTGACCAAGATACAAGCGTTCAAATCTGGGTATTTTTCGAAGAAAATTTCTGTTCCGTTTTTTAATTGGCGCAGTGTATTAATTAATTATTGCAAATGCTTAAAATCGCGATTTTTCTTCATTGCTTGTATCTCTTTCAAAAAAAAAAATGTTTTTCAAGGGAACCCGGTGGAAGAGTAACTCTTGGCGAGTGGAATAAGACAGTTTTTCAAAAATTGCAAAATATTCAACAGTTCTTCGAAAAATCGATTTTTTTAAAAAAAAAAATGACGTTTTCGTAAAATTTGAATAACTCATACAGATGTGCATGGTCAAGCTTAAAATTTTCTTTAATAACAAAACAATTGCAAATATCCGAAAAAACGTTCGAAAATTCCGTCTTTTTTTCGGTCCGTAAAATTTCAATTATCTTTACAATTTGAAATTATATCGAAACGGCGTTACTGCCAATCGATAGCTGGTAATTTTCTGTAAATTTAAAAAAAAAAAATTTTTGCTCTACCACATTCTGGAGCCGAAGATAATTTTTTTTTTTTTTAAATCCTGGGAGGTCATTTTTCAACATTAAGGGCTGAAACTTACAGGGGTTGCAGTCGAATACTTATATTTGACATAAAAAAAACTTCGCTGAGCATTGCAAAATCAATGTTAACGCGCCGCGCCAGCCAGCCAGCGTGTGGAATCAGAGTGGAGGGAGAGACTCCGATTCAACGTCCTCGGCGACTAAACTCAGCTACTCTTTTTCAGGCGGAGGTGTGTAGTTGTACCAGTGATTGAAAACAAGCAAAAAATTTCGATCAACACCCAAGCAAAAATCTCTTCTTGCGGGTACCAATAACTGCAAAAACAGAAAATACGAAAAATCTGCTTTGCTATTTTTCGCTTGCATTTTCTCGTTTGTTTTCGTTTGATTTTCGGTTTGATTACCTTACTTAGATTTATCTGTTTTCACGTCCCCTAAATCCGAAAAAGTGGGTTTCGAAATAGTGTTTATATGTCTGTCTATGTCCTTTCTACAGCCGAGATGATTTAACAAATCGAACTACTTTAAGATTTTTCCATAAATTGAGAGGTCCCAGTGAATTTGAGTTCAAATCGGCCAACCGGAAGCGGAGGAGGAGGTTATATGTTATGAATCTTTAGTATCAAAATAAATAATTCGATTTTACAATTTATAAAATATTTGATAATTCGGTTATCAATTTACCTACAAATAATAAAAAATTTAAATTTAAATTGTAAACTCTGTAAAAAAAGTGTAGTGCGTAACAATTAAATTAAATTAATTATTAATATTTAATTAATAAATTGTTTATTCAGTGTTTAAAGTGTATATAGCGCAAAATGATATATAAATAAATAAATAAAAAATTTAAAAACTAAACATGATGGTGAGAAAGTGTGATGTTGTTGATAGTGTAGTGTTGTAGAATAAAAAATAAAATATAAATTTGTGTATTGTTTTACCCATTTTGTGATAATTAAACAAGTAACGAAATAAACAAGTGCAAAAAATAAATAACGGTACTGCTCAGGTACCGTTAGACAGGTAATTTCACATCACATGCATTTTTACATGTGATTGTGAAATGAGTAAAACAAAAATTGTTTCATTTTATTTTGTTTTAAATGGCGTATTGCTTTGCAGTTTTAGAGGTGCTCAAGACAACAAAAAAAAAATGTTTATTTGGTTTTATCTATGGGTTATACGAAATTTAGTTGTTTTCTATATAAAAAATTAAATTTTTATGTTTTGCTAAAACATTTTTGTTTTGTATGATGAAATGATTTTTGGGTGTTTACCAAAGCAATGCAGCAATAATTTATTTAAATATTAAAATTATAGAATTTTTAGTGGTGATGGTCTTTGTATTGCAGCTGTGTTGTTTTTCCTTATTTGCATATGTTACCTAGTCATAATATTATGTGAGAAAATTTTTATTAATTTTGTGTCTAGTTGATATAAATGAAAGAGCGTAATAGAAAAGAATCGTTGTTTTTCCGTGTGATATGCAATTTTTTTCAATACTTTTGTTTTTGGTTTTAATTTGCTTTTGTATTTTGTTTCGCTCTTTTTAAGTAAAAACGGTTATATAGCACAATAGCACCGTAATAAGACTGTGATATCACATTTGTGCTATGGCAGAATAAGCCTGTATAAGCCGCACTATTCTCTTATACGACGAAAATTTGGATTTTTATTATCGGTTTATCAAGTATTACTGAGAAATAAATCATTAATGTGATTTCAATTTTCAGAGATAATAATTATCATAAACATTAACATTTTTAAATAGTTGTCTAGAACATTGTTGCGTCTTCATTGGCTTACTGAAATTGGATTAATTAAATTTGTTATACTGCAGATTGTTTCAGACTTTAAAATTTTTGTGAATATTTAAATTTTTAATTTTTTTTTTAAGTTCTTGAGTTTGGTTTAGAGGGGGGGGGGAGAGGAGGATTTGGCGGTAGTAGTTTTTGGTAGATGTACTCTGGTTGGGGTTTATTAAAAGAAATAATAATTCTGTTTATTATTTAGTTTTAGCTTTTAAGTTTATTTCCAAATTTACACAACAACAGAACGAGCGATAGCGAGCCCTGGTAATTTATTCAAAAATTTGTGTTTTTAATAATTATTCATAAATCAAAATAGAGAACTTCTTAAAGTCACTTAGCATTGGATGCTTCAAGTTGTTTTTTACAGTAGTTTGCTTCATTTTTTGTGCTAGAATGGATTATTTGCATTTGCTTAAATTGATGGATGCTTCATTCAACGAAGCTATTTGAGCTATTTGAGAGAATTGCGAATTTGATTCTGAAAAAGGAAGATTTTTGTATATTGTAAAATTTAATCTTCCTTCTCCGGATTAAGTATTTGGGAGTTATTTCCTTTTAAAATACATTATTTTTATAATGAAATAATTCCGCTTTAAAATATAAAAGTTGGGACTTATTTCGCTGGAAGTTATTTCACTTGGGAGTTATTTCATGAAGCCATATTTTTCATTGGTATACCAATGTTCACGTATTTTGTTTGATGGGGAACACCGTGATTTGAATTTTTTACAAAATATTATTTTGAAATTCTGTTTTATATTCAGATTTTTATTGAAAAGGCCTACTCTTAAGAAAAAGTTTAAAACTATAAAATTTTAAATCTGCAAAAAGAAAATGGTGTTTGCTTCAGTGTGTTTCTTTGAATTAAATAAGGGGTTGTATTTCAAAAATGTCAGCAGATGCTTCTAAAGCAGGTAGCAACATAAGTACGAGAGTGCGTAACCTAGTGGGAAGGAAAAAAACATCTCCTGTCTGTTGCCCAAACACAATTATCTCCGCGATAAAGGCCAACAAATTAAAATTTTAAACATAGAATAAGGTGCCAATATGGGATCAGGGAACAGCCATCAAAACACATAGTCTATCTCGTTGCAAGACCAATATGAGTAGTAAAGCACTACAATATTCCAAAACTAGTGCGCCGAAGGTATTTTGGTGTTTACACGGAACTCTGGCTACCTGACGGCCTTCGGTTTAATTAGGTAGCAAACGGGTCTGCTATGGTGAACCTTAGTTTCCTCAAACCAAGTATGTGGACTTAACGAACAAAACAACAACGAGGGTGGTGATCCTGCAGGGAACGTAACAACACGGTCCAAGTAGGCTTCTGAGAATGAAATATTAAAAATATTAAACCCTTTCATTTAATACCCATGTCATGGAGGTGGTTAAAAAAATTTAGTCAGCCATCTTGGGGCATCCGCCATATTAGATGTAGGCTGAAATCATTTAGGTTATTATATTCTGCTCGTTAAACCCTTTCATTTGATACCCATATCAAGGAGGTTCTGGAGAAATTGGTGATCCGTTATCTTGGTGGCGGCCGCCATATTGGATTTATTTTGACGTCACTCGTTTTTGACCTCAAGTGGGATAAATATCAATTAAAAAATTTTGTCCACACAAACAATAAACAAACAAGAAAAGTTAAAACAAGCGTGGTAAAAACTGCTTGTATATCCTATTTTTTGGGCCTAAGTGACTTATGAATCTCCTCTCCTTTCTGTTTTATTTTTCTTATCATTTACTGCCCTTCTTTTTTATATACAAAAACGAGAACTATAAAATAAAAGTCGAATATCAAGTTTGTTTAACATGGTCATCGTATTCTGCTGTTTCTTTCAAACGTATACCTATTGTCAATTTGTATTCTTTTTCGAAATGCGGTTAAAATTAGTGACAAGACAAAATTCGAAATAATTTTGAAATAACAGGTCAAGGAAAAGTGTGAGGCTTTAGAATCGCATGACTGGTAATACTAATTCTAACAGGCTACACACTATAGAGCGTTTGAAAGGTGATAGTCATCGAAAATGAGCCAAAATTCTGAAAAAATCGCTACATTTTACTATATCACTTCGACTAAGGCGATAACCCTTCGCAGGCTTGTGAAAAAATTCGTGGTGTGTATGATGAAGATGCTTTATCAAAATCAGCAGCATTCAAATGGTCTGCTGGTTTCATGCATTGAAAAAGTCCATGAAATTGAACTAAACATTGACTTAAAATAGTTTTGAAACATTTGCATAAGGTTGGATACAAAGAGAAGCTCGATATTTGGGAACCACATGAATTAACAGTGAACAATGTAAAGTACCGAATTGCCATCTGCGAATCGCTGCTGAAACGAAACGTAATCGAGCCATTTTTGAAGAGATTGATAACGGGAGATTGATAATTTATTGGTTATAAAATTAACAAAAATTAATTTTTAGAGATCTCGTTAATTTTATTTAAATCAGGTTTAAATAACGTTTATAACATGTTCGTCTTAATAAAAATACATAAATTCAATTGAATCTGATGCAGAAGTAATTGTGATGGATATTATTGGTTCATTTAAGTATTTGTGATTTGCCGAAAAATTAAAAAAATAAAAATCAATGACTTACATATATTTTGTTGACCCATCCAACATTTTTCATTACTACCCCTATTATGGTTCTCACCTCACCGAAAAATTTCATACAAATCGAGTCACATTTGCATAGTATTTCTCGGCGAGGTGAGAACCATGATAGGGGTATACTTCTCTATTATATTGCGCCAGTAGTCCATTAAAAATGTTCGATATGACCTCTTGGAATGTTACCTCAAACTATTTAATTAGTGCATACAGTGGAATTTTTGGTCTTGCTAGATCTTGTACATCACCCGTTCTCATGTAAATCCCTCCTCGGATTTCTGGTAAAACCACTAATTCTATTCAATGATGCTATTCTGTGTTTCATGAAAAATTTTGATTTTCTAACAAGTTCGAATATGAAATTTTGTTTTTAATTGACGAGTGCTTACAGCGAAATGTTCAATTAAACATCATCCGGAAAGGGTTAATAAATCGTGTACACGGTCGTAAAATATTTCAAGCATTCGATTGACTATTAAACTTTCAACTTAGTACATAAAACGTATATTTTTCGCAGTTAGTATACAAACAGTTAGGTTCTCTCATCTCATTAGCAACGAGCAGGCAAAGTTGTTTTGTGCTTATTAAAACGAAAGGATAATACATTTTGATTGTTTGTTTTAGATGTAACTCGAGCTGTATCGCTTTTCTGGAGCAACAAAATAATACTTTGCGCTCCACATACACAACTAACTAATTTGAATTGTTAAACGAAGCTTGCGGAGGTCAAAAACTGCACCAGAAGAGCAAAATACAAAAGAAAGAGAGAAAAAACTCATTTTATGCTAAAAAATGTTTATACCGTTGTTTACAATTTAAAATTCTACGAAGAAGTTAAAAAAGAAAAAAGAAATTGAATCCTCACATTTGCCAAACTATTTGTCTGCTTAATTACACTGTTCGACAAAGAAAAATTGCCAGAAGCAAAGATAATCGTTTCCGACGTATTTTTAGATGTTGAATCAGAATCTGGCCGCAGAATTTTCCTATTACGTCAGGATTTTGTGATATCTTAACCAAAAAGTGCAAAAAAGGTTGTTTTTATGGATTTTCAATATTTTACTGTATTGCTAGCGAATTTCAGCAGTAAATACCAACGGTGCCATCGTAAATCAAAGTATTAAGGGTTTGTATGAAGTTATTGTCAGTGTCACACACCTTAACTAGTGCGCGCTTTATTTGATTCACGATATCTCGGTAATATACCGGGTGTTTCTTTTAAACTGAGACGATCAAATATCTCGAAAAATAGCCACTCTACGGAAAAAATGTCCATAATCAAAATTTAATCATACCGCGGGGGAAATACATTAGTGCAAAAAAATAGTCCCCCACCCCTCGCTTTGTAGGTGGGGCGGGGGTAACTTTTAAACTAAGATAGGAAGCCATATTTTTTATTGCAGATACGGATTTTACGACTAAAAGTACGTATGATTTGAATGAAATATTTTGTTCGGTTCATGATAGATGGCGTTGTAATCGACGAAATTCAATTTTTTCAATTTCTTCTTCTTAGAACACACGCATTCGATTCTGCAATACGTTTGAAATAAAAAATATCACGTTTTCATTGGAAATACTCGAAATTCGTCATCAAAACAATTTATTCAGTTTTGTAAATCACATTTAACGTTTGTGTTATTTCTTATCTTCATGATTTTCGTAATTGCAAAATAAACGATAAAATACTTTAGAATGGACTGTTTAACTGTGCCAGAGAAAATTGAAATGGTTCTGGTTTATGGAGAAGCTGGCAGAAATCTTGAAAATGCTGTTGCTATTTACGCTCAACGTTTTCCGGATAGGATTCGTTCACGTGCTTCATTTGGCCGTACTATCAAACAATTTATTGCTGATGGTAATGTTCAACCGAAAAAGAGGACCCGTAGAGCAACAGTCACTGGAGAAAATAATGAAATTGCTGTATTGGCTGCAGCGACTCATAATCCTCATGTGTTTGGAGAATTTTAAAACGGCACAAGTATCATCCATATCATGTGTCTTTACACCAAAATCTTCATGGCGCTGATTTCCAGAATCGGGTAACTTTTTGTCAATGGGCACGTGAACAAATACAACAAAACCTCAATTTTTTTCGTTGCATAATGTTCTCTGACGAATCGTCTTTCACAAACCATGGAACGGTTAATCGACACAACATGCATTATTGGAGTGTTGAAAATCCACACTAGCTTCGCCAAGTTGAACATCAGCGCCCTTGGACTGTCAACGTGTGGTGTGGAATAATTGGCAACCAACTCATCGGCCCCCACATTATTGAAGGCAACTTGAATGGTCAAATGTACCGAAACTTTTTGGAAAATGAACTGCCAATATTACTCGAAAATTTGAACTTAGAATTAAGACGGAACATGTGGTTTCAACATGATGGTTGTCCTGCACACTATTCGTTGGTAGCACGTGAGGTACTTGATCTCACGATTTCAATTGTCGCTGGATCGGTAGAGCTGGTCCGATAAATTGGCCCGCCAGATCACCAGATCTTACTTCGCCAGATTTCTTTTTGTGGGGCTATCTCAAAGACAAAGTTTACAAACAAGAACCAACAACACGTGAGAACATGATTGAGCGAATCAGAAATGCATGTGCTGAAATTCAACCAAACACACTTCTCAGTTGTGTACAATCATTGGAAATGCGTATTAATAAGTGCATTGAAGTCGCAGGCCATCATTTTGAACACTTATTTTAAGCTAAAATTATTTTATTCACCTGCCATTTACATTAATAAATTGTTTTGATAACGAATTTCGAGTATTTCCAATGAAAACGTGATGTTTTTTATTTCAAACGTATTGCAGAATCGAATGCGTGTGTTCTAAGAAGAAGAAATTGAAAAAATTGAATTTCGTCGATTACAACGCCATCTATCATGAACCGAACAAAATATTTCATTCAAATCATACGTACTTTTAGTCGTAGAATCCGTATCTGCAATAAAAAATATGGCATCCTATCTTAGTTTAAAAGTTACCCCCGCCCCACCTACAAAGCGGGGGGTGGGGGACTATTTTTTTGCACTAATGTATTTCCCCCGCGGTATGATTAAATTTTGATTATGGACATTTTTTCCGTAGAGTGGCTATTTTTCGAGATATTTGATCGTCTCAGTTTAAAAGAAACACCCGGTATAAAAATATTTAGACGTTTGGAAATGAGAGGGGATCAATGGTAGTTTACGATGGCGCCATTGGCTTTTGTTGCTGAAATTCGCTAACAATACAGTAAGATATTTAAAATACATAAAACAGTCTTTTTTGAACTTTTAGGTTAGGATATCCCAAAATCTTGACGTAATAGCGCAATTCTGCGGCCAGATTCGGATTCAGTATCGAAAAATACATCGGAAATGACTTTTTTTGATTTTGTCGAATAGTGTTATATTTATTGTATACATATTTAGTTACGTATGACTTACTTGATACGATCATGTACACACGATATATTTGATATTTACTTTATTTTTTTAAGTCTTTTCAATATCAGTACATATTTTAAAAATATGGTAAAAATCAACTACCAACGCCTTCAATTGTTGCTTCGGCTGTAAAATGCAGGTGAAGCCTCTGAGGAACTTACCTAGAACGAGAAAAAAAAATTAAAAATTAATTGACGAAAGAACCTTTCATTTTACTCTCACTTATTTATATTTATCCTCAAAATTCTAAAAATAATTAATAAAAAATTAAGAAAGTTTAAAATTTTAAGCCTTCAATAAAATTTTATTATGCAATCTTATTCATTGTAAAATTTGTACATTGTTAATGGGGAATGATTTAATTTAAAGTTGTTGGCACCACGACCTAAGGTACCAAGTTAGTATTGTGTGTTAGTATATTCCTCATTAAAATTCATTATTTGCTGATTATTTCATATTATATATTTAGTAATTTGTCCTTGAACTAACATCTGAAATTCATTCAAAAGAAGAGCCTAAATTTCCTATCTGAATGTAAAATTTTGCGCTTTTTCCGACTATGGAGTCTAAAAAAGGGATTTCTATTTAAAAACTCAATTCGACCTTCAAATAACCTTGATGTTCGAAGTCAAGGTCGAGTTGAAGGTCACCAGCCGATATCCCCCTCAACCCTTAACAAATTTCATTATAAGTAATTTACTCCTATCTAGCACCGTTCTCGAAATAAAAGCCTGGCATTTTTTTAAAACTCACCCTGTGAGTAAGTAATATTGATTGGAACCAAAGATAAAGTAAAGTAATATTGATTGGAACCAATAAAGTTCTGTTTATACTGGCTTTGTCCGGAAGATCCATCCATTCCCCATTTGCTGTGTGAAATTAGCTGCTACCCTTCGTGCCATTTAAGCTCATCTAATGATTTAGTAGGCATACGTTAGGCATAACGTTAAAAAACGTTAATTTTAAAAATCTTAATACAGTGGAATCTCTTTTTGCTGAATTCTATTAACCATTATATCCAGTAATCGTAGTTCTTTTATTTGGAAAAGCTTTATTATCCGGAAAGTTCTTTTTTCATATTCTTTCATTTTCTCCTTTCATTCGCTTGTGTAGAAAGGGATATACGCGAAAGCAAGTCAAATATCTATACAAGCCACGCTGATAGCTCATACATATAACACAGACAAACCATCAAAATTATGTTATCACTATACCATATCACTAATACTAATACGCAACTGTACTTTATTTATTACTATGTATTGCAGCAATGCGGCTTCGCCATTTCGTATTTTTTATTTCAAAAACTGATTGAGTTTGGTTTATGAAATTAAGCTTATTTTCTAAACCTATGTACGTAAAAAAATAAAAAAATGTTTTACTATAGAATTCTAAAAAGCCTTTATCCGGAAAATCATTAATCCGGAACTGCTCCGGTCTCAATTGCTCCGGATAAAAGAGGTTCCACTATTTATTTGAATGCTTGAGTACGATTTAGGTACACATTATAATTTAAAACTTTCTATTTTCTAAGGTCTTATAAAAATAATTTTTTTCGCCTAAGTTCAACATATCGGCCGTAAAAGTATATTGTAAAACCCGCTTTTATTCAATAACATTTTTTAATTTTAACGAATTTTTGTAAATTTTGGCGACTTTCTTAAATTTGAATTATTTTTTAATTTACAGATAATAGAGAACGTTTGAGCTTCTTTTACCTGTCTGGCACAATATTCAGAAGAGCTATAATATTATTGATGCCTATAGGAAATTTTTTAGATTAAACATTTTAATTCAAATTAAGGAAGTTATAGGCCGTATTCTGGGATTTAAAATTTTATGTTATGTTATGTTATTTTTGTTTTTTCAATACAAATTCAAATAGGAAGCGGGGAAATAAAATAACATAACATGGATTTTATGATGCCGGAATACGAGGCAATAGGCCCGATTCTGGGACGATAAAATTCATGTTATGTTATGATATTTTATTTCCCCGCTTCCTATATGAATTTGTATTGAAAAAACAAAAATAACATAACATAACATAACATTTTGGAAGGCAGAATCGGGCCTATTAATTGGTTCGAGATCGGATTTCAAAGTATTTGAATAGAATTTTGAAGTTTTTAGAGAAACCTTACAAATTTAATTGTAAATCAATCCCGAATAATTATACAATGCAATTTCTGTAATTCGGTAGAGAGCAGGTAAGTTACCGATTTTACAAATACAATTCTGAATGTGAATTACGAGATTATATGTAATTCCAATTCAGAATTGTATTAAGAAAACAAATTATCAATTGTAACATTGTTTGAGTTTAATTTTAATTTTCAATACTACGTTTGCAGATTGTACATTTTTAAAATTCCAGCTTATCCAAATTTTAGAACATGTAAAGTCAAAAATTTTCCATAGTTAACATTACAAAAATATGTATATTGCACCTGTATGAGAAGGTTGACCAGAAATCCAAATTTTCTATTTCTTTGAGAACTGCCTAACACTGGAATTTGGATAATTTCAGAGTCACAATGCTAAGCTCGCAAGGAGTTCTCGATTTTAGTGTAAAAAAATAACAAACGTGAAAGTTGTTGGCATTTCTGCAAATCTTAGAACAACGGGGGTTTAGGGGAGGAAGCCAACAGCTAAACAATTCTTTTCTGTCAGACATATTATTTTTAGAAAATTTGTGAGAAAAGGAGTATAGGTTTGGTTGAAATTTGAATTAATGTAAATTTGCGCTAAACCGCTCATACAATTTACATTGGGTTGCTAAATTATTAGGGACACCTCGAATTCTATCGAGATATGTTGACTTCTGGCGACTTATGTATTTAACTAATCAATTTTAAATACAAAGTTTAACTTTGTACTAAATAATATATGTACTAAAAGTAGAAATATATTATTTACCCAAATTAAATATTTTCAAAAAAATTATTTATAGCATGGATGTAGTATGTTCCGCATTATTGATTCTATATTTCTTGCATTTGGCGTTTTATGCCAGCTGAGCTAGAAATTGCTCTCAAAGAGATTTAGAATAATATGAATAAAATTAGTACAAGTAAGAGACTTGCAATTCTAGCACACATTTTAAGTCAAATTATTAAATTTGGCACTTAAAGCTTGTAAGTTTTGTTTTTGTACTAAATATTATACGTACTATCAATCTAAATTTATAACGTCCTTAGAGCTGCAGTTGCGAACAAAACATTTACAACTAATAGATAACAATTATAGATTATATTATAAGTCTCGGCTAATTTTAAGTCCAAAATGTTTTCTTATTGCTTGTTTTCAGCAAATATTTTTCGAAATATGATTCCTCAGATGTTTTCAATTGGGTTTTGGTCTGGCGAGCAGGCTGGCCATTGGAGTACCTCAACATTAAGCGTTTCTAGCCATGAGCGAGTTTCATTGCTGTTGTGAACGGAAGCGTTATCTTACTGAAAAATTATATTTTTTGCCCTATGTGTCTCTAAATATGTAATGAGATTGGTTCTCAATAATGTTGTGTATTCTCCCAAGTTCATGCGGGTGGATGGAAAAGCTAACTCTAGCATTCCATTGATACAAAAAGCTCCCTAAACCACCAAGGAACCGCAACCGAAATTTTTCTTAAACAAAATAGCGCGGTTCTTTGCGCAAGTCCCTCTAGTAAAAATTAAAACCATCCGGGCCGACTGAATTAAACTTTTTGTCATCTGAAAAAATAATCTAAATATTTTCTTTTAGTGGAAATTTAAGTTATTAAAAGCTTAGTAAATTGTTTAACTTTTTCCAGTCCGAACTCATATTTCTTCTTTATGACGAGGCAACAATCTCTACACAGACCTTAGGTTTTGTCGAACAAAGTATGGATATTGTTTTAAAACCCGATTCACGGTCCAATGAGATACATTTAAGTGGAATTCTTGTGATATTTAGGCTCCGCTTTTTAACAAATTACCGACAGTTTTGTTTATATTGCGCTTATCACGTTCCAAAAGCTTTTGGTTTCGTCCTCCTTTATTATTTTGTCCGTAATTAGCCGGATATTTTAAAAATATGCGGACTACTTTGTCAGATCGCTTCAATCTTCAAGAAATTTCCCGAATACTGATACCTTCTTCCCAAAAAGCAGAAATTTTGCCTCTTTCTATATCAGTTAAATAAAAACACGGTATTGCAAAGATTAACAACAAAAATAAATCCGCAAACCTTCAAATAATTAGAATATATGTACTGAACAATGTGTTCATTGTTGTCAATTGTTATGCACCAGCAAACAAAACAAAAACACATTATAACGGTATATAAAATAATAAAATTTCGTTATAACGGTACATATATTAATTGTTTTCTAAGCTCTCTTAGATTTCATGAATTGTACTTTTTATCTTTCCTCGGATGTACGTCTATAGTTCTACACCACAGTGTATAATTGTCAAAAATGGATTGGGGCGGGGGGGGGGGGGGGGGGGGGGGAGAGGAGGGGTGAAATTTACTGGTTTATAGGTACAAATCGAAATGTTCAAATAATTTGTGGATATATTTGTATGTGTATTTGTTAACTCATAAAATATAAAATCTAGGAGGTAATAATGTGTGGTGTAATCGGTCAAGCTAAAAAAAAGTAGCTTTCATTTTAAGAAATTGTTTTGCTGGAATTTTTTGAATCACAGAGGTAATGTCATTGTGGGTTATTAATTAATAGTTTGTTTTTATTTTTTAGCCGAAAATTAGATTATAAACTACCAATTATATAGCAAACATATTCAATGGAGATTATGATGAAACGAAAGACCAACATTCAAATAATTCCATAATCTTTTAGGAAAATAGTGGAATTAATTCCGTATAAAAATCATGGTTGCGATAAAGTTAATTGTTTTTTATTTTGGATGTGAAAAGCACAATCTAAAATTTAATTCATAAATATCTAAACATTTTTGAAAGAATGCCAAATGATATTGCGCAAAAAAATCACCCCTATTGGCCGCTTTGGATGACATGGACAATAAATTTGCAGCCAAAGCTCGTTCTGAAATTTTGAATAAGGGTTGGGTACAAAATTCTGTTTCAATGCAAAGAATTAATTCTGCAATACATTTTTTTGCCACAAAGCCTTAGGTTTCAAGATGTGTATGTATGTGTGTATGTTTAAGTGTGGGTGTGTATATATGTGTGGGTGTGTGTATATGTAAAAACATTATCTGCCCGCAAAAACATCTATAATTCCAAGACGAATTATACTTTGTTACTCAATGAAAACGACTACTGAAGGTAGTATTGGTAACTAAATGACGACGGCAAACTATACAATTATCTCATTCGTTTCAAAGTTGTTGCCATTTTGATTGCGATTTGCTCCAGCTATAGTTTGGGATTTGTTAAGGAGTAGCTTGTGTCGCTGCTTTGCCAACTGATCAATTGGTAGCATTCCCGCACCTACAGATGCCGCATCATCTGATACCGAGCGAAATGCACCGATCACTCCTAATGTACACCGTCAGTATACTGCATCCACATTTCTCTCATACCTCATCTCAGAATTACCCAGCTGGACAGCAATGGTTTTTCACCTGGGTTGGCTACCTTATCTAGAAAAAATAATACATAAACTGAAAAACCCGAAAAAAATCCAGAAAAAAATCCAGAAACAAAAAAATTCAGAAAAATAAAAATCCAGAAACGCAATTATTAAAGTGCGGTCCAAATTAAAATTTGGGATCCTCCTTTGGAATTTGCCTGCAACAAAAAAATCCAAAATCCAAAATAGTAGAAAAGTACAAATCCAAAAAAATAAAATCCCGAACAAAAATCTGGAAATTCAGAAAAAATATTTTGTTTAAAATAAATGAAAAAAATTCAATTTTATGGGCATTTTTCGACTTTTGACATCACTTGAAACATTTGTGGTACATCTATCTGTAAAAGCGATACGAGCGATACAATTCCCTTGATCTGTGTCTGCAAGGTTGACGAAGCATTTACGAAGCATTAAATCCGCAATTCGCTCCAATACATTCGTCGGTGCAATACTAACCCAACGAATTAAGCCAACCATAAAATAACTTGAAAGATTTGTCGTAGAACTATTTATCAGTAGAAGCGATATAAGATTCCTTTGATGTGTCTGAAAGGTAAGTAATTTCCATTATCGTAAATATTAAGAACTTTATGGAAAAAGTAAAATTCGATAGACATTTTATAAATTCTAATTTTAATTTGGTCCGCACTTTGATAATTGTGTTTCTGGATTTTAGTTTTCTGAATTTTTGTTTTCTGAAATTTTTTTCGGGATTTATTATTTTTTTCTAGATAAGGTAGCCAACCCCATTTATTTGGGTTGGTATCGTTATCCAAAATAAAAAAAATCCCCAAAAAAACAAAAATCCCAAAAAACCAAGGTTTTTAAAAATAACAAATTTTTGAAATATTATTTTAATTCGTTTTATACTTTGGAGGATGAGGGCTGCCGCCCCCAAACCCCCGCCCGGACGATTTTTTGAAATTTAATATTCATAGTGATTCAAACATTTTTGAAAAATTTGTATTTTTTAATAATAATTCACATACTAAAATAGAGAACACCCCAAAGCCGCTTAGCATTGGATCCTTTGCGCAAGATTGACAGGAAAACGTCAGAAAAATTTCAAAAATATTAACATTTGTAAAAATATTTACATTTGTATTTCACATACTAAAATAAAAAACTCCTCAAAGCCGCTTAGCATTGGTCCTTTCCGCGCAAGGATGACATGAAATTATGTAGATTTCTTTTGTTTTCATATTTTAGTTATCAAAAATTTATTGGGGTCTTCATTTTCGGTGGGGCAGTTTACTTTGTATTTTTCGGTATTTTTTTGGGGGATTTTTCCGTTCGGGAATATGATGGTATCCCCATTTATTTTAAACAAAATATATTTTCTGGATTTTTTTTTTTCTGAATTGCCTTTCCGGTAATTTCTAGATTATTTTTTTCCGGGATTTTATTTTTCTGGATTTTAAACTTTCTGATATTTTTTCAGGCAAATGTAGTGATCCCTTCTGGCATTTTCCAGCTCGAGATTAAACGTGGATTTACACATCCGACGATTTTTCTGCGCCGAACATCATGTGACACATTCAACCAATTAGAAACAACTGCTTCGCCGAATTTTCGGCACGGCGAAGACATGAACAAAATTTATCTTTTCGGCGCGACGACACAGATACATACATACATACATATTTTTTAGCATCCTCTGTTTTTTTTTTCGTTTTTCGATTTGTACTATTCCTATAACAAGTAGCTTGTGTTTTTATTTATAAATTATATGTGCCAAAATATTGTTTATGTATGTTTGTGTGAAAAAACTGCGCCGAAAATTCGTCGAATATGTAAATCATCGATACTACAATGTTCGCCGAATTTCCTGCGGCATGCCGCGCCGAAATATTGTCGGATATCTAAATCCACCTTAATACCGCATCCGTTGAATGTTCGGCTAACAGCAGTCCTATCTTAAATAACCACCGCTGGATAATGGATATGGCCTCGTTACAGATACTTTCTGCTTCGCTGTTAAATTTGACCACCAATATAACCGCAACACCCCATAGTACAAAATATTCCAAAACAATGGACCCATCGCCGAACAGTAATTATTTTAACTGAGTAGACAAGAAGATGGTCGGTTTAAAAACAATTATCAATACGTCAAGAAAACAAGCAACAACAATCGTTTACCTTTGTTCCTATATTCTACCCTACTTTTGAGTACACTATTTCAATTTACCTAGAAACAGTAAGTAAAAGCGGCATTTACCTCAGTTTGGCCGCATCCTCAGTTGCATTAGTCACAAATGTTTTGTTCGCAACTATATTTCTAACACAGCTGGCACAAAACGTCAAATGAAGAAATGAAAAACCAGTGGAGTGACCAAATTATTAGAACCGTTTTGAATACTGATAATTCATTTGTTAAGTGACCAATTTATAATGGGTACTTTGTATATATTTTATTGTGTACTAAACATTATAAGTGCTAAATTTAATATGTAATAATTTGTACTAAATTTATTATGTTTTTTTTAAAATTGTAACACCCTCAGAGCTACTTCTAGCCTAGTTAGGACAAAACACCAAATGAAATAAATGTAGAACTAGTCGAAGAGAACAATTCATCTTTTCAATATTTCGAGCTAGCTCTGCTAGAGATAGTTTTTTTAAAATAGAAATATAGCTAAATATTAGTAATATATAAATAATTTAGTACATAAATATTTTTTTTTTAAATACGTAATATTTTAACAACAATTATAAACATAATATTTTAATGTGTCCACGAGTTTAAAATGTTTAGTAAATTAAATAAATCTGTGGCAATATGACATAAGGGAATAACTCTAAAATTCGCATTTTTCAGGAAAACGTTTTTAAAATTAAGAGTCGCTCAAAATCGTATGAGTTTTTTGAATTCTTGCTTTTTTAAAGGATTATTACGGTTGTTTGTAGTTACTGGAGTATTACAAAAAATTGATATAATATGAATTCGAATATGGAGATTTTGTATTTGAAATAATACGTAAAAGGGTATAACTCGAGTTATTCCCTTATGTCATATTGCCACAGAAATTATTAGTATTCAAAGCGGTTCTATTAGTTTGAACACCCACTGGTATCTATGCAATATTTTAAGTTCGCTGTGCTAGAAATAGCTTTTCTACTTTTAGTACAAATTTAGTACAAAACTAAATTTTGTATTTTGAATACACCTTTAAATATAAGTTTCTTGTGGCTGCGCTTCAAAAATGTTTATTTAGATATATAAGCCGCCTGGACGCAACGTGACCCCAATAATTTGGCAACCCTCTGTCCGTAAATCATTTTTTCACGATTCAATTTTCAAGCGCCGAAACGAACACAGTAATATTTTGAGACCAATTTCTTAATTATGAATCAATAATAATGTAACATTATTAAAACGAATTTTAATGAAACGAAATGAATTTGATGTTTTATAGGCTCAATAAATTTTTTTTTTTTACTCTGCTACCGGCCGATGCCAAACTTACTATTTACTATAAGTATTCTTCATCATTTGATAATTACAGTTTGGGTGGTAATTTCTAGTCTGTAATTATTTTTAAAAGTAACAATAAAGCTATAACTTACTTATATACATAGTATTTGGTACCACCCATTTGACAAGCCATGTGCATAATTTGACAGTACAGACAGAATTACAGAAAAAATGCGAAAATGGGAAAAACTTGTAGGCGATACAAGTAAATCAAAGAAGAATGTCTTGAATTTTCAATAAATTTTTTTATAATTTATTATTTATTTACAAAAAAATTAAAATTAAATTTATAATATTGTTAATTTATTATGGATTTGATATGTTCGATTGCACGGCATGTGGTTAAATTAAAATGCAAGAATCATCATCATCATCATTTGTAGAGACCTTGCTGTGTTATTTTGCTCTTATATTTATTATCGTGTAACAACAAAATGTGTGCAATGGAAGTTGAGTCAAGCTTAATTTAGAGTTCGATCAAAAAAACCACAACAAACATTTTAAAATAACTTGAAAAAGCTTTGTGTATATTTATTTAATTTGTTTTTGTCATTTTACGCGTAGAAAGTACAAAATGATAAATTTGAATATTATAAACTTTCGAGACAGATATTTTAATTTATAGGCTTTTCCCATTATGTATATTTATTGTTTTTGATGAAGTATTACGTTTGGTGGAATGAATTTTGTATATAGCGGGACCAAATTATATAATTTTTGTAACTTGAGTCGAATTATTATGAACGTTTAATTTATGGAAGAATAACAAGAATCGATTGTCGTTAAGACTTTGGCAAAAAAAAATTGTATAGGTGGTATTTCTGGCAATCAAACTGCACTCAGCTTACCAAAGAAATCCCCAATTCATGATTTAATTACGACGTATTCATAAAAATATTTACATTTTTTTGTTGATGAACAAATAACTGGAAAAATAAAAAAATAAAAATTTTCACATCCATTTAAGGTATGTATGTATTTTGAAAGTCATTGAAAACGTTTTTTTTTTTTGCTTCCTTTTAAAATTTCTTTTATTTCCTTGAAATTTTCTGAAAATTAATTTTTTTTTTTTTTTGTATAACAACCATTTAGATTATGGAAATGCTGTGTCATATTTTGTCAGAACTTTTTCCGTTCATAAAGTATAAATATAGAAATGATTGTAATCGTAAAAATGATTACGTTGTAACAACTAAATTAGCTGTCATAATGAAAATTGTAAATTCTAAAAATTTGAACCTATTTGACACTTCATAATACATAGCCATAAAAAAATACAGACGATTTCATCATACCTACTTAATTCGACGAAGAACTAAACAAATAACAGACTTACATTTTATTTTCGAATTAACCATAAATTTAGAAAAGAGGAAAATTAAAAGTAGATGTGTACGTTTATTTCGTTTCTGTTCGTTCGTAGTTTTTTTTTTTTGCTCGTCAATGAAAAGTATGTCTTAAGTAAAATTTTTGTATACTGCTGCTGGTATCAAATATTGAAAAATAAAAGTTGCGTGTGTTTTCGTCAATAAAAACCGAAAGTTCATTTATATTTCAAAGAAAAACGGAAAGTCTCCCACCGCATATCACGTTTGTATGTTGTTTTGTTTCCCCAACAAAATAATTTCGGGATGTCAAAAACATTTAGAAAATCTTGTTCTGCTATAATTTTTATTTTTTTTTATTTACCATGAGACGACGATCGAAAATTGTATTCTCGCATAATGATGCTTTTCATTTTGGGTCATTGATTTTGATTCGGCTGCGGATAATTTCCGAATATTATTTATTGATTTTTAAATGATGTTTGAAAAATAAAATTTCATTTTCACCGCACGACATTACAGAGAGCTAAATTAGATTTTGTGGAAATGGTTCAAAGGCGTGATATTTTATATGCATATTACCTCACAAAAAAAAAAAAAATATTTTACGGAAACACTTTTTTTGTTTTTAATTTAGAAAAAAAAAGTAAAAATTTCCAATTTTTTAAATTTAAAATGTAAAAATATTATTATTTACGAAAATACAAAAAAATTATGCATAAACTTTCGTAATAAATGCTTATTTTTGTAAATTATATTTCTTCATTCTATTTTGTTAATTAAGATATAATAAATAGTATTCTCTTTAAAATTTTAAAATAAACGAAAATGTAAGCAAAAATTAATTGTTTTTTACTTATGAAATTATTTTAATTACCGCTAAATTAGCGAAATTTTGTAATGTATGCGCACACAACCTTGATTGAAGCGCCATTTACACCTTTAGGGAAACAAACCATTCGTATATAAAATTGATAATTATTCTCAACCAACACCAGAACCACCATCATATTTCAAAGTTGCTAAAAAGATAATTATCCAAGAATATGTATACGTAATACGTATAAATATTTAAAACAAAAATAATAATATCAGTAAACCACAAAATTATTAACGATTATAATTATAAAAAATTATCTTTTTTGTTTTGTTTTTATTTTTGTAAATAAGAATAATAATTATAAATTTTGAGGTATAAAATAAAATTAACCACAGCTAAATAATAATAATATAAAAAAAAAAATTAACGTTGCCTAGATTAGCTCTTAAACGAAAGGTAATAAAAATTATCATAAAAAATAATTTAGTGAACTTAAGAAAAATGTATACAGATACTTCTAGGTAATTTCGTGATAAGTTATCTATTAGAAATGACTTGAATATTTTGGTTGATTAAATTTTATTTGGGTTATTCATGATTAGAAGCTGTGGTAAAAATTTTAAAAGATGGTGGCTGGCTCGTGGCCGACTCAAACTCACTATAATTATTGGATGTATAGTATTCGCTCGTCAATGACTCAATAAAATCAAGGTTGAATTTGATAGAAAAACTTATGTCGAAAATTTAATTTTAATTTAAATAATGGCCGAGGTCTAATTGCAAAATAGATTTGTGCAAAACCTCGCATTATGTATTCCGTAAAATAATTGAGTTCCATCGGAGCAGTTGTTGATATGGACAAAAAACTACTTGCCATTGTGAGCCGTCTCGCAAGTAAGATTTTACCAGGAGAACGCACCTTCAATTCCGGTGATGTACATATATGCCGTAAACAAATATCGAAGAGAAAGGCTTGATTTCTTACAAACATTTCGGGTTGCAGAAATATCGAGTGTATTAAAATGAAATGGTGTTTGCCTTAAAGGTAGGTACTGTTGGTATCGTTTCCCATTTTAGCAACTTGTGATGTAATTAAAAAATCTGAAAGCATTTTTCTGAATTAAAAATGTGCCATTTTTAAATCATTGTAAAAATGAATTAAACACATTCACAACATTTTTCATATCTACCAAAAAAGTAGAAATATTAAAATCCTCCCCCCCCCCTCGAACTTTAACCCAAGAGTCATACAAAGCGTATCGACCCCAAAAAATAAAAACCTTCCTTGAGTTTTCTATGTGGTAGTTTAAATTGGTAGTTTGGTCTACTCCATTATACATTAAGTATAAGGCAAGAACGTACTGACCTAGCGAATTATATTCACTAAATCAAAAACTCAAAAATTATATTCACTAAATAAAAAACTCAGAAATTTATAAGATTTCCGACAGTTTTCGTTTATATTTGTCTAAATTATTTATTACAACGAAAATGGAAAATCGCAAAATTAGCAATTCACGATTGTTTTTATTTCTAAAATAATACTCAGATAATACATAAATTTTACTACCAGTGGGTGCTTCTGTTGGAAAGCGGTTACTAACCGAAAATATAACTGGAATAAAATATCTGCTATACTGTAGTTGGGTGAAAAACAACAACAAAAATTAAAATTAAAATCTAGCTTTCCCAACATATCTGCGTAAACAAAATAATTCGTAAAGGGAATAAAAACAATCATTATAAACATAAAATAAAAAATCGGCGAATTATTAAACGAATTAGTTAATTATGTTGCTAATTGTTGATGTTTGTAGAAAATTTGTTCCATCTATTAAGCAAATAATTTTATTTAATAAAAGATAGATTTAATTAAAATTAAATTTACATAGAAATTAATTTCCATTAGAAGAAGAAAGAATTTTTTTAAGTGACGAGAAATTCTGTTAAGCGAAAGAAAAGGGTTCGGTACTAAATCTTACTTTATAAAACAGAGCATTCACAATGAAAACACTTTTTACTATTGACTTACAGGTTTGTATGAATTTCCAACATAACGAGCAATAATTTTTGTTCGTCAAGTTGGAAATTCATACAAACCTGTAAGTAAAAAATAAAAAGTTTTTCATTTTCAACTTTTCAAAATCTTACTTTTTGACGAATTTTACTTTCTACAAAAATGGGGATTTTTCATGGGGAAAACGAAGGTCTGCCCCTTTTGGTGAAGGATAGTTTTAATTTAAAGCAAAATAAAATTCAAAACTGGGATACGGAAAATGGGAGCGTATCGAAATCTTAGATTTGAAGAAAGTAAGACTCGTCAAAAAGTAAGATTTTGATGAAAGTAAGATTCTGAGAATTAAAATTTCGATAGCTCCCGAAAGAAAATTATGATAACTGAAAAATAATTCTAATATGTGAAGGGAAATTTAAGTAAATTAAAGATAATTCTACTAATTGGAGGAAAATTCTGTTGGGTGAAGGTTTACAAAGGTTTACCCCATTTTATGAATTAAGTTTATTTTTAACTTGTATTTTGGGGTTTCTGTTTCACTTTACAGTTGCTAGTTTCAGGTATAATATTCACGGTACGAACAAAAATATGTTTTGTACCATATCGCGGTTTGTACCATATCGCATTTTGAACTATCGCGTTTCGTACTTTATGTAATTTCGTCATATCGCATTTTGAAATATTGCGTTTCGAGCGGATCCCCATAGATACTATATCGGAGAAATCTGATGAATATTTTCTCTGATGCATCCGATAAAAAATAATGACAGTTTTTTAATGTCGTAGAAGTGTCGTTTTATTTTTATAAATTTGTTTCATATTTTACCTAAATGCACAACATTCGTCATGTTTGAATTTAACAAAGCACACTGCTGTCAAATAACAATCCGAATTTTTTTCAGAGAAAAAAGATTATATTCGAAAATTATCCGAGCGTCAAAAAAAACGACACAAAGAAATAAATTTTGCCTCGGATACTAAAAAAAATGAGTATCTTAATTTGATAATTTTTAAAATTTGAAAAATTTACAACAACATTTTATTTAGTGATTCCGTTAATGAAAGCAACAATTACAAAAATTGAAAAAAAAATTAAAAATAATATTGGGTTTGGGCGGAAAAAGCATTGAGAGATTTTTGTCACTAGATGGTGTTTGGTGTCATATATCGGGCAGCACTGATTCTTTTTTTTTTAAAAAAAACAAAAACGATTCTTCAGACCAACATAACTGGAAACCTTTCAGAATTGGCTCCGAAGCATTTTTTCTTCCTTTATTTTGAAACATGTGATACGAGTGACATTCACAGTTTGCGAGTTTTGATGCGATACATTATGTGATTTTTTAACTACCTTAATAAACGATGTAAACAAAGTCTTGGAGGGATTTTTTACTCATGAGTTATCAGAAGTCATTTTAAATTTTCCTGGAAAACAAGCCTGGAATAACTTCAATTCAGTGGTGATTTCAATTAAAAAGGCCAAGTATTATCGTCAAATATGAGAATTTGAATCTCGTAAAGACAAAATAAACATTTCAAAGAATGATATTGAAATCCAGCATAAAACTGAATTCGATATCAATTTCAAGATTTTGCAATTCAGAATTATAATTAAACTTTGAAATTACTTTATAAAAGCTCAGATTGTTATAAAACTTATAAACAACTAGCTGACCCGGCGAACTTCGTCCCGCCCCAAATTACTTCGTTTCGAGCAAATACTTTTGTCCTTCACGAAAATTGATTTTGATGATAGAAAAAATCAAACAACTCAACTCTATTCTCAATAGATGATTGAGTTGAGTGGACATTCCATTCCATTTTCATCGAATTCAACACTAATGTATCCGTTACACAATTTCGGATGGTTCAGATTGCGCAGCATGATTATTACAGATCCAACCTTGAGCATCAAGTTATGCGGTGGTCCGACTTTTCCGAAGGATTTTCCCAAAATTTTCTTTCGTAAGAACCATCTCCTGGCAATTTCAAACACAATAGAAAAAGATTGAGCCTAATTGAACCTAATCCGTCATCAAAACATACAAAAAATTCAAAAATTCATTGAAAAAAATTCAATTTTCTTCGGGTTTTTCCGAAAGTTTCCGAGTTTTCCACTTGGTTTTCCCAATTTTTCTCTTCTAAAAGACAATCTGGTTTGGTTGCGCGCCAAATCTCGTACAAAAACATAATTTTTTGATTTGCCGAATTTTCCGACTTTTCCAAAGGATTTTCCAAAAATTTTCTTTTGTAAGAACCATCTCCTGGCAATTTCAAACACAATAGAAAAAGATTGAGCCTAATTGAGCTTAATCCGTCATCAAAACATACAAAAAATTCAAAAATTCATTGAAAAAAAATTCAATTTTCTTCGGGTTTTTCCGGAAGTTTCCGAGTTTTCCACTTCGTTTTCCCAATTTTTCTCTTCTAAAAGACAATCTGGTTTGGTTGCGCGCCAAATCTCGTACAAAAACATAATTTTTTGATTTGCCGAATTTTCCGAATTTTCCAAAGGATTTTCCAAACATTTTCTTTTGTAAGAACCATCTCCTGGCAATTTTAAACACAATAGAAAAAGATTGAGCCTAATCCGTCATCAAAACATACAAAATATTCAAAATTTCATTGAAAAAAAAATTCAATTTTCTTCGGGTTTTTCCGGAAGTTTCCGAGTTTTCCACTTCAATTTTCCAATTTTTCTCTTCTAAAAGACAATCTGGTTTGGATGCACGCCAAATCTCGTACAAAAACATAATTTTTTAATTTGCCGAATTTTCCGACTTTTCCAAAGGATTTTCCAAACATTTTCTTTTGTAAGAACCATCTCCTGGCAATTTCAAACACAATAAAAAAAGATTAAGCCCAATCCGTCATCAAAACATACAAAATATTCAAAATTTCATTGAAAAAAAAATTCAATTTTCACCGGTACGACTTAGGCGACTTTTCCCTAATTTAAATTTCAAAAGTATTCAAAAATACTTAAACATTTTACTTTTGCCAATATTTTTGACCAATTCGACGAAATTTTAAGTCAGAATGTCAAATAGGGATACCATTATATCCCCGAAAATAAAAATCCCCCAAATTTTTCGAACGATATTTTAATTCAGTATATAACCGATAGGAATACAACCTTAGTGGATGGGGATTGCCGCACCAAACCCCCGCTTTGACGATACATTAATATTTCAATATTAATAGAAATTATAACTGTTCAAGACAGCCACTCCATTATCCAGATTAACTTCAAGGCCAAATCAGTTTTATGTTTTCCCAAAGACATAAATTTGTGTTCATGGCGAATCCTAAAATAAAAATAGAATTGACAAAGAATCATTGGGACATATGTATGTAAATTAATATGCTTTATACTTATCTAAAAGCATCAGCTGATCATCGGTACTTTATACAAAATCATTTCATTGATTTTAAAATCATTCAAAACAATTTATTTATTTATTTTAATTTTGTATTTACCACAAAACAACTTTGACAATTAATTATTATTATTGTTTGTTATGCTCAGCTGCCAACTTTTTAAATTAAAATTTCGTAGCATTGTAAATAATTATATTAAAACAATTACCAACTTAATTATAGCAATTAATGATTATTGAAATGATAGATGGCGAGGTATTGTAGAACAATTTTTGTATAACACTTTATTGCTATATAAATAGAAAAAAATATTCTAAATAAAAACAATGTAAGTGCAAATACAGCGAATAAAACAACAGCGATAAATACACTGAACAAAACTTTGTAAAATACATAATTATACAGTAAATAAAACAGTGATTATAAACCTAACCATAACAGTGATTTTTATTTAAATAATATACCGGAACTAATTGGAACAGAGAAAAGCCGCTTCGAATATTATTAACCTGCACCTACATTTTGGATACGAGAACATCACACACGATTATTTGGACCTACGCTTTCATAATGGACAAGGAGAGCACACATACAACTATTTTAACCAGCACCTTACTACGGAAGCGAGAATTTCACAACTTATATATATATATATATATATATATATATATATATATATATATATATATATATATATATATATATATATATTACAATTACATGAGCCTTAGGTATCTGGGTTTCGGAAACAGAGAATTGCGTCTTACAAGCGCGTATACAGAAACTTCAGACCGGGCTCATTGGAGACAACTCTGTTCAATCACGTTTTTCAAAAATTTGTGTTTTTTAATAACACTACCCTGCAAAATTTTGCCCCTGGATAATGAATAGTTGTTTCGAAAGAAATTTTTTACGCTGGATCTGAATCCGGGCTCAGAATTGCTCTATCACGTCCGGTTTTTGAGATATTCTAACCTAAAAGTGCAAAAAACACTGTTTTTTGACATATTTGAGGTTATGTAGCAATGCAGTTTTTACTTTTTTATAAAAGCCATATATGGGATTTTATTGTACAAGTCTTCCTCTTTCAAATGCCGTGGAATTTGCTCAAATATCATTTTTTTTCGCCGAGATATCGCATTTTCAAATTTGCATATTCGTGAATTTTTCTGTATAAAAACACTACCCTGCAAAATTTTAAAATTTTTGGTGCCACTTGACAAAGAATAGTTGTTTCCAAAGTAATTTTTTACGCTGAATCCGAATCTGGGCTCAGAATTGCTCTATCACGTCAGGTTTATGAGATATTCTAACCTAAAAGTGCATATATACCGCAGGTATAAAAGGTACGTAGTGTATTACCAGTATTTACAAATTCATGAATTACAAATTAACAAATTCATGAACATGCAATTTTGAAAATGCGATATCTCGGCGAAAAAAAAACATATTTGAGCAAACTCAAAGGCATTTGAAATAAGAAGACTTGTACAATAAGATCCCATATATGGCTTTTATAAAAAAGTAAAAACTGCATTGCAACATAACCTCAAATATGTCAAAAAACAGTGTTTTTTGCACTTTTAGGTTAAAATATCTCATAAACCTGACGTGATAGAGCAATTCTGAGCCCAGCCCACCCCAACTATTCTTTGTCAAGTGGCACAAAATTTTTAAAATTTTGCAGGGTAGTGTAATTATTGACAAAATAAAATAGAGAACTCCCCATAAAGCCGCTTAGCATTGGGCTTTTGCGCAAGGATGCCCAGAAAACGTGATAATTGTTTGTTAAAATATTGATATTTCTGTTTCATATACTAAATAAAAAAATTCCACAAAGCCGCTTTCCATCGGTCCTCTTCGTGCAAGAATGACAAGAAATTATGTAGCGCCCTTTTGTTATCAAATTATAGTTGCTATTATTTAACAAAAACCTAATGGGGTATTCTGGCAATTAAAATTCTTGTGCAGACATAGGACCAATGCTAAGCGGCTTTGGAGAGTTTTTTGAAATAATATTTCAAAAATTTGTTATATTTAAGAAACTTGATTTTTTGGGATTTTTTATTTTGGATAATGATACCAATCCGTTAAATAATGTTTTATAATTAACGAGGAGCTAAGCATTTCTGAAATTTAATGTCTTATGTTTTTCAATAAGATACTGAAATTAAGATTAGTTTTAAAATGTAGATTTGAGTAAAAGCTGGCTCGTACATACTTTTCTATTTAGGGATTTCAAAATTCCTATAATATGTATTTCAGAATTTTAAAATTTGCCCAGTTCTTTGATTTAGATCAAATTACGTAATTTTGTTTTTATGATTTTAGATTAGAAAATTAAGAAAATTTGAATAGATGATTACTAGAAACCTAGAAATTATACCGTTTTTTCCAGATTTCTTTCAGCAAGGAAACCTTATTATGTATTTGTATACGAAAAGGGAAGCCAAGAATCAAAATTTAGATATCTACCTCATAACGATTTTTTATGCTACCAATCTATCTTCAAACTTACATCCTCCATCGAAAGGTTAGTATTAATTCGATTCAAACAAAATTAAAGAAAATTAGATAGCTCAAAGGCTAAAGGAATTCGAAATTATAATGGGACGATCGTTGCATGTTTCATTTAAACATTTCAGATTGTACACATTGTTTTAAATTAAAATTTTAGAAACTGGGATCATTAGAATTTGATAGAATTGTTTTCAGTCAGAATTATAATTCAAAATTTGGAAATTTTTAAATTCATTGCAAAAAAAAATATTCAACTTATTTATTTTTTATTTATTTATTGTACTTTAACAATAATTTAGTATTAAAAGGAAAAGCACAGATGGAAACAGAGTACACGGAACAAAAGAACAAAAAAACTTATGTTGATAATTTTGAAATATCTGTACCCAAAGGCCCTTAAGTTTGAACGAGGATTAATCCACAGCCGAGGATTTATTCACGGTTTGGTCATGTTCAATAAATCCTGGATGTTGGATTATTCTTTGTTCAAACTCATGGAATTAATAAACTTTAGATGGTTTTTACTGTTCTACCGCATGTTTGAACTAATATCAACAATTTGGTCTAGAGAAGAAATCCCAGTAGAGTGAAAGACGGTTCTTATATGTCCACTTCATAAAAAGGGAGATCGATTGAACTGTAACAACTACCGCGGTATAGCTTTGCTGAGCACAGGCTACAAGGTTTTGGCCAACGTAGTCGCAGCAAAGTTATCAACTTATAACAAGAGGATCTTGGGTGATTATCAATTTGGTTTTCGACCAAATAAATCAACGACCGATCAAATTTTTAAGCTGAGGATTGTGCTGGAGAAATGCTATGAAAGGGCCTCCCTATATACAGTCTATTCATAGACTTTCAACAGTTATACGTTATGGAACGTATTGTCCTACCTGGGCATACCGTCAAAATTGGTTTCAATGTACCAACTTTTAATGGATGGCTCAATATGTAAGTTGCTAATAGAAGGTAAAATGTCGGATGGCTTCGAGATAATATCTGGAGTGCGGCAAGGAGACCCACAAGCTTAAACTCTTTTCAGCCTATCATTGGAGTGGAGTATGTCATTCGTCAGCTCAATATGGCGCAGCGTAGCTGCCTGTATTATAAATCAACCCAGCTATTAGTATACACTGACGATATTTGTATTCTGGGTCGCAATTATATATCTCTGAAAGAGGTCCTCCTCCCATTGGGATTAACAGCCCAACAAATAGGCCTTCAGATCAATAAAGCGAAGACCAAATATATGGTGACCGCGAGAAGGCAGACTCGTGAAAACTTCATTTCAGGAGATACTCAATATGAAAAAGTGAATGAGTTGAAATACCTAGGATCAGTGATCACTGAGCAAAACTCCGTTTCTGTGGACATTTCATCGAGGATCGCAGCAGGCTATCGAGCATTTTACGTCAATATCAAAATTTTTAAGTCTCCTCATATATCGCGTAAAATAAAATTGGACATCTACAAGGCGCTCGCTGATAAGACCAGTTATCACCTTTGGTTGTGAGTCTTGGACACTAAGAGCACAAAACATCCAAAAAATCGCTGTAACTGAGCTTAAGATCATAAGATTAATTCTCGGACCCAATTAAGAGGGAGCCACGTACAGAATGCGAATGAATCACGAAATCAGAAATGATCGCGATAAAGTCGGCATCATCGGATTCATAAAATTGTTGTTGACCACCAAACAGGCCTTGGAGTCGGCACCAACGTAAGTAGGACCTCGTGGGAGACCACAAAATTGTCGACTTCAATAGAGTTTCTCTCCGAAAAATTAGATTTTGCCGTCTAGCTACAATAACATATCCAGCAATTTGATGAAACTGGATCGAGGATACATATTTGTAGAACCCAAAATTTTAAATCTAATTTATAATATTTTGCTGAAAATCGAGAAATCCCTCGTTTTAGGTCAATATATCATATAAAACCAACTATTCGAAAACACAAAATTCTGTCAAAGCATGGCATTGACGGGAAGAATTAAGAGCATAATTAGTGCCACTTTTTAATAAAATTTAGAAACACTAAAGAAGTGGAAAATAATAAGCGATCCTACCAATGAGTATAAAAAAAAATTTAAAAGAAACAAATTTGCTTACGGGTTACGGCAAACAAGTATTTTTCAAATTTAGCTAAAGACAAAAAATTAATTTTTGGTATTTCAGGGTTTGGAATTTCGTTTTAAGTACATAATTTTATAAAATTGAATTTAAAATATTCGAATTTTAGAATTTTTCGTATATTGGTACTAATATTATTTTATTCGGGTTGAAACTAATCATCTGAATTCTGAAATTAAATTATTTTCCCATAAATATTCAAAATTACCTAAATATTCAGAATAAGCTTTTCAAATTATATCACTTTTTATTTGAACTTCAGAAATTTGATCACCTTCCAAGTTTTTCTAGGTGTATACTACTTGGAAAAAGAGTCAGAATTCAGATTTTTTTGAATTATTTATTTTAGAAGACTGCCGTGCATTGTTTATCGCTAAAACTCGATAAATAATGCGCAGTGGTATTTTAAAAACAACAATGCAACAAAATCGGAATTCCAGAATTCATAAAATTCGAAACCCGAAAATCCGGACTTCTATTTTATCGAATTCGTGCAAGAATTAAATCTGACACCTTTCAACAATTCTAAATTTTTTTTTACCAAACGGCATGAACCAGAAATCAGCACTTTTCATAAATCAGAAAGTCTCTCTGAATTTGGAAAAGATGAAATTGAAGGTTTTATTTTTTAAAATGAAATGAAATGAAATTTTCGAAGGAAACATCGCCTATGGTGGTTCATCGTGGAGACTTAACTTTGTGAACCCTTCCCCTCAAAAATTTTCTGTTCAAACATTTTTCGCAACTGCTGTTTCATGATATTTGCAACGCCAGCCATCATTGTAAATTCGACGCCACTTATGTATTTCCTCAATTATTCCTTTTGCTTTGATAATTACTTTCTATTGCTATTTGCCTTGAATTAAACGGAAATCGTTCCAGCATACTAATGTTGACGACGTCAAAAATTATAATAGCTCAAGTAACATTGATTATTTGTTTACAAAAATAAATTCATTCTGTTTGTACCGTCTGAGTTATTTTATTTTGAGAATAAATTAGACATAATTACGAGAATTAATATCGAAATCGATATTTTCCCGTACATAATTATTTCGATATTTGTTTTGGGCCAGAGGGTTCAAATTATCGATAATACTAATTCTGTCGATACCTTCAAATTCCTTGTTTTTCCCAGATTTATAATATTACACAAGGGTTAATTTTATGTTGTTATGGCAAGTAGAGATATACAGAAAGGCCCTAAGAGTCGTAGTGATCTGGGGTCAGGCATGCCAGCTTTAGAGATAAAACAACTTTACTTCTGATTAAAGATTGTACAACACTGTAAAACCAAGCTGGGTTGGCGGTGCGATGGTTTATCGGTAAAAATTCTATCTGGGCGACCACCCTTCGTAAAGTTCTTAAAATTTTTAAACTTAAGTTTTTTTAATGAAGAAGAAAATTTACAAATTATACGAGTACAAATCCGTATACATATTTTGTATTTTAATTTTATTTTTTAGAATTTTCAGTAACAATTTTTAAATTTATAACGAAATTTAAAATTTTTGAAGGAAACAAGATACTCGTACAGATTCACCTTTTACAACATTAATAAAATATTTTATTTTATACCTACTAAATTTGCTAAATTCAAGACTTCAAAAATGTGTAAGCTACAAAATTGCTAACACAATTTATTTTTTTTTTAATGTTAGCAATTTCCAAGCTCTAAAATTTACGAATTTATGAAATTTAGTAAATTTTATAATAATTCAGTTTCTTGCACAGATGCACATAATATTGGAATCTTACGAAGTCGGAGTTAAGATCTCAATCTCGTGATCTATTATTCATATCGAAAGACAGATCAGGCACAATTTATGTCGATATAAAGATAGTAGATACAACCGAAGAGCACCTATACTCACTTTCTAAAGCAATTTTTTATTATATTACACTAATACACCTAACTAGACCTACGACACCTCTACAGTAACATATATGTATGTTAATATTCCAATGAGACTAGTTCAATTTGCGGTTTCTTTAAATTTCAGGATTTTTCTAAAAAAAATGTTACTATCCAAAAAGTACACGTTTTATGTATTAACATAAAAGTATACTTTTATGCTACTTCACACATATCGCAAAAACTATAAACATAAAAAAGTATAATATGTAATACATATGTATATACAAACAAGATATACAAGTCAGCATCTACATCACCTCGAACAACATAAATATATCATTGTAAAGCATAAATTTAATTTTTGTTTATTAAAGAGTACACAAAAGCTTTCCATTTAAGTCGAACACAATATTCGAAATATAAATGTTCATGTTTCATATTATATGCTACTGCCGCTATTTATATCGCCAACGAGATTTCCATTTAATTAACATTTTTTTTGTTTGTTGTTTTTTATTTTTTCTTTTCATTTTAATCAAATGGAAAATTTTGTTAATTTATAATTTATCTAAATTTTGTTATTTGATGATGAGTTCAGTTCGCTGATTTTCATAACATTACAAAATTAATCAATTTGTCATTTCTATTTGACGAAATCAAATCAAGCTCTTCTTTAATGTTTCTTTTTCATTTAATTTAGATGATTATACAATAATGTATAGAGAGATACTGATACTGAGAGTAACGAAATACCGAATCCGAATCACCTTTCATGGCAGTAATATAGGCTGGCCTGCAGCAAAGCAACCTGTTTTATTGCAAGTGGTATAAGCGAAACGAATCTGTAGTCATACGTCTTCGAATTGGCTCTCAAAAGATTGCAAAGAAAGAAAATAAATAATTTTCTATCAGATGAATTTGGCATTTCACTATTCCGATTAATGAATACGAATTTCTGTTGATTATTAAGTTAAGAGATCTGCCCAGATGTATTACGGAACTTGGTCATATCATAAATTGTGACAGGCTCCGATGGGATTAAGACCTCGAGTTCAATAACAGAAATGTATTTTATCCTTGTTGTATACAAATAAAATATGTACCATACAATGTCTCTGTGTTCTATAACTCAAATAAATATGTATGAATACATAGTTATTCCACTGAGGGATGCATCATTTTATTTAAATAAATATATCTAACCGTTCCTCCATTTAGGAAAGTATGTACAATTTTAAACGAAATAAATAAACATTGAAACATTACATGTATGTACATACATAATATTTAGTTTTCCAGAACATAAAGCATCATTTTTCATTATTTTATGAATTTTTTTGTTTTTTTTTTCTGAAATTTTAACACATGAAGGAGTTGGGATTAGATTTATACTCGTTTTTCATGGTAGAATAAATTATTAGCTTTGTACAAATTTTATTCGTTTTGCGCTTACCTAAGATTTCCTTGAGATACAATCGAATTTGCATAAAATTCAAAATAAAATTGTTTTCATTGAAGATTTCCCCAAATACTGGTTTCGTTTTTTGTTTTAACACTTTCGCAAAAATGGACAAATAGTCTTTAAACCGTATCTAATTAAATTGGTATACGAAAAACTTACAAAAATTAAAAAACGTTTATTTCTTCATAAACTTAAGACGACGTCAGTTTGATGATATGAAAAAAATAAAAATACAAAAAAAAAACATTTAAACGAAATAAATTATAATTTAATGAAACATCTGTTCAATTCTAAATTAAAATTATTATCCGATTGCAAATTAAGATTATACAGATGTGGTTTGAATTGGAAAAAAAAAATTGAAAACCTTTTTTTAGTGTTTTGTACGTATTTGTTGTATATTTATGTATCGCACAACGTGTATAACAAAATTAGGAATTAAGTTTTTCAAGTAAATATAATATCAAAAGTCTGTCTCCTTGGAAGTTTATTCTGAATACCTTTACATATTATTTAATCAGCTGGAAAAGATTTTCTTTCATTTTCCGCCATTCAAATAAACTCAAGACAATCAATTTAAAATTATATAACAACAACAATAGGCGGGTACGAGTACAAAACGAATAAGTGCTTTGAAGAAGTTTTGATTTGTTTTGTCTGCTTAACATTAAAATTCAATTAGAACATTTTCATCTTTAAGCAATTTGATATTGAATTTGTTTTCTTTGCGCAAATACTCTCATACCCATCTAAATGCATATACATACATATAAATAATTTAAAAAATAAACATAAAGCACACTTTTTAACGGTGTGGGCTCAATATTTGGTTTGGTTTCAGTTTAATATTTACACATACCCCTAATTGAGTAAGTTATACGTTTGGTTGAAGACAAATATAATATATATGTATACTCTCACCAAGAGATTTAGGTAATGTTTGTCTAATTCAATTTTCTTTTTTTGTTCAAGTTTTTATTTTCAAATTTACAGATAAAAAGTACTGGAACATTTTACGGCAATATCAAAATATGCAAGTCTTCTCACATACTGCGCAAAATAAAACTGGACATCTACAAAGAAAATAGCGTAGAATTGTATAATTAGGCTTCTGAACTCAAATTAAGCTGAAGAGTGTCAGTAGAGCAAAAACTTAATTTCAAAATTGGAATTTAATTCGATGAAGCACAAGCTTAAGTGTTTTCAAAATTTTAAGTTTGTTTTTAATGAAAAAATACAATTTTGATATACGTATTCTCAAAAATGGTTGTTAAATCAACTAAAACTTGTTAGGACAAATATTGGTTTAATATAAATTACCACAACACGGGCGGAATGCGCACAAAAGTGGATACATTTTTTACATCGGTTATGGAAGAAAATTATGACATCATAGTCGTAACTGAAGCATGGCTGTTTCCTGTTATAAAAAATGAGGAATTCTTTCCTTCATCCGATATAGTTCTCCGCAGACATCGGCAAGACACTGGTGACCTAAATGTCAACAAAATGACCTGAATGTCAACAAACTAATATTGTGTCCGCGTTAAATTTTTCTTATTTTTTCGCTATTCCGATTTTTGAGTAGTAAACATATTTAACAAAGGCTGGCAATAAACCGGCACACAAAAAATTAATATTTGAGATACAAAAAATTGATAAAACGGCAAAAATTACTGAGCAACAAACAAAAAATTCTGGACATCATAAAATTAATTTTTTGGAACAAAATATAATAATTTGACAACATTTATAATTTTTTGGTGCTATTGGAATGGAACACAAAAAATTATTTTTGGGCATCGAAATAAACATTTTGAGCGACAAAAATAATAAGCTGACAACAAATTTT
This sequence comes from Tipula helvola, assembly GCA_963556165.1. NCBI lineage: Eukaryota > Metazoa > Arthropoda > Insecta > Diptera > Tipulidae > Tipula > Tipula helvola. The sequence continues at coordinate 80,745,404 of OY744482.1, read as the reverse complement.
TCATAAATAAATTAATTAAAAATTTAAAAATTGAAATTAGGTAGTTTTAATAAAATATTCTGGAAAATGCAGATTTATTTTTAAAACTGATTCGGAAACCTTGCAGGCACAGATCAAATATTAAATAATTTTTTTATTACTAAAAATTATTTTTTTCTGTTCCAAAATATTATATTTGTTGCCAATTTATTAATTTTGATGCCAATATTTGTCTCCACAGTATTCAATTATGTCGTTCAAAAATATTTGATTATATTCTCGTATGTTGTGCCAACATATTATTTGTGATGCTAATATTTGCCGCCAAAAAATGTTTTTTGTATGCCCGTTTAAATTGTCCCTTTAACAAAGTACATAACCTCACAAATTATTAAAACTGACGTTTCACAGACATAGACAGTTATATTCTCGGTACAGATTATTTACTATATTGTGATGATTCAGGAACATATTCTGGTGATAAATATATAGAAGAAATGAATATATGGCGCTAATGGTAAAAAGATGGTGATTCACAGTAGGGCATGAGTCAGATTAATCGATTATTTCTTTTCTCGGAGAATGTGTGAACAGGATCGACAAAAATTTGACACTGCACTCAGAAAAAAAAGCAACGTGTTTTTTACTTAACGGCTATAGTAATTCTGAAATTGTTAATTTAACGTATTTTTTTACAAAAATTACTTTTGCAAAGCACACATTATTTTTGTAAAATTGACTTGCGCCAGGCCAGGTTAATAAAGCAAAATTTGACAGGTAAAATCTATTATAAGTAATTCACTAATGTTTTAGTAAAATCGTCTACCGCTTGACCCTATTTTAGCTTACACAAACGTTACCTTTAAAAAATGTAAGCAGTAATATTTACTTAAGCATTTAGTGAAAATGACAATTAACTATGCAGTTGATAAAATTACTTAACCAATATTTTAATGTACCTAATCCTTACGTGAATTAGGCAACATTATACGTAAATTTTACTTAAGCGACATGTTATAATAACACAAATATTAGTAAACCGTAAATTGAAAATATAACGGTCTGTGCATTCGAACCGATTTCATTATTCCGTATTAAGCTGTAGTTGTGAACAAACAAAATTATATTATGTGCAAGTGGAAAAATTAAAGATAAATTAAAAAAAAAAAAATTAAAGATCTTAAATTTTCAATTAATAAAAGGTGTAATGTATCAAATCGAATTTAATTATCATTTATTGATTCGATTCAAAATCGTTTTAATCTGTCAAAAAATGCATTCAAGCAATATCTGCGAAATTGGTTTTTACTAATTTTGAAATATTGTAGGTTAGTTTTTTGTGTAGTACTGATTCTAATTATTGTGTACCAGTGAGTTTTTGGTTTAATTGCTTTTCGTTTAATTTGATATACATAATATGTATCATAAATATTATTTTTGTTGAATAGTGTAGCATATTTGTATGTATTTGTCCATTCAATGCAATAAAGTCCAACATGGAGTTGAGATAAATGCACAATTTTTCATTTAGTACTAACCGTAATTATTATTTAGAGTAAAATAGATACATATGTACATACTTGTATGAGCAAACGGATAACAAACAAATGGATAGTCAAAATATCTAAGAAAATCAACAAACATTTATTCAATTGCAAAACGTCAATATCATGGATTCCGAACCAAATAAAGAAAATGTTACTACTTTAAACATAAATTTAGTCCCAGAATTGGCCAATGACAATTCCAATTATTCAACTGATGTAATTTTTGAAAGTAATGAAACTATTCAAGAGATATGTGGAACTCCAATTGAAGCTGAATGTACGGTTATTGCTATTGAAATGAAAGCTTTATTGAAATCCTGGGGAGTGGAAGATTTATTTGATAAATTGCAAGGTACTTTTAACGAATCTACTACATTTATTTGTTTTTGTCTATTAACAATTATTCTTTTTTTAATATTTTGCAGATCATAATATTTCAATATATTATTTAAGATATTTACGACTACACCATTTAAACATTTTATTTAAAAAACTTGAATTTGAGAAACGCATTCAATTCGAGCATTGTCTTTTTAATTGGCAAAAACAAAATAATTACTTTGAAAAGCACTTATTCAATATTCCCGATCCCGATGCTTCACTGTCAGCAAATTTCACATGTTCATCATGTTTAAACTCAAAAAATTGTATACAGGTACAGGTGCTCCCATTGCAGACAGTTAAAGATATAATAAATAATAACGACCGCGGCAGGCACATTCAAAACTTTTATAAAATACACAATTACATTGAAAACAACCACAGAGAAGTAGTGTGTACATTAATAGTGGACAACTATTTATCTGTTCAAGAAACCAAATTATCTGCCGAACAAATTCACCAAGTAGCCAAAACAATTATTTCTTGTTTTCCTGGAGAAACATTGGTAATTTCGACATTATTATATGACTGCGCTAGTTCACGTAAATATTCTGCGGAAAAATTTCCAGCAGGATTGCATTTAATTTAAAAATACTTTATTCCGAAGGGGAAATTTGTTTACTAAATAGACTACGTCGATTGGTTGCTTGCTGATAGTTTTTCAGCAGAATATATACGTGAACTCGCACTGAAGTATCAATAAAATCTTACGATTGTTTTGTTTTTTGTTTTTCTACAGGAGACATATTTTGTTCGTAGAGGACACAAACCTCCGATTAGTAAACTTTACAATAAGTTTATGTATGTACCAGCAGAGGAAAATTAATAAGTTTTTGAAAAAAATCCACAACAACAACCTAAATTATAATCTAACAGAATCTTCAGGTAAACATTATTTTATTATTTTGTTGTAGAATTAATAAAGTTACTTTAATATTTTACAATTTTTAGATGATTCGTCTGTGATTTCAAATGAAGATTATGAACTCATAAAAATCCAATTACGCCACCTCAGAAGTCCGAGAAGCCTAATTTTAGAAAACTGGGAAGAAACAGCCAAGATGAGATTTCAAGAAATAAAAAATAATAATGAGCCAACACTCATCAGAATATTCGGAAACTGGCCACTTTACAAGCATGCTTGTGCTCCTGAATTGGTACAAATTCTTATTTAAGTACATATTCTATTGCAAATTACTAATTAAATATTTATTTTAATTACAGATAAACATTGATTTTCAAGCAGCATATAGCACACCACAAACCATTTATTTAAAGTGGTACGAGTTTTTACGAAAAATATCTGACATTATACAAACTAACATTAAACGTACCGAAGACAACAAAACGTTTTTAGATATAATTAAAAATAAAGATTCTGTTACTTCAGGTAGATAAAAATCAACATTTATTATACAATCGAGTTTAGTAAAGTCGTGTTCTACTGACACAAAAATCTGATCTAGATAAAAAAAAAACTGAACTGAGATGAGTTTGTACTATGAAGAGTGCAACCTTTCTTGATCAAGGTTCCGTTTTTTGAGCCAATAGAACACGAATAACATTAAGTTTACGTTGGAAATATTTAAATATGATTTTTCCTCTCTAGAAGAGTAGGACAATATCAATAATTTTCAATAATAGATTAATCGTACAGTATTAGTTATGTAAGCTATACAAAACTATAGTTTATACTATATACAATGGCGCCAATTCAATGCAGGTTTTGTACTGGTCGCTTCTTCTATTCTGTTGTTATTTCTATGAAAACTCGATAAATATCACAGACATTTATGAACTGTTTGAAACTTGAAGCTAGTTCTTTTAGAAGTATTATCGGAACAGAAGAAAGGATTTGATAGAAGGTCTACTTGAATCGGGCCCAATATCGTATTATCCATTTAAGAAAACAAACTGAAAATTGAAGTTTTTCAAAGAATTGGAGGGAAATTTTGACCAAAATGGTGTAAATCCATTTTTGCAAAGCATAATAACTTTTGTGGGATCAACAGAAGAATAAAATTAGTTAGATACATCGGTTAACAAACTTATTTTTAGATGTCAAAAAAGCTATAATACAAAAAAACTACAAAACAATATTATCTTTTTCTTAAATGGATAGTGTGATATATACTTTATATGCCTGCTCGTTAACGAGTATATAATATTCCTAATTATTTTTAGTTTTGGAATTTTTTTTCATTTTGTTAGATAAATTAAACATGAAAATTATGAAAATAATTGTCGCTTTAGTCCCGTCATCTATTAAGAATCAGAGGCAAAATCGGATAATGCGGCATACAATTCATGACAGCCAAACCTCATTCCTCGTTGGAGCCAAAAATTTAGGAGAAATGCATATAAAAATTAAAGAGATAAAAGAAAAATGCCGAAATTCAAATATTAAACTACAACCGTTTTTAGTTGCTGTTGGTCTAGAAGATAGCCTACAATTTAGTTCAGTGAACGATGATCACATTTATGTTTTAGGAAGCTTCCTGGGGCCCTCGATATTACTTTCAAAACATTCCAGCTTTTTAATTTACAATAACCTAAAGCTAACCTAAAATAACAGAAATATGATGAAAAAATACCGTTAGTAACGACGCTAATAAACGATCTACAAAACAAGCCTTAAATACCTATTTATATTTTATTGCGAAGCGTTAATTTTTTTATGGTAATATCACCCGAATGAACTAAGTATTATACTAAGTAAATGAATTTTAATAAGAAATAAAATTTTGAAAATTAAAATAAATATGTCTCTTCATTTTGAACACCTTATAGTTTATAAATGTACGCCGTATATATATATATATATATATATATATATATATATATATATATATATATATATATATATATATATATATATATATATATATATATTAGAGCGGATTAAATTGTATGGAGAAAAAATGTTTAGTCTGGAGACTCCACTTTTCTGAAAATTCATTGTATTTGAAGCAAAAATGTCCACTACACCATACGGCTACGATGAATTTCGAGCCTGCATAATTTCATTTGAAGATTTTTTTTTGTATAGAGTGAGTTTTTTAACTTCCCGGGTAGCCATTTCAATTTTAAATATATGTGGGGACTGCAATTATGAAGTTAAACGTTCTTAGCTTCTTGACATCCAAGAATTGACTGTTAGTTTTCGATTTTTGTATAGAAACTGGATAAAAATTTTTTTTCGATGGAGTTAAGTGTGAATAATTTTATTTACTCTTCTAACGCACACCCGGCCACCCGGGTAGCCAGAACAAAATATAAGGAAAAGTCTTAGTTTTGTTTTAATTTATTTTAAATTGTATATCCATATTGTGTTCCGCCATTGTAATTTTGTATTAAAATTTAAAAATATTTTATTTTATACCAGTGTGCGCAAGTAGTTGGTTATTAACTATAAAGATTGGGGCGTTTAATGAAACACACAATCCTTATTTTTAATTTTAGTTTTTATTTTGTAAACAGAATAAATTTATGTAATACTGTTTTTAACTTATTATTAATTACAAGATTTTAATGAATCAAGATCACCACCACTTGGTATTATTTTGATGTTTTTAATTTATTAAATTTTGTTGTGGAATGCACAACGAACGCCAATTGAGTGTACGTTTTTTCTGTGTGTCAAAATTCATTTTGTTTTTCTAATTTGTTTGCTTGTTGTGTTGTCATGTAGAGTGAGTTGTGAAAATTTACAAAATCCAAAGTAGAGTACAGACACCAACCAAATAATTTGTTTTGAATTGCTTATATTGAGATGGCGCGTCATTCATAAAAATGCAATAATGAGTTGTACATTTTATTTGTTCAGTAAAAATATATTTTGTTTGAAAAGATATTTTGTTTGAAAATAATTTTGAAAATGTATTTCGTTTGTGGTGGATGGTAAAACCGCCACAACTTATTACCGTGCCAATACAATTATTTTTTTAAATGACTGATTTTCTGCGTGCCAAATCAAAATATAATAATATAATATTAAGGATCACCAGAGTTCTATTTTAAGATGCATTTTATTATTCCAAAAATCGGGCTCAAAGTCTAAACCCGAGACAAGTGCCTTAGGCCGTTCTATTTCTAATTCTTTTCAACATGTTCTGTTCATCTATAAAAAACGAACCCACAAGGATATTTGGAACAAACATTTTTTATCTATCTATCTCAACTACATATTATGAAATGGTCTGGCATCGTCAACTAATGGTCAAGTAGGTTTGAGTAGATGAAGTAACATGATTCAGAATTTTAGATCTTCTTTCGAATTTCCAGTTTCAAATCTTTACGCGTGAGATTGATTTTGTTTAAAACTTTGGGTTCAATGCCTTTTTAATTAATTGATATTTAAATTCAAATTAATAACATTTTCTCATTCAAGAATACTATCGCAAAAGTTTTTCTTAATTCTCGAAATTTGTAGTACTAAATAAACCTTGAACTAAAATTATAAGCTTACGAATATCGGTACCAAACAAAAATAGTTTCAAATGTTGCAAATATGTTATCACCTAGTAATTTACTTTCGAACTTTCTGTATTTGTCGAGAATACTTGACATTCATTTCAAAGGTGGTTGTACGTTTAAATTGATTTCGCGTTTTCCTAGTTCTCCAGCATTTAAATAGTTAGGCTTTATCAAAATTCTAAAAGCCTTCTCTCTTTTTTGTAAAAATTACTACGATTTTTGAGTAACTACTCTACAATTTTTTGACGTGCAAGATTTGGCACGCGTGCGATCACTGTTTTATACGAATGAACCGAAAAAATTCATTTGGCTACCCGGGTGGATCGGGTGTGTACTAACGAAATTTTTTTTGGGTATACACACAAGGGTTAAAGTGCCAGGCTTTTATCTCGAGAACGGTGCTGGATAGGAGAAAATTACTTTTAATGATATTTGTTAAGGGTCCAGTGGACATTAGATGGTGACCTTTAATTCGATCTTGACTACGACCTTCAAGGTCATTTGATGGTCAAATTGATTGTTTTAAATGAAAAGCCCTATTTTTGGACCTCTGATTCAGAAAGGGCACAAAATTTTACGTTCAGACAGGAAGTTTATTCTCTTCTTTTGAATGACTTTCAGATGTTAGTTCAAGGACAAGCTACTAAACAATATGAAATAATCAGCAAATAATGAATTTTAATGGGGAATCACTTAATTTAAATTTGTTGGCCTTGGCACCATGACCAAAGGTACCAAGTTAATATTGTGTTAGTATATTATCCATTTCATTATTTGCAGATCATTTCTAATTATTTAGTAATTTGTCCTTGAACTAACAAATGAAAGTCATCCAAAGGAAGAACCTAAAATGCCTATCTGAATGTAAAATTTTGCGTTTTTTATGAATCTGGGGTCAAAACTAGGGATTTATATTTAACAAATTCAATTTAACCTTCAAATAACCTTGAAGGTCGTAGTCAAGGTTGAATTGAAAGTCGCCATCCGATGTCCCCCTCGACCCTTAACAATTTCATTACAAGTAATTTTCTCCTATCCAGCACCGTTCTCGAAATAAAAGCCTTGCATTTTAAAAAACTCACTCTATATAAAAAAAAATCTTCAAATGAAATTATGCAGGCTCGAAATTCATCGTAGCCATATCGTGTAGTGGACATTTTTGCTTCAAATACAATGAATTTACAGAAAAGTGGAGTCTCCAGACCACTTAAAAATTTAATCCGCCCTAATATATATATTAAAAAAGCAATCGTCCATTTTACCTGTCATTCTTTGGAATTTACTTTTAAGCGATGTTAATTAAACTAGTTTTCTTCGTTATTATAACATATCTTGCAGTTGATATGAGACCATTCTTTTTACGTAATATAATGTTAGTTTTACTTACATATATGCTTAATTTACCTGTCCCCTTTGTGAATTTTACTTGTGTATGACTTTTTTTGTAAAAAAACATGTTAACGTTGCAGTTTAGTAAATTGTTCTATGCCATTTCTGTTAAATTCGCTTAGTGCTAGGCTGGCTCAATTCGTACTTAATTTTCAGTTACTTATTTTATCCGTTAAATACGCTATATATTTTTTCTGAGTGTGTGAACTGAAATTTGTTTGTAAAAATTATTAAAAAATAGAAAAGAATAATGGAAAATTTATCCAACAACTAAGTTTATTTTGAAGAAATTAGATTTTTCAACAAAAAATTGAAATAAAAATAAAAAAAATATTTCTGACAAAATTTTAGAATAATTCAAATTTTCTTTAATCGATTAATCGGCACCAAAAATTCGGTTAATCGATAATCAAAATCTGGCCAAGTCGATTAACGATCATGCTCTAACAATTTAACAGTTTCCAAAATTCATAAATATTTAAATGTAATATGGTGCACGAGTAAAATCAAAAATAAATTCTAATGTTTAATTTCAACAAAATGTTTTTTCTAAAAAATTTGAATTATGGCATTCAGTTTCTTTAACTGAATGACCGGGTTTTATGTTTAAACTTAACTACAAATTATTTTTCTTTAAAATAATTTGTGTTTATTGTAACTAAAAATAAACCCAAAACAATTAAAGTGCAGATGACACTATCAAATCGTATTCAGCAACATGCTAAATTATCGATTTGCGATCATTATCGAGGATGCCATTTTATTGTCGCAATATTAGCTGTCGCAGTTGAACCGTTTTGCAACAGCAAAAATTAACATTTTGCGATTCAATCGAGGATCTACCCAAAATAAAATAATTGTTTGGCAAACATAAATTAATTGTTAATGATAATAATAACAATATTGGCGTGTTTATTTATTAGTACGGTAACTAAAAAGCCTAAAAAATTACCGATACTACGCTGTGTTGCTTTGATAATATTATAGCACAATTTCCTACAAAAAAAATAATACTTTTTGGTAAAATGTTAATGTTGTCAAAGCTACACAGCACTAACAACCTTAACTCTCGGTAGTTGCACTGTAATTTCGATGCTTCCGCGATCGCACTGGGTCGGAAACGTTCACGTACAGTTGAGGGAAAGTTGAAAATAACTCTGAATAAAGAGTTAAACAGTACGCGAAACCACTAAGAGGTTAAACAAAATGAACCCGAACTAGTAAAAGAAGAGATTCTTCAACGTGTCAAATCGCTTTGAAAATCTAAAAAAATTCATGAAGACTCTTGAATCCTTCTACACTACTCCAAAAAATTAAAGGAACACTTTCAATTTTTTTAGTGTTTTTTGAAGAGCTGTATCTTTGTAAAATACGGTCGTACAGAGATGAAAAGAAAAGCATTTTAAAGCTTCAAATCTCTAGTTTTGAGACTTTTGAGCGGACAATTTTTATGAGATACCGTTATCACGCAATCATAAGAAAGAGCGCGAAAAAAAAAAATTCGATTTTTTTTTTTTTTGTAAGGTGCCATGGGCTCGGGAAATTTTTTTTAAGTTAAACCAATGCATAGGTCGGTTAGCCTGTTAATTAGGCGTAAATTTAAGGGGGGGAACCTACTCCAGGCAACTGGTTTTTCAATAATTTTTTACAAAAAATTGAGAGCAGTTATTGTAATGAAACAATTTGCATAATAATATTGACGTTCAAATGAATACAAAAAAAATTTTTTATGAGTGAAAAAAAACAAAATGGCGGCGCTAGAGGTGCTCGAACTAGACTACTAAAGTTTGCGCCGTGGAACGCCCAGGTCCCTGTAGTTAACTAAAATCAACGAAACAAATTTTTTTTTTATTAAAATAATTCATTCTGCTTTGCATGAACCTAAAAGTTGCAAAAAAAAATAAAATTGAAAATTTGAGGACAAAAAGAAAATAAAAGTACGGGTTTCTTTATAAACAATTCGTTAAAACCAATATTTGTTTAAACAATTTATACGCAATTTTAGGTTTGTGCAAAGGCCGATAAGCTAAAGAATATGTGTACAAAATTTCATATTGATAGGTCCATTACTTTTTGAGTTACATTCCACGGCGCGCAAAAAAACACATTTCAAGAAAACTCGATTAAAGTTTTCGTTCTTAAAGAGAACACATTACTTCGCATCACTTCAGTGACTTCCTAGGGACCTTTAGTACTTTCTGTTGGACTTGAAACTTTGGTTATATATTCTTTAGATACTAAACGAATTTTTAAAGTTAAAAAAAAAAATTATGCAAAAAAATTAATATCTGGAGGAGGTTCCCCCCTTAATTTCATTCTGGTCTCTCTATGTCAACTTTTTGCTGAGATATCTGACTTTGAATCAAAAAAGATCATTTTGTCTTTGATCATCGATATCTCAGCAACCAATGATTGCACAGTAAACTTTAGGGCAGCCTTAAAAGCTTCAGTAAATTGACCCTTTAATAATAAGTTGAGAACAAATTTTTTTTTCACCCTAATTACTGATTTGAAAAAAGTACAAAAAAACGACTTTTTAGGTTGTCTTAGTAAATCTACCGTTACTTTACAAATATTGATGAATAGACTAATGTTGCCAGGTCATTTTACAGTTTAATGTACTCCTAATAGCCCTGTATTATTTTCAAATTGATCCATCCAACCGTTTTTCCGGACAGATTGATCAAAATTTTACACAACAATTAATGGAACAAATGATCTTCAAAATAAAAAACGACTTTTTTCACATTTTGCGTTAGTTATTTGTTAACCCTTAACGATCGTGGGATTTTTTTGCAATACTCGCCCATAAGAGACGACAGAAAATTAAATAAAGTTCTGAAATATGACCAATTATTATGGAACTTGGCCATTTCTCATCCGATTTTAGTGAAATTTGGTATGCGTTATTGAAATGGGATTCTAAAACGATTCGTGGATGAAGTTCTGGAAAATGGCCAACTAGGAAGGAACTTGGCCGTTTCTTATCCGATTTTGATGAAATTCAGCATGTAAGATGGAAATGGGATTCAAAAGTGATTTTTGGATAAAGTTCTGGAATATGGCCAACTAGGATGGAACTTGGCTATTACTGAACCGTTTTTAGTGAATTTTGGTATGGGCGATGGAAATGGGATTCTAAAATGATTTTTGGATAAAGTTCTGGAAAATGGCCAACTAAGAAGGAACTTGGACATTTCTTATCCGATATTGATGAAATTCAGCACGTGCCTTAGAAATGGGATTCTAACCTGATTTTTGTATAAAGTTCCAGAATTTGGCCAATTGTCATGGAACTTGGAAATTTTGTATCCTATTTTTATGAATTTCAGCATTCACGATGAAAATGAGATTCTTAAATTATTGATAAAATAAATCATTAAATACAAGGAACAACCATTTTAGTTTTTGACTTTTAAAGCACAGGTCGAATTTCTTTTATTCGTTTAAGGAATAGGCAAGTGCCTTCCAACTTAACCATATAAATTTAACCAAAAATAATTTTACAGTTTTATTTTTATTGTACATGCTGAGTTTGTTTAAAATCGGATAAAAAATGGCCAAGTTCCATCCTAATATGGCTTATTCCAGAATTTCATCTAAACATAATTTTAAAACCCAATTTTCATTACACATGCTGAATTTCATCAAAATCTTATTAGAAATGGCCAAGTTCCTACCTAATTGGCCATATTCCAAAACTTTAGCTAACATTCATTATAGAATCCCATTTCCATCGCCCATACCAAATTTCACTAAAATCGGTTCAGCAATAGCCAATTTCCATCCTAGTTGGCTATATTCCAGAATTGTATCCAAAAATCATTTTAGAATCCCATTTCCATCGTGCATACCAAATTACATCAAAATCGGTTAAGAAATGGCCAAGTTCCATCCTAGTTGGCCATATTCCAGAACTTTATCCAAAAATCATTTTAGAATCCCATTTCCATCGCGCTTACCAAATTTCATCAAAATCGGTTAAGAAATGCCCAAGTTCCTTCCTAGATGGCCATATTCCAGAACTTTATCCAAAAATCACTTTTGAATCCCATTTCCATCTTACATGCTGAATTTCATCAAAATCGGATAAGAAACGGCCAAGTTCCTTCCTAGTTGGCCATTTTCCAGAACTTCATCCACGAATCGTTTTAGAATCCCATTTCAATAACGCATACCAAATTTCACTAAAATCGGATGAGAAATGGCCAAGTTCCATAATAATTGGTCATATTTCAGAACTTTATTTAATTTTCTGTCGTCTCTTATGGGCGAGTATTGCAAAAAAATCCCACGATCGTTAAGGGTTAACAAATAACTAACGCAAAATGTGAAAAAAGTCGTATTTTTATTTTGAAGATCACTTTTTAATTGTTTTGTAAAACTTTGATCAATCTGTCCGGAAAAACGGTTGGATGGATCAATTTGAAAATAATACAGGGCTATTAGGAGTACATTAAACTGTAAAATGACCTGGCAACATTAGTCTATTCATCAATATTTGTAAAGTAACGGTAGATTTATTAAGACAACCTAAAAAGTCGTTTTTTGTACTTTTTTCAAATCAGTATTTAGGGTGAAAAAAAAATTGTTCTCAACTAATCATTAAAGGGTCTGGTAGGAAATTTACTGAAGCTTTTAAGGCTGCCCTAAAGTTTACTGTGCAATCATTGGTTGCTGAGATATCGATGATCAAAGGTAAAATGATCTTTTTTGATTCAAAGTCAGATATCTCAGCAAAAAGTTGACATAGAGAGACCAGAATGAAACTAAATTTACGCTTAATTAACAAGCTAACCGACCTATGCATTGGTTTAACTTAAAAAAAATTTCCCGAGCCCATGGCACATAACAAAAAAAAAAAATTCGAATTTTTTTTTCTTCGCGCTCTTTCTTATGATTGCGTGATAACGGCATCTCATAAAAATTTTCCGCTCAAAAGTGACCCAACTATTTCTACGTTTTCGAGGTCGCTGAAATCTCAAAATTGCGATCGATGTACATTTCTATGTTTTTTGGGTCACTGGAACTGGAACCGAAAGTGACAACAAAAAGTAAATTTGATCTCTCCATCACCCCCTATGTAGCATCCCTTATTACCGCATGAAAATTGAAATTACAACCCCTTTCTGGAGGGTAGTAAGGGGCTGCTAGGGGGTGATGGAAGAGTCGAATTTATTTTTTGTTATCATTTTCGGTTTTAGCATATTTGCATGAAAATTGAAATTTCGACCCCCAGGGGTGTGGTAACAGGAAAATGGGCAATTGGATTCATTTCTTATGGTTATATTCGGTTTCAGCAACCTCTGAGGAATAGTGGGTCTCCCCTCTGGGTCACACCTGTTTTTTGTGTGCCTGTGTTATTTAAGTGCAAAAGATATAATTTTTACAATAAATCGGTATCTGAACGAAAACGCTAGGAAAACGTGTCTTGGTCTAAATTTCAACAATTACAACAAAATGCGCCATAGTAAAAAATAAATGACCATAAATTCTCATAATGAAACACCCTAATGTTCAAGAAAAACCGGGGTTTCTACCGAAAAAAGTATAATTATTTGACCAGTTAAAAATAAATAATTTCAATGAGAGAAAAATCGATGATTTTTATGAAAAATACACCGAAGATCAATTTCACTGCAAAAATGTGATTACTAAACACAAAAGAACATGTTTTTGACATTTTTTATATAAATTAGAACAAAGAATAGAGATTGAAAATGCTCAAATATCAATCGGCGTTAGTAGTGCGACAGTGCGCGTGATATACACATTGAGTGGTACCAGTGATAAACGACTTAATTTAAATTTTTTTAGATGGTTTTTCGTAGTGACTAGCAACACCTAAAGGTTGATATTATATGTATCTGCATATCAGCAAAACAAGCAGGTTTTCGAGAAAGAATTTTGGCAGGTTTTGACCAAAAATCAGCCTACCCTTGAATTTGAACAACTTTCATGCCGGTCGCACTGGAACGCTTTCGTCCGGTCGATCACTTTATGCCGCTGTTTGCTCAGGTACTAACTGGTAAAGAGCGAACAAACGCCGCTTGCAGAACCATACCTGTACCAAGTTTTTGTAAAGAGGGGACCATGTCCTGCCCGTTTCCCGTTTTTCAGGAATTCCTAAGTGAAATTTCGCTTGAGGCGAAATCGCCCCAGTGCGACCGCGGAAGGTTAATATTGTTAATCAAAAATTCCAGTTTATATGTAAAATAATCATATTAATTTTGAAATTCCGATATTTTCTAGTAAATCTTAAAATAATTTAAATATTATGGATGTTAAATTAGTTTAACCCTTTAATGCATGATTTTTTCTTTTTAATTGAAATATTTTTTTTCTTATAAAGATGTATTTGGTTGAAACGAATTTCAAAGTAAAAATGGTTGGAAGCAGCTAGTTTTCCGGGAAAATTGATTTTATGACATTATGCTTATTTGCATCATTATGCATTTGTTGTATACAATTTAAATATTTTTCCATTTATAACGCTTCTTAATAAAAAGGCAATTCGTTCAAAATTAAAATAAATATTCAAAAACAATATTCTTATTTATAAAAAATTACATATGTAAATGTATGTTTACTACTAACTGTATGCAAAACATCGACTAACTAATTCTAAATGGCAATTTTATTTTCAAAACGCAGAAAAAAACTAAAAAATGTGTGAAGCGAGATAGAAAAACAAATGAACAACAGATATACGAAACAAAACAGAAAAAATATGCTCAAATGTAGATGCAGTTCAAATTAGAATAACATGATGCAGATATGCTACATTATGCATTAAAGGGTTAAATGAAATTTAAAATCCGTTGAACTCCAATAAAATAATTACAATCGAATTTATTTTTTAAATTATTAAGTTTCAATTCTAATTCTATGCTTTCTACAAACACACGCAACTTCTTTTAATAATCTGAGAACCACAATATTGTTAAGCAAAAAATTTTTTCGAAAAAATAATTTGAAATTATATTTCTTGTTTAATTGTCAAAATTATTGAAAATATTAAATTTTTTAAAAGTTACTCACTTTAGTGTAATGTTCATTACACATTAAACAGTTTTATTTTTAAAATAAAAGTCAGATTAAAATTTATAAATTTAAAATTCTTATGTTTTTAATCCTTCAAACATTAAAAATTATTTAAGTTAATTTTTTAAATCTCTTGAAATTCTTTAAATTTATAAAATTGCATTTTCAAATTTTCGGTATTTTTAAAATTTGCCAATATTCTTATACATTTCTTAAAATTGTAAAATTCTTGAAGTACCTAAAGTTTGTAACTAATTCTTATTAGCCGTCTTCCAATGGGAAAAATTTGCTACTTGTGAGTAGATACCCAATGGAACGAGAAATTAAGTGACTGACACAACAAATTGGACATGTAATGGAGGTATTGTAAGCATTGATATTTACCGCATTGATATTTAAATCCATTTTTCTTAAAAAAGTAACATCAACAACAAAATAATTTTATATTAAATTTGACATTTTACATTACCAAAAAATAAAAAAAACTCGAACATAATAAAAAACTCTCGAAAAATATCGAAAAAGTTCTAAAAGCCTTCTATTGGAATTTTCGCAACTAAAATTCACCTAGCGGCAAATTTTATGCATAAGTATGTTACATCTCTTTTCTACACCAAGTACTTGTGAGCAGTTTGCTTTCGCCAGTGGAAGACGCTTATTATCTGTCTTTAAATTGATCAATTCTTGAAATTTCGTTATTTCTATCAAACTTGAGTTTTTTTTTTTTTTAAATAAATTATTTAATGCGTTAGTTGCTTCTAGTTGAATGTTTTTTTGGAAACATGTCAAACAGATATTAAAAAAGTCATGAAATTCTGCTTTGAAGTTTAATACAACATTTATTTGTCGAATTCAAAGAGAACTGGAACGTCGAGCTGGAACTATCAAAAATATCAATGCTGCTGATTTAGACAAAACAAACTGAAATAAAAATCTAAGGAATTATTTTGTTTAGACCTGACTATTGATGTCGAAAATCGCAGTTTCCAAACTTTAATCTAACTTAAATAAAAGTTCACTTCATAATCAAATTAGACATTATACAAACATACATATTTGATGAGAGGTCAAGTCATAATGTAGAGTTTCAAATCAAATTTGTTTCATTTTGTTATTTTTACAGAATTTAAGTTGTCAGAAAAAACAAAAAATAAAATTATTACATAGCATTTTTATTTAAATTAACTGTAAATAATTTATTTAAACTACATATTATGTACGTACATAACTATGAAAATTTAATAATTTATTTATTGCATAATGTCTGTATTTCGTAATTAAACATCAAAATGAAAATTTTACGAGGGTGATACGTTTCCTTCCAAGAACCCTATTTCCAACCAATTAATTAAACCCAAAAAACATTAAATACACGTTTATCGATTATTCTATAAGAACAAACAGTATTAGATCCTTGTCAAAGTGATTAAACTTTATTGGTTAATTGTTGACTGCCTGTTTAACTATAAAGTAAAACAAATTACACATTTACCTCCCGTTTAAATACGAGTATGTACGACTTCGAATATAACAAAAATATTAATAAATAAAACTTTATAAAAATATTAAAACTATAAATGACTATAAAACACGTACACTAAAATAAAAACCATTCATTGCTGGAGACTTTCCAATTACGAAAAACTTACTCGTATTTTAATAAAAATTATGTGACAATGAAAAATTTATTTAATAATGAAATAATAGTAAACATTTTTTTTTGCTCCGCACTACTATGCAAATTGAATATGATATTATAAAACAAAAATTTAAATTTGAAAAAGTACAAAAAAAAAAAATTATTTATTTTAATTAGAATTAAAAATTAAAATAAATGTGCGCGCGCTATGTTGAAGATATTTGTTTTTACTAATAACAATATTTTACGTTGGGTGTATGTATGTATTTAGTATTGTGTACTCGCGTATATTGGACAGTAGAAAATGATGAAAAATAATAAAGCCCGTTTTTTTTTTCGAGGGTGTTTTAATTTCGTTGAAAACAATAAACTTTTTGTTTTCTCAAGATTAATGTTTAATGGGGCCCATAATTATATACGGGCGACAATTATAGTAAAATTGTCGTCGAACTTTTTACTGTTGATATTTGGGGAAATATAGTATTGTTAAAGAGTGATTCGGATGGTGAACAGTCCACACCTGCATCTTCGATTTTCTGGCACCACTATTTCATCAAAAATAGAATTGGTTATGGCTTATCGTCAGATTACCGTGGGTTCAGAACAATATAAAAAGTAGCTATATCGTAAAAAGTTGCCCCTTTGGCGGGTTCATTCGAATATCACATACCAAAGGCAAATCTGTAATAACTCGAAGAAATATCAAAGTCTCAAAATTGGTGTGTGAAATCAAAAGGTACAAAATGAGGCATGTGAAAACTACGCCCTTCAAAATACGTCCTGTTTAAAAATATTTTGTCATAATTTCGAAAAAAAAAATTCTCAAAACTCGTAATGCTTCCATAATCGTATATTTTTTTACCAGTAATCAATTTTATATCAAGTAGGTTTATAAATAAAAATATTAATTTTATACGAAATTTACTAAATTTTATTAACTCGGGCTATTAAAATTTAAAAGTCAAACTATTAAAGCATCTCCCTCGAAATTCAGAAATAGCTCAATAATTAGTCTAAGACTGGCTCAAACATTTTATTACTGAAAGCAATTAACTAGCTTACGAAACAAATCTAAAATTTAAAAATTTAGATTCAAAATACATAATGAAATACTAAAATTTGGCTTGCAAACTGCTGAAAATCGAAATACTTTGAAGCTGGAATTGTATCGAAATTTTAATTTCAAAATTTAGAACTTAGAATTTTGGAAAATTTTTAACTTCAATTTTTAAATCTTATTACGTAAATTTAATTGTTTTACAAAATAAAGAAAAAAAAATGAATTCGAAATTCGAAGCTTAAAGGTTAACTTGAAATTTGTTGTTCGAAAATATAAAGAACTATTTTTAATTTTGTCGTCGACCAGCCATATTCCGTCGAGAAGATCGATGCTACTGATTAAGCAGTTTTAGTTAAATTCCACATTCTCAAAGTAATTTCGAAATTCGAAATTAATTGTTTTAAGGCCGGTATTCACGTACAATTAAATTGCGCAATATAATTGTGCTACGCCCACATTTGCACAATAAAACCCAAAAATTTTGAATAAAAATTGAGTATATTGTGCAATATAATGACGTCACACAATTATATTGCGCAATTTAATTGTACGTGAATACCGGCCTTAACATCTAAATTATAGGATTATAATTTCGGAAATTTCGTGTAATTATTAAAATTCGAAATTTAATAATTCTTATAAACGAACATTCATAAATTGGAAGATCAAATCAAATTTTGCAATATTCTAAAATTTTAAAATCAGCAACGAAATTCTTGTATCATATGAAAAAAAATGGCTTCTAGTTTGTAAATTGAAAAACATGTTCCCAGACATCATTTTTAATTTGTTTGGTTTCGAAATTTTAAAATTTTTTAAATAATGTGAATCGGTTTCATATTTAACTGTGTC
Source organism: Tipula helvola (assembly GCA_963556165.1). Taxonomy (NCBI): domain Eukaryota; kingdom Metazoa; phylum Arthropoda; class Insecta; order Diptera; family Tipulidae; genus Tipula; species Tipula helvola. The sequence goes on along the minus strand of OY744482.1, from coordinate 80,727,037 downwards.
TATTTAAAGTTCCATTCCTCGGGTTCGGGTTTATGTAATTTGTTGAATTGTAAACCCAAAATACCCAAATATTATAGTATTATAGTGCTGTGTGAATGTGACGAAGAAACAAAAAACTGTAAGAGAATTTGGTTGTATTATTAAAATTCGCTACTACGACATGCACATAACATTATTATATACAGAATGAAAATTGTGGTACAATCAGTCATCATCACATTGACCAGTCGATCATCATCGATCATAGAGTCTTGATGTAGGTAAAAAATGTATAAAGTGCTAACTTTAAAGTTTATAAAACCAATATGTTTTTTTTAACAAATCAAAGCAAGTGAGTGAGTGAATCATAGTAAATTGTGGTGTATTATTAATAATTAGTGAGTGGAAAATAATTTTTTGTTGGAAAAAAAATGGCAACAAAAAAAGTCGGCAAAAAAGCTATAAACTCCAATACGGATAGAATGAACGTAATGGAAAATCGGATGGACAAACTTTTCGAACAAATGGAAAAGTTAACCTACATCATCCAAGGACCTCCGAATCTCCGATCCAATCAGACATACATCCATTAGCAGAGCCACCGTCAAGCTCGTCGATCAAACGCGAACACGAATCTGGCGAAGAAGAACAAGAGAAGTCAGAGAACAACGATTTAGGTTGTTCTGATATCGTATATAAGCAACCCTCACCTTACTTGGTCACAGTAATGGACGAATCGTTCACAAGTGTCGAATCAAAAAGCACCAAGAACAAAATTCAGAAAACAATGCTGAAACGTCCGCCGCCAATCGTCCTTCACAACGTGGCAGCGGAAAAGGTTGATGATACAACGCGACAAATTATATCCACAGCCGGAGGTTGAGCGTCCTTCAGATGTTGTAGTAAATCCATCACTATCATCACCTCAAACAAGGAAGACTGGACGAAAGTTAAAGAAGAATTAGAAAAAACCAAGGATCACACATACACGGATCCTGACGAAAAGCGACTCGTGTACGTCATACGCGGAGCCCACTCATCCTCTCAATAAGAGAAATGCACCATTACCGAGTCACCTGGGAGAAGAAAAGAGGCCGAGCTCAGGTGAATCGGCGTCGTATCTGCCAGAGATTTGGACACACAGCAACCAATTGTGGATGCTACTAGAGATGTGTCAAGTGTAAGGAGTGCCACCAGCCTGGTAAATGCGGAAGCTCCGTGGAATGCGTGAACTGTGGAGAGCAGCATCCCGCCAACTACAGCAAATGTCAGGTGAGACTAAGATTTATTTCCAAAAGTAACCCGCGTAATCCAGGTCCGGCCCGAATCCCCTCTGGATTCGGGTTGCAGAGAGAAGGTATCTCATATATCAGTGTAACTAATAGCAAATCATTCAATTCCCAACCATCTCCTGCTCCTAAGAATAGTGTCGATCCCCAGTTAAAGGAGTGTGAGGAACTATTCGGAACCAACCTTTTCGACATCAAGGTCAAGTGCGAGCAATTCTTCATGGAATATGACCACATTCCCAAAACCAACATAGTTGAAAAACGCTTTGCCTACATGAAATTCGTAGCCTCGATCCAACCACCCATGATTGAACAACTGACCTGCATTACTCTGAACGCCAACGGTCTAGTCACACTAGACTGACGTAAAGAGATTGAGTAAATGTTATCTCGTTACAAACCCAATCTAGTCCTTCTGTGCGAAACCCACCTAAACCAGCGACACAGATTCTTTGTCCCGGGGTACACCATCTTTAGGTGTGACGGGACTAAAAATAAAACCGAAGGCACTGCCATTCTGATACAAAAAAGATATCCCTCATTTTCAAGCCCAAACATTCATCTCAAATGACACTGAGGCAACTCTACTAAAAGTAGGGACTCCGAATCGTTATATCATGGTTTGTTCGACCTACGTCAGGAAGATCAATAAACCAAATATCGTGCATCTCCTAAACACTGGCAACAAAACCATACTAGCTGAAGACTTCAATTCCCGATACAGAATGGTCGATCACTCTTTAAGCTATGTTTAAATTCTAATCTGCAACTAAACGCCTCGAGCGTGATAAAACCAAATAATCCCCAAACTTTACATGAGTTTTGTTCAGACCACTTTCCGGTGTTTTTTAAAGTCCCGTTCAAAACCCAAGTCCAACCAAAAATAAACTACCAGAACTTCGCCCAAGCTGATTGGGCAAAATTCAAAGTCCATATCCATCGTAGCCTCCGTAGCCTCCCAGATGAGCACTCTGTCCCTGTCACCATTGCTGAAATTGAGGAAAGGGCTTGCACTCTTACCAAAAAAATTCAGCTGGCCATTGAGAAAACTAACCCACTTGCCCTGAGTAAGGATAACGCTAAACTACCACACCAACTCCAATCCCTAATCAAGGAACGAAACCGCTTGAACCGTCTCCATTACAAATATCCAGGACCCGTCTCAAAAACTGAAATCAATCTCCTTTCGAAGCTGATTTCCTGTTGGTTCAGTTAACTGAAAAATGCAAGCTTCAAAAGAAGATTGAAAGAAGTACCCGAAAACTCCCCCGATGTTTTTAACGAAATTCAGAAGCTCAATGGCAAGAAACTCAATCCAATTATCCAGATTCTGCATGATCTCAATCCTATAATTGACCCTAAACAAATTCCATTCTCAGAACGAGGCATTGAAAGATCCCCAATTCGAGTTGTTAGTCAATAACAACGTTGCAAATTTTTTTAACTCCCAACCCCACGACCCAATCATTACGACAATCGATAAAGATGAAAAATTCAACATTCTTCGTCATCTCAACAAGAGAAAAGCTCCTGGCGATGACAATATTCCTAATAAAGCGCTGAAGAACCTCCCAGACAAAGCAGCCATTCAATTAACGATATCCTTAACGGAATAATAAACACTGGGTACTTTCCAGACTGCTAGAAGATCGGCAAAGTCATCCCTATTCAAGCCAGGAAAGCCATCCAATAGAATAGAAAACACTCGCCCCATTTCACTCCTAAACGGATTAAGCAAAATAACAGAAATAGTCACTCTCAATAGATTACTTCCGCTGCTCCAACCCTACACTCCCGATGAACAATTTTGATTCCGTGCCGGACATTCTTCAACTCAAGCTATCTTAAGGCTTAAAAATAACATCAAAAACGCTAAATGGTTCAATCGATCGACCATCGCCTACTTGCCCCACTACCAGTAATCCGAAATTCTATGTCTAGCTGAACAACCATAGTTCCAGTATTAAATCAGTAGCTGCGGGGGTTGTTCAGGGATCAATACCTGGCCCGCACCTCTTCTCCTTCTACTACCACGATATTCAGAGGCCCGACAACAAGACAACAAAATTTTAAATATACGCCGACGATACGGCTATATTCACTTCCTCGACCAGCGCTCGCAAGTCGAGCGAAAGGATCGCCAAATACGTTGAAGGATACTCGGAATATGCGAGAAAGTGGAAGATAAAAAATCAATTCCTGTAAAACCGAAATCATCCACTTTCATCACAATAAAAATTCCAAAATGTCCAAAGCCAATCCCATTTCATTTCAGGGTAACGTTCTCGAATACAAACCTCAAGTAAAATATCTGGGAGTCATTCTTGATAGGAAGTTATCACCGCTGCCTCAATTGAAACACATAAAGAAAAAAGCGTTTACTGCTCGCCACATGCTCTATCGATTCCTCAACCGAAATATTGACCTCTCCCCTCAAAACAAGTTGAGACTCTATAAAGCCTACATCAAACCTATCCTTATCTAAGCCATTCCTGCTTGGATGGGAGACTTGTTTAACACCCATTGGAAAAGTCTCCCCTCAGCACAGGCAAACTCCCTTCGCTTCGCGTTCGACGATTGGTCGAAACCTCCATCCTTCAAATGCACCCCTACATCCGAACTTGAGGAGCGCGCAAACCTCAAAACCCTATGCAACTTTGGCCGGTGCCGCCAGGCAAAGTTCGTGGATAGGACAAAACACTCTGAGGTAGAATTCCTCCGCAAAATCCTCCATTCATGGAGCTCGTGGGGATCTAATCTCACCTAACAGTCAATTAATTTTAAGTTTGTACATAATGTAATATAATAAATAAAAATCGTAGGGTAAGACTAAAGAAAATTAAAAAACAATAGCATAGGCAAATAGATGATAAAACCTGGGTTAAGAATCTTAGGTAAGAAATAAGTATATATTTGCCGTCTTACTTTGGTAAAAGTTATTCCTATCTAGATAGGAATGAAATTTCGCCCAAAGTAAGAGCAATTCTTCTTCAGAATAATTTTTTTTTTACTTTCAACAGTTGGTACCAAGCTCTAAAATATAATTTATTATTTAGAATTTTAACAAACATTAAATATGTAGTGATAACAAATTATTGAATAAAGTATAATTAATTCCAAATGATAATTAACAAAATGTAAAATTCTGATTTATCGAAAAATTGATAATTGTTATTTAATACCAACTCATAAAACTAAATATATTTAATATATTTACTCTAGTGGTAAACACTGCAACTAGGTGAAGAAGAGAATTTTTCTATACCTTCTTCTCAGCGGAATGAAACTTCATTCCGGAATGAAAATACACGGCATTGCTGTTGTGAAATTGCCAAAGTAAGACTACAATTAATATTAAGTATCTGTAAATTGTTAATTAATGAAAAAAAGGTACAATCAGTCCAATCGCCGCGGCCTGATGAGAAACTGGATAAAATTCTTACAATTTTCAGAAATATTAACTTCAAATAAAAATTAAAAATTAACAATGAAAAACTGTCTATGTGTTAATCTGTAAAACACATTAAAATGATCTTTAGGATCGGTTGCATATTTGGTGGTTACACGAATTAATTCAAGTTAAAGAAGAAAAAGAAAATTATTAAATTTGCTTACTCAGAAATAGCGCTGTGTGAGTGTGACGAAGAAATAAAAAATTGTAAGAGAATTTTGTTGTATTAGTAAAATTCGCTAATACAACCTGCACAGTACATTCTGTATATATAGAATGAAAATTGTGGTACAATCAGCCCAGTTGCCGCGGCCTGATGAGAAAATTGATTTTTTTTTTTTTTTTAAATATTAGTAATTTAAATTATTTGTACTTATATAAATACAAGATAATTTTTTTTTTAAAACACGTAATATTTATAACAACAATTATAAACTTAATATTTTAATGTGGCAACGCGTTTAAAATGTTTTAAGCGGTTCTAATAATTTGATCACCCGACTGTAAGTGTTGAAAAATACATCGAAATTTTGCCGAATAAATTGTGTTTTCATATTTTTGAGAGGACTTTAAGACTGTTCTTCGCCCCTACTTTAAAAATTTTACAATTTCAAGAAATTTATAAGAATATAAGGATTTTTTGAATTTTACAAATTTTAAAAAGACCAATAGCTTTAAAAATTAAAGAAATTTAAATCTAAGCGTTTTGAGAGTTTTAACTTTTAAATATTTCAATAATTTAATTTAAAAGTAAAATTTCAAATTACATTAGTAAGTACGGAACATAAAAAGTAATAAATTTTAAATATTTTAAAACAAGTTTATCTTGAAATTGGAAAAATGTCAAGAAATAAAAAAATTGTAAGAGAATTTTGTTGTATTAGTAAAATTCGCTAATACAACCTGCACAGTACATTCTGTATATATTGAATGAAAATTGTGGTACAATCAGCCCAGTTGCCGCGGCCTGATGAGAAAATTGATTTTTTTTTTTTTTTTAAATATTAGTAATTTAAATTATTTGTACTTATATAAATACAAGAAAAATTTTTTTTTAAAACACGTAATATTTATAACAACAAGTGTAAACTTAATATTTTAATGTGGCCACGCGTTTAAAATGTTTTAAGCGGTTCTAATAATTTGATCACCCGACTGTAAGTGTTGAAAAATAAATCGAAATTTTGCCGAATAAATTGTGTTTTCATATTTTTGAGAGGACTTTAAGACTGTTCTTCGCCCCTACTTTAAAAATTTTACAATTTCAAGAAATTTATAAGAATATAAGGATTTTTTGAATTTTACAAATTTTAAAAAGACCAATAGCTTTAAAAATTAAAGAAATTTAAATCTAAGCGTTTTGAGAGTTTTAACTTTTAAATATTTCAATAATTTAATTTAAAAGTAAAATTTCAAATTACATTAGTAAGTACGGAACATAAAAAGTAATAAATTTTAAATATTTTAAAACAAGTTTATCTTGAAATTGGAAAAATGTCAAGAAATAAAAAAATTGTAAGAGAATTTTGTTGTATTAGTAAAATTCGCTAATACAACCTGCACAGTACATTCTGTATATATTGAATGAAAATTGTGGTACAATCAGCCCAGTTGCCGCGGCCTGATGAGAAAATTGATTTTTTTTTTTTTTTTAAATATTAGTAATTTAAATTATTTGTACTTATATAAATACAAGAAAAATTTTTTTTTAAAACACGTAATATTTATAACAACAAGTGTAAACTTAATATTTTAATGTGGCCACGCGTTTAAAATGTTTTAAGCGGTTCTAATAATTTGATCACCCGACTGTAAGTGTTGAAAAATAAATCGAAATTTTGCCGAATAAATTGTGTTTTCATATTTTTGAGAGGACTTTAAGACTGTTCTTCGCCCCTACTTTAAAAATTTTACAATTTCAAGAAATTTATAAGAATATAAGGATTTTTTGAATTTTACAAATTTTAAAAAGACCAATAGCTTTAAAAATTAAAGAAGTTTAAATCTAAGCGTTTTGAGAGTTTTAACTTTTAAATATTTTAATAATTTAATTTAAAAGTAAAATTTCAAATTACATTAGTAAGTACGAAACATAAAAAGTTATAAATTTTAAATATTTTAAAACAAGTTTATCTTGAAATTGGAAAAATGTCAAGAAATAAAAAAATTGTAAGAGAATTTTGTTGTATTAGTAAAATTCGCTAATACAACCTGCACAGTACATTCTGTATATATAGAATGAAAATTGTGGTACAATCAGCCCAGTTGCCGCGGCCTGATGAGAAAATTGATTTTTTTATATTATTTTTTAAATATTAGTAATTTAAATTATTTGTACTTAATAAATACAAGATAATTTTTTTTTTTAAAACACGTAATATTTATAACAACAAGTGTAAACTTAATATTTTAATGTGGCCACGCGTTTAAAATGTTTTAAGCGGTTCTAATAATTTGATCACCCGACTGTAAGTGTTGAAAAATACATCGAAATTTTGCCGAATAAATTGTGTTTTCATATTTTTGAGAGGACTTTAAGACTGTTCTTCGCCCCTACTTTAAAAATTTTACAATTTCAAGAAATTTATAAGAATATAAGGATTTTTTGAATTTTACAAATTTTAAAAAGACCAATAGCTTTAAAAATTAAAGAAATTTAAATCTAAGCGTTTTGAGAGTTTTAACTTTTAAATATTTCAATAATTTAATTTAAAAGTAAAATTTCAAATTACATTAGTAAGTACGAAACATAAAAAGTAATAAATTTTAAATATTTTAAAACAAGTTTATCTTGAAATTGGAAAAATGTCAAGAAATAAAAAAATTGTAAGAGAATTTTGTTGTATTAGTAAAATTCGCCAATACAACCTGCACAGTACATTCTGTATAGAATGAAAATTGTGGTACAATCAGCCCAGTTGCCGCGGCCTGATGAGAAAATTGATTTTTTTTTTTGATTTTTTAAATATTAGTAATTTAAATTATTTGTACTTATATAAATACAAGATAATTTTTTTTTTAAAACACGTAATATTTATAACAACAAGTGTAAACTTAATATTTTAATGTGGCCACGCGTTTAAAATGTTTTAAGCGGTTCTAATAATTTGATCACCCGACTGTAAGTGTTGAAAAATAAATCGAAATTTTGCCGAATAAATTGTGTTTTCATATTTTTGAGAGGACTTTGAGACTGTTATCGCCCTTGCTTTAAAAATTTTACAATTTCAAGAAATTTATAAGAATATAAGAATTTTTTGAATTTTACAAATTTTAAAAAGACCAATACCTTTAAAAATTAAAGAAATTTAAATCTAAGCGTTTTGAGAGTTTTAACTTTTAAATATTTCAATAATTTAATTTAAAAGTAAAATTTCAAATTACATTAGTAAGTACGAAACATAAAAAGTTATAAATTTTAAATATTTTAAAACAAGTTTATCTTGAAATTGGAAAAATGTCAAAAAATTAATAATTTAAAGGATAAACGTAAGGAAATCTGCAGATTTTAATGTTCTTTTTATTTAAATTGTTTAAACTTCAAGAAAATGATCAACAATTGATTTTAGAAACTTTAGGGTTTTTTGACTGTCAAAAGCAAAGAAATCAAAAATATTAATTAATTAAGAATGTCAGTGTAAGACTAAACTCAAACTTTATTCAAGTTTTGTCAATAATAATTGCAAATGCACAAAATTTGAACGTTATCCATTTTATTTTTTGAATAATTCATCAACAACAACATATCAATTTCAACTTTTATTTTCTTTCTTTAATTATAGCTTTTTAAAGTATACGATTAATGCTTAAAAAATAAAAATTTCAAGTTGAAATAAATTATTTTTTATTGGACTTTTTAGTTTTTTGTTTCTTGTATTTTTTTTTTAATAAAGAAATTAAAATGCATACTTAACTACATTTTTATTGTTTGGTGTCGAGGAGTATTCTTTCTGTATACCATATTATTCATTCATTACTAGATTATAGTCAAGTAAAAAAAATATGAAAACTTAAGAATTATAAATTTTTCTTGGATCGTCTTGTTATATGTATTACATTGGTGGTTTTTCGTTCGCTTGCTTTGAATAATAAAAGTTTTGTAATTATGTAAATAAATAATAATTTTTATGATAGAATAAATAGCCATTGTTCGTTTAGAGTGTGGACAGTTTTATTACAAAACTAAACATAAACTATGTAAAAACCGTACGCCCGATTTATGTCATTGTTAACATTTTGAATCACATTAAAATCACTTAGAAAATATCAATTGCAGAATAATTTCAAACACTTAAATGAGTTTCTCTGTTTTTTTTGTGTAAAAGTATTTGATATACCTTGTACATACATAGATATGTATATGTATAAGCAAACCTCTATAATTAAAATATACGCGTAACACCACCATTTTAGGCAAGTTGCAAAGTAAGAAAAAAAAATCTCCCATAGCTGTTGGTTGTGAGAAGACAACAAAAGCGAAATGTTTTTTTTTATAATTAAATTCATTCACTAAATTTAGTAATCAAAATAAAATCCTAAAATACTAACATTTTGGCTTTGCTATTATTACAAAATTGTTTTTACAATTTACATTTCTAACGAGTTGTTTTTATTCGTCTTGCAATATTTAAATTCAAATCAAGATTAATATTTAATTTATTGTTATTTGTCTCTCTACTCTTTATACATATGTATACATACTTACATATGTACAGTACTAATTTACATAAAATGTAGTGCAGAAACTATTTATGTATAAAAAAAAAATAGAGAAAGAGAATACACCAAAAAAATTAAGCCAAGAATCCCATCTGCCAGTTTGTATTAATATTTGATCTGGATTGGAGGTATGTTTGTGTGTAACATATTACATTATATTTCACTGAGCTATTTAACTCTTTTACTGATGTTTTGTATATTTGTCTAGTTTTAAGATCTACAAAAACAAAACTACCAAAATTAAAAAACCAGAATATAAAAATAAATTTAACAATTTTGTAAACCGTGTTAAGGACCCAAACAAGGTCGTTTATTGTTTTTTGTGCTTAATTTAGCTTAAGATATATGTATACATAGAAATGAAATATATCTGCACGATTTAAAAATGATTTGATGCACATTTTTGTTCAATTCTATCGGGTCGCGATGTCAATTTGTTTTAAGAATAAATATTACAAAATTAAACATTAAATGTTTCTTGCATGGTATTAGGAAATACATTTATAAAAAAAAAATTGATTTTACTAAGCGTGACAATTGATTTTTTTCAGGTGAATGCAATAAAACTTCGACCGAAGTTCAGACTGACATATATACATAAATATTAGATGAATGTGCTAGTTATTATGCTACAAATATATTTTGTAAATTCATAATTGACAAGGAAATTAAATTAAATCATCTTATGCATGCTTAAATTTAGTTGAATCCAATTAAATTTTATTTTACCATGAATAAATTAAAACCATTTGACAATCCTTCGTGGAAGTAAGGAATTAGAGAATATATGTGTTTAAAATATTTCCTAATAATTAAATAATAAATACAGCTTAAAAGGAACTAAAGATAACCAAAAGTTCAAAACAATATTCGCAGAAAGAAGCTTACTTTTCTTAGTTTTTTACGATGTTTCGTTGGAATTAATTCCGCCGTCAAAAATGAACTAACTTCGCGACATTTTAGGCGCGAAATTAATTCATTTTTAGTTATGAATTAATTCCGCCACATCAATTTACTAAAAAACTGAAATAAATCCGCGAGAAATTAATTAATTTTTTGAGGGGAATTAATTTATTTTTAATTATTAATCAAATCCGTCGAGAAATTAATTAATAATAATAAATTAAATTCATTTCAATCTATTGTTGAAGTAAAAATTTTTAAATATTTAATTTATTTGAAGTTAATATTTCCGAAAAATGTAAGAGAATTTAATCAAGTTTCGAACAGAATAGAATATAGATACAATAGATTGTTCATAAACACATTAAAATGATCTTAGGATCGGTTGGATATTAGAAATTACACAAATTAATTAATTAATTCAAATTCGTTTTTTAGTACATTTTGATGAAGGTGTAAAGTATGCGTAACATTCCAATTTCAATTTAATCTTTTGTGATCGGATAAGCTTTTTAGTATTTTTTCGAGAAGATAACAATGTCTGTGTAATATTTCAGTTAATTTCAAGACGTTACATTTTTTTCACTTTCTATGGCAATATTTTTATTTCAGCCTTCTAATTTTTGTGGCGAAATAAATTCAAATACATATATATCGGCGAAGTTAAATACATTTAGAAATGAATTAATTTCGCCGATAAATTTTAATTAATTTTTTTTTTTTTATTTTTTTTTATTTTTTTTTTCCAAAATAATTTATTTGTTACATCAGTCAATTTGCAAACAATTAAAGTTGTCATTAAACAAAATTACATCTAGGAAAACATTTACAAATAATGTATTAATTGGCAAAATATAACGATTGTTGCAAGAGAAAAAAAAATAATGTTAATTGAATTAAATTATAAAAAAAAAACAAAGGGGAAAAATTGGTTGGTAATGAATTAATGATGGTGATGGTTACAGGACGTTTTTATATTTTTATTAATTTTTTATTTTATAGTTTTATAGACAGTAAAGAATAATTGTGAGAAACATTATAATCCGCAATGTAGTTTTGATGCAGCTTTGTCTTTATATAATCTTTAAATATTTTAATTCTATTTGCTTTTATCTCATTCGGCAAGTCATTAAACAACTGTAGGCCCATGTAAAAAACACTACGCTGAGTATGAGATAGACAATATCTTGGCAACCTGTAAAATCTTGTATTCTTGTTTGCCGTTCCGTTACTTCATAGTTTTCACGGAATGACAAATCACAACTTAGTAAACCATGGTGGATTTTAAAGATAGTCAGTAGGAATTCATATTTTATATAGTATGTAACCGGAAGAATACTTACTGAATATAAATCTATACTAGGAGTAATGTAGGGAAGTAGGAAAGCTGCTTTTAGAACTTTATTCTGCAGAACTTGTAAGGTGTTTTGATACCGGACACAAGTGCTGCCCCAGATAGGACATAGATATGCGAAATGCGTTTGAATATTGGCGTAGTAAAATTGTAGGACTATGTTTCCGGGTATAAATCTAGATACTCTTCTTAGCACTGCAACTAGCGGGGATACTTTTTTGATAATTTTATGGATGTGACTTTCCCAGCTTAGTGATGATTGAATAGAAAGACCGAGATATGATGTTTTGTCCGATCGATAAATTGGAATATTATTGATAGTTATTTCATCAAAAATGTTGGAAACGTGATGACTTGCAAGGTTAAAAATAATTAAATTGGTTTTATTATAGTTTAATTGGAGCCTATTTTGCAATAACCAATGTTTTAAACTTATTAAGTCACTTTCCATCTTTTGCTTCAGAAGTATATAATTTACAGCTGAATATGTGAGCACAGCATCGTCTGCGAATAATTGTAACTTGCCATTAAAATTGACATCAAACAAATCATTTATGAAAATCAAGAATAAAATCGGCCCAAGAATTGATCCCTGAGGTACTCCGCAATTAATTGTTAACCATTCGGATTGGACACTATTCAGCTGAACAAATTGCTGCCTATACGATAAGTAATTTTCAATAAGATCTAAAGCTTTGCCTTTAATTCCAGCCCTATTCAACTTGGAGAGTAAGATTTTATGATTTACACTGTCCAAAGCTTTTCTTATATCAATAAATAGGCTAGACACTTTTTGTTTGTTTTCCAGGCCAGAATAGATGTTTTTTAATAAGTTAAGCGCTGCTGATAAGGTATTGGAGTTCCGCTGAAAACTATATTGATCTTTGTTTATAAGTTTATGCTGGTTAAAGAAGGTAACCAACCGATTGTAAATAATCCTTTCAAAAATTTTAAATATAGTTGGGAGTATCGAGATTGGCCTATAGTTATTAGGTACTTGTTTATCTCCCGATTTGTGTATGGGTAAAATTCTAGCCACCTTTAATTTGTTAGGAAATGAACAAGTATCAAAACACTTATTAATAGCCTTAACTAAAATAGGAACAAATATAATTTTAAATTCTATTAAGGTTTTGGCAGATAAATAGTCGAAACCAACAGCGCTAGAAGGTTTCAGACCGTCGATCATGCCAACTATTTCATCTTCCGTAGCGGGAGAGAAAGCATCTAAATTGCTACCAGTGACATCAAACTGATATTGATGGTTCAATGTATTGTAGTTAACATTTCCAACATCTACGAAGTGTTTATTTAACACATCCGCAACTGCTTTTTGATCATTCAAGTTGCGATTATCAACCTTTAAAGAGATTTCCGATAGTACGTTGCAATTAGATTTTTTATGGAGGATTTCATTTACCAGTTTCCACACATTTTTATTGGCAGAGCAATTAGTGAATTTGTAAGTATAATACCGTGATTTTGATTGTCTTATTAATTTTTTTACTTGTTGCCTATACAGAGCGAACGTTTGTTTAAATACCATCATTGCTGGGAAAGTCATTCATTAATTTGTAAAACCTATCCCTTTTTTTTCATTTTAGATTTTATATCATTAGTGAACCATGGCTGGTTTTTCAAATTATTTCTGACCAGCGATTTTGTTATCTTAACGGAATTTATGGACAGCGAAATAAGCTGGTTATACATAGAAATCTTCAAAATCAAGGTTCAAAATATCAAGATTAGCCAGAAAGTTCATTAATTTTGACTCATCGACACTTAATTTGTATAAGCAATTATCGGTATTCGAACATTTAGATAAAATTGGACAGTTTACTATTAGTAATTTATGATCACTAAGGTAAGTAAATTGATATAAGATTTTTAAGGGAGTTGACGTATCTGTGGCAACATGATCTAATATAGTTTGAATGGTATTTGATTTCCTAGTAAAATATTCGCAATCATGTTTGTTTCTTATGGTAAGATTGTTAGATTGCATAACAGAATGATACTTAATGACTGAGTTTTTATTACGATCCAGTAGGTTAATGTTAAAGTCACCAATTACTAGCCATTGAGAATACTTTGATAGATTAAAATCAAGGCGCTCTAGGAAACCATTTATGTTTGTATGGGGAGGTCTATAGACAGCCATGATATTCCTATTTATTTTTTTAGAGCGAACCATTAAAAATTCATTTTCTGCTAGAGTATCATTCATCAGCAATTGACAACATAGCTCAGGCTTTGAATAGACACTTATGCCACCGCCACTCCTACCATTCCGAGTATTGTGAAAAGATTCATATCCAGATAGATTATAAAAAGCAATATTATCCGCGTCTAAAAAAGTTTCCACTAAGACCACCAAGTTTATACTTACATCAAGGCTTAACAAGAACTCCTCTAATTTATCAATTTTGTTGTGGAGCCTATTAATATTTAGATATAGGATATTTATGTTTTTCTCACCACCACAATTGTTTAATTCTCCTTCATTCTGCGTCAATTTAATTCTTTTTCAATATTAATTAAATTCATGACGTTTATTTTTTGAAAACTGAATTAAATCCGAGCGAATTTTTTTAATTTAAAGAAATTAGGCGTCGCGGATTTAATTCATATTGAAAATAGGATTAATTTCCCCACCAACAATTTTCGGTGGATTAAATTCTCACAGATTCATTTCATGCCCCTTAATCAAATAATCCGGGTAATCATTCAAATTACCTGAATAGTCGAGTATTCGAAAAAGGATCAAAATATCCAAGAACCTGGCTATTTGATAATCGGTATTGGATTTTCTAGGTTTATGTCATTTCTGAAATGATAATGAGCTGACAAACGGTGAGCTCAAAAATAACAAAGAAGCGAAAAACAGTTTTCGAAATGCTTAAAGTTTCAATTTATTCATAGAATAAAATGTTAACAACAAACAATGACAAACAAACACATACTTGAAGAATCCGTATATGATCGTGATTCATGACAAATGACACTACTTGCAGAATTGATGCAACTTGATTACGAAACCCGACCTCAACATCAGCGGTTTCTGCATCTAACAAGTTAAGTGGACGTAACTTGGGTATATTATCCAGTAACACTAGAATCTAAAAGAGTTCTGCATTCACCAATCACAGCTTGCCTTAAAAATTATTGTTGAATCCCATTTCCAACGTGCTTGATGAATTTCATCAAAGTCGGTTAAACATAGCCAATCTCCATTTTAAATGGCCATATTCTCGAAGTTTATCTAAAAATAATTTTGGGATCCCATTTTTATCATGCATGTCGAATTTCTTCATAATCGGTTAAAAAATGGCCAAGTTCGATCTTAATTAGTAATATACCTTGTTCTTGTAAAATCTTAAAAAATATAAAGGGGTGAAATCTTACAGGTGAGCAGAAATTCGGTCCTGAAAATTAACTCAACTCCCAAATCAATGCCTAACTAAACCTTTCAACTTAATCTTTTGCTCAACCTTCCACTTAATTTAAAACTTAACCTTCAACTCAATCATAACAAAAGCTCCAACACAATCACCAAATCAATCGCCAAACTAACCCTCAACTCAATCACCAATTCAACCCCAAATAATTTTCAAATCAACCCTGAAAAAAACATCAAAATGAACGACTACATAAATTCACGGATCAACTCCCAAAAAATTCGTCAACCGAACCCCTCACTCAACCCAACGCATGCTAACACAAACCCAACATAAATTCAGCTAAACTTAGCGTGAGCCACATCCCAACCATCTACTCAACTCCAAACTCAACAGCTAACTCAACTCCGAAATAAACTAGATTCGAAAGCTACATTCTCAAGTAACACAATCTAACCTCCCACTAAATCCTCAACTTGACCGCAAATTAATCCCCAACCTAACCCCGCACTCAAATATAAATAACTTGAATTCAAACCCTATTTAATCCTAATTCGAGCTCAACCCAACCATAATTCAATGCCAACTCAACAACGTTCAGCTCAAACATACAGAAATGAGTGTTTTCCTGGAGTTTTGATTTAGTGAATATGATTCGCTAAGTCACTAAGTGAATGCCATTATTGTTAATATATTTTATCTATAAAAAAGCCGAAAGAACCTATTGATTTTAATACAGACAAAAACTTCTCTTTCTATGGTTATCGTCACGAGATTTTTAGGTCCATTCGTATGGCAGGTACCCGATCCTCATTATTTTAGACATAATTTTAATAGTTTTGGTCCTTTTAGACCGAAGTTAATTATTTAAGAATCCAATTCTGATCGAACATGCCAAATTTCGTCATAATTGGTTGAGAAAAGCTAACTATAAGCAGTATCTTGTTGAGTGTCATCAAACTTGGTTGAGAAATAGATTATTTTCATTGTAGATGTCGAATTTCACCAAAATTGCTCGAAAAATGGTCAAGCACCATCCTAATTGGCCATATTCCACAACTTCATCTAAAAATCATTTTAGGTTCCGATTTCCATCGCATTTGTTGGATTTTTTCAAAGTTACTTAGGAGATAGCCAATTTGTTATGGAGGTTGATCTCCGATGTTTACCGAATGGGTTTACAGTTTCAGCTGAGTTTGAAAGCCTCAATTATATACTATGTTCTACGCCGCAACCGAATTGGTTTGTAGAATGTCATAAAAATATCATTTCTATTTATTGTTCAGCCTAATAAAACTCTTGCTTCGTATATGAATCAAAACTTTTTCCATCGTCTTCAGCAGGAACGTTGTGAGGCTACAGTAACGCCGGGAAAATATCATATCCTCCAGTGGACTTGAACGGGTTGAAAGGGCCAATTGCCCATCTCACTTTCCTGGGAGTAAAACTCCTTCCAGAAAGTTTTCAGATCATGTTGTGTGGTGAATCGACCATCGTAAGAGCCTTCCTGAGATTCCGTCCACCACTTTGACAAAAATACTGAATGCAACCTTTTTTTTAGAAATTTTGTTCTCTTTCATTTGGACAACCGTTTCATTAGTTAGTAATTTCAGAAGTATGTATTAGTGAAAAACTTGAATAATTTTTTTTCTAATTCTATGCCCAAAAAACTAGTTAATGCAAAATTTCTGGCTAAAGCAATTTTTCCTGTGGTTTCACCTTTTTTCGACTAGGCGCCTGGATTAAGTGGCGGTTGGTATTTTATAAAATAAAGGCAAAAAATAATTCCATTTTATAGCAATTTTGTTGTTTATTTTTATATTAAAATTTTGTTCGGAATTAGACGGTGGGTAGTAGCTTTAAAATGGAATTCTTTTTTCGATATATTTGAGAGAATACCAATCGATATGGTTCATTTTGGGAAAAATAATAACAAACCACTAAAAGAAGTCACAATAAATCAATCCCCAATTCCATTTGGAAAACCAGAATAGGGCCACACAGGTGGTAAATAGTTTAATGCAGTCTTGAAATGAAAAATGTCTCGAAAATTTAGTCCGACAGTATAACCCCCCCCCCCCCCCCCGACTTACGTCGGAAATTCTAAGAGAAAAATGAACCAAACTAAATAAAATCAAGGCATCGCTTCAATAGTTTTATCCATAAAATGTAAGAAAAACGAGAAACACTATATTATTCCATTAAAATTGATTCGTACATCAAAAAATTTAAATTATGAAATGAGCACCCCATTCATGATACAACATTCAACTCTCCTTCTAAATGAATTACGTACTCTCTATACCTGTAGTATTACGTATAGTATCGCAAGCAGCCATTATCCGTTTTCTAAGGTTCTCCAGATTTGGGATAGGTTATAAACTATTGATTTAGATGTCCCCATATTTAAAACCGGAGATCTTGTATAGGCCATTTTTAGGTTGGTTTTTGAACACCTCGACCTGTCCATCAATCGACAAACATTATGTTCAAAAACTCGCGAGCTATTGTGTTGAAGTAAACTGGAGCACCATCAGGCATGAACCACATTCTTTTCTGATCAAAACTGCATCTTCTAGCAAGATAGACAGATCATCTTCAAGAAAAATTCTATTAGATGCACCATCAAGTCTGACACGAAGAAACAGAGGAGTAGTGTATTTTGGCCGGTTCTACCGCAATTTGGGAATGGGTGGTCAAAGGTCTAATTTGGGAATGGGTGGTCAAAGGATTCACGATAAAAAATGTGGTTTGTGGTTTATGATAAAAAAGCGACGCCTTTTGCTATAATCACCGCTTTTGCCGCATGACTATACACAATAGTCTCAAGGTGGAATTATCGATGAGATAGTCTTTGAGTATTACAGATTTTTAAAACTCCTAGAGAATTGGTTTAGGTGATAACCCAGGACTTCGTTCACCAAACCCAAAGGAGGATAATTTATTGACTTTTTAAACAAAAAATGTTACTAAATTTAAATACTGAGCAAACAACAGCGATCATTTATCACGTCCTCCAACAATCATTTGGCACTTTTGGCTCAAAAATACTGTCACGATTGTACCTTGGCTATCTGCAGAGGTTTCTCAGACTCATCGAATAATATGAACTCGCTAGTTGTTTTTTTAATCATTTTGTTTTATTTTTGACAAAGCAGTTATTTTAGCACTCACAATTTTGTTAAGGGAGAACACCACTGTGAGATTTTCAAAAAATCGATTTTTTTTTTTGCCTTTAAAAAATCCTTTAGACCCTCAAAAATATGATACAAATTCGTTTATAGCTAAAAAAAATTTTTTCTAGAAGGTTTTCAAGCATTTCCCTGAGAGCTCTTATTGAGAAGTTATTGATACCAAAAACTTTAAACGCGTTTTTCTCGAAACCGTGTTTTGGAAATCTGCACGCAGCAGAACTCAATCAATTTTTGTTCAATCGACTTGAAAATTTAACTGTAGCTTCTTAAATAGATTTAAAATCGAAGTACATGAGTTTTTTTTGATTCATTAAAAATTAAGAAAGATATACAACTTTTTATACGAAAATTATAGTCGAAAAATGAAACTTTTTCTTCAAACTTGTCTCAATTTTTTATTTTTTCGAATTTTTTAATTTCCTTGTGTACTTCGATGCTAAAACTAATATATTTCATGAAAATATTTTATTTTTTGTTCCAGGAACAAATTTAAGACACTTCTACTGCGTGCAGCGGAGCGACTCTAGGCAAAATCACTTCTACTAAAGCTACTCTAGCGCCGCCATTTTGTATTTTTTTTTACATAAAACATTTTTTTGTTTACTTAAATATTATGCCAAATATAGCCTAAAAGTTTTTTTTTCTCTAAACCCAACCCATTTCTCAAAAAAAAATACCAAACTAAGCACTTGAAAATGGTAAGTCACAGTGGTGTTCTCCCTTAAGTGCATTTTACAATAAACACGACCAACTTTGTAAAAAATTGATAAAAAACATTTTATTTTGAATACCTCTAGGCGTGGTACCATTTCTAAAATCTGATATTAGTATCGAGAGTTTTTCAGATAGTTGGCCAGTTTTCGATGGTACATATTTTTATGTCAGCGTCACTTAAAAATCAACTAAAATTTTTGGGAAACAAAAAGACTTAACAAAATCATTATTTTTATTTGACAGAAGATAATAGAGTTCATAAAAATGATTTTATTGGTAAGGCATACTATTCAAGGCTGTATTAATAAAGAAAGATAAACAAAAGAACTCTTGGTTTTTTTTTAAATTAATTTGTTGGTGGATGCGCTTTCGATTTCACCAAAAAATACTAAAAGTAGAATAACTTTTGTATCATCAACAATTCGATAAAACTTTGTTTGGCTGTTTTGGTTAGAAATGACCTCCCCTATTATCCTACACTTCTGGGACACCATACACAGCGTGAGCCCTTTTAGTCGAAGGGTCCAAATACGTATCTTTTAAAATACGCCAGCTTAAAAAAAAACCTGTTTAGGCAAAAATTGGCAAGGAACCACCTACTTTTGACACCAGACTCGAAAATCACCTGAAAAAATATATTTTAGTTATAATGGTTATGATTTGCTAAATTGCTATGAAAATGACTCCCCAGGCAGTCTCGACGCTGTAGCGCAGTCACGCTACAGCGCAAAAGTTAAATTACTTGAAAATATATACGAATACGGTCCACATTATAACAAGTACTAAAATTAAGTTATTTTCAAAATTGCACGCACGAACGGATTGAAGTATCACTTTGTGATGTGAAAATAATACAAACTGAAACGACATTCTTAAGAACTAAACTTATACAAATTATTAGTTGCTAACAAAGATTAGTAGATTTTATACTACGATGAAAAATTTAAATCGGTCAAAAAAGGGGTTTTCAAAATGATGTAGTTTTTAAATAAAACTCGACTAATATTCACAGCAACTAAAAGACTTTATTTTTAGAGTTAAGGTTACACGTTTTATTTATTTTATAAGTCTGCTCTTCTCAGCTTTATGTGCACACTCTTTTTATTTCCCATCTCCCCTCATTCGGATTTTTCTCAGTGCAACCTCAGATATGAAAATCTTCTTTGCAGCAGTGTAGGTAACTTCATCGTATACCAAAAATTCAAGATTACAACAAAAATAGGATTTAGAGCCATCAAATTATGGATTTTTGGCCATCAAAAAGTTTTAGTTCATGTTAAATAGTTAAAGATTATTTTAATGTCAAAAACGTGCGTCGAGATTGTCAGCAAAATTTTTATTTTTACAGTACTAAATTAATTTTTGCCTTCTGTGCGTAATTCCGTCTCCGTTCCGTCGAGATTGTCTCTACCTTTAGAAAAAAAACAAAATTTAATAATTTCATAGCAAATCATAAGCATTTTAACCAAAAAATATTCAATTCAGGTGACTTTGGGAAGGTCCTGGAAAATAAATATTCAGACGTACAATTTCCCACTCTTTTCGAATCCGGTATCAAAAATAGGGGTTTCCATTTTAAAAAATTATCTTCACCTTGAACGACCTTAAAAATTGATCTGAAGGTCAAAGGCAAATTTTTGACTAAACAATTTTGTTTCTAGCTGGAGTATATTAGGAGATATTTAGATCTTTCGATTAAAATGGCTCACCCTGTATGTAAGATGTCCCCTGAGTAAAAACAATAAACGTTTTTTTCAACCACTGTTTGTTATTTGATCCCAATTTATTAACCGATAACGATATATTCAGGTGCGCCCAGTTACTATAAGTGGCTCACCGTGTACTTACACGTACATACTACTTTCACTAATTTTGAATATGTCTTGGCGAAATTTTATACATAGTAACATATGAAATGCACAACCACATACACTACTCCAAAAAATTAAAGGAACCAGAATTTTGATCAATTTTTTTAGTGTTTTTTGAAGAGCTGTATCTTTGTAAAAAAACGGTCGTACAGAGATGAAAAGAAAATCATTTTAAAGCTTTAAACTTCTAGTTTGAGATTGTTTTTTGTGAGATACCGTTATCACGCAATCATAAGAAAGAGCGCAACAAAAATTAGAATTTTAATTAATTTTCTGTCGTCTCTTATGGGCGAGTATGTATTACAAAAAAATCTTACGATCTGTAAGGGTTAACAAGTAACTATTACAAAATGTGGAGAAAGTCGTTTTTTATTTTCATAATTACTTGTTCTTTTAATTGTTTTGAAAAACTTTGATCAATCTGTCCGCAAAAACGGTTTGATGGATCAATTTGAAAATAATACAGGGCTATTAGGGGTACATTAAAATGTAAAATGACCTGGCAACATTAGTCTTTTCATAAAGTATCGGTATTATTATTATTATTAAAAATTGGTTGGAATCATCAGAGGTTCCGCACTCAATGCCACGATGGGCCCAGGCAAGGAATGCAGCTGATTATAAGCAATGGATCTAGAGTCAAATACTTGCAACCTAACTCTGTTGAAAGCAGGACAACTGCACACGAAGTGAATGCAATCATCATCGTCTTCAAGGCAATCGTCGCATACAGCGTCAGAAGATAGCCCCATGCGCTGAAGGTGTACCTTAAAATAACCGTGCCCAGTAAGAGTCGCGATCAAGACTCGCAGCTGTTTCTTACTGAGAGATAAAGCAAACTTAGTGGCCCTCAAATTAGGTCCACTAACAATAAGTTTGGCAATGCGACAGCTACAAGTAGCAAGCCATTGCTGTTAATTTACTTACAGCGCAGTTTTTTATCGTCTTCTTAACATAACTAAATGGTAAGGAAGCAACTGGTTCGGGACCGATGAATTTAAACTCAGCCCCAGCTTTCGCTAGAGAATCAGCGAAATCATTGCCCTCAATACCACAATGGGCAGGAACCCACATAATCGTCACTCTATTGCTAGAACAGAGAATATGTAAAAAGTGTTTACAGTCCTTAACAAATTTGATTATCCAAAGAATTCGGCACAGATAAGCTGTCTGTACAAAAAATAAAATTTTTATTTGTAACAGCGAGATTCAATGCCTCAATTACGCAGAGCGTTAAAGCAATTAGTTCCGCTTGAAAAACTGTGCAGTACCGGCCCAGGCAGCCTGAAAAATGTAAATCAAACGAAGGGCAGTACACTCCATAACCCGAACTATTATCAGAGCTAGAGCCATCAGAAAAGAAGACTATCGACTCATACAAGTTCTCAAGAAAATCCAGTGATCTCCACTGGTCTCTCGAAGGTCGCACCACTGAATATAATTTAGAGATATTAAATTCAGATATCAGTCTATCATTAACCATATCAATTCCTGGTACTAATGATACGAAATCATTTAAGATTGTTCTATGGCCCACGACTGAACCAAGAGAGTTCCACATTCCTATGCTCTTTAGCCGAAACGCAGCAGAACATGCTGTGCTAAGAATGAAAGAATGTAGCTGTGGAAAGAATAGAATTGTTTCCATGGCAAGAAGGGGGTAGAGGCCATGGCTCCTGTAATGGCGCTACAAGCAATAATTTGTAGACCACTAAGATTAATGATTGAAGCCTTTAATTTAACTACTGGCCACCATACCATGGAGGCATAAGATAACATTGGTAGAACCAAAGATTTATAGATGAAAGACAGCATTTTGGGAGTTAAACCCCAGGTTTTCCCAAAAGCTCGTCTACACTGCCAAAAAATGGCAGTCGATTTTTGAAGTTTATACTCCAGATGAAATTTCCAGGAAAGTTTACTGTCCAAGAAGACACCTAAATGCTTAACATGGTCGGATCTGTTAATCGGCCTCCCGAAAAGTAAAGGCACAGTTAGTCCACCAATATTTCGATTCCTGGTAAATATAACCATATCAATTTTAGAAATATTAACATGTAGATCCTTTCCACCACACCACGACTCCACAATACGTAAGGCATTCTGCGTTAAGTCGGATAACACATGCAGGTGCTTTCCAGCAACTGTAATAACAAGATCATCAGCGTAGCTTTGAGCAACAAAGCCTGACTGCTGAAGTTTCACAAGTAGATCGTCAATCACCAAAAGTCATAACAGGGGTGAGGGCACACCTCCCTGAGGACAACCTTTGGCAACTTTGACCGAGATTGAAGCATTGTCCACGCCAACCTCAACGATGCGAGATTTGAGCATACAATCAATCCATTTTACAATGGTGGGATCAATACCAAAATTGGTACAGGCGTTAATAATCGACGAGAACGATGTACTGTCAAAGGCTCCCGCAATGTCCAAGAAAGTACCTACAAGAAACTCTTTATTATTGAGGGATCTTTCGATCCTAGTGACAAGTTCATGTAGAGCCGTTTCACAGGATTTACCTACCCTACAAGCATGTTGCATGTTACTGAGTGGGGAATTAGATAAATATTTATCTCTAATAAATCTGTCGACAATCCTCTCTAATATTTTAAGAAATGTTGAGGACCGACTGATAGGCCGAAATGCTTTGGGATCAGTGTAATCTGATTTGCCAGCCTTCGGTAAGAAAACAACGTTACTCTTGCACCAAACCGGAGGAACAATACTAAAAGCAAGGCACGCTTTGAAAAGGTGGACCAGGTGGTCCCTAATAATAGAAAAACTATGCTGTAATACAGCCGGAAAAATCCCATCAGGACCACCTGATTTGTATGGTTTAAAGGAGAAAATACTCCAACGCACAACTTCGGACGTAACTATCCGAACCGCTAAATCCCAGTCAGGAGCTTCATTGCAATTCCTATTGGTTAGAGAGTGAGCAAAATCAGAATTAACGATGGCCCACTCAGGAAAATGAACAGAAAGAAGCAACTCGTTTGCTTCTTTCTTCGAAGAAGTGAGCTTGCCATTCGATAGACGAAGAGCATCAAACCTACAGGTGTCATTTTTAGCCAACGCTCTATTTTGTCTGGCGACCGCAGAGAGACTATTCATTTCCTCACAGAAGTTTGTCCATGCGGTTCTGTGAGCGGATCTTAAGCTTTTCTTATACTCCTTTTGAGCTATTAGGAAACTATCCCAATCGCATTTAAGATTAGTATATTTTGCTTTATTCTTCAGTTTCCTAGTAAGTTTCCTTTGTTTTTTAAAAGCAGAGCACCAGAAGGGTCTATTCCCAATCTTTTGTTTGGTAATAAGTGGACACGAATTTTCAAAAGCTGTCGAGCATGCTTTTGTCAGCTTATACGCTTGTAACTCAATGTCCTCAACCGAGCAAATATCCATAGCAGGATGAATTAGAGAAATAAGTTCGAAAGAGAATAGATCCCAATTGGTTAATTTACGATTACGATATGGTTTAAGAGGTGGTCTTCTAATGTTGAAGTTAAAAGAGATACACTTGTGGTTAGAAGTGAGAATATCGTTAGTCACCCTCCAATTTAAAACTAAATCAACAATAGGCAACGAACACAGACTTATATCAATAACTTCCCTTCGCGTATAATTGACAAAAGGCTCACAGCCTTTATTGAGTATTTCTAGCTCAGACGAGCTTAAATAATTTATCAGAGCAGAGCCCGGGTTATTAATATTAGTGCTACCCCACAGAGTATGGTGCGCGTTGGTATCACAACTATTTAAGAGGGGAATATTTTTATCCGTACTACACTTTAAGAGTTCTGTAAGTTTCTCCGACGGGGGAGGATGAGAAGAATCAAATGGAAGATAAACTGAGGCAACAATCAGTTCAGTGCAAGCATTACAAGATTCGAAAGTGATCAGAACAGCTGAGAGATCAGCCGAACTGCATTCGTGAATAAGAGAAGCATTGATATTACTAGAAATATAAATGCAAGCTCTAATTTTATTGACAGAATTATTTGAAAAAATTCTGCCATTAGGAATATTTAGTCCACAAACAGAACCATCGAGAAGATAAGGTTCCTGAATAAAACATAAATCTATATGCGATCCAGTAAGCAACTTCCTTATTTCAAATGAAGCTGACTTACTGTGGTGCAAGTTAATCTGTTTAATTTCAAGCATGGAAGTCATATTAACATACCAGCAACTGAAACAAAAAAAAAACGTAGAGCTTATGGTCCAGAGACAACCTTAAACAAGATCTTCTCAAGAACATATTGTAAACAAAGGCCTGAACCAATAATATACTCATAGGTCTTAGAGTCAGCCCTGAGAAAAATCGATTGACGATAGGCCTCTCGTTCGGTAGATTTACTAAAACAACCTAAAAAGTTGTCTTTTTTACTTTTTTCAAATTAGTGTTGAGGACAAAAGGATCTTTTTTGATTCACAGTCAGATATCTCAGCAAAAAGTTGACGTAGAGACACCAGAAAGAAATTAAATTGACGCCTAATTAACCGACCTATGCATTGGTTTCACTTAAAAAAAAATTCCCGAGCCCGTGGATCCATACAAAAAAAAAAATCGATTTTTTTTTTCGTACTCTTTCTTATGATTGCGTGATAACGGTATCTCACAAAAATGTTTTGCTCATAAATCTCAAAACTAGAGACTTGAAGCTTTAAAATTCTTTTATTTTCATCTCTGTACGACAGTTTTTTTCAAAGATACAGCTCTTCAAAAAACATTAAAGAAATTGAAAAAAATGTGTGGTCCTTTAATTTTTTGGAGTAGTATTGTATAGTGTAAGATTATACAGATGACAGTTTGTGGTATATTATCATTCAAAATTAAAAGTTTATTAATTTAAGCAAGGACTCAAAATAGTACAATACAACGATGATTGAAAATTTGAAACCGCCCCATCTATTGTAAATTAAACATCAATATTAATTAAAAAGATTTTTTTGTTTATTGTGACATTTTTATTTTTTTTTATTAACACTAGGAAATAAATTATCATAATCTATAAGGGTCATCGCTGTCAAAAAACGGCGATAGATGGATTAACTCTAAAGATGGCACTACTAGTTTTTTTAAATATTTTTTTTTTTGTAGCATCAAAACAAAAATATCACAACACACGAATTAAACAGACAACTACATACATAGACGTTGAATTATAAAACAAAAATTATTTTTTTTTATTTATGTACCAAAAATTAAAAATTATTAAAGCTGACATCTTTAGAAGTTATACCGTACTATGTTTTCACGTATTAAATAATACTGCATTATCGATAAATCTGCCTATGTCATTGACCGCTAGTTTACTATGGAAAAGTATAGCTATGTCCCTTATAGATTGTTATAATTTATTTGACACTAGGAAAAGTACTATCAGTGCCATCTCTGATTATATTTTGGAAAGTGTTTTATAAGACAAAATGTGACAGCTAATTCTTCAGTGCAATTGTATGAAGAAAATATTCTTTAATAAAAATATTTAAATATTCTTTTATTCCTTAATTTTAAATAAGATTTGACAGCGATCGAAAATTGTATCTTACAAGTTACAATAGACTTTCACCATAATTCTGATAGGTGGCGCGTTACCTAGTGTCAATTACACTTTTATATATGTATTGTATAATTTGAAGTGTAATATACTGTACTTAATATACTGGAACTACTTAATATACTAAATAATTTAGTTAGAAAAATAAAAAAATCACGCAAAAATTAAATGACGGAATTTTAGTATACTATGTTACCAAAATTTTGTTCATGTTCAATTATCCGTGTTTACTTATCTGTAACACAACTTAAATAAATTTTTGGGGTTGTTTGATACACGGATTTGATTTGTAACTTTTGTTTTTTTCTCTTTTTTCTTTCACGATTTATTTAAGTTATGTTTGGTTATCACAAGTGTTTTGCGTAAGTAACATTTCGTTAAATATAAATCAGAGGTCGTATTTTTTACAAAAGGCTAGAAGCGAGTTTTTATCTTTTTTTCTTAGCTATAATATAATGTAACATAATTTGAGTAAAAATTCGGCCCCCTCTATTAACCAACCTGACTAATATAACTTATAAGTATGTATATGTATTCTCAAGGTATTATGTTCGATCTACGTTCGAATTCTTCTCTGTTTCATTTATGACTCAATATAAATGATAATACAACAGCACAATCGAATAATAGTAATTTATTTACTCGAAACGGATTTAATTAATTGGCTTAAAAGTTAAACCAACATAAGTAAACTATCCATTCATAAGTAAACGCACTATCATTAAGTATAATTAAATTTCTATTTGAATAAAACTACAAGTTATTTATACATAAAGGTGAGTTATTATATCAAATAAGTATGTACGTATAGTACAAGTATATTGTAGAAACCAGTTTTTTGCTAGCGGCTATTCAAATTACCATAACAGAATCTAGAATTTATAATATATTGTTGGTGAATTGACAAACTATTGATAGTTTGTAATTTTTTAATATGCATTTATTGCATTTTAAAACTTTCAGTTGATTTGATTAACTACACTTATCCTGGATCAATTTAGGAACCAGTTTGATTAAATTAAAAGTTTTCAAAATTTTGCGACTATTTGGTATTTTATGAATTTTAATATTAAATAAATCAAACTCAGATGGAATTGTGTAAAGTTAGAAAAACACTTTGTTTTAATTAAATTCCGCTCGTTTTTTTTTTTAATTTTTTGCACGATAACAGAAATTTGTGTTTGCTACATATTATTTTATGTAAATTGGGGGCTCTTCAAATCTGTCTGATTTTTTAGGAATAACTTTTTTAACTAAATTTAATTTCAAATTACAGAAAAGTTTCTTTGCTGAATCAAAACACAAAAAAAAAAAAAAAAAAAAAGTGTGACGTTTAACAAAATAAAAATAAGTTTTATCTGGCCACTGATGTATATAAATAATGTAGTTTTCAACTGATTTGTTTTTATTCATACGATCAATCGTTACTTGATCAATAAAATGACTCTGCAGTTTTGTATTACGATTTTTTTTTTCATTGCTTGCAAAATTATTTACACCATTTGTATATAGTTTAAAACTTGTTCCAGTGGTACACAACATATAGTAAATTTTTGGGTTGTTTTGTTCCGCTCACACTACTTCCATATTCCTAATAACACTGTATCGTGATTTCAACTCAACATATCAAAAAAAAAAAACTATTTACTTTTATTTTCTTATACAATACAATACGATACACAAGGAGAGGCGGCGTATATAGAATGATTAGAAAACGAAAAGAAATGAGAAAACTCTTGGTGTCTGTTTTGTATGTTTCTGATTCATGCTCATGAACTTTCAAAGTTCCACTTTGAGTTGTTTTGTTGTTGTTCTTGATTATGTAACTACAATGAAAGTAAATTGAAAATGAAAATGGATTTATATAAAAAAAATCTTAAATAATATATAATTGTTCTAGTTTGTTTACAGTTGTATAAAAGAAAGTATATATAGTTGATCGCATTTTATTGGTTGAGGTTTTCATCACGGGGTGTAATATTGATACTACTTTACACTATTTAACCTTTGTCATTTTCGGAACTACTTAACTGCCTGATTGCTATGAAATAAATAAAATTTAAAACATTTCAATGCATTCATTCGTGATGATGCGTTTAAAAGATTTATATTAAATCACAACACAAATAGGCAGCGAACTCATTAAAATTAAAAAAAAATATAAAATTTAGCTTGTGTGGGGGGTCAAAGTTACAGATTTTCATTATGAAACTCATAAAAATTTAATCTCAAAAGATTTATTTGATTTAATGTTGATTATTCGAGAGGAAAAAAATTGTATTTCATTAGTGATTCATTATATAACAGCCAAGCTCGGTGAGGAGATTTGCACACATCTTAATAATTGATCTTACCTTAAATAAAATTAACATTTTAATGTATGCTATTAAAATTGTAATTTGAATAAAATCGCTAACAAAATAAATTCTATATAAATTCATTATAAGTATTAGATCACCAGTAGGCAAAAACAGGTTGGTTCGGTTCAGTCAACGTTTTAGTAAAATTAAAAATTACAGATCGCACTTGTCGCAATTTGTTTTTTAATTGAACTAATCGGTATCAATGTATGTTCTTTCTTGTGGTGTATAAAACGGATCGTAGTAGTGGTCAGAAGTATCGGATCTCTCCTAAAGTTAGTTGAAAAGGCTAGTATTTAACCTACAATTAATATTCTTTATTAAAAATTCTTATATGTACATATGTATATTTGTCCGTTTTTGTTTGCATTTTTCCGCGAGAGGTTGATTTTCACTAAATATTTATTTAGCAATTCATTCACTATAGCCTGATGAGATGAATGAAAAACGATCAGTAATTAGTAATCCTCGTCAGAACAGATCGTAAAATATTTGTCTATTTAGAAATTCTGGAATAACTTAATGTTTAAAGTCATTGTTCACTCTATTCAGTAATAATTGATTCGGTTTCAACCTGTTTGTGTAATTATGTACACGGAAAAAACTAGAGTTGTTACCACGAAGGAAACGGATTTTTAATTGAAGAAAATGTACTGTTTCTCCATTTAAAAACTAATTTTCTTATTTCTCTCGCGTTTTTCTTCATGTAAGATTTGTGTTTCTTGAAATGATAAAAAAAATCTTGAGTTAAAATTTGTTGCTTAATTGTAATCTGAGATTCAGTTTCTTGTATCTATAACTGCTCAAAATTCTTGATTGAAGAAAAAAAAACGAAAGGAGAAAAATACGATTGTTTTGTTTTCAATTTTTCTTGCAACTAGAAATTGACTGTTTTCTCAAACTATATTGTCCAATTTTCTTGGAATTGGTTATTTTAAAAATAAAAAAATTTCTTGATCAATACAAATGCAATTTCTTGATTCAAGAAACTATTGAAATGATAATGATAAGATTGAATTTTTCTTAAATTAGAAATAGAACCTTTTCTCAAAATATAAGTATTATCCAATTTTCTTGAAATCATCCATTTAAAAAATTTAATACATACATATATTGAAATAAATAAATGAATTTCATAAAAGCATTTTTATGTTTTATTTCAAATTTAATTATTTATGGTTTGCAAACATTTGTGGCGAGTACTGTATGCAATGAGAGATTAGGGCATTTTGTACACCTGCTAACTTTGTTCTTTTTTATAGCTGAAATAATTGGGTTACAATACCCAACTAAGTTGGGTGTTTAGAAATTTGATTAGCCGGTATACTAGTATAATTTGGAAAATATAGTATAGCATTCCGAATAATTTAGATTGTTTTTAATTAGATGGCACAACAAGGAAATATTTATTCTATCTTCGAAACAACTAATTTGTCTATGTTATTCTTGAACTAAGAAAGAATCTTCAATTGAAGAAACTATTCCCTAATAAATTCTATTAACAAGAAAATTATGATTTTACGTCTCTCAGGACAAGAAAACATTTTCTTCGCTTAAACGATCTTATTTAAAAATCGCATTTTTCATTTGAACAAAAATTTCTTAATCTGAGAAAATATTTTTAATACAAGAAATTATTTCATAATATGAAAAGCTTGTTTCTCAGAACAATAGAATAAAATATTTCAACTAAGTAAGCCTTTCTTGAGACGAGAACATTATTGTTAAATTGTTATAATTGTATGTAGTAATACCTCGTACAACGCTCTAGATGCGTTCCTGTAAATTGAGCGTAATAGGAAACAGCGCTATAAGAGGCAAGAAATACATTGAAATGTAGGGGTTACGCTACTTTTGTGGTAAATAAATATCATTTTTTTCATTTTTTAGTGTTTTTAATTCATTTTTAAATAAAACATCCAAAAACTTAAAAATAATAAGATGATAAAATTCATTAAATTCAACTCTTTGCGAAAAATCGATCCAATGTAGACTGCCGTTGATTCAATCGTTTCTCATTTAAAAGTTCAGTGTACGGCGTAAGACAATTTGCAACACCTCTCTGGATAAAACCAGCGCATTAAAATCAGGATCATTGTCTGTTAAAACATTTAAAGCTTGGGAAATTATTTCTAAATTTTCTTGCAAATTTTTTTTTGTTAATTTCTTTGGGTGACACTTTCGTCATCTTCACTTTCGAGGGTTTGGTATGATTCTTTTACGATTTCGATTAAATCTTCGTTTGGAAAGCCTGCGTCGTCCAAATTTATGATTTCTTCTACGTCCTCGCTAACTAGATCATTGAACCCCACATAGGTACAGGTATGTAAAAATGTAAATCCCCGAAATATTTAACAAAAACGGACAAAAATAAAAAACAGGTAAAAAAAACCCAAATTTTTTGTTTTTTACTATTCTTTTTTATGATTTTTTGATGTTTTGAATTTTTTTTTATGATTTTAAAAAAGAGCGTAATAACGAAACAGCGTTGTAAGAGGGCGCGTTGTATGAGGTATTACTGTATATACCATTATATAATGAATGTTCTTACCAAAAAAAACATTCTATCGCGAAACTTAAACAGTGAAAAACGTAAAATTTTTTGTGATTTTGAAAGTGGGATTTTGTGAAAATTTTCTTTTGTTAACTTAGATGATTTTTAAACAAACTTAGATTTTTTTTTTTTGTAGAAAAAGGATTTCTGTAAACATTTAAAAATGTTTTTAATATTTTCTCCCGCCTTGCTCGATACTCAAATGCCTCAGATGTTCAAAACATATGTAGGTAAGTATTTCTGTTATAAAATACCTACAAGAGAATTACTTTAAAAAAGTCCTATTTCCTGTTTTACAGAAAAAAAACTGCTAAAAATTATTGGCATTAATTATGTTGGCACAGAAGAAGGCAAAATATGAATTTATTACATGTAAAGAAAACAATCTAACACATTTAAATCATTTGATTTACACTTCCAAATGGAATTAAAATATTTAAACCAAATTTATTATCTAGTGATACTTTTTGTAATAATGTTTGATAATTAAATTCTTAGTTAAAACACAATTATAAGCTTAGTTCTAAGTCAAAATTATTTATAAAATTATAATTATTTATATTTAAATATAATGAACCAAATAATAATCGAAATTATCAAATTTGTATTTAAATATTTTCTGTATCTGATGGTGGAATAAAAAAACACAAAAATTAATTTTCATTGTTTGTATTATTTTAAACAACCATTTCACAAATCGAAGAAATATTTCTGAAACGAAGAATATGGCGTAACCACACCTGAAGAAATATTGCATTG
Organism: Tipula helvola; assembly: GCA_963556165.1. Lineage (NCBI taxonomy): Eukaryota > Metazoa > Arthropoda > Insecta > Diptera > Tipulidae > Tipula > Tipula helvola. The sequence goes on along the minus strand of OY744482.1, from coordinate 80,694,925 downwards.
TCACAAGAAAAGCGTTTCTCTAGTGAAGAATATTCAAGTTCCCTGGAAGAAGAAAACCGATGCATACAAGAAAACACACACAATAGATTTATAAATTGTTTCCTATAGTCAAGAAATAGCAAGTTTCTTATAAGAAATAAACGGATGCATACAAGAAAATCCAAACAATAGATTGGTAAATTTTTACTCTTCTCAAGAAAATATGTGTTTTTTAGCAAGAAAATATCTGTTTATTTACAGAAAATGCTACTTAAATAAAGAAACGAGATTTCTCACCATAAAAATTTCTAGTTTTCAATCAAAAGAATCGGTTTCTACAAACAAACCGATTTTGTTAAACTTAAGAAATAAGAATTAACCATGAAGAAAACCATATTCTCTGTATAATCACGTTTTCTTGAATCAAGAATTTAGTTTTCTCATATCAAACAATTAAGGATTATTTTAATATTTTAAAAGAATTTCAAATTGAGAAATGTAAAATCGGTGGTGAGAAAAATTTCGTTTAGCTGAAAAAAGATGTGCACATTTTCTTGAACTAATCCGTTTTTTCTTCATATTAGAAATTATTTTTTTTCCGTGTACTCCCGGATTGGGCCGTCTCATAATTAAGCCAAACAAATGCGTATTTGGCATTAGATTTTCTCAGCCATTTTCAGAATTTTGCCATAAGAAAATCGAGTTATGGTAATAATTGATGCGAGCACACAAAGAGAAATCAAAGATTTTGTAGCAATGGTGGATAACACGTGCCACGAAGAAATTGATTACTGCAAGATATATTTGGCCGAAGATAAACTTAGATATAAACCAATGATCAAAATCATGTATGTTGTGTCAAAAATCTAAAATACATCGGCATACAAAGGCTCAGACAGTCAATATCGACATTCTTTCAGCTCGATTTGAGTATATATCCAAACGGGCCAGGTCGGTTCACTTCCACCATCTGACCGCAAACACGGAAAAAAATAAACTGGTCCTCAGCTAAGAAAACGGACTTTTAATTCAAGAAAATGTACTTTTTCTTGATTTAAAAGCTAATTTTCTTATTTCTATCAAGTTTTCTTCATGTAAGAATTGTGTTTCTTGAAATGAAGAAAACTCGAAAGAAATAAGAAAATTAGCTTTTAAATCAAGAAAAAGTACATTTTCTTGAATTAAAAGTCCGTTTTCTTAGCTGAGGACCAGTTTATTTTTTTTCTGTGAATGTTAAATTCCCACATTTTTTGCGTTACATCGTCCCCTTGACAATCACAACAGACCAGGTTTCACAATTTCAATCCAAGCTTTTTACGCGATTAAGCAAACTACTAAGCTCAAACAGAATGCGGATTACCTCGTATCATCCACAATGAAATGTGATGGTCAAGAGGTTCCACCGGCAATTAAAAGCATCATCAATATCCCGCTCTGACACTATTCACTGGGGGGAAGAACTTCCAATTTGCATGTTAGGGATTAGAGCAACTGTCAACGGTAACCTAAAACGTTCACCCGCAGAGGTGGTTATGGGCGGACACTTCGAATACCTTGCAAATATTTAGATCAAAATATGTCTGAGATTACACATGAGGAGTTTAAAACCAGTAGAAACATGCCCACAGCAATCTGAAAAACACCTAAATCATTAGATAAAGGCTTTCGTCAGAATGGACGTTTCGAAATTTCGTAGACATTTTGTGATAGCTGCCAACGGTAAAAATCAATCAATATCGATTAATCGTTTAAAGCCCGCTTTCGGAATTATGAGCAACGGTATGGTGCACCGTGTTAAATTTTTTCTATTTTAAAATGTTAATAAATTTCTCTTTAAAGCATAAACGTGTAAAACGCTGGTTGGGAAGTAGTATGATCCCTATTTGGCCCTTAGTTTCACACTATTTAGGAGTACTTACAGTAAGACAAATCATGATCAACTTAGGATTGTATGTGTTGATTCATCTTAAACGGTGTTCGTTTACTGTACATTCGTATATACATATTTCGGACATTTGGAGAAATACAATTCAATGCATATAAATATAACATACACGCAAATCATCATTGTATTAAAATATTTAACTTCATTTTTGATTCATTCAGTTAACAGCATCAGAGAAAATAAAATTAATTAAATTAATAAATTACACCTTAAAATGACGAGTAACTATCCACTCATTATTCACTCACTGTTTACTGGATTTATAATTATCCCTTTCGTTACTCACTGAATGAATAATGATTGATAATTTTACTCATTACAAAGGACCACAAAAAAAAAAGTAAAATACACAAGACAGCCATCACATATACTAGGTGTTTTTTTTTTTGGGTTGCTGAATATGAATCCGAAGCCTAAATTGACCCATCACGTCACATTTTTGCGCTAACCTAAAAAATTAGTCGAAATTAGCAAAAATTACGACACATTTTTAGGCTAGCGAAAACAAATGTGACGTGATGACCAAAATACACCTAGTACATGTGATGGCGTTATTGTGTATTTAACCTTTTTTGTGGTGCTATGTTATTTTTAAGTAAATTCATGCATTATTCACTGATTATTTACCGATTATCCACTCATAATTCACTCATTTTTCACCAAATATTCGCTCATTATTCACCGATGGATAATAATTTGACTCAATATTCACTAATTATTCACTCAGTATTACATATTTAGTTTATCTCTCATTACTCACTCACAATTCACTCATTATTCATTCATTATTAACTGATTATTCCTGAAAGATGATTACTAATGTTAATCATTAATGAGAGAATAATTAGTGAATAATGGGCGAATAATGTGTGAATAATGAGTCAATAACGATTGAATAATAATCAGTGAATAACGATAAAATTGTGAAAGAATAATCTGTAAATAATAATCAGTGAACATTGAATAAATAATGTCTGGATAATGAGTTAATATAATTAAACTGTGATTTTGGTGTCGTTCATTTTGGGAGGAGTTCTTCCTTCTTGTTACAAGCGTTTCGGAAGGCGTATTGAATTTTTTGCGCAGATAATTGGACATTATGAAATTTTGTTAAAAATCTAATTGTACGTCAAAATATATCGCACAGCAAAATAATAAGGGTTAGGTACGGATGACCGCTTTTCAAAACCCTGTAACGAGTAAACCGAGTTTGTAATTTTGGAAAATGCTAATTTAATTTTGAAGAAATTTTGAAATACTAATTATAATAAAAATCAGAAATACATCACTGCTAAATTAAGTTTTGTTTACAAAACTGTAAATTACCACAACTGACAGACAGACAGAAACCATTTCGAAACCCATTTTTTTGGACTCAGGGGACCACAAAACAGATAAATCTCCAAAAACCTCAAGGTAAAAAATTGTCATACATATTTTATTTTACTTACGATGAAAAAATACGTCAAATCACAAATTTTTGGAAGTCGTGTTTAAATTTTTTATTTTTTATGTTTTCAATTGGTAGTACTAGTTAAAAAAAAACATTTTGTAGAAAATGATTTTTTGTTGTTGTTGTTTAAAATACAGGGTGTCAAATTTAGAGAAAAATGATGAACATGATGTGTTTATGGCTATAAAAGGAAAAATAAATATCCGATATTTATGATATTATAGGGCTTATTTTAAAGGTAAGTTAATACGGATTAATAAAAAAATATAAAAATGGTAAGTTCTTAAATTTATTCATTTTCAAATTTCCCGCCAAAATTTTATTTTTGAATTTTCTCAATGATCGCCCAATTTTTTTTTTTTTTTTTTTTTTAACATCTCTTCTGATGATTTCTGCCGTCCGCGAATACACCTTCTTATAATCTGAAGCAAGTTGTACTAGTAATCGGTCCGCTAAAAATGATGCACTTGCCATTCCATATACCATTAAAAAGTTGAATGGCTGCAGCTCATTTCCTATCTTCCGTATATATCCAAATTTGACGGAACATTTATCTTAATAAAATTTGAAACAAGGTCGGTTGAAAGGTTGAACCCACAGCCAACTCGCCATTCAATGATACGCCATTGATGATACGCAACTGGTGAAAAAATGACAAGATTTATCGGCAGTTTGTAATAACCAACTTTGCCTCTGATGAAGAGACACATCCACCATTTACACCGACATATTCTATACCCCCTAGTAAAATGAAATATTTATTAGAAAATACCTAACTAATGCACTCGGTTCTCTCTTAAGCAGTCCCTTCAGATACTGGATAATGTGGATAATGTCTCATGTATATTCGTTTCGGATAAGTCATGGAATGATTGCCATTCCCGATAACCTAACTTCCGAACCGTATGCTTGCGTGTTAATAAGCGTTTGATCGAAATTGACGGCATAAAAATTATTAGTCTTAGACCGATGTAGACTTTGTAATTTTGAAACTATAAAATACACAACATCTTAATGTCAAATTGAATAACTCATTATCAACCGTCATTTATTATTAACATGAATCTAATTAGAGAATTTCAATTTATGAAGGTGTGCATCTCACAGGATACAGTTTTAATCTAACTCTTATTTATTTTCAACTATTTACAATTTATCGACGTCTTATCAAATCAAACAACACCTCCATCGGTTTAAATCAGAATATCGATCCCCAAAAATGTACTATCTTCATTGCATCCCTACATCCATTTGATCCATTTTAATCGACGGATCCAAATATCTCCTAAAATACGCCAGCTACACACAAAAATGGTTCACACTAAAATTTTCGAGGTCAATTATAGGGGTCATTTATCTGTATTACTGACCTTGACCTTGAAGTCAATTGAAGGTCAAGGTAATTTTTTTAAGTCGAACTCCCTATTTTTGACACCTGATTCGAAGAGAGCGGCAAATTTTACAATCAAAATGATATTTCAAAGATTGTTATTGTGACCTTGAGAAGGTCAAATCGAAGTTAAATGTTTTAAAAGCACTCAGAAGCTGTTATTTCGAATTTGAGCGGTTTCCTGAGCCTACTAACGTTTAATGTATCGTTAACAGGTAGGTAGCAAACGTGTCAATGAGATTGACTTTAAAATCAATTTTCAAGGTCATATGAAAGTCAACATAATTTTTCAAACATGCAGCAGAACAGATTTACGCCATCATATTGGAGCATTTCGTTGCCGATACCATCCTCACCGAGTGACCACTTCATATTATGATGGAGGAGGTGCGGTGGTAAGTCGACACGACTTTAATATCGCATTGAAGTAAGAGAAGTTGTTGCTCGGAGGGTGGTGCCTGTTTATTTGTTTATTATCGTGTTGTTGTGATTCCAAAAATACTCAAGGCTCATGTTGGTTGAGGTTTCTTAACAAAAATATTTTACAGGTTGGGCTGTTAACCCAGCGCTAACAACCTGTAGAATGACCACAGCCCTCACACTTTGGCCTACTCCTTTAACAGAGTAGTTTCTAGAGGCCACCACGAATTCTGAATTGTTCTTCCTTAAAGCATGGTCAAAAATAAAAATTCAAGATCTTCATGTAAAAATTTAGTTTTGTTTATCTTTACGCGTATACGCATTGGAAAAATATTAACCAGTGTACTGTACAAAACATATGGCCTTGATTTGGTAGCGCACATACAGGCGAATTTCATCTTTTTGGTTAATGATGGTAGTTTATCGTAGAATATTTCTAATTGTTTTCAAAGTTGTTTGTTGGCAGCAATATTTTTTTTAAATAATATTTCCGAGCTCGTGAAACTAGATTGACTTTTATGTTTCACTAAACTTGAATTTAGCAAACAATTACTTCTTGATATCCGTTGTTACTTTTCAGTCATTGCGTTATCGATAATTTAATATCAACTCTCGTGCAACGAATCACTAAATAAACCATAATAGATAATTAAAAAACTTGTTCGCAGCCCTGAAGTATAAAGATATCCGCTTGGTATTTAAATAAATTCGAATACATTTAAAATACTTTGAAAGTAAAATTTACTAACTTTCTGCTATTTTTGCAATTTCATAATATTTTGCTGAGTAATTAATTTGGCGTTAAATTTTTCGACATTTTCGATTAAAATAAATAATTATGAATTTATTTTTTAGTAATCGAAAAATTAAATAAAAAAAAATTCTAATAATTTTTGGGGCATTTTACATTCGAGTGTGTGTGTCTGTGTTTGCTCAACGCCGGTAGAAATATTTTATATGTATTTCCAAGCTACCTATAATTTCGTTTAGTTTGTTTCACCATTAAGGCTGTATGGTACTCAAAAAAAATTTCTGTTTTGGAATCGATATTTAAATGTCCAAAAATGCGTCTAAACTGTGTCTATACTAAAGAAAAATATCGTTTTGTATTTTTGTTTTATTTTGATGTAAAATAAATATAACTGTATGTCGACTTGTCTTATTTCCCTTTTTTCCAGAATAAAATTATAAACTATTTCGGTTATTCATTTTCGTTGTTTCTATGGCAACTCAGTATGTTAAAATGTATAATTTATTATAAAACGATAAGATCCTGGACATTCACCATTTTTTGGGATTAGCCATCTCGTAGAGTAAAAAGAAATCAAAAATTAGCCGAGGTCATACCCATTTTTGACAAAAAAAAATTTATTTATCGATACTGAATTTGTTCGTATCGATAAATATGTCGATATTCTTAGTATTTTGATTATATCTTTCTTATTTTATTATTAATCTTTATAATCGTGAATTAATCCCTCAAAAATATCTTTCTGCATAGGTCAATATAAAAGATATACATGGTTTAGCGAGAAAAACTTAAGAAAATTGAATTTTCCGTAAGCACCATTATCCAAAATTTCGTCAACTTTGAATTTTTATTACGGATAAACTATAAAAAATTTTGAAATAATCCTGTATTAATCCCTCAAAAATACCTTACGCTTTATCAATAAAAAAAAAATTTGTGAATTGATAAATATTTGTAGCCACAAACTGATTTTTGCGATACCCTTATTTTGGTAAAATGAGTACCATACAGCCTTAAATAGAATTTAGTTTTAGTTAAGAAAATTTTATTCCAGTGGAGTTTGTTTTGTTTTGTATATTCCATTGCTATATATATATATGTATATATATTACATAATCGATACATAAAATTTGCATTAAAGCATAAAACAGAAACAGCGAAAACTAAAATGTGGAAACAAAACCCCATTAATGCAGAAGAACTATATAATTTCGCCACAGGCCATTAGAAGTAAAAACTCTAAATATAAGTATATACGATGTATATAAAGTACGTAATATGTGTACAGAAAATTGTATCAGCGAAGAGGGGAGCCTGAAAAAATAAAGGCTCAGTATAAATATGTGAATCTATAGGCAAAAAGCATAATGGGTGTGGATCTACACAACCAAAAATATGTATAAGTCTTGTTTATATGTATGTACATCGATAATATATCGTTTCGTGTCGATTGGTTTTTAATAGAGAAACCCCAATTCGCTCTCTGTTTTGCCCACCTTGACACATAAGACTGTGTGTGGTAATAATTGCAAGCAAAAAAAAAAACATTTATTTTCAATTCGATTTTAGCTGTAAATATTTATGTTATTATGTTGACAAATTTATTTTCGCATTTTTATTATAAGAGCTAGCTATATGGTATGTACAAGGGGAGATGGATTTATTTCGCCATAACAATTTACTACTGGTTTACACGTTTTACAAAAACTATTACATTGTTGTTATTTATATTATTTAATGCAATACGAATTATGGATCGAATTGTTTGTTCAGCAGATAATAAAATAAAAACATAAATTACAATAAAACCTAGTTATTCACATATTGAAAACTTTGTGCTATTTTGAAAATAGATCAAAACTATTCCAGAACAAAATTACATATACAGGTTTGATACGAAATCACAGTTGACTCAATCAAAATGTTGACATATAAAATTGTAAAACCAACCACTTTACGCATTATGTTATAAAAAATGATACAAAACGTAAATTAATTCGAGTATTACACACACATATCTTATTTTACATACAAATCACACAGTCTAACAGCATAGAAACCCTCGATATCAAATTAATAAAATATGAAACTATTTTTTACAACAATAACAATAGCCAAAAGAACTAATTAAGCATATTTAAATTAAAAAATTTCGCTTATGCTTGAATTAATTTAATTTTTTTTTTGTTTTTCTTGTTTGGAATCGATTCTTCTTCTTTTAGACATATTCTCAAGATGATATTATAATAAAGCAGCATAATATGAAGAATAAACCGATACCCTTTGAAATATTTTCTTATACTATAATCACAAACAACTAATAATAGCTTATATTCCAAATCTATTGGCATGGATGCTCTACCTAGCATTATACTTACTCTATGAATCTACATCAAATGGTCCCAACTATATTTTTCAAATCCATTTATAATTGACCTTACCTGAAATTAAATAAAAACAATTATTAATTAATAAAATTTAAATATTATTAACAACAAAAAAATAACCTAATCAGTGAAGACCATGACAACTAGAGTGTTAAACTTTTTGTTTGATATTGGAAAAAGTTTAAAATTATGAAAATCGTGCGTTCAATTCAATTTAAAATATGTGAATTATTCAAATAATTGTATTTTGTAATATTTTATTCATAAATACCGGATGATATCGCAAAAATATCTGAAACTTCGAATATTTCCAATTTTATTTTGCTCTTTTAGTAATAAACTAATAACCAAAGCGAGCGATATCATTAAATTTTTGTACAAAGCAAAATGAGATGTTGCTTAGCGAGCGGTAAGGAATCAGGGAGTTTGACTTAATCTACATACCAGACATCAAAAAAATCTTTCACAAAATGCTCTTTTATTACAAAATTGATGAATAAGAATAAATAGATCAGAGCCTTCTGTATAAATAAGAGCCTCCAGTTTAAAACTATATGGGAAAACGATTATTATCATTTACTAAAGTCTATTACAATTATGAGGTTTGGTTTGATTTTATATTAAAGGGTTCATAAAACAATTTGATTTGATTAAAAAATCGAGTTTTGAAAATATTTATTTCTTAGTGAAAATCGCCTTGACAAATAAAGTATTTCTGAACTCTTAGACCATAGAATAGTATGGACCGCTAGCGAAGTAACGTTTCCATATAAAATTGTAAAATAGCTTGTCTCCAACAGCTGCAGCGCAAAGTAGCCTTGTGACCGATCCGGTAACTATGGTAACTATATCAACTTAAGCTTGCTCTAGTTATCGGATCGGCCACAAGGCTACTATCTGCGCTGCAGATGTTGGAGACAGTTAAAAACCATTTCTGGCGGGGGTTCATTCTATTCTATGGTCTAAGTCTGAACTTTATTAAAAAATTGTTGTTTTTGTAATATACGCCATAATAATCTCTTTCATTTCCTCCATTCAAATTTGAATTCGAATCTTTCTACTGTTAATTACTTCGGTCTAAAAAGACCAAAGTATTGAAATCCTGTCAAAAATGATGAAAAATTTGCTTGGATCAAAACCACTTTTCTCGACGTTTTGAAAGTCCCTGAGTCTGAAAAAGTAAAAAAAAAAATGTCCGCCCTTCTGTCTGGACGTCTGTACTCATGGTATCTCGAGATCGGCTTGTCCGATGTCAAGGCGGAGATTTGATAAGCTTCTGGAGTCTGTATGCTAAGAGGATCGGGTACCTGTCATATAATTGACCCAAAACACCTGGTAATATAAATATTTACGATTTTTTTTTTATATAGTATGTTGGTTTGATTATTGAATTGGGCATTGAATTTGAAGTTGATTTGAACGTTGGATTAGGATGTAGTTGGGGTTGGATTAGGATGTAGTGAGTAGTTAACCAATTTTTTATATATGCTGGTTTGAGGATTGAGTTTGGCGTAGAGTTTGCGGTTGAGTTGAGTTTCGTTTGCGGGTTGAGTTAGGGCTGATTTGAACTTCAACATGTGCGTTGGAAATGGAATTCTAAAATGATTTTTGGATAAAGTTCTGGAATATGGCCAAGTATGATGGAACTTGCCGATTCCTTAACCGATTATTACGAAATTTGACATGTGTTTGGAAATGGGACTTTAAAATGATTTTTTGATGCAGTTCTGGAATATAGTCAAGTATGACAGAACTTGCCTACTTCTTAACAGATTATGATGAAACTCAACGTGTGCGTTGGAAATAGAGTTCTAAAATGATTTTTGGAAGAATTTCTGGAATATAGCTAAATAGAGGTGCAATTTGGCTACTTCTTAACCGGTTTTAGTGAAATAAGACATATACGTGATGAAAATAGGTTTCTAAATTAATTTTCGGATAAAGTTCTGGAATATGGTCAAGTATGATGGAACTTGGCTATTCCTTAACCAATTATTATAAAATTTGATATATGCCTTGGAAATGGAATTTTAAAATGATTTTTAGGTACAATTCTGGAATATGGCCAAGTATGATGGAACTTTCATATTTTTTAACCGATTTGGAGGAAATTCGACAAATGGGTTGGAAACTGGATTCTTAAATGATTTTAAGATTAAATTCTGGAATATGGGAAATTAGGATATACCTTAGCTATTTTTAAGCGATTATGATAAATTTTGACGTGTCCAACTAATGGAAGGAAATATGACACAAGAATTATTTTTGGATGAGGCTGTGAGGAGTATGTCAGTATGGCTTTTAAATTGTCGTCTGATGAGGTTGCTGTAAACATGCAGCTTTTGAAGTTTCTTTAAGGCAGCATAAACGTCTATTTCAATTGCTTAACGATCGAGATTACCTTGGGAATAATATTTAAGTTCGCCTAGAAACTTTTCTCGTCATTACCTCGCTTTAAACGTTGGTGTATGTTTTCTAAGTATTTACTGTCAGAGATGTAAGTTTGGCCATGCTTAAAAAAATGAAGTGTGTGGTGGACTCGTGTTGGAGAGTTAAAACTACTAACTACGTAGAGTCTCGGAATTAGCAGTATATCATTAGAATCACCTTTCCATCGCAAATCTTGAATTTCATCATAATCGATTAAGGAATAGCCAAGTTCTATCCTAATCGGCCATATTCGAGAACTTCATCTAAAAATCATATTAGAATTTCATTTCCAACGCACCTGCGAAATTTTATAATAATCGGTTGGGAAATAGGCAAATTTCATCCCACTTGGCCATGTTAAGTTTATCCAAAAATCCACACGCTTTGACCAATTTGAACCAAACTTTACGCAAATATTTTTTTTGGAGGTTGAGCTGAAGACTGACTTAAGAGATTCAGTTTGGGATTGATTTGGGAGTAGACTTAATTTTGAAGACCGGAGTTCTGATCTCCTAATGAGGTTTCAGCCCTTTATATTTTGAATTTGCGATTGCGGAGCAAGCTAGATTGTTTTGATTTTTTGTTTTCTTTGCGCTCATGGTTTTCTGTTTGGCTCTTTTTGATTTATTTTAATTTCGATTGTTGAGCGAAGACGCTTTGTCTTTTTTCTTACCATTGGTTTTAGATATGGATAAAAATAATGACGTCATTAAGTTGAATTTTTATAAATTTTAATTAAATTTATTGTAATTTCCCTTATTTTTGGAAAATGAGGAAACTCGAGAATTTGTGCTTAATATTAGCTGGTCATTAAGTGGTTTATTAGTGATTCCAGAAAAAAATATTTACCTAAGTTTAACTTTTAATTCATGTTTTTTCGTCAATCGAAATCGTGTGTTTTCATAGAAAGAAAATCAAAATTATTTCAATTGCTATGCATTGCGAGAATATGATTTTTATTTTCTCATGAATAAGAAAATTCTCTTGATTTTTGGTTAACGTTGAGGTCAAGGAAAAAGTTTGTGGCGTTTTTTCATCAAAATTCAAACACATTTTTGGTACATTTAAATAGGTATCGTTTTGATCGGTTTTGGTAAAACAATTATTCCATCACTGTAGAACTTCTGCGAAACAAATAGTAATCGGACTAAGCAAGGTCCAGGCTATACGGTGGATCAGGGCCATATATTAACGGGCCTGATTGTACAAAAGTCGAAGCTTTCGATATGGGTACTCATTTGTCTATTTTATATGGCAAATGCATATTTTGAGTGATAAAATCATGACATAAAATATGAGTAATTTTAATGTTTGTTGAATTTAAAAAATTACTTGTATTTTAAACCATTTGTCATTTTAATTTCGAAGAATGAATCAACCTCGAAATTAAAAAAATAATTAAATAAAAATAGTCCCTTTATCATATTTTATAGAAAGTTTCATTTTAATTGTGCTGCCAGATGCATAAATGTATCATACAAAAAAAAAAAATTAAAACAGCGATCGCTGAAAAAAATGCTGAATATTCCTCAGCAATAATGAAATGTCAAATTTTTGTTTTGGTTTGTTATTGTGTCTAGATTTTTAAATTAATTTTTTTTATATCGAATACTCGTATCCCCACGTATTGCTCGTTTATAGAACACAAACGCTGGAAATCGCTCAATCGATACCCCAAATATCAAAAATATTTTATGTTTCAAGAACTTGCAAACATCAGTCACCTTGTTGTTAAGACTAGTTTTGTTATCGCAATTTTGTATCGATTAACCGAGCAATTTTATTAATCGACATTTCGATTAATACAAGGTGCAGAGAAGAAACCTTTGCAACGTAATCATTTGCTCATAGCTCATGAAGGCCACCAAGCTAAGGTGTAGCAACTGTTTCTTTAAATGTTCAGATGTGCGCAATTCATACAGCTCACGCAACTCTGAATTAGAACCCACAAAATTCGTGCCGTTATCAGAGAAAAAAAAATAGTTCAGCAAAGTCTAAAGAGAACGGTGAAGCTGCATTTACCCGTTCTGGCGGTAAATCTCCCATTAATTGTGTCATCGGAATCTGTCTGGCACGAAAGCATTCCTTGCTTTCTCTATCAAACTTCTTGCACACGGTTGTACCATAGAATAGCCAATAAAACTGGCGACCGGCGGCTAATGACGCTCGTGGACCAACATAGCTATTTCCTATAAATTAATGTTAGTATAAATTGATACATATTTGGTATGTTGAAAATTCTCCCAACACGAATGATGTGATGAGTATCTAAAAATAGCGATAATGAGCAGAAATGGGGTTGCCTTACGACGAAATTTGCTTTTCGCAACCCACTGTACTCTTCAGGAAAAGCGTCTCTCTGTACAATTCTGATGATCGTATGAAGTGCTCGATCCAATTCTTCCAGCTTAAGCGGCCCGCTCATTTTCAACTTCGGCTGGACTGGAACCTTAGGTGTAACATATATGCAAGGACTTGTCGAACAATACCGCGACTGGTGTCGGGTTCTTCATCTCGAACGAATTCTCAGGTAGAGGAAATTCTGCACGGAGCGTCGGCCAACACGAAGCTTTATTTAAGAGGAATGAAGGTTTATAAGTCCATGAGTTGAATAAATTTTCGATTTTTACTCCTCGAGAAATTAGATCTACTGGATCACACTCGGTCAGTACATGCATCCATTTTTCTTGCACGGCAGTGATACGTTTCTAGATGAATGTTTTCCGTTTAGATGGGCAGAATTTTGCCCAAGCGTTTGTCCAAGAATTATGTGCACTAGTGGAATTAGGAGGACTGCTGCACACAATTCTAGTCGAGGTAAAGTTGTCCTTTGTAATGAAGCTATGCGGGATTTTGAGCAAAATAGATTAACGAAGACCAGACCACCATAGGTAATGATTAATGAACTTCTATGGTGAATAACTGCCCCATAAGTGCGCTCACTCACCGTGTATCTAGATATACTGTGTGACTTGACTGAACTGAATAGGTGACGATCGATGTTAAAATTGTTAAGTAACTTCATACTTTATCGAAGCGTTTGCCAATACGTTGATATGTTTGTGGTGATGATTGATCTCAATGCTGCCATAGTGATTGCATTAGCAGTTTTCGCAAAATCGAGACTGTTTTACCTCTACCAGCAGACTGAAGTATGTTCGAAATTGTAAATTTCAGTTGTTGCAGCAGCGATGGAATTTGCTTTGAGTAAATCATCTACGTAGACATCTGCCTCTAGTACTTCGGTGGTGACAGGTAAAGTGCCTTCATGAACGAGTGCTAGCTGTTTAAGGCATCTAGTTGCACAAAATGGTGCTGAAGACGTTCCATATGTCACAGTGTCAACTTAAATGTCAAAAGCGGTTCAGCTGGTGAGTTTATCTACAAGATGAGTTGGAATGTCTGGTCGTCTTCGTGAATTCGGACTTGACGAAAGCGTTGCATGTGACCGAAAGTCAACTAAAATTTAGAAAAGGTCATTCTGCACAACTCGAGGTTCCATATGGCCTAGCGTGCTGTACTTATTCTTAAACATTGAGTAATTGCGTCCAATAACTGGTCAGCCATATAGATTTGACCAACGGAGAGTAACTGTTGATATAGATATCTGCGCCAAAGAGTAAATTTATGTCTCTTGTTTGAATAATTCGGGATTAGCCAGTTGGATATTTGATGGAATTCTCCACGATCCGATATTATTGATTGTACAGATTGGCTGATAGCATGAGATCTTCGGTAACACTTCAACGTCCAAAGCGGTGTACAAATTAGTAGTGTTTTATTTCGCGGTAATTGTTTTGCTGGAGAGAAATACAACGGCGTGGGCGACAATTCCATGAATTTTATTGGTCCTTTGCGTCGTGGTAATTATAGTAGAGCTGAAAATGAGTCAGTCATAAAATTTATTTGTGAGCTTGAGTCTAACAATTCTCTTCCCAGAACAGGATGTCCAGTTTAGCCAAATGGATAAATGATGATGAAATGGCTCCATTGATGAAATCAATAATGATGATGAAATGGCTCCATTGTTGGTTGGTTTCTCACAATTTTTAATAACTGAATTACTCGAGGCGTTCTTATTTGTAGCTTGACAATGTACACAATGAAACTTTGAAGTTGTCGAAATAGTAAGTTAGTTCTGAGAAAATGCAGAGGTCGTCCATCGTTGGTAAGTGGGTTGACGGGGCAGCAATTTTCTAATTGTTTTTTGTGTCTGCATTCAGTTTTCATCTCATTTCGTATGCAATCAGGTCGTTCCACTGCTTTACTAGTCGTTTGAGAGCATCTAGTGAAGATGCGATCGAATGATCAACAAATTCTAGCAACTCATGGACGTGTCACAAATGAAATTTGATTTGTCGAATCTATCCTTAAGAATTTTTCGGGCGCCTTCATAGTTCGATAGGCACTATGGCACTAGCAGCGATACCACCAAGTGACAATCTAAGGTACTGAATCTTTGTGTGGTGAATAATCGCATGGCATTAAACATGCCAATAAATGGATTCCACTCCAGATATCTACGACTAAAACTCGGGGGGTTCACGGTAAGACGTTTTGGCACCTACGGTTGCTAGTAGCTAGTTTAAACGTTTTGCTTCGTTTGCTTCCGCCTTGCGTCGTTCTTCTTTTAATTCCTCTAATTTTTCGTCAAATTCTGAGGTTATTGAGATGCATATATTACTTTTCGATTTTAGTCCGTAATTCCTCAGCAATAATGAAATGTCAAAATGTCAAATTTTTGTTTTGGTTTTTTGTTGTGTTTAGATTTTTAAATTAATTTTTCTTTTATATATTGTACAATAAAATATTAATGTACGTATTATTTCCAATAAAGTTTGTGTTTTCTTTAAATTTAATTGTGTACATACGAGCAATACGTGGATACGAGTATTCGATATAAAAAAAAATTAATTAAAAACTATAAACACAACAAAAAACCAAAACAATCATTTGACATTTTGACATTTCATTATTGCTGACGAATATTCAGCATTTTTTTCAGCGATTGCTGTTTTAATTTTTTTTTTTTTACATTTATGCATCTGGCAGCACAATTAAAATGAAACTTTTTCTATAAAATATGATAAAGGGACTATTTTTATTTAATTATTTTTTTAATTTCGAGGTTGATTCATTCTTCGAAATTAAAATGACAAATGGTTTAAAATACAAGTAATTTTTTAAATTCAACAAACATTAAAATTACTCATATTTTATGTCATGATTTTATCACTCAAAATATGCATTTGCCATATAAAATAGACAAATGAGTACCCATATCGAAAGCTCATTGAATATTTTTTCGTGTACAATCAGGCCTGTATATATAAGGCCTTGGGTGGATGCATAAAAATTTCCCAGCCAAGCTTTCTCAAATTTTGCCGATGATCATTAAAGATGTGTTTGGTCTGGCATTGTCGTAATGAAAGGCGACGCTTTTCCTATTGATCAATTCTGGCCGCTTTACCCAAATTGCGCGCTTTAATCGCATTAGTTGTCAACAATAGGGAATCAACCGTCTGGCCACTTTGGATAAGCTCATGATACACGATTCCAACCCCTCCAAACATAAACCCGGGCTTTGCCATCGTTTGTGCAGCTTTATCATTCTTGGATCACAACCTTTAACTGCGCACATTATTGTCATATGTGACCCACTTTTCATCGCCCGTTATCAATCTCTTCAAAAATGGCTCGATTTCGTTTCATTTCCACAGCGATCCGCAGATGGAAATTCGGCCCATTAAATTTTTCACCTACTTTTCCAGTTCCACAGCGACGTCATAAGATGAAATGTGCCAGTCTTCCTCAATTTTTTAGAAAATTTCACCAACTTTTAAACAACAGTGAACAATAATGAGTAAATACATTTTTCTAAAATCAATTTTCTATTTTTGTGAATGCAACAAAATACGTTCATTATTTTCAAATATTTGTTTTTGGGTTTCTTAACCTATTCTGATAAAATTTGACTAGTGGGATGGACATGAGATTCTAAAATGATTTTTGATAAATTTTTGGAATATGACCAAACAGAATGGAACTTGGCTGTTTCTTAACCAATTTTGATGAAATTCGACATATCCGATGGAAATGTGATTCTAAAATTATTTTTTAAAATAAGTTCTGTAATTTGGACGATTGGGATGGTATTTGGCCGTTTCTTAACCAATTATGATGAAATTCAACAAGAATAATGGAAATGACATTTTAAAATGATTTTTTAATGAAATTCTGGAATATGGCCGAGTGAAATTCGACATTTGCGATGCATGTTAAGATATGAGACTCCAAAATTGATTTAGTTCTAGAATATCGTCAACTGAGGTGAAACTTGGCTATTCTTGCGATGAAATTCTACATGTACGATGGAAGTGAGATCCCAAAATTTTCATCATAATTCTCTGACAAAAAGTCATAAGGGCATAAGTTGAGTAATACCATTTTACGTTTTATTGCAATTTTAAAATCTCAAATTAGTCCGGCAACTACAAACAACCGTAATAGGAGTCTACAAAAACCAGAATTCTAAAAACTCATACAATTTCGAGTATCTCTTAATTTTAAACGATTTCCTGAAAACTGCGATTTTTATATTTATGCTCTTATGCCTTTTGGCCACAGAAAAGGTTGTAAAAAAATTAATTTCTATTTCACTTTCGCGGATATGACGGCATACGCCGTAAAAACAACATGTTTTTTATGGGATGTTGCGGCGCGGCGGCGTCATTTAAATAAAGTTAATTAGAGAAATGATGTCATTTGCAGCCAATTTTCCAAAAAACTGCAAAATAAACTTTAACTTCATGGCCGAGTAGAATGTTGTTTGATTTTCATTTTTTATTGCCGGATTTGTTTGTATAGAAAATGTGGCATCAGAAATGAGAAATTTGAAACAAACGATGGAATATGGGAGTGGGAGTGTGATGGCTTGGAGAACAATGGTGACATAGGTGGGTAATTTAGTGATCACTGATGACATCATGGACCGCTTATATTAAAGATAATCATCAGCCATCTATGGGACGCCATGGATCATTTAACATTATAGTGATCGAAACTACTAAATTTCCCACCTCAACCGGCAGACCTTAACCCAATAGAGCAACTTTGGGAAGATAGGAAGACGAGTCCGTAAACATGATATTAGTAGTAGATGGAGAGCTGGTAGACAATTTTTAGTATAGGTATTTGAGGCAGCATGAAAATTTGTGTGACGCTTCTTTAGTAATGTCTAAACACAAAATCAAAGACCTGGCTGAAGGGTAGCGGGGCATTGTCAACCTTTGATTTTTTTAAGTTGCGAAATTTTTTTGCAAAAAATGTATTTGAGGCAATCTGAAATTTTAATACCTTTTAGTTTAGTATTTAATAAAATATAAAATAAAAAAGCCAGATCATTTAGTCGGGTCCAAAATGTTGCCAGGCGGCTTCAAACTTGAATTTTGTAGACTTCTAAAAAATATATTTGAGGCAAGCTAAGACTTAGACTAAAAAAAACATAACTTCAAAAAGACAGGTCATTTTGGTGGGACTTTCTACCTGTCAGGTGGTCGGAAATGTACTGAGTTCTTAAGAGCTGTTGACATAATTTGTTTACAGCGATTCCTGAAACTAAAACAAAAACAACACAAAGTATCAAGTTATTAGAAAAACAATAATACAAAACTTATCTGAGACGCATAAAACTGCTGATTCAAACATACAAGCAATTTTACACTAAAAATAGTTTAGTAAAATTGTCAGCACATCAAATTATTTTAGTAATTATTATCACAATAATACTGAGATATTGAAACTAATTAATTCTCAATTAAGTTTATTAATTAATTGTTTCAATATCCCAATATTAAAATCAATTTCATTTTTTGTAAACAAACTAAATTAATTAAGCACTGCGAAAACAAGTATTCAGTCGTTTTGACATATTCTTAATTATCTGAGATTCTCAAACTGTACTTAATTAAAATTTATGTAAGCCAAATAGGGAAACTTTTCTCTATTAGATGGCGCTGATATACTTAATTTAAAAAAAAAAAAAAAATGTAAAATCATAAATTTAAGATTATAGTATGTAAACCAGTTTTCTATCATGTTGAAAATATTGGTAATAAAATAATTTTTACAGCTGATACAGCTCATTCTCAACTGTGAACTAGAGGAATAAAGTATAAAATTATAAGCAAAATATACCGCGAATTTTTATTTATCTACCGGAATTAATTGGACACGAGCATAATACAACGATTTTTTTGGGACTATACATATTAATTTAGACACGGAGAACAGCTATCGAAATTTATGAGACCTTTTGGAAAATTCACCTGGATACGAGATACATTTAACTAAGAAAACAACATACGAGATACATAATACATTTTACTTCAAACTAAATAAGGCAATTGAATTTGGACGGCGATTGTACTGATTTATGATAAAATACGGCGAACCGGAATCAGTATAGAAAATCAAGTTCAACCCATTTAGTTGGCAATTACATAATTCTCCTTTGCACTTTTCTGTTTCTATTACATCTAGTTATCATCAACACTACTTCTAAAAATGTTGTTCTCGAAACACTGAAAGAAAGTTAAAAAATCGCTGAAGAAGTACTGCAGTCTCATATTGAAGTTACTTACGATTAAGCTATTGCTAAAGTTGCGATGCAAATCTAAGCTAGTGAGCAGCCATTATTTGATAACATATTTATTTATTTTGGATATTTTCATATTATCCTTGCATATTTCAAAGCTGTGGACCAATGAATATTGCTGTTGAAAGTGAAAAATAGCAAATGGATCTGTTGATTCATTCCTTTCTGGCAAGCACTTTAATAGATGTAAACGATTTCACCCACTGATGGCAGTAGGATTAGAAATTTTGCATTTTTAATTTTTCTTGAAAAATGAAAAAAATAACGATTATAGAAAATTTACGTACAGAGCTGATGGAGTTTAATGATCAAAATTATCTTATGGTGCTTTATTACAAAGAAATAGAAGCCCATTTGAATGGAGCTTATGGTAAAAAGCCTCAATTTTGTCAGAAGTTAAGCCGCAGTATACGGACAGGCGATATTGATCTATTTAAATTTATTTAACCAAAAATGGCCAATCTTTTCTTTGTCTTTAATCAGCCAAATTATTCACGTTGGTTGGTTAAATATCACGATATTTTAATTAAACTAGAACAAACTCATCGACGATTACAAGAATCCATGGAAAGAAGTTATTTTGGAATCCAAAGCACGGACAAGTCATTCTGTAGACAGCCAATTGATCTGACACTGGAACAGACAATCAACGCGGAATGCAGATGCTGAAAGAAGATTAACCGGTGCAGTACATTTTATTTAACTTTTATTTCTGCTCGGCAGCACTGTTGTAAGAGCCACGAGATTCGATCAACTGTTGTATCATATACATACATATGAGGCTACTTGTCTACGGAATCGGCAACATGTTGCAGCTGATTTGGAAAAATATAATTTAAACAAAGACACTAAACAAATTCAATTATTTGTCAATTCATTTTCCAAATTTATGAATCCATTCGATAAAAGTTGCTTTAAATGCAGAAAAGTTGCTTTAAATGCAGAACAAGATTTTTTGATAAATATTGAAGAAGTAGATGCAAAATTACGTGAAATGTTTATTTCTGAATGTAACGAATCTGCTGATAGGTTCGAAAAATCTATTTCAAAGGTAAAAATTATGAATTTTTCTGCTTATATAATGAAAAAAAACTGTTGAAACAGGTAATAAGGTTCAAGAAAGTAGTGTTGATGATAACTAGATGTAATAGAATAAGCGAAACAGAAAACTGCAAAGTAGAATTACGACAAAAGCTCTTAAGAACTCAGTACATTCCCGACCACCTGGCAAGTAGAGAGTCCCACCAAAATGACCTGTCTTTTTGAAGTTATGTTTTTTTAGGTATATATATTTATCTGTCTAAGTCTTAGCTTGCCTCAAATATATTTTTTAGAAGTCTACAAAATTCAACTTTGAAGCCGCCTGGCAACATTTTAGACCCGACTAAATGATCTGGCTTTTTTATTTTATATTTTATTAAATACTAAACTAAAAGGTATTAAAATTTCAGATTGCCTCAAATACATTTTTTGCAAAAAAATTTCGCAACTTAAAAAAATCAAAGGTTGACAATGCCCCGCGACCCTTCAGCCAGGTCTTTGATTTTGTGTTTAGACATTGCAAAACAAGCGTCACACAAATTTTCATGCTGCCTCAAATACCTACTCCAAATTGTCTACCAGCTCTTAGACTATAGCAGGGAACTCTAAAATAAGGTTGGGCAGATTTTACATATGAAACAACATCAAATTTGGCGTCGACAATTGCAAGCAAAATTAATGCAACTGGACGGCCAACTAGATTTCTGCTTAAAAAAATAAATTTTGACAATAAGAAATTTCATTGAAGTTATTTAATTTTTAAGATAAAGCAACAATTGGGGGTGTACGTAAACTTTTGTTTCACAGTGTAGCTCATATATCTCTTTAAAATAATTATAGAAATGGTAACATCTCTCATTTCTTCCTTTTCAAAATGGCCGCCGAAACGTTCTTTATTATTTTTTTTGTGATAGTTACAATTTAAATTTTACATAATCTTCACCGTGCGCTAACAAACAATCAGCCTGTTCAGCCGTGTTTGCTCAAAATCGTTTCTTACCTCTTTGCCTAAAAAAATATCTGCACTCCAATATTATAATAGTTTTATGGGCAAAGGGCATAAGAAACGGGGAAATACCATGGTTTTGCGTATAGGGTTTCT
Organism: Tipula helvola; assembly: GCA_963556165.1. NCBI lineage: Eukaryota > Metazoa > Arthropoda > Insecta > Diptera > Tipulidae > Tipula > Tipula helvola. The sequence continues at coordinate 80,673,371 of OY744482.1, read as the reverse complement.
TAAAACGAGATCCCGTTTTTGTCTCAAAAGTTTGACCGGACAATCCCAGGATGAGCTAAAAGATTACATAAACTAAATAAATCGAAAACCGGCAAATCCCGAAATTTCCTGGTTTTTTATGACAATTGCATACACATCGAAATAGGCTGAATCAGAGTTTATTATTGATGTAAATATTTTCAAGCGTGTTTGTTTCGTAACGCAACTTTAAATAACATATTCTTGAAATGGAGAAAATTTACTCATTGTCGAATTATTCAGATGGTAAAATTGTATTAGGTTGTTTGTTTATTCCGAGCTAATTTTTTTTATCCACATCAAATTTCTTGAGTCTATATGGAATATTACACTAATGTAATGTTCTCAAAAAAACTGAACCTATAAAAAAAATTTCATAGTAGAAATTAATCTCAGTTCAGTTTTTTGAACTTGATTAGTTTTTTTGTGACAATAGAACATGACATAAATATGCACTTAGTTTCATTAACGAATTTTTGCTTGCAATTAATTTTCAATTTCGATTCATGCCATGCACGTGTCAGAGGTTTCTAGTTTTTGTCGCACCAAATTCGTATGCAACAATTATTATTTTGTTGCTGCTAAGTTCGGTCTGGGCCCAGTTGCACCAACTACTTATCACTTATCAACTTATCATAATTTTTGATAATTTTCTGTTGCACCAAATTGAAATTTGATTAGTATTTTATTGAGTTATCATATAATAAGTAATAAGCACTCACTTATCAAAATTAAGCTGCACCAATTCGCGAAATGATAAATGATAAGTAATATTTTGATAAGCGATAAGCTAGACGATTTTGATAAGTTTCTCGTAATTCTGTTGCACCAAAAGTTTTAACTTATTAATAACCGACTACATTTATTGATAATTATTCAAAATTATTAATAAGAAAAATTTCACTACACAAACAAATTGATAAGAGCTACAAATTGTAGTGGCATGACGGAAGTCTGTTAAAAACTGATGATTTTTGAATAAAGTTCTGGAAAGTGGCCAATTAAAGTGGAACTTACCTGTTTCTTGATCGGTTATAATGAAATTAAACGGGGGCGGTGGAAATGGGATTCTAAAATGAATTTTAGATAAAGTTCTGCAATATGGCCAATTAGAAAAAAAATTGGCCATTTCCTATCCGATGTTGATGAAATTCAGCATTTCCAATGGAAATGCGATTCTTAAATGATTTTTAGAGGAAGTTCTGGAATATGGCCAATTAGGAAGAAACTTGGCCATTTCTTAGCCGATTTTGAAGAAATTGAGCATATATACGATGGAAATTGGATTCTAAAATGATTTATAGAGGAAGTTCTGGTATATGGTCAATTAGGAAGGAACTTGGCCATTCCCTATCCGATATTGATGAAATTCGGAATTTCCAATGGAAATGGGATTCTAAAATGATTTTTAGAGGAAGTTCTGGTATATGGCCAATTAGGAAGGAACTTGGCCATTTCTTATCCGATTTTGATGAAATTGAGCATGCACGATGGAAATGGGATTCTAAAATGATTTTTAGATTAAGTTCTGGCATATGGCCAATTAGGAAGGAACCCCAGTGAGAATCCCATTTTCATTGTACCTGTCGAGTTTCATCCTCATCGGTTGAGAAATAACCAAGTTCCATCATACATGGCCATATTCCAGAACTTCATCTAAAAATCATTTTAGAATCCCATTTTCATTGTACCTGTCCAGTTTCACCCTAATCGGTTGATAAATAGCCCAGTTCCACCCTACTCATGGATCATTACAACTTATCATAAAAATTTGATAATTTGTCATTTGATAAGTTAGAGACATTCTAATGCGCAACGGATCACTTAACATTATCAAAATTCGATAAGTTTTTAAATTGATAAGTGAGTGAAATTTTTTAACTTTTGTTGAATATTATCAAAAAAAGTAACTTATGATAAGTAAAAAAAAAGTAGTTGGTGCAATAGGGCCCTGGTAATGAAGAGACTAAGCAGTTTTGAATCATAGTCAAAAATAGCATTATATACAGAAAATAACAATGTCGTTTGACAAGGTGAACTCTGTACGTGCTATGTTTCAAAAACATCGATTGTTGGTGCTGATCAACAGATTCCTGTAGGTTCGTGTAGTTATCGAGATCTGCCAAAATAGAAATCTGAAGCGATTCTAATACCATTGACACACTACGATTCTAGCACACGGATTTAGTGAATTTTTTGAGTTTAGACGAGCAAAATTGCAGTTTTGCTAATCGTCCTTTATTTCATAGGTACCTGATCAAGTTAAGCTTAATTGGATTTATTAAACCGCAGTCTATAGCAATGCTTTAAGGGTCGATTTTGATGACAACCAGTTATATTAACGAAAACCATTGTCGCTTAAAATTAGAATTTTGCTGGAGTTTTCCTTAGTACTATCAAAAAAACCAACGAGTTCACGCTCAACTCGCAACAGATTTATGTGAAAACATGTACATAAGTGTGCATTTCCAGTCTTACTAGTAACATTTCGTCTTTTGTTCATCCGACATTCGTAAATGACTTACGAAATCGACGTCTTTCGATTACCGTCTCATTCTTTATATGATTGTTTAGTTACCTACTGCTACTAAAGATGTTATCGAATGAAAAACTATTTTAAGTATTCATATAAATGCGTTTTATTTTATATAGTTTTTATTATTAATTTTTTTTAAACCAAAGATATCTCCAGCTGTGACATTGAAATCCAAGCGAAACTTACAATAGAAGACTTACATTTTAACAAAAAAAAATACATTTATTAAATATTCATGGGGCTTTTCGGTGATTCCACAAGCGCTATGGATAGACATGAAATGATTGGCTTGTGGTAACTGAAGTAAGAGACATATGTTTTTGACTCAAGTGTTTCTAACTTTCGCTGAAAGACCGCGTCGATTGTTGTGCCATGTTGAGTAGTGGCTGCAGTTCGCTCAGTATTTAAATTTAACCCGAACTTTTGGTTTAAAAAATCCATTAATTCTTCCGCTTCGGGAGAAGAGAAGTCAATATTAAAATCACCAGATAGTACCATTGGCTTCATGTGGTAAGCATCATTGAATGGATTTGAAGAACTGCTTTCCGCATATGGAAGCAGAACAAAATTAATAAATTTTATAATATCGATAACCGCTTGGTGTGGCGAAATGTATACGACGACAGACAGAAAGTTTATTCCGTTTGATGTTGAGCACTGGGCTGAACAGATCTCTCCAACTGATGGCACTGTATCTTCTAGTCCTCCGGTCTGTCGCCATAGAATTTCCAAATCTGGCGTGATCACGAGCGATGTGTTACATTTTTGATACATAGCAACACCTCCCGCACGTCCCCACATATTTAAGCGTTTAAATTTAACGATACAACTAAAATTGGGAATGGCAACTTGCTCTTCGTTACAGAGCCATGTCTCTGTAAGCAAGAGCAATGGACAGCTCTGCGTTACTAAATCGCCGAGATCCTCTCTGTGCATTGTCAGGTTTTGACAATTGAATGTTAGAAGTGAGACTTCTTTCAAATTCATAAATTCAATTATTTTGTCTTGAGCTGTGATTAATGTATTGGTGGCGAGCCTGCTGAGTTCGTTACGCAAGGATAACAAGGAGGGTGCTGATTTTAGTCCATGGTGGAATATACCATCTCCATTCTTTGAGACAATATAAAGACCATCAATGGAAGTCACCCTAGACAAAGCCACATATACCAGGGCTCGTTCGTGCGTGTTCTCGTACTCATATACGATCTTATCGAAAGTTCCACCTTGAGATTTGTGTATAGTTACGGCACATGCAGGAACCAAAGGAAAATGACGTCGCTTTGCTACAATTGTCTTATTTGGACTGAGCGTGATAGAGGCAGTCCTTTTAGAGATAGGAACCAGAGCGGCTGGGATTTCATTGCGGCTGGCAAACTTGGTAGCCCGTTTCCTAGTGAGTTGCCCCGTGCGAGTATCATTTGGAAATTTCATCCAAACCCGTTTAATATTTTGATCATTGTCAAATTCTACATACTCTACATATCCGAGAGCACCGTTCGCCAAACCGTCGGCTACGTCGATGTTAGTGGTAATGATGTATGGCTTACCAATAACAAGCGGTAACTCGTAAGGTCCCCACCAGTGTCGATGACTGACATCTTATGAAGAAGCTGGCGCGCATGAACCGTCTGTATCGAGCTGCTGCATCCCGCGAAAACGTCCACTGCAGTCGAAATAATTTTTGTTAAAGCTGCATTTAGCACGGGTGCATTATACTCATTTACTGAGGTATTTCTGAGGAAAAGTCTTATTGCATTTGGACATTCTTGCTGCGCGAACTCTTCTGTGACAAAGCGGGATTGGATTAAAAGTTGTCCAGCTTCTTCTAGTCTGTCGCCGTTTCCTATGCACGTTAAAACTTCCGAAAATTCTCTATTGGACTGTCGCATTACTTCGGTGAGTTCGTAAAACTTTAATCCGCGCCATAGGGTCGGGCCGGCTAGACTTTGTTTGATTTGACGATAGATTGGTGTCGCGCGCACAGGTGGCAATTGACGTAAATCTCCCACTAGTATAACGTCTTTTTCTCCAAAATTAGTTTTTACGCCTGTGATTTGTTTCAGTCTAGTGTCTACTTGTTGCAGTAACTCAGCGCCAATCATACTCACTTCGTCTACGATCATTGCACGCACATATTTAAAAAGCGTGCGGTACTGCTGAGCCACCTCATATGAAAGTGGTAAATTTCTAGAAATTGAGATTTTCAGCGCAGTATGCACCGTGGTACCCTCAATTGCGACGGCTGCTTTACCCGTCGATGCACAACAAATGTAAGCGTTACAATATCCGTCAGTATTTGAAAACCTATTGTATATCTCTTTTAGCAAATGAATGACGAATGTTTTGCCACAGCCGGCGGGTCCCGTAAAAAATATCTGAATTGGTTCATTATTATGTTTTTCCAGCAGAACTCCGATAACATGCAATAAAAGACCCTTCTGGCAATCATTTGCCTTGCGCATGAGATGGTTGAAATCAGCCTTCTCCATTAAATTTTCGCGCTTCTTTGCAATAGGTCCTAATCTATTGAGAGTAGCTAGCAGTAAATCAGAGTTCATGTCAGCGGTTGGATTCCTATAAAAGTCTGCAAACGGGTCAGCATCCCTTCCATGTCGAATCATCAAATCAGTGAGATCGCCTATTACGATTTCATCCCCATCTCCTGCATCAACGCACATTTTTCGGCAAATTTCAATCGTTTTATTTATATTAATATCTTTTTCAAACTCTCTTCTACGTTCTAGAATGAGAGACTCGTTTTCATGATATATTTGCAAATATCTTGCTTCGGCCAACAACTCGGATTCTTCATTCCTGAATGGGATATGTAGAGTAACCATTTCCCGCCTATACTCATCGAACTGTGACACCATATCGTAGTTCCTATAGCGAATGATACGAGGATTTATTCTCTTCTTCCATATTTTCAGTTTCGTCGGAATTGTGTAATATGCGACTACTTGCGCTAAAGTTAGTAATTCAAATTCAGATGGACGATTTTCGTATTTTTTAAACCAATCCTCTTTCCAAATGTCAGTAGAATCACCAGTGACATCCTCTTCATCTAGTTGCATTTTGGTTTTCCTCAGCTTCTGTCGTTCAACGGGCCAGCACGTCGCCAAGTAGTGTACGATAACCGAGCTCTCTGACATGGGAAGGCGAAGTAAATACCAAGCTGCTTCCTGGCTAGTAAGTTCGACAGAGTTTAACAAATCGATACTCAACTTCCTAGTAATCTCGATTATATCGAATTCCGGATGTTCGTTCATTGTTTGGATTAATTGACGTTGTAAATTACTGACGCCCCTGTTAGTTTTATTGACATATTCTACCACATAAGCTGCACAGGAGTACTCTTCTATTATGAATTGGATATCCATGTTGGCACCAAGTAAGCTCAGAATACACGGATTAAATGGGTTCACCCATTTCTCTGATGGTGCTCTCTTTATAAACACTTTCGGCCTGGTAATGCTAGCTCTTAAGATATCGTTGTAGTTGTTTTGGCAGCGTATATCACTACAGAATTCACTACACATCACATTTAGACTTAAAAATTATATTATGGATTTGATTATTATAAAAATGTAAACATGTCATTAAAATTTCACCATACAAGCAATAATTTAGTAGTAGAAGCAACATTGTATTATTATTATTACGTTCAAATGATTTTTCGATCAATTTATATTTTTTTTTGTATTGTTAAGTTATATTATTAGAGTAACCAATTTGAAATTAGCCCACTTTTTGGCGATTGATTTTCTTGTTTTTAAACTTTTGTAAATACTAGCGCCAGCAAAAATACCGGTGGTATTTTAAATTATAAAAATGCAGAATAATGTTTTATTGTTCATTTTAAAATTAATTATTATCTGGCTTTCGAAGAATAAGCAACAAGGGCAACAGAAAATTAATTATTGTAAAGCTTAATAAAAAAAAAAGAGTGAATAAAGTTTATAAGAGTTGAAATTTGCATTAAAATAAATAGCTTTGTTTTATTGAAGCGATTAACTATTTTGAGTGGAATCTAAAAGTAACAAAAGTGGTTGTGAATATTTGTTTTGGGGATTGAGAAAGCAAGCTGCCCCATTACAATTCGTAGCAGCAGAAGAATATCGATTGGAGTCACAGCCGTGATAGCAGCAGCTCAAACATTGGTCCTTCGAGCCGGATCTATCCGGTTTAGCACAAAGAATTTTGATAGAGAAGCATCTGGAATCGGGATCCGCTATTCGAGAACAAAACAGCACGCGGATAAAACGCGCCAAATCAGATAAGTGAAGCCATTTTATTTTACTATATTGCCATATATTTCTAATTAACTGCAATAAAGACTATTTTACATAAGTGAATTTATTATTATATATTGTGCTCGTATAAAAACATTTATTATTACGATTTATTTGCAAATATCGAAGCTTTATCTTGTGTTGAACTAAACGTGTGCTCGTTCTCGGTTAGTGTTCTTTGCAATACCTGAAAATATAAAATAGTTATTAGCAATCAAATTTGGCTTGCAAAATATTCATAAACATTTTAGTGCAAAGTGATATAAACTTAAAGTTTTCTAAAGCAATTACGTGTAATTAGTCTAAGCGCGTGTTAGCAATGACTGAACTAGAAAGTTTAAAGAAATTGCGCTCCAATGCAAAGGGCAGCATGACCAAATTATTAAATTATGTGAGTGAAATAAAAAGTGATAATATTCAAGATATCGAGCAGCTCAAAACGAGAGCAAAGCGGGCACAAGAAATTTTTGAGAATTTCCTACACCTTGAAGATCAAATTATTCGAAGCAGCCCAGCAGAGCAGTCTGACCTTGGTCCATTTGAGGACAACTATTATACGGTTCTTTCGGGGTTAAATTCGTGGATTAGAAAAAAAAGCATATCCGAAGGAATAACACATCATTCAGGCAATGATACTGTTAACCAGTCTCACAGTCATGGAGCCGATGTCAGACTCCCTAAAATCAATATCCCTATTTTTAGCGGAGAATATAAGGAGTGGCAAACATTTTTCGATTTGTTTACGTCGACGATACATGAAAAGGATTATTTGACCTCTGCACAAAAGTTCCAGTATTTGAAGAGTTTCCTGAGAGGGGACGCAGAACGATTTCTACGCAACACAAATGTAACTGAGGCCAATTACCAAGAAGCTCTTCAAAAACTTATAAAGCGGTACGACAAAAAACGCCACACCATCACATCACACATCGAAGCATTTTTGAAGCAGCCGTCAATTAGCAACCCAACCGCAGCAAATATTCGATCACTACTTGACACTTCGGATGAAGCACTTCGTGGTCTCAAATGTCTAGGAACTAAAGCTGAACAGCGAGATCCTTGGCTTATTTATATTTTGCTAAACAAACTAGATGTGGAGACGCAAGCATTATGGTCACAACAGAGCATTGAAAATAAAGATTTTCCTGAACTATCAGAATTTTTTGAATTTTTGGAAAGCCGCACAGATGCATTGGAGTCATTGAAAGCTTATACATCTAAAAAATCATCTCCAAGTCCGCCGACAAAAATAGTTAAATCGAATGCATTCGCTACAACGAGCAGCAGTAATACCATCACACTATCATGCCCGCTGTGTAAGAGCAACGATCATAAGCTGTTTGAATGTGAAATGTTTAAGGCTATGACCGTATCCAAACGAAGAGAAATTGTTAAGGAAGAAAAACGATGCTTCAACTGCTTCAACTTCAATCATAGCGTTTATGCATGTCGATCAAAAGTCAGATGTCGTAATTGTCAACGAAAACATCATACGTTGTTACACATGGATGAACAAGCAAATATTAGCCCACAATCACAAGCTACGACCACCGATTCAAATCAAACTGTTTCATCGAACAATTACCAGGTCATGACGACATCCCAAGTCGTCTTACCTACAGCTATGGTAAAACTAAGATGCAGCGACGGAGATGAGATAGATTGCAGGTCGTTATTGGATTCTTCATCACAAGAATCGTTCATCACTGAAGAATGTGCTCAGAAGTTAGGATTGCCGAGAACAAATGGGAGGATGTTGATGAAGGGCCTTGGAGACGCGAAGCTGGGTCATTCACGGGGAAAGGTGCATCTTTCAGTGCGGCCAATCAAAAAGCAATACCCACAATGGGAAGTTGAAGCATACGTTGTGCCAAAAATAGCTTCATTCATTCCAGCCAATGATTTTGATCCATTTGAGTGTGACCAACTAAAAGGATTGACTTTAGCAGATCCGAAATTCAACAGAAGAGGTCCAGTTGAGGTTCTGCTTGGTACCGAGATTTACTATGGCATAACTGGAGGCAAAAGAGTACATTTGAATAATCGTTTGGTCGCAGAGGAGACATCACTGGGCTGGGTTTTGGCAGGAAGATTCGTTGAGCAGCAGAAAAATTCAACATCATGTTTTAATTTATTGATCGACATTGACGCATCGTTACGAGCTTTTTGGGAAGTAGAATCGGTACCAACCAAGCCACAACTATCTGAAGACGAGCACAAGTGCGAAGAGCTATTTTGTACTACGACTACGAGAAGCCCAGAAGGAAAATTTGTCGTCAACCTACCATTTTCTGAGCCTCCTACTGACATTAGTTCAACATTTCAGGTAGCAGTAAATCGGCTAAGAGCAATGGAAAGAAGATTTGAGCGCGATAATCAATTTCGGGATTTGTATGTTGCTTTTATGAAGGAGTATGAAGAGTTGGGCCATATGGAGAAAATAGAAAATGATCAACTATCCCAGCGGCAATATTATCTCCCACATCACGGCGTTCTCAAATCCTCAAGCTCGACAACTAAACTACGGGTCGTGTTTGACGCATCAGCCAAGTCAAATATCGGAAAATCGTTAAACAACATCTTGCGTGTAGGCCCAGTTATACAATCCTCATTAATGGATATCGTTTTGCGTTTTCGTCAACATCAATTTGTCTTGACTGGGGACGTCGAAAAAATGTACCGTCAGGTATTAGTTAATCCGCAGGACGCAAAAATGCAAAACATTGTTTGGCGAAGCAGCAAGGACCATCCGATAAGTCATTATCGTCTGAAGACTTTAACATACGGTACAGCTCCAGCATCATTTTTATCAACAAGGTGTCTACAGGAATTAGCTAAATTGAACCAAGAACAGCATGAAGCAGCAGCAACAGCAATAGAGAAGGATATTTATGTAGACGATTTGATGACAGGAGCCGATTCGAAGCAAGAACTAGTAGAATTACAAATCAGGATCTCCAAAATTCTACAGTCAGCCAAATTTAATATGAGGAAGTGGTCATCAAATGACGAGGAAATTCGTCGAAAAATTTGCGGCAAAGATGACACGCCAGGGAGCTTGACAATCGCAGAGCATCCAGAATCAACAAAGTTGTTGGGTTTGGAATGGAGTCCTAAAACCGATAAATTTTATTTCTCAACGAATTTTGAAAATCTAACAACCCATACTAAAAGAACGATGTTGTCAGAATCAAGTCGAATTTTCGATCCATTAGGATGGCTTGCTCCTACAACCGTTCGAGTCAAAATCTTATTTCAGAGCACCTGGCTGCAAGCCATTGGTTGGGACGAAGAACTGCCAACACCAACACGAAACCAGTGGGAATGTCTACGTGGCGATTTAAATAATTTGAAATACATACAGATTCCACGATGGCTAGGGTCTCGTAAAAACATTGAGTTGCATGGATTTTGCGATGCGAGCCAATGGGCATATGCAGCGGCCGTGTATTGTCGTATCACCAACGAAGACACAGTCATCACGCATCTTATAGCCGCCAAGACAAAAGTAGCGCCGATTAAGCAGCTAAGCATACCTCGTCTAGAACTTAACGGTGCATTCTTGCTCACAAAGCTAATGTTAGTAGTCCAAAATGCCCTGAATTTAACTATTGAGAAAACGACGCTATGGACAGATTCAAAAATCGTTCTGGATTGGCTATCCTCACATCCACGAAAATGGCCAACGTTTATCGCCAATCGCACATCGGAAATCCTCAATCATTTTAAGAGAGAACACTGGAAGCATGTACGTTCAGATGATAATCCTACCGATTGTGCGTCCCGTGGAATAAACTCAACTGAATTAGCAGAAAATAAGTTGTGGTGGAATGGCCCACAGTGGTTGAGCAAACATGATGAGTGTTGGCCACTCCAACTTGTGTCATATGGTACAAGTGAAGAAGCGAAAGTGGAGACGTTTGCGTTCAAAGTAACTGTAGAGAATTACGTCGTCCAAGAAATTATTGACCGATACTCAAGCTTTTTCAAAATGTCTAAAATATTAGCATTGATGCTTCGGTTCTCACGTAATTGTCGGATGTCGAAAGAGCAGCGATATGTTGGGCCATTACTACCGTCGGACATCGAGGAAGCATCCCTGATGATAATCCGGTTTGAGCAAGCTACAGCATTTGTTGAAGATATCCGGCATCTGAAAAATAATTCACCAGTACACAAAACCAGCAAAGTAAAAGCATTAAACCCTTTTATGGATAAAATTGGGGTTTTACGAGTCGGCGGAAGGCTAAGAAATTCGGCAGCTCCGTATATCACAAGGCATCCAATAATTTTACCACATAAATCTGTAATCACCAAAGCTATTGTTCGAGACTATCACAACAGATTTTATCATGCCGGTATCAACTTAACCAGTAACATATTACGCAGCAAATACTGGATCGTACGAGCCAAGGATGTTGTCCGAGAAATTGTACACAAGTGCGTGCAATGTGTCAAGCAAAGGCCAATTATTGAGTCCCAAATTATGGGTGATCTCCCAGCAGAGAGGGTGACATATGCTGATGCATTCGTAAATGTCGGAGTGGATTATGCCGGCCCATTTAAGGTCACACCTGTGAGAAGAAGAGGACAGGTGTCAGTCAAAGCATATATTTGCATATTTGTATGTCTTAGCACGAAAGCGGTGCACATAGAAATTGTGTGCGATTTAACATCACAAAGTTTTTTAGCAGCTTTGAGTCGCATGACGGCAAGACGGGGACTTTGTAGAGCAATGTTTAGCGATAATGGTTCTAATTTCGTGGGCGCTAATAAATCATTGACAGACTTGTACAAATTTCTAAAATTAAATCAAGCTAATATAAGTTCCTCTCTTTTAAGGCAAGAAATTGTTTGGAAATTTAACCCGCCAGGTGCATCACACATGAATGGGCTATGGGAAGCAGCTGTAAAGTCGGCCAAGACTCACCTTAAACGGGTCGTTGGTGACACCATTTTGTCTCTTGAAGAATTCGGAACTCTGATGACCGGCATAGAAAGCATACTCAACTCTCGTCCTCTGTGCGCAAATGATTCACCATCCACTGATATAGACGATCTGATTTTGACGCCAGCACACTTCACAATTGGGCGAGCACTTCATGTATTACCAGAAAATGATTTGGTAAACATCAAATTATCAGCCAATGCCAGATGGGAGCTAGTCAAAAAACTCAAGCAGCATATTTGGGTTCGATGGCATCGTGATTATTTAAGCAGCCTGCAAAGAAGAACCAAATGGATTAATAAACAAGAAAATATCAAGCTGAATGACATTGTAATAATAAAAGATGAAAATTTCACTACCTCGCAATGGGCTATCGGACGGATTATCAAACTGCATCCTGGAAATGATGGTATCGTGCGAGTAGCTACGATCAAAACAGCAAGCGGCACATACAAGCGGCCAATTCATAAGTTATGCGTTCTCCCAGTGAATTAAAACGATGTTTCAACGCCGGCGGTATGTTTTGGCAGCGTATATCACTACAGAATTCACTACACATCACATTTAGACTTAAAAATTATATTATGGATTTGATTATTATAAAAATGTAAACATGTCATTAAAATTTCACCATACAAGCAATAATTTAGTAGTAGAAGCAACATTGTATTATTATTATTACGTTCAAATGATTTTTCGATCAATTTATATTTTTTTTTGTATTGTTAAGTTATATTATTAGAGTAACCAATTTGAAATTAGCCCACTTTTTGGCGATTGATTTTCTTGTTTTTAAACTTTTGTAAATACTAGCGCCAGCAAAAATACCGGTGGTATTTTAAATTATAAAAATGCAGAATAATGTTTTATTGTTCATTTTAAAATTAATTATTATCTGGCTTTCGAAGAATAAGCAACAAGGGCAACAGAAAATTAATTATTGTAAAGCTTAATAAAAAAAAAAGAGTGAATAAAGTTTATAAGAGTTGAAATTTGCATTAAAATAAATAGCTTTGTTTTATTGAAGCGATTAACTATTTTGAGTGGAATCTAAAAGTAACAAAAGTGGTTGTGAATATTTGTTTTGGGGATTGAGAAAGCAAGCTGCCCCATTACAATTCGTAGCAGCAGAAGAATATCGATTGGAGTCACAGCCGTGATAGCAGCAGCTCAAACAGTAGTACTCATCGGAATGAATGGCGTTTGCTGCGAAAAAGGCATCGATGTCAACGTAGTTGTTATCTTGATTATTTTGCCAATAAGTTTTAAATTTTTTTGCGTAAGCAGCTTGGCGACTGTCACTTTTAGGCATGGGCAGCAGAATAGTAGTCCGACGCATCGGAACGAATGGTGCTCCAAAGCGACATAGTTGTGTTTCTTCAGATGTTATCTTTTTGTAACATGTAAAAGTATGTATGTTTATGGCGTTGAAGATTATAATGCCCAGATGCTTTACTTTCCGAAACGCTGACGAGACTATCAATCAGATCACAAGCTGCTTGGCTGCCAGAACCAATGGCATCTAAAGGCGCATTTTCTAACCAAAGCAAGATATGAGCATGTGGGCTGCCACGGTGCTGGAACTCTATTCTCTTAAAATAGTGAATAACTCGATTTAGACCAAAAGGACTAAAGCGCTTAGATTCTAAAATTGTCATAATAGTGTCTATTAATTTATGAAAATGAAGCGCACAGATCACAGGGTCTTCATTTACCAGTGCAGCTTTCTTATTAAAATGCATCTCAGAGAAAGCTTCGTCTGTGAGCTCCGGCTCACCCGGGTTCTGCAGTTTGTATAGCAACCTTATCAGCTTTCGCCAGCCAACTTCATTGGCACTCATGGTGAGAAAAACCGTCGGCTTGCCCAACTGTCGCATCATAGCAAAAAGATCTCGCTTGCGTTGAGCCCAATAGTATGTGGAATTTGGTATTGATCGAAGGAAAGCGAGGTTATTCTCAATGCAACCACTAACGAAATCCTTTGATTCAATTTGCTCCCTGGTCAGCGAAGAATCTCTGCCGATGTATTTAAATGCGATTGTAAGCGAGTCTCGTACACGCAGTCTCATTATCTTCATAGCCATGAATAGTAAGTGCTGTGGAGTTACACCGCGCCTATCAGCTCTTCTCAATTCGCTCGTAGCCATCATAAATGGGGTTACATTTAGCCCTTCTTTAAAAGTTCTGAGCTCACCGAGATAAATCGATGGAAATGACAGCTCTTCTGCGTGCTCGTCGAAGAGCAGGCTCATGGGTAAAGATCCCTCGCTCGGTGCTATTCTCAAATAATTTTCTTCACCTCAGAGGAGTGTTTGTTGCTGAGCGTGTAAACTCTCGTCAACTGTAACCTCTTCACTAAGGTTGTCACGCAAAAGAGTACCTCCGACGGGTAAATTTAGTTTAGCTAAATCCACTTTAATTTGGTAGAGTTTATAAAGTGGCGTCTCTATTAAAAAAGAGAGCCATTGTTTCACTACGCTTTTTCGCACAATCCCTATCAAATAGCTCGATTTGTGGATCTTTTTACGTTTAATGTGGACATTAATACAATAGTCGTCATCCAAATGCCGCGGCAATGTGCTCACCATTGTATCCACAGATACGGGAATATTGATTATTTGTCCGAGGATTCCGTATTGACCTAGCCCATGGCGAAGGCGACGGATTTGCATAAAAGGCAAACGTGGAGAAATTAATCTTTCAGTTACGAGATCCAACTGTGGAAGACTTTGGGGTCGTGGAGGATAACGAAAGCCATTGGACTTTGATAATGTTGGTATTTTGCCTGCCTTTAGAGACTTGTAACATGTCGCACACACTCGAAGATTAGTTACTTCTGCTAAATTAGCAAACTCTTCTCGTAAAACCTGATGAGATAACACTGGTGGTGCCTTCAAATCAGATTCATACCATAGCCTATCGCATACGAAGCATTCTGATCCAAAATGATTTTTAACAAATTTTTTCTCAAATTCTTTATGAGCTAAGCATAGGTTAGGCTGTAGGTTAACCATTATTGGTTCTCTTAAAACAATCCTCCTTTCCGTCGCCACCCTCCTGCTCGACGCAATCCTCCCGAGAAATGCCCTCTTTCTCTCTTTAGCTGATTTCGGCATTAAGAAGTATCTATTTGAAACCTAAAGGAGTACATGGTAATATGATAATTATATTAAACTAAATATGTATACATTTTTTTGAATACGAGTATACAAATTATGCTTTATGTATAAAACAATGCAAGATCCGTATACCTTAGTTTCAAGATAATTAATTAATTATTAATTAATGTACACTTTGTCGCTTTTCAACGCTGGTTGCATTAAAATGGCGATCCGGGCATTGCTGTTAAAACCTATAAAACCATTGATCGAATTTTTAAATGAGCAGTTTGAATTGTTCACAAAATTGGTATTTTAATAATAACAAAGTTATTAAGCAAAGAATCGAATATATGAAAGCCATAATTTAAAATAAAAAAAAAACGATTAACTACGGGAGATATGTCGAAATTGGGCCAAGAAAAGGTAAAAATGTGTTTACTTTAATGAAAATTTTATCAATTTAAATTTTTTGAAGGCTTTTTACAAATTTAATGATTTTTTAATCCATTTTGTCATTGTAGAAATAACAATTTTGTAAAAAACTGGAAATATCGGTTTACAAATTTTGCCGAAAGTTTTGCTTGTGGCAAAAAAACGAAAAATAATGAAAAATGTCCCAAAAATTGGGGTGGTTTTGCATTACGAAATATAAATAAAGAATATCCCCAAGAAAATTAAATAAAGTCCAATTATTTGGGATATACCAGATCTCAATTTTCCATAATACATTAAAATTAAATCTTCCTTTTCCAGAAATTAAGAAATGTTCTGGAAAATGAATATTTAATTTTAAAAATTAAATGCAAATCTCCATTTTCCAGAATATTTTAAAATTAGAATGATAAAAGCCTACATGAGCTTAGATGTTAGATATTTATTTTTTTAATAAATAAAAACGAAGATTTAGTTTTTAAATATTTTGAAAAATGGAGATTCCCATTCTAATTTTTGGCATTTTTGGTTATCAAAAAAAATTTAAATCCAATTTCAAAAATGCCGTAAAATTTAAATGCTTAAATCCTACGTACATTTTTGGGTCATTTTTATTTTTATTTTGCGCATTTATGAGTTGTAGGAACGCCAACTTTACAAAATACAAAAATTTCGACTGAATTTTAAAAGCACAATTTGTTTTCCGATTTTTGGCCTAAAATTCTTAAAATTACCAAATTTTCATTAAAGAAAACGTATTTTAATCTTTTATCGGTCGATATGTTTAAATTTGGCCGACAAAACATAAAAATGTAGTAAACATTAAAAATTAGGAATCTGTTTAAAAATTCGGTCGCACAAAAATGATTAAAAATAACACTTACTTCAAACGTTTTCTTCACAATTAATTCTTTCGATTCCAATTTATAACAATGGCAAATATTAACCGGATTAATTTATTTAACACAGCCCTATTCAACGTTTTATCACTTATTTAGCCGACCAAATTTAAATACTTTCGATTATTTGTCACGTTAACTTCACAATGATATTATTTACCTCCAATTTAATAATTTAATTTGGCAAAAATTAGTTTTCTTAGCACAATTGAACACTGCCTTTCAAATTTTGTCAATTTTCGCTTATATAGTCAACGGAAACAAACAATTCAAATAATTTCGTTTGTTATCACGGCGTACTTATAATGTTTTCTTTCGTCTATTTTCCAAGAGAGGGAAATGTGTTGGTGTCTTTCAAATAATGTTAATGTTGTCTTCTTTTCTCGCTTGGGCGGCGGTAGTAGTAGCATTGTCATAATTTATTCTATTATATTCTCGATTATATTACGTATTTTAAATTTATTTATTAACTAAAACGTAAGTTTAAATTGATTATTCTAATTAATTTGTTTAACAGAGCCCTAATTAAAATTCTTTCACTCAAATGATTATATTTATTGTTTTCATTCGTCTATTGTCTAAGAGATGGAGATGCGTAGGTATTTATCAAATAGTTTTGGATTTATTTTCTCATTTCAATGGCGGTATTAGCGGCTAGGGGATTAATAAATCAACGGCATTCGTTAAAAATAATAGTGAAACAGCCAAAAAAGTAAATATTTTAATATTAAAGTTAATTATTTATATATAGGTATTCATTTCTAGACAAAAGTAACCCATTAGATTAGTATTTCCATTCCATTACCGTCTGTTTACTTTAAATAGTAACAACAAATTAAGTGACCACCGCTACGAGGCAGCATAATAAAGTAAAAATATTTTTGTTTTTTTTTATTTATTTTTTCTTGACGTCTGCCTGTCTGCCATTGGGATTGTATATGTATGTCTGATTGGCTGTATATCGGATGCTAGTGCTAGGATTATTTAATATTTTGCATACATTTTTTTTTAAATCTCGTCAATTAACTTTTGTGTTTTAATTTATTTTACAGAATATATTTATCACCTCAATTTCCCTAGTGGTTACCTTGCTACCCTGTCGATTTATATAGGCTTAGTTTAGAAGGTGGACCAGGCAATAAATTCATAATACGGAATACGCAGCCACGGCTCATTAATAAATTGTTTTAAAATTACTCGTCTGTGTATAAATGCGTGTTTTAAAATACTATGAATGCGTTGACGTAGAAAATGCAACAACATACATATTATAATTTGAATTATTTGTTTTTGATGTTTAATTCTCGTTATTAGAGTACAATTTTATTTTCGAAAAAAAAATTGGAAATTTACGCCATTAAAAAAATGCGGGTCCTTCCTCTTCTATTAGAATTAATAAATACAAACCAAGATAATTTATCTTCAGTAATTATAAATAGATGACATGACACTATAAATATAATTTCATACTACATACTATGTATGTAGGTAATTCATTTTGCATGTAAATTTGTACAAGAAGTTTGTACATATTATATTTTTTAAAGATGGCTGTTTCTTTTTTCATTATGTTTTCGTGTTTTGATTTTTCATCGGTTTTGGCTTGTCCATGTTTAACTCGCTCGCTGAGATGTATGCTATAAATATTAAAAATTTAAAGTATGGGTGCATTTGTCTTTGTTTAACGTACTTCCATTTCAGTTTTTTTGAATCACTTGCACTACACATACATAATTTTTGTGCCTTCTCATTTTAATTTGACGGAAATTGTAATACGAATTATATATTATGCAAGTTCGTTGCATTTTGTGTTCGTTTTCATATATGTATATAATTTGCAATGTCGGTCGTACCGGATTTTCCGTTCCTTTTCTTACATGAAATTTTTGGCTTACCCCCGCTAAAGATGTTTTCACATCAAAAATTTCACGAAACATCCACTTCAGATTAATGAGTTTTCCAGAATTTTTTTTCTTTGCTTAGGTCCTCAGATAGTAAACAAGTAATCTATGCAGAAGATTCGGAAAATGTTGAGATTTCCAAATTTATGACTTAAATGAATAATTGTTGGAAAATTAAATTTGCACTTTTCAGGGTTCAGGAAGAAATAGCAATTCTACTGGTTTTACTGGTGGACCTTGAATTTTGACAATTAAACGGACATCTCTCGAAACGTTTTTTCGAGATAGTACTAGTGGAACTGTACTGCGCGAAAATATGAATTCTTTGTTGACGAATATTTTACACTCAAAAAATTTATAGGTTTATCATAGATTTTATCTAGTATACAAAAATTAACTGACCTTGGAACTAAGGCTTACGTCATTCTTTCTTTATATTCAGACCTCCTGAATACCAAACAAAACTGCAAGACAATTTCTGCAGTCATCCTCTAACCGTGTCGCCAAGAAAGATGCATGGAAGTCTGGATTTTATGCAAATGCATGGATAACGCAAATTTCAGTCGTGAAATACGCCTTGAATTCACCACTCTCGAATCCTTCCTCCTTTAGCTATAATATAATATGTAGCATAATTTCTATATATTCTGAAGGGTTTATCCTAAACTTTTAGCCATATAAAGGATTTGAGAATACTGATTTTCCAATCCAGACTTCACAACATCTTTTCAGCCTGGAAAGGCTTAATGACTGCAGAAATTGTGTTGCAGTATAATTTTATATTCAGGATGTCCTAATCTAAATATTTAGCTAAACCAGATAAACGAAAATTACGTATTTTCTTCCCTGTCCAAGTTTATGTGGTGCCTCGCAGGGAGTGTCCTGATGTTTTTGTAAAATAAAACTCGTATTTTTCTTGCCCTGACGTTTTTTATAAGTTTCACTAACAAATCTTCCATATAAACATAGAAGTACGAAATAAAATAAGTACAGAAGTGCGGACTAGGCAAAAGTAATGCAAATACTCCGATCGCACTAACTTCGACAGCATTTGATAAAACTCCTTATGATTGATGTTTTAGATCCTCCCAAAAATGAATGTAACGAACAGACTGCTGTATTTAATAAATCGTGGTGATATATGAAATTCAGCCGAGGAAAAAGAATTTCAGGATCTTTGGGACGAGTAGTTGCACAAAGGAAACGAATACATGGTTGGGGCTATTTAAAATGAGGATAACAAAAGTGAAGTAGACGATGTGGCCGTTGATGCAGATTATAATCCGAAGATGATCTACCTGACCTAGACGGTCCACCCTTTCAGAATATGGTTACAAACAATTAATGCGGATGAAACTGATTATTGCACCGGTTATTTAACCGATTATTGCATCTATGATAAATATATAGGACCAGACCAGATTGTTGCCCAAAACCTTTAATAGAAAACTGTATAACTTTTATCCTTTAAAAAAATCCATAGAAGAGGAAGCAGCGTTCAAACGTCTTATATTCCCATTTCTAATTGAATAAACATATATTGGTAGAACTGAATCGAAAGGCAAAAAGTATGAGAAGATTGAGTTGATTAGAATATAAAAACAAACTTCGGTCTTGGCGTGATGCAAATACAGCCGAACTGTACGTATACATCATCATAATTACATTAGAAAAAAACCAGCCGGATTCAGAGACTAGAAATTAGCTCCGTTCCGCCATGTTTGGGTGGTAGTATATCAAAATAATTTGAACAGACCCTTACTCCACCGAAAGGACTAACATTGTACAAACAATTGGTGCCAACAAGAGGTAGACGCTTTTGTCGGCAGTGCATACCGTCAAAACCTGGAAAGTATAAAAATCTTTTGGTTTGTAGGTGCTAGAAACAAGTATTCTCTATGCGATGAGATTTACCTGGGTACCCAACAAAATTAATAAAGATCGACAGGAATAGCCAAACAACTAGTACTACGTCTTTCCCAACGCTGTTCAGATAACGGCTATAATATTAACGATGCACAACTTTTTTAACCAGTTACCCGCTAGCCAAAGACTTGTGTAGCCGAAATTCCACATTAGTTGAAACAGTAAGGCCAAATAAACAGGAAATACTAATAGTTTTCGATTAGAAGGAAATTTTATCTGCCAGTGGCACTATTCTGGTTTTCCCGGGGAATTGGGAATTGGGAAATGATTTATTGTGACTTGTTTTAATGTATTTTGGTATCATTTTTTTCAAAGCATACTGTGGCGATTGGTATTTTATTCAAATTTTGGGAAAAAATAATTCCATTTTCAGACTACAGCCTACTGTGTAATTCCCAACAAAATTTTTAGGGAAAATAAATAATAAAATTGCTTTGAAATGGAATCATTTTTTCCCAAAATTGGAATAACATGCCAATCACCACAGTATGCTTTGAAAAAAAAATGATACCAAAATACACTAAAACAAGTCACAATAAATCATTTCCCAATTCCCAATTCCCCGGGAAAACCAGAATAGTGCCACAGGGGTGCTTTTATTTCTGTTTTTTTTAGACGAAATTTCTTTGGTCAGAATTACTTCCAAAGAAAAACAAGGAAAATGTTATAAACCTGCACCCTGATTCTCTAAAAAATAAGATAATGTGTAGATGTGTAAACTCGTGAAAAGCAAAGCTTACTTTTATAAGTTTGGTATTTTTTAATTTTACTTTAGTAGTAAGTCAAATCGAAAAATTGCAAACCCATAAAAGTAAGCTTTGCTTTTCGAGAGTTTAAACGTCTACACATTATCTTATTTTTTAGAGAATCAGGATGCTGGAAGAAGCAGTAAAAAAAGCAGTAAACCAATTTGTGTTATAAAAAAAAGTGGAGTAGAAGCCGAGATATATCGAAAAAAAAGTGTTTTTTGAGGTTAAAATAAGGAGTGGTTTTAACCTCTAAAAAAGTCTTGGTTGCCAATAAAAAATTGATTTGGTTAATGTCTCACAGAGTACTAAAACAAGTTTTAATATTTTTTTGAATTTGACAGTTCAAAAGATTCCCTTGTGAGATAAATAATATAACTCATTAAGGAAACACGCGGAGTTAGTCAATGGTGTTTACTGTCCCCTCTACTTTACTCACTGGATCACAATATAGGAAATTAATTGCATACGCTAATCCGCATGATGTCGTCATCGAATAACAAACATACACTTATTCTATGTATCAACAATAAATGCAATAGGACATGCTTAAATAAAAACGCCATAACAAAATGTAACATTGGCACTGGACAATGTAGAATAAATAAATTCACAATGCATTGTCAAAATGATGTAATGTACTCGTAAAATTGAGTTTAATTTCATTTTAAACATAATAACCCAAAATGGCCATAGACATATTTTAGAAAGAGAAGTTTATCTGTATTAAAATCAATAAAATTCTTTCTTTTCATAGACAAAATATATTAAAATAATGCCATTCACAACATTTTTCGACTTGTTGATCAGAAGACTCTAAAAAATAAAAACTTTCCTTGGGTATTCTCTTTGGTAGTTTGGTTTCGTACTGAAAAGCTCGAATAACGAACTAAAAACTTCGGTCTACTCATAAGGTAGCTACGACCAAACTACAAAAATGCAATTCTAACTTCATACACTAAGTATGAGGCAAGAACGTACTGACTTAGCGAATTATATTCACTAAATCAAAACTCAAGAAAAACCCTCATTTCTGTGTGTTTCATGCCCACACAAATAATAGAAAGAAACGTTTGTTTGTATTAAAATCAATAATATTCTTTCGGCACTTAAAGTATGGGGGAAGATTTCTTTAAAGTACGGGGGGATTATGATATTTCTACTTTTTTGGAAGATATATTATAAATGATTAGCCTCTTCATTTTTTCTGATTAACGAGCCGAAAAACGGTGTGAATGCCATTATTGTTAATAAATAAATAAAAATCCGAAAGAATCTTATAGACATATTTTAGTTAAAAGAAGAGAAGAAATTCCAGAACAGTAACATTTAATTTTAAAATATTCTGGCAAATGGTGATTTTTCTATTCCATTCTAATTTTAAAATTAAATCTTCATTTTCCAGAATTTAGAAATATTTATTTGTTTCAATTATTTGATTTTATTTTGTACTACAGCAACCCCTCGATTTTAAAAATCTTTTTTTACGAAATTTTCCTATATCATATTATCAAAACAGAACCAAAATCTCTGTTCACGAAAAAAATGTCGAATGAGTTTTTGTGTTTTTAGAATAAATTAATGTTTCTGAATTATTTTTTAATAGCAAGGCATCAAGCATAAATATCCCAAATAATTGTGGATTAATTTCATCAATTGTAGGGGCATTTTTGATTAGCTTTGGAACATTTTATCATTATTTGGGAAATTTTTTTTTTTGGATTTAAATAGTTTTAATTAAATTAATTGGTTCCAATTTAAATATTTTTTGGACTACCTTAAATCTGGTATGTCCATGAAAGGGATACTCTAAGAATTATAGAAACCTATACAAACTGTACAAACAATTTCTATGTACACCCACCCGGTATACATTTTACCAGTCTTGAGCTAATAATTTATATACAAAATGAAGTAAAGTTTACATTAGAAAATTATGTATATTAAACAGTTAATTTATATAGTCTCATGTACACCCTAAGGCCTATAACACACTTGATAAAATTACCACTTTATTACATATAATAAAGTACGTATCGAAATCGATATATCCGCCTAAGAAATTACAATGTGAGTAAAGTTTGTTCTTTTCTATTCTCGCTGATTATTCATGTATATAAACTACAACAAAAAAGAGGCCTCTGAGCCACAGCAAAAATATTATATTCTCAAGACGTATCATTTCTACACACAGCTGTTATATTTATATACTCGACTACTTTATTATATTATTATACACTACAGTCGCTTATCACTTGTTTGATCACACTTGTCTAAGACTGTCTAACGCAAATAATAATAAAATACAAAAAACTAATAATCAAATCGATTTTAATATAAATGTATCCATTTTATTATATCTAATATAAAATTTAAAAAAATGCTTATACAAATAAATATCACATGTATATTAATATACGTATGTTGTATGTACACATATAAACATAATTTAATATTATGCTGTTCGAAAGAAAAGATAGCAACAAAATTTTTGTATGCGTAAAGAAACTAATCCAGATGTACTCGTACTCGTAAGTTTTGTACTTTAAATATTTGAAATGTAATTTTTATTAACATTTCTATAAATATTTGTTGTTTTTCATTTTATTAATTGTTGAATTAGTACGACGTTATTCTCGTATAGACAACATCATGATAAGCTGACTTCCAGATTGTTTATCTTAAAGTCAATTAAGCCCTTTCTTTACTATAACATAGTCGTTAATTTTCTAAGTAGTTTCAGTTGTGATGTACATATATAATTTTTGGTTATGCTTCTAAGTACATTATTCTAAGAGTTATTTTTTCATCTCAGTCTAATTCTAAAGAAGCGCTTAGAAATAAACTTACAGTTAAATTCGTTAATTTTAATGTTTGAATTTCTTCAGAACATCTTAAGTTATCTGCAGAAACCTTGAATTATTGTAGTTGATATGACAGAAAAGCTTTTGTAACTATGCAGCTTTGTAAGCTTTATTCAACATGTTGAACAACTTGGTTGAGCCTACAGAAAAGTTTAACCATGTATGATTTAATTTATAAACAATTTAATTATGTTGTCTAATCGGTTGATGTAAAATCAAAATGTTTCGAGAACAACGATTGATAAACATGTTAAACTGTATATGGTAAAGTTGAATCAACTAATAATGGAAATTGACTTCAAGAAATAAAGGAAACAAGCAAAGGAAATTGAAAACATCAAATATAAAAATAAAATTTCGTCAATTAGTAGTATCAAAGCAACCTTAATTATACAAAGCCATAGTCTAAAAACGAAGCTTTTATAAGGGAATTAGGAACGAGGAAAAACCAAACTTAAGACAAATTTTTAAATGAAAATGTTACAAATTCTTAATTATGATTTCTAAAATATTTTCATAAATGTTTGAATTTCAACATCAAAGTAAATCGTTTTCATTTTCTTGTAATAATTGATACATTTAAAAAACCACAATTTAAAAAAAAATCAGAACAATAGCATTCTGGCCAAATTGTATTAAAAGTTTATTAAAAATTTTGTGGTCATTAAGTCAATATACAATACATAGATGGCAGTAAAAATTTGGTGAAATCGTACCAAAAATTACCACCTGGGGAAATTTCAAGTTTAAAAATTGTAGGAAAAGCAAAACAAATTCACAAAATATTAAGAACGTGTGATAGTTTTGTGTATCTTAGGCCCGATTGTATGAACGATGATAAATGATTAATTCTCTGATTTAGCGTAGTTTGCATTGTTTTATACAAGGCAAACTACGCTAAATCAGAGAATTAATCATTTATCATCGTTCATACAATCGGGCCTTAGACATCTGACGTACACTAGTAAAACTAAAGATAAATTTAGCAATTATTATTTTAATTCGTCAGAGCCAACTTTGATGTATTTTTCAAAATGAAAGTTCGAAAAATATATTTTAGAAATAATATAATTTTATATAAATGTTTGATATAATTTTCACTTTTTTATTGAAAAACTTGAAGCTAAAAAACGTTTTTTTTACTATGGATTCGTATAGAAATCAGTGAAAAGTTATACCACTAAAAAATACGTCATGATGATTATGGCTCTCTGTATACTCTGGAAGGGATTTTTAGTATACATAAAACTTGTATTTTTTAAGCACTGTTTTCATATTTTGTGTGTTTATTGTAATTGTTGTTGGATGTGTGACTTAGCAAAGAGTAAATCAAAAACAAATTATTTTTACGTAAATATGTAGCTAGGAATATTTTTTTAGGAAAACATTTTTTTAGGCGAGTGAATGATTTTTAAATTTTGAAAATTTTTTATTTTCTATTTCGAATTTGTTTTGTTGTAAAACTGTATTTGGAAAAACTGCTGATTTTTTTTAAAACAAATGCACATGTGAATAAGCTAATCAAGTTATTACACGTTTTATTATTATATATGATTTGTTTAATGCATTTTGGGTGATAGATAAAATTTGCTTAAATTGATTACATCCAGTTTTTTGTGTGTAAATATTTTGTCAATAGAATTCTCACTACAACGGACATCGACGGGATCAAAAAGGTTGTCCGTTGTAGTGAAGTGTCCCTTGAACTGAGGATTTGTGATTTTTTTTTTTATAAAAATTTTATTGGGCTTCAATTTCTTATCCGATTTTGATGAAATTCAGCATTTCCAATAGAATTGGAATTCTCAAATCATTTGTAGACAAAGTTCTTGAATATGGCCAATTAGGAAGGAACTTGGCCATTCTTATCCGATCTTGATGAAATTCAGCATGCACGATAGAAATGGTGTTCTAAAATGATTTGTAGATACGATTTTGGAATAAGGCACATTAGGAAGAAACTTGGTCATTTCTTATCTAATTTTGATGAAATTATCAAATATTTTTTAAACGAAGTTCTGCCGAACTTCGCCGTTTCTTACCCGATCTTGATGAAGTTCAGCATGCACGATGGAAATGGTATTCTAAAATGATACTTAGATGAAGTTCTGGAATATGGCCAATTAGGAAGGAACTTGACCATTTCTTATCCGATTTTGATTAAATACAGCATCAAAATCAAATCATTTAATACATCAAGATAACCGTTTTAGTAACTCATTTCATTAAACTTCATCAAAATCGATTAGCTAATGACCAAGTTTATTCCTAATCGGCCATATTCCAAAACTTCATCTAAAAATCATTTTAGAATCCCCATTTCCATCGTGCAAGCTAAATTTCTTTCAAAATCGGATAAGCAATGTTCAAACTCCTTCTTATTGGCCATATTCCAGAACTAATTAATGCTTCCATTATCGCAGAAATGTCTTTACGTGTCCGTAACTTCAGTTTTGGATGGGACTTAAAAGTGTGACCATTGCAGTGAGGTGTCCCTTAAAGTGAGTGTCCGTTGAAATGAGGTTTCACTGTAATATAAACATTTTCCTTTCCATTTTTTATCAAAAACTAAAATATTGAATGTTAATTCATCAAATAGGCTTTTATTTTACATTAATATAATGTAGTTGATTTTACATATGTACGTGTTGTATTTGATTTTTTTTTGCATTGCAATTAAACGCACTCCCAGTATTACTTAAAAAAATTTAGGTGCTTGTATTGGCTATTGTTAATATTCAAATAATTAGTGGTATAAAATATTTTAAATTACAAACTTCCAGCGGATGCCTAGGAAAAAACATTGCATTGTTTCAAATTGTGAAGGCACGTCGGTGTTTTTTATAATATAGCCCGAATGCGGATCCGAGAAGTTCTATAATTGGAACAGACTAATTGGTTTTCAACCCGGACATAGTACTTTTTTTATTTGTAGCAAACATTTTGCACGGCAGTCTTTTGGGTTATTAAATAAAAGATTAACTTCAAATGCAAAACCAACTCTTCATTTGGACCATAATCTTACATCAAGTTAGTCATCGATATATATGACATCGCCTAATGATAATGTTTTAATGGCAGACTTACTGCCTTGTACAAAAACTCTTTCAGTAAGTGCTAATCTTAAAACGTACTTTAATAAAATTAAATGCTCGGTACAACAAAACAGCAGTTGCCAAATGATTCCGAATATTCATGTACCCCAAAACCCAAACCAAACAACAAAAGTATTTTATTTCATGGTTTTTCGAAACAAATCAATTAGACAAATGTGGGAAGAACGGGAAAGGAAAGTAGCATTATCGATTTTCTTCAAATCACCTCAATATTATACTTATTTGAGAGACTTAGTTTTTCGTTTGCGCTCAAGGAGTTCACTTAATAATTGGGTTTCAATTGAAACATTTGGAATTCACTGCCAAAGCTTCAATAACATCAAATTATAATTGAAAGGAGTAAATGACGTTTTTCAAAATGAATGCGTTTTTTTAGTCTTTGATAAAATTTACATTAAACCGGCATTAGAATATAATATCCAATCCGATGAAATTGATGGCATTTGTACCGACGGAAGTACCCGTTCACACAAAGTGCAGGACGAGTACTCTTATCTTCATGGAATTCAATTATAGCACATGTCTTAACCAAATTCTGGTATTAAAAGTGGTTTGTTTCTTACTTTTATTTGGCGAATTTTCGATGAATGCTATGATCGTATTATGTATATCGGTTACAGCGTTTGTTTGTGACCAAGGATCTAACAATCATCGGTTATTTAGAAGGTACGGTTTAACCGTCGAAATCCATATTTTGTTCATAACGGCGTGAACATATCACAAGTGACAAGTCAAATTTGAAATAATAAGAAAAATATACGACTTAGATGGAAAAACTACATTAAAAATGTGTCCGAAACTTATACACTTAACAATGTGGAACCAAAAGTTTTACAAAAATGAAAGGATGTTACGCCACACAAATTCTTACTAATTCGGTTGCCGCTGCGATTGATACATATGTGTATAGTGCATACATACATTCAAATAAATTTGAAACTGAAAAAATTCCATCCGCACCAGCTACTCTCAAAAATTCATTAAAAGATTTGATGGTATTTCGAAAATTTAGCCCTTTTTTATCACGCTTAACGCTAGACGAGAACGAGATATTTTTAGATAGCATGAAAGGTTACATAGAGAAAATCGAAGTTGTAGATTGAATTGCAGTTCATTGCAAATCATTTTCGAATCCCGTTTCCAGCACTTGGCCTTATTACTATCAATTGGCCTTATTACAGAACTTACCATCCAATATTTTCGCACCTAACTCAATTGCTCAAATTAAGATCGATTTGTCATCGATTAATATTGTAACATTATATTCATATTATTCAAATCATGGAAATATAAAATTATGCCCAGTATTAGTTAGATATTTTACACCGAAAAAAGGAGTTCTAGTGAACATTTTGGAGACTGATGAGATCCCGGGTGAGACCTCTGATATAATTTCAAAATACATTCGAGATATTATGGGCACTTACAATTTAAACGATAAATTAGTCGCGATTTGCGCGGATAACATTAATTGCAATTTTGGTGGTTCAACTAGGGGTGGTAAAAATAACGTGTTCCATAAACTTCAGACGTCTAATGAGAATATTTTAATTGGGGTGAATTGCGCTGCCCATATTTTGAATAATTGCATTCAGACGGCAATATAATGTCTTCCAATCGATGTTGAAGTTGTAGTCGTAAAAATTTATTTATTTTTTTATATTTACACAGTTCGAGTTCAACAGTTTAAAGAAATTTGTGATAATAATAACGTAGAATTTCGCAAATTATTAGGTTACAGCAAAACTAGATGGCTAACATTAAAACCAGCCATCGAGCGCATTATAAAATTATTTAACCCTTTAAAAGAGTATTTTCTCAGTCAGGCAAAATATCCTACAATATTAAAACTTTTTTCAATAATCCGTGCTCTGAACTTTGGCTCTTATTTGCGCAAATTCAGGCTTCTATTTTTCACAGTACCATTTCTCAGATTGAGTCACAAAAAATTTCAATGCCTGAAGTTTCTCTAGTTCAGCGGAGGGATGAAACTTTTTACCGTTAAACGTTAAAAAATATTTGCTAGAAGCCGAACGGTCTAGAAATATTAATGCAGCTGAATTTAAATCATCCGTCATGGATTTCTACAGCGCATGTATTGAATATTTGAACCAAGAAATTGAAATTCTGGAATGGATGTTGCTTCATGAAATTCCTTTATGGACAAAGATCGAAGCAAGCTTGGAATTTATTTTAGAAAAAAGACATCATCTAAAAATTGACGATGCCGAAGTTTTCGACGAGTTTTTCTGCATTAAGAGCTACGCAAATTCTGAAAAAATTCAAGAATGGCAAATAACCGAACACTTGCGGACGAAAGATGGGTGGAAATATTTACTCATTTTGAGGAGAACAACATTTCTTATAAAAATATTTTGAAAGTCGTAGAGTTCACCATGTCTTTACCGGCGTCAAATGCACCAACGGAAAAGGGTATTTTCTTTGATGAATAATATTTGGACCGCTGAAAAAACCCAAATGAAGGCCGAAACAGTGAAATCACTCTTAATTACTAAATGTAATTACAATATGGATTGTTGACAATTTAAAGAATATTTAAGTAACAGCCGTGATATTTTAAAGAAAATTCATAATATGGAGAAATACCAAAATTAAATTAAGTTTTAAGGTTCTATCACATCAAGCGCGGCGCGTCGGCGGCAAATTTAAATACACGTTTTTTTGCTTATTTAGTGATAGGAAATCATAGCTTGTGCAAAAATATAAACTAGCGTAAAACGCGATTTTTTTTTGCCGCTGGGTTTCACGGGCGGCGGATGAAATTTCATTTTATACCATTTACTAAAAATTGTAATTTTTCTATTAAAAATATAAAGTTTGTAAATTGTTTTATGAATAATAATTTTATTTTTGTTCAAACTATGATTTATTATCACTAGATAAGCAAAAAAACGTGTATTTAATTTTATTTAAATTTGCCGCCGACGCGCCGCGCTTGATGTGATAGACCCTTTACACGCATATTTTTATTTGTATATTATTTTAGTCTCTAAGACTGATTTAGGTTTTCTTAATATTTGTTTAGTCCTGAAGACTGATTTATTTGATTTGATTTTTATTTATTTTAAAGTAAAATAACACAATTTGGAAATTGTTGGCAATAAAACTTGAAATTTGTAATTTTTATTGTTGTCCTGTATTTTTCTCGAGAATTTATGGTCACCGTATCTATCACCCAAAATGCATTAAACAAATCACATTAGTATATAATATTTAGCTAGCGAGGCTGTAGAACGCTTTGAAAAAATAAAACAATTTAACAATGCAAGTTAAAAGTGAAATGTAATATAGTTTGTGGCGTAGTGGTTAAACACTGGACACTGGACTAGAGCGGCAAAGGTCTTCGGTACGATTCTCATCCAATTTTATTTTTATTATTACTTTTTTTTAGTATTCTTGTAATGGCCAAATATTTTACTTTAAATTAAATATTCCGCTTCATAGTTATTATGGTGGAAACAGACGTGTAGAAAAACGCTTGCGTTTAAATTAGAACACACTACTTTAAATGAAATGAAATAGGTATACATGTATTCCGCATAGCAGGCGTTTTTCCGCAAGTTGTCTCTATTTCTAATTTAGCTGCGAATTGGTAGACTGCACTACCAAATCTAGTACGATTTTTCTACATTTTCATCTTTTCAGGGCAATTTTTTGTGTTTGTTGACTGAACACAAACGTTAGCTGACAACTGCCATAATGGAAGATACAAATTAATTAATTTGTGACAAAGTACGGTAGAATATATTAAGAAAAATTGTATATTAAAATTAAATACTTGTAAAATAAACGCATAAAATACGCAATTTTAAGCGGCGCATGTGTTTTAGGTGCGGACAATAGTCAAAAATTCCGCACATCTGTTTCCAGCATTACAGTAATTACACAAGAAAATACGTAGTACGCGTTTATAATGCGCCTAAATGTATGCGAACACTACTATAAATTATTTAAAACTTTTATATTATGATTTGTAGTAAGCCATGAAAATTTTTCTGTAAAATTTTTTTTTCCTTCATAAACTTCATAACATGCTATGTTTGAAATAATATAACAATGAGAATACAACTTTCACAAAATATGCCATGAGAAATTTTACGAAAAAGCGATTATTACAGCAATAGTATTTAGATTGCCATGCAAAATACGTACCACAACACGTTATTATAGCGGTAGTTTTACGATTTTCACCATAGCAACGCGATAGTTTTACAATTTTCACCATAGCAACGCGATAATTTTACAAATTTTACCATAGCAACATTAAAATTCTAAACAATTATCTCTAAATTTTTAATTGTATTTCAATTTTTTTTATTATGATTGAATTTTTTATACACACATCAAAGGAAAAGCCATGCAAACAAAAGCTTGTCAAATAATTTGCATACAACATGACACAAATGGATGAATTGTGATTCAATCGCTGACGGGAAAGTTGTATTCTCGTACTAAATACAACACGTGCTGCAATTAATGATCTATAATTGTTTACTCGTTAAAACCGACGCAGATAATTCAACTCGTGCTGCGCACTCGTTGAATTTTCAGCGCGGTTTTAACTCGTAAAAAATTATCGATAATAATTGAGCACTAGTTGTATTACGAATGAAAATTAAAAAAATTTTATTATGGTGAATGTGGCGTAGTAGTAACGTATTGGACTAGAGCGGGTATGGTCTGCGATTGTGCTCAAGGCATTTTAGTTTTGTATTTCCAATTTATATTTTTTTAACATGATAAGATAATGTCTTACACCGCATATTCAGAAAATTGACACGAAATTTTCCCTTTGATGTAAGCATTACCTTTAATTTAAATGTATGATTTTTTAGGTTGGTTCTTAGGCTTCATGTCTCACGCACCATATTATTTCAAAGACGTCATCAGGTGGCGAGGAACGCCTCTTCTGATCGGAGTAATTATAATCTCAATTTGTGAGTACAGAAACTATAACCTCCACATAAATTTTAATTGAAATTAAAATCTACACAATAGCGATTTACAATAGTTGAGAACATTGTAGAGAGAGAATCTCTCATTTATTTGTGCGTAAAGAAACTGTGGCAGATAATTTATATTAAATTAAAAGAATTAATATCAACATCTTATGAACGTTATCACGCAAAGCAGCTACGGCCAAGTAGACCACACAGACCACTTCGATTTCTTTTTGTGAAGAAACGCACAGCTCCCGCTGTTTTTCGGTCTGTAAGGTTTTTTGTGCGATGATAAAAATCCTTACTCTTTGGTTTAAGGTCTATCTAAGGTACAATAGTAATTAAAGGCCTTTAATCTTGAGTTATTCCTACTCGGCTAAAAACTAGCGGCTAAAAAAATATCAAATTGTCAAATGGTGATTGTAGCAGCGGCCGCTGGACAAATACATTTTATATAAATTATTTCCGTTCTAGGACGGGCTGCACCCCCTACTATAATAATAAAACGTTTAATAACATGATTAGCTTATTCACATGTGCATTTGTTTTAAAAAAAATCAGCAGTTTTTCCAAATACAGTTTTACAACAAAACAAATTCCAAATAGAAAATAAAAAATTTTCAAAATTTAAAAATCATTCACTCGCCTAAAAAAATGTTTTCCTAAAAAGATATTCCTAGCTACATATTTACGTAAAAATAATTAGTTTTTGATTTACTCTTTGCAAAGTCACACATACAACAACAATTACAATAAACACACAAAATATGCATAATGGATTTGTTATTTGATTTGGTGTTAACAGAATAAGCTCATTGTAGATACTTTTCTTTGTCTTTCAAGTATAATTTTATTGAATAAAATATATACTCAGTAAAGACCCAATTAAGTTCCAAAAGTTTCAGTTTTGGCAAGCGTATTCAATTGGACTGAAGAGTACAACTCTTCACTTCAGTTAATTGAGTTACTCTTCACTTAATTGAGTTACTGAAGAGAAGAGACTGTTCGATTGGTATCTTCACTTCAGATAAATGTCAAAAAAAAAAAAAAAACTTGTATTTAGAAGAACTGTTTCAAAAGTAATTTTCCTGCTTTCAACAAAAAATAACTAAATTATCATAATCGAAATTTTTATTTTCTATTTTATGATAAACATTTTTATTAAAAATTATTATTGAAATTTGTCTATTTATTTTATTTACTGTTTTTTCAAAAGCGAAAAACAAAGAAATCCTAAAATAAAAAACAAATAACTCATCTGAAATAACTACACGAGCAAAATGTCTCTTCAGTTAATTCAGTTGCTCAATTTTTAACTGAAGTGAAGAGTTGTCAAACGAACAGTCTCTTCACTTCTGTTACTTCAGATACAGCTACTACTTCAGTTAATTCAGTCCAATCGAATACGCTTTTTAGCTCAAACTTGTAGTAGTTACTATAGTTTTGTAAGATGGCACCGCCGTCTCGAATCCCGCATGTAAAATAAAAATCAAACAAAAAATTCACACTGCATTGGCAGTATTGTATTTGCCGGCATCCAATAACCGGAATACTCAGTTAACCGGAATTTTAATTTTTAGAAATTTTTTGTCATTTTCCTCTATCACAAGGGAAATTATTTTTTTTATTATTTGGGGATTCACAGAAAATATGCTTTCCTTTACTTTTTTTCTGTTTTATGCATTATTCTATTTCAATTGAATGTGTAAAGTCGTATTACATAGTTAGATTAGTGAAATATTGAATATATTGTATTATAATAGTAAATTAACACTAATTTTAATAAATAAAGAAAAAAACTAACTTTAATAAATCCATAAATAAATATTAATATGGCTTGGCCTAGCAAAGAACCAACAAAGAGGAAAAGAAATGTGTTATCAATCAGCGATAAAATTGAAATTATTATTGGCATTGATGAATTTTTATAATATTCGCAGATCACCTTTATACGACATAAAAGAAAAATTGTTAGAGTTTGCTTCTAAAATGGAAAATGACAAATTCGCTAAAACTAAGAAAACAGTGCATCGATTCTGTATTATATGAGTGGTTTTTGTGTAAGAGAAGTGAAGGAATGCCTATAAGTGACCTCATCATCATAGAAAAAGCTAAATATTTATATGCTGGACCAAGAGAATTGAAAAACATCAGCGGCTTACCGATAATATACAAATCCCAGTCGAATGCTTTGATAAACCGAGAAATATTTCGTGATTGGTTTAAATCGCATTTCACAACCTTGGATGGCATACACAATAAAAAATGTTTGCTATTATTAGACAATAGAGCTTATCCTTCAGCAAGTGAGCTACTATCAGATTGTGAAAATTTTATTGTTTTGTGTTTACCGTGGTACCGCCCAATTCAACCGATGGATCAGAGCATAATTCAGAATTTCAAATGTCACTTTAAAAAACAGTTTTTAAGAAAATTGTTTGCTGCTGATTCAGTGAAATCGTTTCAACAATCTTATAACATCAAAGATGAAATATTTCATGCAGAGTTTGCCTGGACTGCAGTAATATGTTCAACTTTAGCAAATGGCTGGAACAAATTGTGGTTTAATGATAATCAGACACCAAGTAACAACAAAGCACGTTACGATGAAATTTGTGAAATCTTGAATTCTAATGCAAAACAATTTGTGGACATTCGAGAGCACGAAATTGCTGACTGATATCGAAAGTGTTTTAAATCCCAACGTAGCAGAGAACTTAAGCTCAGATTCTGATGAATACGTACAAGTAGCTGAAAAAGGTATCACTTGGCAAGAAGCAGAGAGAAGTTGGTTTGATGACATTTTTCAAATGTGCAGAACAATACTCGCAGTTTTCTGGTCAAGAAGTTATGCAGATTTATGTCATGCAGAACAATTTTCTTGTGAAAAAAGAGAAGTCTACCAAACAGCTAGATACAAATACAAGATTGTGGCTTTTAAAAAATCCATGAAGTTTGAGGTTCAATAATGACGAAGTCTGAATTTTTTGATATTTTATTATTAAATTTTATGTGTGCTCGTATAAATAATATGTATTTATTATTTGCAATAAATTCAATGAACTGATGCATAAAAAAAATTGTCTGGTACATAATTTGAAAATAAATAAACGATAATCCTAAAAAATAATCAAATCTAGCGAAATTCTCGTAAAATTTCTATTAGGTTGTTCAGAAATTAATGCAGGTTTTCAATCATTTTATCTAAAACGACATATCTCAGTTTAGAATAAATTTTATCAATCGAAATAAGAACCATTAGAATCTACACATTGTTGCCAACAAGATACAAGTTTATTAATTCCAGTACCATAGAATTCTGAAGTTCTGGAAGCGGCGAATCCTTCGAAGGCATTTTTGGCGGCTGTTTGATCATTGAAGATTTTTCCTTGCAAGAAGTATTCAAGATGCTTGAAAAAGTGATAGTCGGTCGGCAAGAGGTCTGCTGAGTATGGTGGAGGAGGCAGATCTTCGTAGCCCAGTTGGTTCAACTTCTGCAGCGTCGGCTGTGCAACGTGTGGTCAGTGCAGAAGAATTGGGCCCTATCTATTAACTAATGCTGGACGCAGACGTTTCAGTTCTTTACGCATCCTATCAATTTGTTGACAATATTTTTCTACTGTGATAGTTTCGTCAGGATTTAAGAAGCTCTAGTGGATAATTCCGACTAACGAGCACCAAACAGTCACCATAGTCTTTTTTTGATGCAGCTCAGGTTTGGATAAATGTTTAAGGCTTTGCTTCGGTCCAACCACTGCGCTAAACGTCATCGGTTGTCGTATAGAACCCACTTTTCATCGCACGCCATAATGCGATCGAGAAATAGTTCGTGTTTTGTTGCGCAAAAGAAATGAAGAGCAGACTTCATAGGCGTATTTTTGGTTTTCGTTCAATTCGTGTGGCCCCCATTCGTCGAGCTTCTTCGACTTTCCAATTCGGCTCAACTGTTCCGAAATTAATCAAATACTTACGCCTAGCTCCCCTGTAAGTTCTCGAACAGACATGCATGGATTTACTTCCACCAAAGCATTCAATTCAGCATCGTCAATAGCAGAGGAAAGTTCGCGACCTTTCCCATCTTCAAGGCTGAATTCAGCACGACGAAATTTTTGAAACCAACATTATATTGTGCATTCATTAACACTTCCTTGGCTCCAAACTTCATTGATGTTTCGAGCCGTTTGTGCTGCACTGGGGCCGAGTTTAAATTCATACAAGTGTGAAATTCTAGTTTTGACATCTTTACTTCAAAGGTCCAAAAATAGACAAAAATACAATTAAGATTAAAAATAGATTATATGGTAAGAAAGAGCATAAACTAAGCATTAAAATGACGTCGTATAATGTTACATCCTTTGCGTAATTTTTAATTGTTAAAAAACTGTTCAAACAAATAAAATCATAAAACCTGCATTAATTTCTGAACAACCTAATAGTTTTAATGAAACATTCAATTATCCGGAATTTTCGATTATCCGTAATGTTTTCATCCCCAAGCATTCCGGGTAACAGGGCTTTATAATGTTTCATTTCTTCATTTTCAAAATGGCCGCCGAAATGTTCTTTCAGATATTCTTTTCTCTATTTCCTCATTTAGTTCTATTAGACATACTAAAAAATCAGCTTAACATTTTGTTTCGTTTTCTTAAACTAAAATAAAATCTATTTTTTTGAAGGTCAAGATCGTTAAGTAGCTGATTAAACAAGAAAAAAACATTCGGTACAACAACTAGTAAAATAAAAATTACATGCTAGTTTGAGTCATGTATTTGGTCCAACCCCTCTGATTTCCTGTAACTGTACAAATATTTTTGAAACGCTTTAAAAAACAGGTATAATTAATAACAAGTAAATACAAGGTATAAGTTAGTGTCAAAATTTTCAAATTGTGTGTGAAGCAATATTGATTTAAAAACAAAAAGTTAATGAATTGATTTATCGAAAACACTTCATAGAACATTTTTTTGCTAAGAATTCATCCATCTATAGATTTCTGCGGTTGTTTTGAGCGTATTAATTTCCACCTGCCGAGAAGAGGTGGCATCCACCCCAGAGTAACAGCACACATCGGCACTATATAACTTTTATTCCTTTAGACATTCCTTACTTACTGTCCAAATTTCACGTCAATCGTTTTTTTCCGAAAGAATTCTAAGGTAATAACCTATTTTTACAATCAAACACTAGACTAATAGGAAATTTCCCGTCGAACAACTTTGACATTTGATATTTTTTCTGTTGCTGATGTATATTCATTATACATATTCACAATTGAGTATAGTGATTTGCTGTTACGAAATGATGACTGTTAAGATTTAAATAATTTTCTCTAGATAAGGTCTAAACTATGTAGTATGTATGTTCCTGTTTGCTTCTGTTTTTGAGGGTTTGGCATAATATTCTATTTATATATTACCAAAAAGTTGTAAATAATGGTAGGATAATTGATTCTTGAAATCAAAAATAAACTTGACATCATTATTACATACTCGCATATCTATTCCGCAAAATCTTTTCTGAACAAATCATTATTCTAATAGACGTTCACAATTTTTTATTGGTAATCATAATCAACAACATTATTGATTTGTTTTCTAAAAAAAAACAAGGTTGGTACTATAAATTCACAAAATTATTCCAATCGAATTGGGTATGAGGACATAATGTTGCATATGGGAGTACATCTAAAAACTAAACTCATTTTCTATATATTTTCAAGCACAGTAGAAATTAAAAGCGAGTACTTTTAAACAAATTAAT
This sequence comes from Tipula helvola, assembly GCA_963556165.1. Taxonomy (NCBI): domain Eukaryota; kingdom Metazoa; phylum Arthropoda; class Insecta; order Diptera; family Tipulidae; genus Tipula; species Tipula helvola. Next base: position 80,635,871 of record OY744482.1, on the reverse strand, counting down.
AAAACAATAAATATTTAAACCAGCAAAAAGTCGGCTTACCAATTTTATTCTGTTCCATAAAATAAATTCATGGGTTTCCTCTTATTTTTTCTATAAGTACCTTATGGTATTATGTTTAGCAGAATGTACACGTGCCGAAATATATGATATACAAATACAATAAAAAAATATAAACGACCAAAATTTTGATGATTCTACTATGATGACACATAAAATATGTGTTCGTCTCTAAACGCAATCCTCACACTAATTTCATTATATGTTTTTACCTAAAACACTAATACAGATATCGGCCACAATTTCAAATAAATTAATCGGTTGGAACTCAAAACAAATTGGACCTACTTACGCATAGATATGACAGATGCTGGAGAAGATACAAAAAAAAAATTGTAATTTTATCACGTTGCTTGGAAATGGAAAATATTATTTTTGAGAAATCATCCAGAAAGTAATTTGGTTTGAAATAATTGAATTTAAGAAAGCAATTACGCCACAGCTGATAATTCACACTCTCAGAGATATTAATGGCTAATTTTCATTCTACTCTGGACTAGGGATTGAAATCCCGGTTTTCGATAAACCTGTAAACTGGTTTTACCGAATAATTTTGATTTTAAAATAACCGGTAATTATCGATAATTTTTACCGAAATAATTTCGGTAATTTTTTTTTTTTTCGTATCGCAAAAAAATTCAAGTTGCTCTTTCTATATGTATTATTCTACGATTTTCATAGTTTTTTATAATAAAGGGTGGTCCAAATGAGACGCAGGAAAATAATAAATAATTTTGCAATGACGCCATGTTTGTTTTCTGTCATTTCATGTCATTTTGTTGGGTTGTATTTTTGCCATTTATCGCTATGGAGTCGTATTCGATTAAAGTTCGTGTTAAAGTTATTCAAGAGCACTACGAAAGAGCGGTTACAATCAATTCTACGCGATACCATGCAATGTTAACGAACTATTTTTTGCCCAACTTGGTGGAATCGACTTGGATGATGTTTGTTTTCAACAAGACGGTGCAACTTGCCATAATACTCAAAGGTTCTTCGAAAATCGCTTAATTTCGCGTCGCGGAAATTTGAATTGGCCTGCAAGATCATGCAATTTAATGCCATTAGATTACTTTTTGTGGAGATGTTTGAAAAGCAAAGTGTACGTTGATAGTCCAGCCACCATCCAAGACCTAAAAAACAACATCATTGCCGAAATAAATGCCACAGCAAAATCCTTATGGAAAATGTAATCAAAAATGTTGACCATTGGATCGACGTCTGTAAATTCAGCCGTGAGTGATATCATTTTTCATACATAAATGGCACCGATAATCCTTCAAAATAAAGTACCCAATTTGATTTAAAAATAAATATTTGTAGTTTTAGCACTGAGTACTATACTCAGTGGTTTTAGTTTGCGTTATAACCCTTTAGTAAACAAATACGACTATAGTTTATATTATGGATTTATTATGATGACATTGTCTTTGTCGATCCATTTGATGATAGCTAGCAAGGCAGCATTGAGCAGGGTAGAAAATTACAATGTAAGTTTATGAACACACTTCTGGTCTCTTTACTACTATATGCATACAGTTAGAAATTTCATTCGTTGTTTCACAGTCTCCTTCAACGTTAATTCGGAGGTATCGTTAAAAAAATTGATTAACTTTGAAAATACTTGTAACGACAAAAACTTGATTTTCAATTTCAACGTTTGCTAAAGTTTCAAGGTTCCATCAACTATGCGCATTGGCGATAGCCAACTGGTTTTGAAGAAATCTAAAACTAGTTGATATTCATTTGATCAGTTGTATCAAGAAATTCTTTAAGTACAGATACTCAAGCGTTAAATCTTTAGGAGTGGCCATATAAATCTACTTACATATATTGATTTCGAATCAACTGGAAGATGTTCAACTGATGTTTGTATTGTGCGTAATACGACAACTCAAGCAAATTTAACCAAACCTAAGCTTCAACTCAACCCCGGCACAAGCCAAATCTAAACCCACTAAACAACTCCAAACTCGACAGCCAGCTCAATCCCGAAATCAACTCGATTTCTAAAAGTATGCTTACTGAACTCAACTCAATCTAATCCCCAACTAAACTCAATCTAATCCCCAACCCTCGACCCCCAACGGAGCTCCCCACTCAAACCCAGCTCAATTTTAGCTCACCAGCGGACTAGCCAACTCCTATATAATCTGTTTCCATCACTACACAATATACACATACTTACATATACATATATGTAAGTTAATATAATTCTATGGGAAATTTATGTATGATTATCGGCATATATTTGGTACAATCGATCCTCTCGTGTTCGTTCAAAATGTGGTACGAATGGGCAGCCTAATATAAGACTGATGAGTATTGTACGATACGTAAAATGTTTAACTTTCTTAAATTAAATATTACAATGGCTAAGTAATACTGAAATATGTAAAATTTTCTAATTTTAAAAAATTATAATGCGTTTTGTTAATATATTCGCAATAACGAAATTTACCGGTAATTCAGCCAAAAAAATACCGAAAACCGGTAATGTAAAATCTCGGTAATTTTGCAATCCCTACTCTGGACAGATGAATTTTTCTAGATAACATTATTTAACTATGATGGTTGGTTGAATTATAGGAAATTTCCCGTAGAACAACTTTGCAGTTTGATATTTTTCCTAAACTGCAAAATAACCGAATTAATTGCGAAAACGTGTGTACGATCACTAAAAGGGGTTAAACCAAAGCCCCAATTTTCGGCTGTCTCCCTATTCGTCCGAGCTCAGGACTTATCGAATTCATAATATACGTGACAAAATACACGATTAAAACATAAAACCTTTGGACCAATTTTTTTCTTTTATAAACCATAATTCTGCTGGACTATTTTTTTAAATCCCCCTGTAGGTATATTTTAATCGAAATTCTACAAAAAAAAAATCAAAATCAAAATTATGAAAAATTACAATTTCAATTATTAGCTACTGTATCTTAGTGGCACAACTATAGTTCCGTTCGATGTTGAAAGGCCGAATATCGGAAGGCCGAATATCGGAAGGCCGAATGTCGGAAGGCCGAATGTCGAAAGGCCGAATGCCGAAAGGGCGAACGCCGAAAGACCGAATGGGTCGGAAGGCCGAATTACGAAAGGCCGAATAACGAAACGCCGAATGTCGAATGGCCGAATGTCTCGAAACGCCGAATGTCGGAAAGCCGAATGGGTTGAAATGCCGAATGTGTCGAAAAGCCGAATAGGTGGAAAGGCCGAATTTTCGTGAAATTTTCGTTCACTTAATTTATTGAAATTAATATTTAAAACCATTGAATTTATTTCTTAATGTAAAATGATTTAAATAAATTGAAAATACGTGCTAATAAATCCTGTGTATGTAGCATATTAATTGATCAAATTTTGTCGGAAAAAAATTTATTTCTTTTTCTTTTTTTGTTATAATTAAAATACATTTTTTTTTTTTAAATTATATGACGGGATCCATTTGCCTGAAACAAAATTCAGTAATTTTAAGATTCAGAATACTTGAAAAGTAAAAATCTAGAAAAATGAAATCCCGAAAAATATAGAAATTACCGGAAAAGCAATCCAGAAAAATTATTTAGTTTAAAATAAATGAAAAAAATTAAATTATAAGTAAATTTTATTATAAGGCTCTTGCTCCTCCGCTATTGCGTTTGACTCGGTGCTGTCATTTTATTCCGATCAGAGTATTTGTACTACTTTTTGATCACGAGTACTACTGTACTTCTCAATCACCCAAAATACTCCGATTTCATTTTGTCCATCCCAAATATGGTATCACTACTTCAAATATATATTTTTTTTTGGAACTCAGCTGAGTTCCAAGTTTGAGTTCCATTTTATTATAAGATTTTCTATAAAAAGTGAAACAAAAAAGCTAAACCTATGGAACTTGATAGGTGTGGCGTGTGGCTTACCTAAGTTCTAACGATAATTTTGATAGATGGAAAAAACTTGAAACTTTTGAATGAGTTCAATTTTGTTGCGAGAATCTTCTCGGAATTTTTTAAATCTGGAAGCATTGATAATGCGCTGATTGAGTTAATTCGATTAAGAAATCTGTAAATTTTAATAAAGTCGAAATAATTCTAGAATTAGCGCATTGTCAATGTTTACAGGTTTTAAAGAAATTCCTGATTAAGAGACCTGCTTTGACTGGTTTTACTGTGTTATGTTACGTAACCGTTTAACAAACATTCAGGGAATAATCGAATTAATCAAATTCAAATTTATTATAGTGCATAGATATTTATTACATATTTATTATTATTATATTTATTATTTTACTGAAATTTTAATCAAATTGTTAAGTATGATACCCAATTTGTTTTTTTTTTTTTTTATTTAAAACAGAAATTCGTTTAGTTCTAAAATTGTATGGTCAAACTACAAACCGGTGTTATTGAAACCATAAAGTATTATTTAATTTGGAAAATGACTTAAAATGTATACAATGTCTATAATTTTGAATTTGATACAAACGACAACGAATGAAAATATGATAAGCGAAATCTGTAATATTTAAATTTTTATTAGTAGAATCCATTTGAATGTACATACTCCATACAAATACGTGATAAACTATATTTGCTCTTTCATTTCAATGGCAAATTTAAACTAAATAAATAAATTTTTTTGCGTACTTCCCGGTAGCCCGGTACTACCTTTTTTTAATGAAAATACTCCTCTCAAAAATCGGAGAGCGACAGCACGATTGTATTACCATATTTTCGCTCTTTGTTATTGACCTATATTGAAAAAACAAATACGCTCTGCTCTGATGAATAAAAACGTTATTAATATTATTTCGCTCTTGCTCTTGTTATTACAGCAAACGGTGTTCAAAACCTTCTAAAACTCTCTCTTTAGAAAGCATGATTGTTTTGTTAGCGAACTGAAACATATTTAAAAATATCTACTGTTCTGAAATAAGGCCAACTAGGATAAAACTTGGCTATTCCTTAACCGATTATGATGCAATTTGACATGTGCCTTGGAAATGCAATTCTAAAATCATTTTTGGATAAATCCGGAGTATGGCCAACAAGTATGGAATTTGACTATTTTCTAATCGATTTTAGTAAAATTTTGACATGCGCGATCGAAATAGGATTCTTAAATGATTTTTAGACTAAGTTCTGGAATATGGCCAATTAGCATGTGCGATGGAAATGGGATTCTCAAACGAGTTTTAGACGAAGTTCTGGAATATGGCCAATTTAGAAGAAACTTTTCCTTTTCTTATCCAATTTTGATGTAATTGGGCATGTGCGATAACAATGGGATTCTCAAATGATTTTTAGACGAATTTCTGGAATATGGCCAATTAGGAAGGAACATGGCCATTTCCTCTCTGATTTTGATGAAATTCAGCATACACAATTGAAATGGGATTCTAAAATGATTTTTAGACAATTCTGGGATATGGCCAATTAGGAAGGAATTTGGCTATTTCTTATCTGATTTTGATGTAATTCAGCGTGTTTGATGAAAATGGGATTCTTAAATGATTTTTAGGTAAAGTTCTTTAATATGGCCAGTTAGGATGGAACTTGGCTATACCTTAACTGATTGTAATGCAATTCGACATGTGCGCTGGAAATGGGATTCTAAAATGTTTATTAGATATATGTAGTTCTGAAATAGGGCCAATTATTATGTAACTTGGCTATTCCTAAACCGATTTGAGTGAAAATTGACATGCGCAATGGAAATGTGATTCTAAAGTGATTTGTGGATAAAGTTCCGGAATATGGCCAAGTAAGATGGATGATTATTCCTTAACCGATTTTATTTAAATTTTTCATTTATGCAGGAAATGGGATTTTAGAATGATTTTTAGATAAAGTTCTGGTATATGGCCAATAAATTTCAATAACATCGAATTAAAAATGACCAAGTTCCATCTAATTTGCCATATACTAGAACTTTATCTAAAAATCATTTAACAATCCCATTTTCATCGTACGTGCTGAATTTCATCAAAATCGGATAAGAAATAGTCAAGTTTATTTCTAATTAGCCATATTCCAGAATTGTATCTAAAAATAATTTTAGAATTTCATTCGATCGTATATATCGAATATTATCTTAATCGGATAAGAAATAACCAAGTTCCTTCCTAATTGGCCATATTCCAGAACTTCATCTAACAATCATTTAAGAAACCCACGTCGAATTTCATGATAATCGGTTGTGAAATAACCGAGTTCCTTTCTAGTTGACCATATTCCAGAACTCTTTCTAAATATCATTTAAGAATCCCATTTCCATCGCACATGTCAAATTTCACTAATCGGTTAAGCAAAAGCCAAGTTCCATCCTAGTTGGTCATATTCCCGAACTTTATCTAAATACCATTTGTTGAACTTTCTTTATTTAATGATAATAAAAGAGCAATTCGTAGTTACAAAAAATATCGCTCCCTAATGTATTTTCTTCAATCGCTCTGTAGTATTGATTGGGAGCGATATTTTTAACTTTTACGCTCCCTGCTTCTAGAGCAATATTAAAAATAAAAATTTAAATCACTTTGTAAGAGCGAAATAATTTTGTTTTTGTGTTTATCATTAAAGAGTAAGAGCGCAAACGCATAAAAAATCTATATTATTGGGAGCAAGGGCGAAACTTTTTATAAAGAGCGATAAAAAAGCGAAAAATTTAAACGCTGTCCAATACATTGGCCGGTGCCACACTAACCCAACGAATTAAGCCAACCACAAAATAACTTGAAACATTTGTGGTAGAACTATCAGTAGAAGCGATATGGGCGATACGATTCCTTTGATCAGTGTCTGAAAGGTTGACGAAGCAATTTCCGTTATCGTAAATATCAAGAACACGAAAATAATAAAATTTAATGGACATTTTATACATTTTAATTTTAATTTGGTCCGCACATTGATAATTGCGTTTCTGGATTTTAGTTTTTTGAATTTTTTTTCGGGATTTTCAGTTTCTGTATTTTTTTTAGATAAGGGCTTATGACAAAAAAAACGTAAGAAGGTTTTAATATTTTAGGCGATTCACTATTAAGCATTTTTATACAAAAATTTTAATAAAAGTATAAATTTTAGTTTTCATAAAAATATAAATTTTGAAAATTTTCATTCATATAAAGATGAAAAATTAAAATCAATTTCGGCACAAACGACCTTTCGACATTTCGACACAATCCGCCTTTCGATATTCGGCCTTTAGACCTATTTGGCATTTCTACATATTCGGCCTTTCGAAATTTGGCTTTTTGACATTCGGCCTTTCGACTCATTCGGCCTTTTGACATATTCGGCCTTTCAACACATTCGGCCTTTTGACATTCGGGCTTTCGGCATTCGGCCATTCGGCATAAGGGCTTTCGATCCTATTCCCTATAATTCGAATCAAATTTCTAGAAATACTCAGAGAATAATAAGAATCCTATATAGATTGATTTCCTTTATATACCAATTCGTTTGAAACTTCTTTGGATGCAATTTTAAAAAATAAATTTTATCATTGCTTTTAACATGTTCATTTACCACTGCAGTGGCACTATTCTGGTTTTCCCGGAGAATTGGGAAATGATTTACTATGATTCGTTTTAATGTATTTTGATATCATTTTTTCAAAGTGTGGCGATTGGTATTCTGTTTAAATTTTGGTAAAATATTTCCATTTTTATTTTAAATGTTACTAAACTACATTAAAACAAGTCACAATAAATCATTTTACAATTTCCAATTCCCCGGGAAACCCAGAATAGTGCTACAGGAGTGATATTTATTTGAACTGTTCCTTCAAACAACGTAAAATCATATTTTCGATTATGAATCCAAGTTTCTCCATGACAACTTTAAAAATTCTTTGTAAAATTACTACTATCATCCTGACGGCTTCGTTAACTTTTATGACGCATGGATTACGGTCATGTGACCAAGTGGTCTCCCACAGGTGTTTTACCAAGACAAAAGGGTAAGTAAATTACTATTTCACAATGAATATTTTCTCGAGCATTGTTTTCCTTATTTTATGAGGAATTTTATTAATTTATGGATTTTAAATGGGCATAAATTCTAAAAATGAAAATCGTCTGGCGCGTTTTTGAGAAAATATGTTTACACTTTTCTCTTCCACTGCAACCCTTTCTATTCTAGACTCGAATGGACCCAAACGTTTTTACTAAAATCAATATTTTAGGACAGACATGACATTTTGGAGTCCTGGAAACGTAATTCGTTGAGAAATGTGAAAATCTGGAACAAAATGTTTTTCACGATTACCATACTACCCACAATTATAACTTCGTTATAGTGGAAAAAAAATAAAAAACTATAAAATTAAATTTTTATTCATTAAAAAACATATGTAGCTGATTTTGTAATTTATTTTCTGTCAAATCCAACAAACAATAAAAAAAAATATAAAAACGAAACTAATTTGTCATTGACACAATAAGTATAGAATTGAAAGTATGTATTTGTTGGTTATCTAATTGATGTAACAACTACATCAAATGCATATACAAATTTAAATTTTTTTGTATGATGACTAAGGGAATTCCTCACATGGAATATTCACAAGAAATTGATAACTGTTGCTTGACTATATACATTATACATATTCATAGTTGAGTGTAGTGATTTGCTGTTAAGCAATGATGACTATTAAGATTTCAATAATTCTATCTAGATAAGGTCTAAACTATGTATGTTCCTATTTGCTTCTGTTTTTGAGGGTTTGGCATAATATTCTATTTATATATTATCAAAAAAAGTTGTAAATAATGTAGGATAATTGATTCTTGGAATAAAAATAAACTTGACATCATTATTACATACTCGCATATCTATTCCGCAAAATCTTTGATGAACAAATCATTATTCTAATAGACGTTCACAATTTTTTATTTTTTTTATTGGTGTTGTTGATTATTGATTTGTTTCAAAAAAAATAAGGTTGGTACAATAAATTCACAAAATACGTTCACATTCAAAAACTAAACTTGAATTTACATATTTTTAAGCACATTAGAAATTAATAGCGAGTACTTTTAATATTTTTTAATTGTCGCATCATATCAATAAAACAACAAATATCTAAACCAGCAAAAAGTCCTCGCTTACCAATATTATTCGGTCCCCATAAAATAAATTCATGAGTCTCTCATTTTTTCTATATGTACTTTATGGACGTGTTATGTTTATCAAAATATACACATTTTGATACATGTAAAACATGTTTACTGTTTTTGCGTTGCAGAAATATAATATGATCCACAAAAAAAAAAAAAAAAATATAAACGAACCAAATGTTGATGATACTACATACTACGGAGACACATAAAATATGTGTTCGTCTCTAAACGCAATCCTCACACTAATTTCATTTTATGTTTTTACCTGAAATACTACAAACAATTTTTTTTCTTTTTTGCATTGGGGATGTGTCTTGTTGTTTAATGGCTTTATAAATACTAACCTTAATTACACAGGAAAACATCAAGTAAACCTACCCAATATCGGCCACAATTTCAACTAAATTAATCGGTTTGAACCCAAAATAAATTGTACATACATAACAGATGCTGGAAAATGTACAAAAAAAAAACTGTAATTTTATCACATCAACCTAAAACAGATGTTTAATTTTATCGTTGCTTGAAAATGGAAAATATTATCTATTATTTTTAGGAAATCGTCAGGAAAGTAATTTGGGTTGGAATAATTGTATTTAAGTAAGTAATTACGCCATAGCTTATAGTTCACGCTCAGAAAAACTAATAGCTCATTTCATTCTGCTCTCTACATAAGAGACTATCTGGGTAACATAATTCAACTGAGGTTGTGCTGTATTTGACCCCCCCCGTTTAACCCCTAATCCAAGTCCTTAGAGTAGAGTTGAGCAAATTTTCAAAAGAAAATCAAAACAAACCAACCAGTTTACAGAAATAAAATATTTCAACCTTACGGTCTGATATGCTAGCAGCTAGATCTTCATTGTAACATTCTGCGTAATATTTCTTGGGTTCTTCTCGGTTCCAAATTTAGAAATTATACTTTTTAGAGGAAACACAAATAACATTTTCATTGTTTTTAAGAATTTATTCAACTCGAGTATGAAACAAAAAGGAGGAGCTGTGTCATTCCAAGTTATTTGTTTGACAGAGAGGTCAGAAATAAATACAATGGTATTTTCTCCCGATGGTATGTAAGAGCTATACTACTTAAAAAATATTTTAAATTATCGCATGTACAATGTTTAGTATTTTTGTTAATAGCTCAAGTGTCGTTGTTTAGTTCCAGCAAGTAAGACGTTTAATCGTGAATAGACATGTTTTTGGAATTTTTATGATAAAATTGAGTAAATTAATTAATTGACTGAAAAGCATTCTTTAAATCTATAATTGCATTCGAACTGATTTTTATATAATGAAAAATATTCACCATGTTTTGACGTAGGTTATATCTACAGCTTCAGTATTTCAAGCTTTAGTTGTCACGAAATGTGATACACCATTATTACTCGGCGGAAATAGAAAGAGTGAGAAACAAGTTTATAACGTTAAATTGAGAAAAGAATACAGATTCAAAAAATATATGAATGGTTCTGCATGAGTTACGCCTGAGAACTAACTAGTAATAAATCAAAAACTAGCAAGATTTCATAATCACTATTGTTATCAAATTATCACATGATTTGCTCAAATTTGTCTAAATTCAAATATTTTGTTTGAGTTGACATTATTACACACTTAGAAAGCAAAAACTCTCGTAAAGCCGACCTAATTTTCGAAATTCATTGCTAAAATTATCAATACAAGTCCCTCAAATTGTAAAGGGGGCATATATAACACAATTAACTTAAGACTGGTATTAATGGTACTTCATCAATACCATTTGAGTAAATATCGGTTTAATAAAGCGAATTGATGGGGGCAGTTGGTATCAGCCAGCTATTAACCTCAAATAATCATCGATTAGGACAATTACTGTTGTGCGAGCTACATCAAACTTTTTTGTTTTACTGTCCCTCGCCTTTCCCTCACCAACAACCAGCAAATTAATTTGCTTGTTATTTCGTTCATGTTTGCTAATTTACTCGATTTAATATGTAAGGCTTGAATGAGTCGATTTCTTAAAGACTTTTTTTATATGTTCTGTAAATCTAACGTCGAAACTTCTACCAGTTTGTCCGATATAGAATTTGGTTCAATCATTATTATATCTAAATCAGGAATCTATAATATTTGGAATGCTGATTGCCCCAAGTTCTACATTGGACAAACTGGTACAAGTTTCGACGTCAGGTTTAGTATATTCCATATTCCAGAAATTCAGTAAAACGCGATAAACCTCGAACATTTTTTCTATGCATTTTCCTGTTATTTTTGTGTTTTTGTTCATTTTAGTTTTACGTTTAGCAATAAGATTTTGAAACTTTTGTAATCGATCGAATAATACTGCACCTTACAGGTAAATGTTGAATTCAATGCCGTTCGATTTTCGGTTTCAGTTAGAGCTTATCTTATATTCTAAATTAAATGTGCCAACGACAATTTTAGCTGCATAGATCATATATTATTAAAACATTCTTTGAAATTTCAGTTTAGTTTCGTTGTTGATATTTATGATCTGCATATTACTGTATGACATGGGTCCCATTTGAAACGCGATATTTTTGCTGTGTTTTTTTATTCGCTCCCGATAGCTGCTATCGGGAGCCGATTTTTTTATATGCCTAAATTTAAATTTGGTGCGCTATTTATTAGTAAACTAATTTTATTTAACATCAAACTATCATTTTTAATTCAATTGTTTAGCGAAAACTTGATATAAAAAATATTTGGCTCTACCTATTTATACGGAGCGCTATCGGGAGCCACATTTTATATGACGGCTCCGGATAGCAGCTATCGGGAGCGAATAAAAAAACACAGCTTTAAAAACGCGATTTGACAAAACGCGATATTTCAAATCAAAACGCGATATGGTACAAAACGAGATATGGTACAAAACGCGATATTTCATAACGAGATATTTCAAAAAGCGATTTCCTAGTTCTGATCGTACATGATCAATTTCATCGTTTTGGTGAAGGAAAATTTTATTAAATGAAGGAAGAATAATAATTATTATTATTTTAATTTTTATTATTATTTTAAAATTTTAATTTTAAAATATCGCATTTTGTACCATATCTCGTTTTGAAATATCGCATTTTGGTCGGTCGTTGACATTCAAAGAGGAACGACGTGTTTTTGTTGTCCTCTTAGCAAATTTAATTTAATTTAATTTTATTATTTGTTTTAGTCATAAATAGAGTTTTTATTTAATTAATTAATTAGTGTTTATTTTGTGTCTATTTAATTAATTAATTAGTATGGTGCTAAGTTGTAAAATCAGTGAAATCAGTGAAAGTTTTAATAAGTGAATATGGAAAATGCAATCCACCGGGATGCATTTGTCAGGTTATGTTTTGGATTTATAGCGAAGAAGTCTAATTTCTTGATTTCTTGCTTAATAATGCATGCTTTAATATTTGTGGGGGCCATTATGTAGATCTAATTAAAATTAAAATCGGGAAAATTGTATAAATGCAGTTGAATTTATGTACATTTCATGCACGGACGCGTCTTATTTTTTATTATGTAGACTAGAGAATACCAATACATGTACGCATTGGTACTTCGCTACTGCGCAGGCGCACATGGAAGATTGTATGAAAATACATAATGTATGAATGTTTGATGTATCTATTTTCTCATGTGTGTGAGCGGTTGAGTATGTAGTACGGTTCTATTATGTGGTTTATTTTACTTGTCTCATTCTCTGTATTCGATGTATTCATGAACGAGACAACTGTGATGATTATGTTTGCCGACATGAGGCATTTCCATCTCCTTCTCGATCGTGTTTGTGTTTGTTATGTGTGAATGGGTGAGTTATATAAGTACGAGCGCGAGGCAAAGAATGCAGGAGATATAGTATAGTTGGTCTTTCTCTTATCGTAAGAACGTGAACATCAAACATGTCATTTGGTTCTTATGATTTTATATGCAAGGTAGATGTGCGTGTGTAGCTAAAGGGGAATTTTCGTTTGGTATTGAGCGAACTATGGGCTATCTCATTTACGCAATACCTAGTGGAATTTGGTATAGTGTAAAGAAGGAGAAAACCAAAATGGAAAGTACATAGTGACGATCGTTATTGCTGTCATGACAGTGTCGCGATAGTAATATACAATTTATGAATACATATTTGTGTTATCAAAATGTACATAAATTGTAAATTTTTATATAAATCACGTAATTTAATAATTAAAATAGATGTGAATTACATTCATTTTAAAATGATCCGTAAATTGATTTTCGAGTTGTATGTAGAAATTGCCCATATACCTGCGGTGTTCTCTAGTAATGTTTTAATCGTGCGCCGAATGACTAGACTAAGCAATTTTTGCTTTTGATTGTATTTTGTATTCTAAAAAATCTAAAAACTTTATTATGATATGCATATAAAAAGTTTTTCATAATTATTATTAAAAATGTATTTGTATTAGATTTGTAATATGTAATTACAATAATGTCAAATAATTTTGATGATCAAAATCCGAAGCAGAACACCCAATGCGCACAATCAGGAAATGCCACTGCAAGATTGGGATTCAAATCGGACGTTTTCTACAATAGTGTTTACTTATATTTCTAATCGAAATAAGACGTAACTTCGGGTGAACTGGTGAATTGGATTATGACTTAGTAATCTAACAGGAGCTGAACCAGCACTAGATTTTCGGAAGTTGGAACCACGACCCTAAATCAGCTGGGGAGGATACTTCTGATTTTTCACAGAGATATTAACTTATACTTTGTTTCAGTGTATAAACTTGAATTTAAATCTTCCAGTTCGGTTTATTGGGGGTTGTTTGGGACAACTGATTAATTTGATTTCAATTTTCAGAGAAATTGAATTGGGAATGGATCTGAAGTAAATTTGTTAACTTATTAACCTTTAAATTGGTTCACATTTTGAAAGTTTTAAATATTTAATTTTGACTTTTAAGTTGAGAGTTCTGGAGTGCGATTATTGGGTGGAGTGGGGGGGGGGGATAAATCTCGATTGTTTTTCAGGAAGGCGCACAGAACCTGGCTCAACCTTCAGAATCCTCAAGTATGGATGAGTGGAGTGAAAATTGAAAGAAATGCGGTTGAATTGCTGGTGTGTGTGGGGGATTTTTTTCATCATGCACAGTGTCTTAGAGGATGTGTTGGCTAAGCTGCTGTGGAGTGATCTTAGTTGATGTTTTGTCAGTAGTTGTGGTGGTCCGATGACACAAATTTGATTTTTGTTTTTCATAGCATATCATATAAAAACAAATTGGATTATTTTGATTAATATGTTAGAAATAAATGAATAATTGATTGCTGTCATCTTTATTCTTATCTAAGTTGTTTTATTTTATTTCGTTTTAACACATTTTTGTTACACTTTCATCACGGGGTGAACTTCTGTAGTTCTGTAGTTTTGGTGGAAGGGTAACGACTGTATTTTTGAGATGAAATGGTGTCTGATGTAGCGGGGAGCTTTTGAGTGGGTGAATGATACTGTTCGGATTTACTATACAGGTTATATTGGAGCTGCTGTTCTATAGGTTTTGAATGTAGTTTGACTTAATGATGATCACCTACATAGAAATAGCAAATAACTGATTAATTTTATTTAGATTTAAATTTTCAGGGATATAATTGACCATGATCATAATGATGAATTTAATTAATTACTTATGCTATAACAATTTTAACAAATAGACCACGAGTATTTCAGAGCTGAATTTGTGGAGAAACCCAAGGCAGATTACCAGAAACTTTAGGCATTCAAAGGTCAGGCAGCGGATACTAGTTATATCTATTAAAATAATCTGATTCAGCAACTTTCAAAGTTCAAATAATTTTTTAGTTTATTTTTTAGTTTTTTTTAGTTTATTTTACAATAGTAGTTAGCGATAAATAAATAATTAATTTAAACCAAATTTTAAATAGTTAATGGGGTTTCACCCTTGTTTGCTGAAAATAACGTAATTTATTTCAGAATATTACACAGTTCCAGAATTAATCATGTTTATTAAATATTTAATTTAACCCTGACTTTCAGAATAAGGTCATATTTTGACACATCTCTACAAGATCAACAAGAAGCTAAAACTAGTAGTTTAGAAATTGTGATGTCCTGTGCTAACTAATTTAATATATTTATTACTAACAAGTTTACTAACTATCGACTGCATAGGTGGCTGAAACCGGGCCGAGTCTCTAATACTAACATTCCTTTCCTATCCCTCGGTTTTGTTTTATGTAAAGGGTGTACGGTGGATCCGGCGTATCCGGGAATCTTGCTGAGACTTGGTCGTACATCCGTATCAATCAAAATAAGGACAGCGTTCATCACAGATCAAACTTCTATATCTGAGTGGCAGGTTAGCGGATAAATGCTTCATGTGTAAGATTAGTTTAAGCTAAACTTTAGTTTTAGGATTGGATTGGAAACACTTTGATTTCAGAATAAAGAAACCAGGAATGGCAGCTTTTTTATTTTATTCATCAGTTATTATTTATTAATATAAATGTGAAGAGTATATATACTTTTAGAGTAGTTTTTTCCTCGGTTTACTGATAAATAAATTAATTTTCAGAATACAACATAAATCCAGAATTAATTATTTTTAAGGAATAAAGTTAATGCCGATTTTCAGAATGAATCAACTCTCCAGGATCAGCAAGAAGCTAATGTAGGAGTAGGTAGCTTAACTGCAGAATGTGTGCTTCATGTGCTGAAGGTCTCTAGTTCGGATATCTTAAACAAGAAATACTTTTATCAGAAACTTTAAGCATTCAGCGCTCAGGTGGCGGAAACTAATTTTATTTATTAGAAGGGCTCGAAAATTTGATCTAAACTTAAAACATCATTTTCAGAGGCATAATTATTTAGTTTATTTTAAAGTAGTAGTTAGCTATAAGTAATTAATTTCGATTTAAATTTTCAGAAATAGAGGAAAAACCTCCCTCAGCATCCAGAAAATTCAAGCATCCAGCGAACATGTAATTTAGAAATTGTATTGTCCTGTGCTAACTATTTTATCATATATATTACTAACAAAAACATACTAACTATCGACTACTTAGGTGTCTGGAACCGGGTCGATTCCTTGTTACTAACATACCTTTCCTTTCCTTCGGTTTTGTTATATGTAAAAAGGGTGTACGGTGGACCCGGCGTCTTACCGGGAACCTTGCTTAGTCTTGATCGTACACCCAAATCAATCAATCAATCAATATCTCGTTTTGAAATATCGCATTTTGAAATATCGCGTTTTGTACCATATCGCGTTTCGTCATATCGCGTTTTAAAATATCGCGTTTGGAGCGGATTCCGTATGACATCAATAGGTTTTGTACCGTTGAATATTTCTAACAAAACTGAAACATTATGTCTCCCCTATAAATTATGGAAACATTTATTTGTGGAGTTGATTGAGGAATGCTGGTTCAATGAATAATCTGAAACTAATGTATCTATAGCGTATGCTTATTTTATTGTGCGGTTAAAACAATATATTAATAATAATTAATAACACTTCAAGACACGTTATTAAAAGCTAAAATGTGCTTCAATAAATTTTCGATCAATTCTACAAAAATCAATTAATTTTTTTAATTAAATTGAAAAATTGTTTATCAAAAAAATTATTTAAAAACCTCTAGAGATAGCAAAAATAACACTAAGACACTTTTCATGGGTAATACTATGTTTTCTGATTCAGATTCAGATCTTGGGTACGAAGCGAATCTTAGAGAATCTTTGGCTGATCCACCAACAGATCAACCGGTACACCACGCGCCGAGCGTGCAAGGTTTGTTAGACGTATTTGTCGCATTCATAAGTGGAAATAGTGTTTTCAGGTGATTCGAAAGGAGTAACTCTTAATGATTTCCTGCAGCAGATTGAAATGCAGGCCGCAACTGAAGAGGTTTCGGAGAGAGAATTATTCCTTGCGGCTTATTATTTCTTTGATGGTCCTGCGAAAACTTGGTTTCCAGCATTTAAAACCAAGTTCAATACCTGAACTAGCTAGTTCGTGCACTGCAGAAAGAATTCTTACCTTCAGATCATGATTATTGGTTATCGCGAGAGATTGATCAAAGGATGCAAGGTAGGGATGAGAGTTTCAATTTATATTTGGCTCAAATGAAACTTTATTATCAAAGTTTGACTGAACCCCTTTCCGGAAAAAACTCAATTACCGACGATAATTCGGAATTTACAGCCCTTTTATCTAGAGAAACTTCCAATTGTAGGAGTCACTTCTATTGAGCAACTTTCTTTATATTGTAAGCGAATAGAAGACTTACGCTATAATTTGAACAGACGGTCATCTTCTAATCGTACGGTTTTAGAACCATCGTTAAATCGCGCATCAAGGGTTCCCAGAGTAAATGCTTTTGTAAAAGATTTAGTCGAGAAAGAGCCGAAGGACTTACGCTATAATTTGAACAGACGATCATCTTCTAATCGTACGGTTTTAGAACCATCGTTAAATCGCGCATCAAGGGTTCCCAGAGTAAATGCTTTTGTAAAAGATTTAGTCGAGAAAGAGCCGAAGAAAAATTCGTATCCTGAAAAAAAGTTTTAGTTTCAGCGGTAAATCCTCCATCTCAAACTCGGGTTAAGTGTTGAAATTGTTTGGAAGGAGGCTAAACCTTTCATAATTGTGTAAAGGAAAAAACTAGAGAATAACTTTATTCTGTTTCAAGTGCGGAAAGTCAGGTTTTATCACTCGAAAATGTCCAAAATGTTCATTATCGAGTACGGAAAACCAACAGTAGAAGTTAGTAGTGGGAGTTTTACTAATTTCACAAAACCTAAAACTCCTAAATCAAAATTATCAGTTACTCCAAATTATTTTTACTGCTCATAGGTCTTAGATTCTATTGTTAATTATTCTTCTGACGGGAGGCCAACTATTCTAATAAAAATTCTGGATATTGAAGTTGAAGGTCTTCTAGATTCCGGAGCATCTTGTACTATTTTTGGTGTAAATTCTGAAAAATGAATTAAATCATTAAATTTGTCCGTGTTTCCCATAAAGTCTGCTATTTCAACGGCTGATGGAACACAGCATCAGATAAAAGGATACGTAAATGTTCCAATTACGTTTAACAATAAATCTTTAGTAGTTCCTACCTTAATAGTGCCAACCATTACAACCACATTGATACTCGGTATGGATTTTTGGAGGTTTAACATAAAACCGGTGGTCGAAAATATCACTTCTGCAGTATTGGATAAGAAAGTTGTACACAGTTGAAAAAATATTGCTTATGTAATGCAAATTGCATTACATATAGATCCTACGGAAGGCTGTATTACAAAATAATACAAAGCTTGCATTATAAATGATTTTAATACAATTTGTATTAATTTGTAACACAGCAATTACGTTAAATTTTAGTGCAACATTCCATTGGAATATAATGCAAATTGTAAAAGAACCGTCAATCAACTGCATCAAAATTTATCAATGACTGCATTAATAAAATATTTTAGAAGTATTAAATTTTAAAGCAAGTTCCATTAAAAGTTCCGTAACTTTAGTCACGATTTTGTCTTTTATTTCTGCTAATAAAGTCTTGTTACCATATTTATTCTAGAGTTGTTCTTTTTTTTGGTGCCTTAAGGGTCGAGTTCTCAGAGTGTTTTTGCAGTTTACTTAGAAAAAATCAAAAATTCATCTTTCCGTGGTCGCCCAAAGTAATAAATTATAATTTAAGAACTGAAAAGCTTACCTTTAACATGATATACATTTTCGAATTCGGAATTCTAAATTATTAAAAATTTATTAAGCAGCGCATATATATTTCATTAAGTCGGGTTGATTTAGTGAATTTTATTTCAATAACGCAAAACACATAAATTTGTATTAAATTTTACATAAATTTGTCGTTTTAGCAAGTTGCTTTAAAATGTTTAATATTTGTATTAAAAATAACTTTAATGCAAATGTTGCTTTAGAAATCTTCATAGTTGCGTTAAAATTCATTTTAATGCAATCATTTCTTTACAATTTAATAATAACTTGCATTACATAAGTCGTACTGCAAGGCTTGCATTAAAAGTTAAAGTAATTTTTTCAACTGTGTAGAGATGCATCATACTTTGTCAGATTCTGAAATTGTTGAGTTTAAATCTGTTTTATCTAAATTCCAATTATCTGATAGTGTCAAACTAGGTAGAACGAAAGTTCTTTCTCATTTTATTGACACTGCAGATGCTAGACCGATAAAACAGAGAAATTACCCTATGCCACCCTACATCGAGGAGAAGGTAGATCGTGAACTCGATCGTATGATAAATCTTGGTGTAATCGAAAGATCTAATAGTCCTTGGAGCAATCCTCTAGTATGTGTTTCAAAACCAAATGGGAAGATCCGCCTTTGTTTAGATTCTCGGAAGTTAAACAATGTTACGAAGCAGGATGCTTATCCTCTCCCACATATTGCCCGTATTTTAGGTCGTTTTAAAAGCACCAACTTTCTATCTAGTGTGGATTTGTCAGACGCCTTTTGGCAGGTGCCTCTGGAAGAATCTTCCAAAGAGAAAACGGCATTTTCCATCTCTTCCCGTGGGCATTTCTAGTTTACTGTAATGCCCTTTGGATTGCATAACGCTCCACAAACACAAGCTCGTCTGATGGATCAAGTACTTGGAGTTGACTTAGAACCTCAAGTTTTCGTTTACTTGGACGATATTATAATATCTACCGAAACCTACCAGGAACATATTCGACTTTTAAATGTGGTAGCAGATCGATTGAAACTGGCAGGGTTAACTATTAATTTGGAGAAATCCAAATTTTTCCAAAAACACATGAAGTATCTAGGCTACATAATTTCGCAAGAGGGTTTGAGAACGGATCCTGATAAAGTATCGGCTGTGTTGAATTACCCTATTCCAGACTGTGCCAAGGCTGTTCGTCGATTGCTGGGTATGGCTAGCTGGTACAGGCGTTTTATTCACAACTTCTCAACGGTGACTTCACCAATTTCAGACGTATTAAAAAAGGGGAAGAAATTTGTTTGGACGGAGGCAGCTAATGTCGCATTTCTAAAATTAAAATCTTTATTGGTATCTCCACCTATTTTGTCTAATCCAGATTTTACCCAAAGATTTATTATTCAAACAGACGCGTCAGATGTTGGAGTTGGTGCGGTTCTTACGTAGGGCGAAGGAAATAAGGAGGGGCTCATATCATTTTTTAACCATAAATTAACCACTCAACAACGGAAATACCATACAACCGAGAAGATTTAGACCTTACATCGAGGGTAGTTTGTTTACAGTTATTACAGATCATGCTTCTCTTTTGTGGTTGAATAATCTGAATGATCCAAGCGGGCGTTTAGGTCGTTGGGCTTTACGCTTGCAGCAATATAAGTTTGACTTGCAGCACCGAAAAGGTAAATTCAATGTTGTTCCTGACGCTCTATCACGAGCATTGGTATGTGGCAGTCTCAATTTATCTGGCGATCAATGGTATGATAATATTAAGATTGGATTGCTTAATAATCCAGATGATTACCCGGATTTTAAAATCATTAATGATCAATTGGTCAAGTTATTCCCCGGTTCGAAATGGAAACTAGTTGTACCATTAAAGAATCAAGGTGAGATTCTCAAAAGATGCCACGACGATCCTTTAGCGGCCTATTGTGGAACATCAAAAACCGCTTATAGAATCAAACAGAATTATTTTTGGCCTAAGTTAGATAGTACCGTGAAGGAATATGTACGAAAATGTGACATATGCAAAGCATCTAAAGATGGTCCATTGTTGAGCTCAAAAAATTGCAACTACACCATGGTCAACTATTGCTGTAGATTATTTGGGGCCTTTGACTAGATCCAAGTCTGGTAACATATTCATTCTGGTAATTATTGACATTTTTACAAAATTTGTTCTTTTGTTTCCTCTTCGTAATTCTGACACTAAGTCAACCATTCGAATTTTGGAACAGAATGTCTTTCTTATTTTTGGTATTCCTCGTACATTAATTTCGGATAATGGGCCTCAGTTCATGGCTACTAAATTTAAAACTTTTTTAAAGGAAAACGGAGTATCGCATTATCGAAATGCCAATTATCATTCTCAAAACAACCCCGCTGAACGGGTAAATCGTGTTGTTTTAGCCGCAATTCGGTCTTACGTCAAAAATGACCATAGAGAATGGGATGAGCATATTGCTAAAATAGCTTGTGGTATTAGAACTGCTTGTCATGACTCCACCGGATACACACCCTACTTTCTGAACTTTGGTCGTGAAATTCACCATTTCGGATGTACCGCAAATATAGATACGAAGACCCTATTCAGAAAAGAGTGAGATATTTAAAAGGCGAATTTGAGATAATTAATAAAATCATGCAATCAAATTTACGAAAAGCTTACACTAAATATGCGCACCATTATAATAGTTTGGAAAAGAAATTTTCAATTGTCCAAAGCTTCTGCAAATTTCAGTGTCAAATTGGCACCGAAATGGATAAAATGCAAAATAAAAGAAAAAACGGGTTCACACACTTATCTACTACAATATCTCAATGGAAAAGATCTTGGCGTATTCCATACGAAGGATTTTAAAGCCGATGCTGTCACTTAATACTCAATAAGCATTTCATTGTGGTAAAGTATGGTTTTTGGTTGTTTAAAAAATGTAATCATTAATTTAGTTTCTTGGATAATTTTCTTTAGATTTATAATTTTCAGGTAACATTTTTTAGCCATGGATAAGGTCAATTCCCTTATCACAACTGCACTTAAATTATTTTTAACGTGGCAGATAAAATGTAAATCATCCAAATAAAATGTAAACCATCCAAAATATAGTTTAGTTTAGGGTATAGTTATATGGATGGTGGGTTCGATTCATTCATATATCACATTTCCAATACTTTTAGTAGCTGACAGAATAGTAGTGATCACTTATCACTCAAAGCTTATTGTTATTTATGGCTTAACTTTAGATTAAATTTTGTTTTGTTTCCATTTTTTTTGAATTTCGGCATTTTGATTGAGTTTGTTCAAATTAAGTCGAAGTACTCAATGAAGTTGAGTACAAATTTATAGTCAGCCGGAATGGTTGAGTTTTGTTTTATGTTCAAAGGAACATTATTATTCGTTTGGATCGATCCGTCTTCTGAACAGTTAGTCCCAGCTTTTGAAATTTTCCACGTATGTTTGCCTCCAGTATTCAAGGGCAGACCTTACAAGTTGAGTTTGAGTGATTGGAATACTTTTTGTAAATTTAAGCTTTAATTATGTAATATCCAATACCATACAATAAATTACTTGACTCTTGAGATGTTTGAACTGTTTCCTTGTTTTTTGAAGTTTTGCATTATTATTGGCCTTTTACATTTTAAATAATGTTAAATTACATATAAACCATACTATAACACTTTATCTGCATTTTAATGCATACAAATATGTAGTTGCCTTTGACCTTAATTTTCACCTTGTCCTAAGTCGTAATTAAAAAAAGTATAAAATTTGTGCAATCTGAATAATTTAAGATATCAAAATTTGAAATTGAACATATACTTTGTCCGCAATCAATTTTTGAAAAAACGTCGATTTTTTTTTCAAAATTCCCTCCCCACGATATCGGTGAGGTAAGAATTCTGAAAAGCTGGTAATCTTAGTAGTTTGTATATATGCAATCAAAAATACAAAGTTTGGAGACGATCAAAAGAGAAGTAAGTCAAATTGAGAAATTGCAAACACATAAAAGTAAGCTTTGGTTTTCACAAGTTTTCCCGTTTACACATTATCTTATTTTTTAGAGAATCGGTGTGCAGGGGAAAAAATCGGATCCCGCTAACTATTGTCCTATGCTCGAAGCTCACATGTCTTTTCAAAAATTATGAAAACAATTAATTTTTACCAAATAAATTATTTAGAAATAACAAATTGATTTTGAACCGAAAAAAGAGTTTCCGCATTGAACCAAGCAGCGATCTTCTCGTTGACATGAAAAAACACCGGACGTGGAAAACAGACGTGGAATTTTTGGGTTGGGTAACCTATCCCAAAATCAAATTCCCAAATACAAGATCCTAAAATCAATATCCCAATTTTCAAAATCCCTAATTTACAAAATCCCAAATTACAAAATCCCAAATTTTAAAATCACAAATTATGAAATCCCGTTGTTAAGAAGAATATTTATTCTCGCGTTAACACGCGCGCGTGTTTTAATAAATATTCTTCTTAACAACGGGATTTCATAATTTGGGATTTTAAAAAAATATTCTTAAAGGCTGGTTTATATTATACTTCATTTTATTGCAATTATGTGCATATTCGTAGTTACATTTGTAAAATTAAAAATTTGTTTCACTATAGACAAATGTATATAAATGTGAAAATTTATAAAATAAAAGATTCAAATTTGAGCAGTGAACAATAATACATATACAATATGAAAGTTGTAAAAAATAATAAAGGAGGGAGGAAATTATTCCATAACGGATATGCCTATCATCTAGATAACGAACATCTTAATACGTTTAAATGGAGGTGTGCCGATAGAAAAAAAAATTTCTGCAAAAGTAAAATAGTAACAACGGTGGAAGCTAATCAACATAAAGAAATTCAAATATCATGCGAACACTCCCATGATCCCCGTGCTGCCGATGTTGATGTTGCAGAAGCGAATGCCGAACTTAAAACCAAAGCTGCCTCGACCACTTAGCCACCATCACAAATAATTCGCGAGATAGCTGTGGAATGTGAACCAAAATCTCGTATTTACCTACTAAATAAACAAGCACAAAACCGTAAAATCAAGAGGATTCGCCCGGGTGTTATTAAAGAGCCAACAAACTTATCCGAAATCGACGTTCCACAGAACTTGCGTTTCCTTGAAGAAGAATTGTTTTTAAGGTCGGAAAAGGAAGTTCAAAATGATAAAATTATTATTCTTGGCACAGTTTCCAGTTTAAAAATTTTATCTGCGTCGTCTTGCTGGTTAATGGACGGTACGTTTTATGTAGTATCAACAATTATGGCGCAACTTTTTAGTATCCATGCACAACTGGAAAATAACCAGATAGTACCGCTGGTATTTTGCTTGATGAGCAAGAAAAATAAAAAATGCTATACAGAATTTTTTTTTGAACTTCACCGGATCGCGGCAAATCGAATTATCGGCGATTTTGAAAAACCATTCAAATTGCGGCACGTGAGTTTTTCCCGTCAACTGATTTTAAAGGATGCCTGTTTCACTTTGGACAGATTATTTGGCGCCAAGTACAAAAATTTAAAGTAGCAACCAAATATGGAAAGAACGAAAGTTTCAGTTTAGAGATCAGAATGTTAAAAAGCCTGGCTTTTGTTCCTGCTTCGGAAATTTTTCATTATTTTAAAGAATTGTATAAACATTTGGAGGACCCCGATTCAAAAAAAAATTGCAAAATGGATAAAATCAAATTATATTAAAGGAAATACCGACACTGAGCCAAGATATGATCCTAGCTTTTGGTCGGTTGAAGATGCGTGGAAAGAAAATTTTCCGAGAACCCAAAATAGCGTGGAGGCGTGGTATCGGCGACTAAAAGTTGTTTTTGGAAAACGCAATTGCGGTCTATATAAAACAATAGAAAATTTAAGAAAAGAATCAGTTCTATCTAAAGTAACATACGGAAAAATTAGAAGTGGTGAACATTTTCCACAAAACAGAAAAAATATTAAACAATATAAGCAACTTAAAAGAGTAATCAAAAAACGATTGACGGCTCCTAAAATTGATTATCTTCAAAATATGGCGCAAATATCCATCTTATGAACTAAAGAATATCAGGAAGAATGGAATATTCATTTTTTAATTCAAGTCCGTACTTGAATATAATATTACATATTACTGTAACCTGGAATTTTTATATTGGGATTTTTTATATTGGGATTTTTATTTTGGGATTTTGCGAATAAAAGTTTTCAATTTGGGATAAAAACATATTTTGGGATTTTGTCAACTTGGGATTTTTTTTTGTTGGGATACTGTACCGCTCCCGAACTTTTTTAACGTTTTCTTGTAGTCCAGTACACTCATTTGCAGATAACAGACCGTAGCAGCCCACTTCTAAAATTTCGTTCCCTGGATACTCTGGAACCCGCAGCCCCCGTATATATACCCTCAAAGTTTTCCTTTAAACTGTTTGTAATAGCGATAAAGATACTAATCTCAACCTTCTTCTTTTTACAAGCGCTGTAAATGTTTTAAACGCGTACAAGCTATAAATATAAAGGAGCTCATTCTAACCTAATCCCGCAAAAAGTACCGCCAAAAAAGTTTATGAACAGCGGAAACCTCTTAAATTTTATTGAAAATTTCAATTTTATTCCTTTTTATGTACTTACTCTGTTTTATACAGTACTAGTTGCTGGTTGGTGAAAGTCAATTTGGCTTTCGTTTAGATTTAATTTAACTTTATGCGATGCTCTCATGTTATGTTTTTTTTTTGTCTTATAGATGTGTTTAATGTTTATATCCTGAATTGGATTTTATGTTGCTTCATAACATATGTCTTCATGTTTCATACTCAAGGAACAATATTTTTTTTTTTTTGCTCTTGGTATTTTCTGTACGCTTCCTGCCTTAAAATTCAATTATTGCCAGGTCCAATTACTCACGTCCTTGTTTTAGACGAAGTGAATACTCATATAATAAACTATATAGAGATAAAACGAATACTGTTCTTCTATTTTCGGTTGAGTTTTCCTTTTTTATTTATTTTTTTGTTATTTTTTGATGAGTTTTCGTTTTGAAATGGATGTTTTATTATTTTATTACAACATAACAGTGTATTTTATGATGATCCTCTATATAAGTATGTATTTAGAATAAAAAAAAAATGGAAAATATCAACATACATTTCACCGTCACATACCAATTGTTTATTTGACCGAGAAAATTTGTATAACATCCCAAGGAGGAGCATCATGTAACATACACATCTTCTTGTTGAGATAAAATAAATTATGTATGTATGTAAATTTTCTTGTATAAAAATGATCCTATTCTTGGGATCATCATTTCAGCAATCTTATTAGTTACACGCGAGAATGTTGGTGGACGGTAATAATTATTTATATGCATCACAGAATTTATTAGTCAAGATTGTTAATGATTTATGTTTAGGAACCAAAAAAAAAAAAACTTTCTTTAAAATATTATATTATATTATAGGAAAATGTTACATATTCAAAATCCCCTTAAGTGAATCCGTACACAAGCAAAAAATTAGACAAATACGTAAGTAGCTGAACATTTTATTTTTTTTTGTTGAAAATATATTTTGCTTCTTCAAATGGAATAAAAATTTAATTAATTTTGTATGTCTCAAAATACACAGAGCTTTTTAAAATTTTAAGAAAAGAATGTTAATGAAATGGGAGCTTTTATTATTTATTTTTAGTTTTGTGAAGATTTAATTTTAATAAAATTATGATAGTTTTTATTTTTGGTGATAAAAACAAAGTAACTTTAAGCTTATTACACATATACATACCATATGTAATTATAATTATAACACATCACCTTATTAAACCTTATTATTTGACACATTATTCTAAAAAAATATGTATGTTTTGTTTTGGGGTAATATCCAGACAAAAAGCACAAATAAAATTCCGCTCTCCCCTATATATGTACATAAATTTATACCTACAATATTTAATATGTATATGATGCAGTGTATTAACAATGTGTTATAAATATAATATTTGATTGATTTTTGTTTCATATATTCGAGAATAATTAAAAGGTAAAACGAAGGTGAAAAAAAAATACTTATAAATACGAGAGCGTACACAATAAAAGTAAATGAAAACGACATGGAAATCTCATTCTTTTCAACGACACCAAAAAATAGCAAATTGATGGTAGCTATGGAAAACGCTGCCAGGTTACACTCTTTTCCAAAAGTGAAGTGGTATATTTTAATCAACAATATGCGAGTATACATAGAAAAAATAAAAAATAAAATGAGCAAAAATAAAATCAACATAATAATGAAAATAATAATATGTAATAGTGAATGGAATACATAAAGACATATTTTTCCATTTTGCCATTTAACCCGGTCTCACACTCCCATTCCCAAACCCCAGACCAATACTTCCACATCCGCTTTAACAAATATTTTGTTTCATACATAATTTTTTTGTTATAAATTTTTTAAGGTGGCTTGTTAAAATAAATTAAGTAACACACACACACACATACAGTATACAATTATTAACAACATAGGTACAACCAACACATATAAAGGGTGTTGAGGAAAGATCAAATCCTTTTTTTTTTAAATACCTCTAAATAATATTAAAGTTCGTCATCGAGATCTTGAACCCTGAAATAAATTCCGATTTGCAACCGAAAGGTTCCTCACTTCTCAAGCATCATGCATCACTCTGTACATACAAAAAGAACCAAAAAATTGCTAAAAAATAAAGATGGGTCGTGATATCATCACCCGATGGTATCCTTCCAAATTTATATTCAAGTCTTCAAATTGTATACTGAAACCTAAAATAATTTAATTGGAACTTGAAATAATTGAACGTTTAATTCAATTTTATCAAAAATATGAGGGAAAGAATTTAAAAAATTTTGTTTCACAACATTTCCAAAAATCGACCCTCTATATCCGACGAGTTTTGGAATATGTTATGGAAAAAATTCATTTGAAAGCTTACACTAACAATAAGTATAATTTGTAAACTCAAAACCTGGCGAAAATATGTTTAGACAAAGATTGTATGATTTCAAGAGAGAAATGATGTGATTCCATTTTTTTTTTGTAATCAGAGATTTAGAGCTTGTTTTCTAGGTTGTTTTTTAAATTGGAACACTTTTTTTCTAAAAGATCACATTTAAATGTGGATGTTTCAAGAAAACTGGCATAAACATTTTTTTAAACAGCTTTTACTTTTTGAGATGTCTTACAAGTATATACGCCCCTCCAAATTCACTTTCCTTGGGGAACAGGTGAACATAAGTAACCTAGGTGTAATCTCTTTCGTGAACGAAGCCCTCTAGATACCTGACCACTGACACATCCCATATTAGTACCAGTAAATTATATTGGTACCAGTAATTAATCTTCACCATCTAAGGCTTTTTCGGCCGCTCTCCCCCTCAAACTGACGATCTCGGGTGAGAACGTGGTTTTAATACAAGAACCTTGGATGGACAAGAATAGGCCCGGCCCGGCCCAATTTATGGAAATGAAAAAAAAAAATGCCCGGCCCGGCCCACCTTTCAAATATAAACAAAGCCCGGCCCGATCCGGTCCGGCCCGGCTCTACTGTACTATTTAAAGGAATTTTTCTCTGTTAATTTGGATAAAATGAACAAAATTTTAAAGCACGAGAAGGTAAATAACTTATATTATTATTATTATTATTAATGATATTAATATCTACTCGAAAAGTCACGCGAGTTCATTTTTGAATTACAATTCTAGCTTTTCAGCCCGAGATCGGCACGACAAAGCCCGAGCCCGGCCCGGCAAATTTTTTATTAACGCCAAAAAGCCGGGCCCGGCCCGATATGGCTTTTATATAAATTAAGCCCGGCCCGTGCAGGTCTCTAATCTATAGCCTCAGAACCAAGGGGTACAATATTATAGCATCTAGTAAGTCTAGGGAGATCAGCTTATTCTTGGGAAAAATAATTCAAATATTTTCCTACTTTCTCAAAACAGCAATGGTGACATAACTGCGGTCAGCCTGGAGGTAGGGAGTTACAGATTCTGCCTGGTTTCAGCCTATAAGGACCGGGATAGGTTCTGCCGGATAATCTGGAGAAGCTAATTCTCGAAGCGGAACAAAAATGGATCAGTGTGGTACTTGTTGGTTACGCCCAGGGGAAAGCGTGGTCCAGGAAATTGAGGTCCTAAAGGGCTTGAAGGATACAGTTTAATACACATAGCCACAGATCCAAAGGAGGCTCAGGACTACTATAGGGAGGACCTAAGAATACACAAGAGAATGTTAACCCTTAAATGACACACTGAAGAAAAATCACTTAAATGTTTCACTGGGGTCTTTTAGACCCCAGTATGAAAATTGCTTATTATTCCTTGAATTTTTCTATATGTATTTATCAACGTTGATTTTTTTCTTATCGTCGAAGATAGCGGACCACGGCTCTGGCCAGCCGCTTGACGCTCTGCTACATACATAAGCCGTTGATCCAAAGTACCCTCTTCCATATATTTCTGGTCTACTTCCATGGCACTCTCTGAAGCACTGCACATCGAAAAGTCTGAATCATTGTCTTTACTGTCCTCAAACATGTTTTTTTCTCGTCCTGAAGATGCTTCGTCGATGGGTTCTAGCACTTCTCGAACGGTTCGACTCCGCAAATTATACGCCATCTAATAATACGTCAAAATCAAAAGAAATATGATAAAATAAACAAATTTTAACATCGAGCACAGCCTTACTGACGACCAAAAACAATAAAACAACACAAAAAACGGCAAAAATAACTTTGAAAAATTATTTCGTATACAATACAAATATTTTCATTCAATTTTTATCAAATCCGATCATCTAGAGACCTTAGTCATATCACATTTTTCTTGTCTGGTCAAGGTCTATTAGTCTGTCTCTGTTTCTTGAAAATCGGATAAATACCTTTTGAATTACTTTGTTTACAGACAGATATCAGCAGCGGGAGAGAGATGCCTTATATCCCCGCCTTATAGACTTTTCAATCGTACATATTTAAATGCATTCCCGGAGGAAACCATGTATCATTTAAGGGTTAAGGAAGGCACAAAGGAAGTCCTGGAAACTCTTCTATGAGAAGTGAAAGAGGTCTCCAAGACTTACGCCTTTGGAAGATTATTTTTAAAAACTCAACCAATACCAGTTGGACAACTTCTAGTGGGGAATCTTTGAAGGTCCTCGTCGATACCCACCTCCCAGCGAGTTCTGATGGCTTGATGGAGCACTGTACTCATCAGAAACCGTATAAATCGACTGGTTCAGATCAGATCATACCAGCGGAAATCCAAAACAACTCAGCAGCTACCTACCACATTTGGAGGTAATACGCGAAGGGTGTTTTTTAAAGCAGCTTTATATTCCTAGGAAATGGACGGAGGTTATTATCTGCAAGTCGAAACAGTTCTGTTTGGTAGCTTACTCCGATGTATAGAGGGCAGCTGTAATAATATGAAAACAGAGGCAATTAGGGAAGGATTCTCATTTAAGTGGGATTTTAAGTAGGTTTATATGCTTGCAAGAGGATTATTAGCTCGGAGCTGGGAGATTCCACTATTAAGAAGCGAGTGGTTAGGGCAACCCTGCAGGGAGGTGTCGTATCCACCTTCTCTGGAATATAGATATACATGGTAACTCCGGGAAATACATGTGCATGATTGTGGACGTAATGCCGAATGCGCTCACAATCGCTAAAAAATGGGACGGCACTATGGGCTGGAAGAGCTGTCCTTCCTACCTTAACAGCAAGAGACACGCTGAAGCTGAACCTGCTGCACTGTCTCTGCACCGCCATGGTGAAACCAGTACTCATATACGGGATAACCATATGGTGGCCAGCTCTGGGCAAAGTAACATACAACAATAAGATAGAAAAGGTACAAAGGACGGCCTGAATGCTTGTAAGCGGGCGTTGAAGACAACACCTAGATTAACGGCTGACACGGTTGTGCAACTTCCATGCGATTGTCTGTGGAAGTATCTTAATACATATTATACGCATACAATACTCGGCGATAGGTAGTTTCTAGTTTGCTAAAGGATGAGCTGACGAACTTTGACTACATTACACCAACTCTGAGACTACATTACACCAGGCTGAGGTGATAGCGATTGAAGGGGTCTTCACGTGGTTGAAGCATAATATGGTATTCTCGGGTAATATTCAATCTATGTGGACAATCAAGCGGCAATCAGGTCGCAGGAGTCAGTTTCGTCTCAATGAGATGGTTAATCTGGTTCAATGGTCACTCAGACGTCATAGGAAACTGCAAGGCTGATGAGCTTAAGAGGAAAGGTGAACTAACACCCTCCCTTGTAATGTAGCAAGACTAGACTTGGGGCATACCAGAATGTTATTCTCCCTAAAATGATAGTCATATATTACCTAGAGTTTGCAAAAAAAAAACAGATTTTCAGAAATCTCGGTTTACGGCTTTCAGTTTAAAGAAAACCAGTTTTTGCGAAATATATTTAAATAATCGCTTCAATTAGTTTTAAAATGATTGGTGTTGTTTTTCTTCTGAATACAATCAGTTTGTGAATGTTGGTTTCATGTGCAGACTTTAGTGCTGCGTAGGTACTAGATAGTCAACAAAATATCAATTTCTCTCTCGAGGGTGAAAAATATTGAAGAAGGCCAAGATGGAACCTAATTCTCAAAGTTACCTTTTGAAAAGTATAATTTGTTTATATTTTCTTTTAGGAAAGTGCCTACGGTTGGATAGCATGATACAAAGACTTAATAAGGTATGCTCAATAGATGTAATTACGCCATCCGGTGACAGAAATTTGTTTTTTATTTTTTATTTTTTGTACAAATTTCTCTATTTTGTTTTGTTTTTTAGCACGTCATTCGATGCTGCACCACGACACGATACTACCGAATGACGTGCTAAAAACAAAATAAAATAGAGAAATTTGTACAAAAAATAAAAAACAAATTTCTGTCACCGGATGGCGTAATTACATCTATTGAGCATACCTTATTAATTCCTTGTATCATGGTTGGATAGTGACGCTCGACGCAGAAAGATATGTTTTGTCTTTCTCCGTGAATTAAAATTTAATCTATTTTATTTATTTATTTTAATTCAATTAATTTAATCTAAGTTTAGTTTGATTTAGTGTTGGTAGTTGTTTGTTAACCCTTTAATGCATGATTTTTTCTTTTTAATTGAAATGCTTTTTTTCTTATAAAGATGTGTTTGGTTGAAAAGGATTTCAAAGTAAAAATGGTTGGAAGCAGCTAGTTTTCCCGGAAAATTGATTTTATGACATTATGCCTATTTGCATCATTATGGATTTGTGGTAAAAAATTTAAATATTTTTTCATTTATAACGCTTCTTAATAATAAGGCAATTCATTCAAAATTAAAATAAATATTCAAAAACAATATTCTTATTTAAAAAAAATTACATATGTAAATGTATGTTTACTACTAACTATATGCAAAACATCGACTAACTAATTCTAAATGGCGATTTTATTTTCAAAACGCAGAAAAAAACAAAAAATTGTGTGAAACGAGATAGAAAAACAAATGAACAACAGATATTCGAAACAAAACACAAAAAATATGCTCAAATGTAGATGCAGTTCAAATTAAAATAACATGATGCAGATATGCTACACTATGCATTAAAGGGTTAATTGTGATTTAGTACATTTCTCGTTTTTACATGAGAATTCTAGTGTTTTAATGAATTCAATTAATTAAATTGATACAAGTTAGTGATGTGAAAGTGTGATTTGATCATGAAACAGGGCAATCATGTTTCAAAAATAAATAACGGTACTGCTCGAGTACCGTTAAACAGGTATTTTCACATCACATGGGTTGTTGTTTTTGTTCTGTTTTACTTAGTTTCTTTTATTTTTAACATAAAAACAGTGATTTAGCCCATTACTAAAGTGTTGTTTGTATATAATTAGATGAACGTTAAATTTAGAAAAATCTAATTATAAACGTATTGTAATTTGCATACGCAGTTACAATTTACTATCCATACATCGAAATTGGAAGAAATAGTTTATTTTATCTAATTTCTATTTTGTATATGTAGTTTTTCTTTATTTTTGTTGTTTCATTCTTTTTACATACGAGGGAAAGCTACTCCTTCTGAAATATATTTTCTTTTGTTCATTTTATTTATAAACAACACACAAGAATATTATGCATGTACAAAATAAGGAATATATTTTTCTATATTACGAATGTGATTTATACATATATAACATTGGATATTAAAGTTGTGCGGCGATTAAAAAATTAAAATAAAAAAAAATGCTTTGGTTGTCAATTTTTTTGTTTTTCTAATTTTTGAGTATTATTAGTTATTAAAAACAGATTAATGCGGATTTGAATTTTAGGAAATATTTGGATAACCAGAATAAAAATTTCCAGGAACTTAAACAGTAAATGAACTTTTAGTTAGAAATATTCTAAATATATTACTAATAAAATCGGGTCGATAGTTTATTACTAACGTACCTTACCTTTCCTTCGGTTTTGTTATAAGTATAAGGGTGTACGGTGGACCCGGCCTATTTGTTCCCAATCGATTTTCCTTTAGAAAAATATCTAAATTGCTCGTAATTGCAACATCTACATTATCTATGAGTAAAAAAAAATGGGTTTTCTGCAATATCTCAAAAAGTAAATATCGAATACAAGAAACTTTTCAAACCAAAATTGTTGTTGCTTCTTAATGAATCTAATCTGTTAGAACAAAATGTTTTACAATTTTCAAAAAAAACATATTAACCTTGAAAACGACCTATGGTTAAAAAATGGATCACAAACTTATATAATCAGGTTTCTAATTTCAGAGTTTTCTTCAGCTCAATAAGAGTGCCTTGTCAGTATTTATCCCTGAAAAAGTACAGCCAAACCTGTTTTTGTGCGGTCTTTTTTTATGTGATTTTTCCTTGTGCGAATTTTATGAGGCATAATTCATATACCGCATAAAAAATTCGCACAAGAAAAAACCGCACAAAAACAGGTTTGACTGTATCATAAATTTCAAGCTATTTTCATCGTCACTAAATCAACAAAACGTAAATGGAAGAGACAAATTAATTGAGTTTGAACTTCCGCCATCGTCGGAGCTCAAATTTGTACAACATTAAAATAAAGTAAAGGATACAATGGTTATATCGAATATTTTATTTCACTAGTACTAACCCGGTGTTGTGTTCGTTTACGGTTGCCGTAATGGAAACGCTTCACTTGCTCGAAATGAATAATATGCTTGGAGATTTAGAAATAGGAGCCTACAAAAAAGAAACGGGTTTATCTTAACTTTTAGCCGTTTGAAGGAAACTGTATCAGTCGGTATGACCCCTGTTGTGAATGACATCTGTTATTTTCAATAAATGTAACAATAATCCAGCAACTAGCTTTCGAAGGGTGGATGCGAATTAGCAAGTCCAACAACTTGAATTTGGAGAACCCAGCAAGCATTGAAGAATAAAAATGAAGCTCAGAGTGATTTTACACGAAATATTTTAAGGACGGATGAAACCACATTTACGAGGCATCGAGTTATTAACCAACGTAATACGTTAATAATTATAATAATACGCATAATTTTCATTTAAAAGTGTAGCTGAGCGTTGATGAGTGCAGTTGCATGGCTGTCCAGCTCATTGTGGAAGACGGCCACCACTGTGGATAGCAAAGTTTCCCTGAGAACCTCTCGGATTTTTTTATTTGGGGCGCTCTTAATGTTAATGATTTACGTGAACGAGCTTTAGAAAGTTGTCGGTGGATTACTGTAGAATAATTTCAAGTCGGCTACACAATCACAACCGATTATTAATAGGTGTCAAATTTGTTTGGCAAAGAATAATCAACACAAAACTCAATAAATGTTTTATATTTTTAAACTACCAAGAAGACGTTCATTTCTCAAACTTTTACATTTCCTCAACTTTTTATGATAGATATATGTTTATGAAACAAAAACAAAATCCCTATTACATTTTTTTGTTGTTAAGTTGTGCCATTATGTTGTTAAGGCCGGAATTCTCTTTCAATTAAATTGCGCAATATAATTGTGTGCCATCAACAATAAAATTCAAATTATGTAAGCATATTGTGCAATTTACGGCACGTTGCGCAAATTAATTGTACGTGAATAAAGGTCTTAAGGTCTTTAATTGAGTCATAAAATTTAAAACAAATATTTTTTATAAAACAAAATAGTTTTTGTTATATGGTATTAATCACAATTCGTACAACAGAAAGGAATTTTGTCTACAATCGTCATTTAAAAATGAAAAAGTGAAAACTCTTAGAGTCTGTACTTAATTTTCTTTTCATAATGCGCTCGTGAATAGTTTTGATAGGTATGTACAAATGTTGAGAATAATGAGTTTTGCTTTTTTGCTTTTATTTTCATTCTAAATATTTCTATGGAAAAAAAATTGTTAAGATACAATTGAAAATTCGTTGCCGTCACATCCTACATGGACAGCGGTTAAATAAATTCGATTTAGCTAAACTCATTCAAGTACTCTATGTAAACTAGGACTGAAATCGAAAAATTCACTAAATCCATTTTATTTAATGATTGTATTAATACACTATTTTGAAGAAAACAGTGAAATAAAGTGATATTTTCTCCTTAGCAACAGTGTTTTTCATAGAAATGACCAAACTTATATCAGGGGCTCGATTATGTATCTTTTGTATATCGAGTTACAAATTTCGACAACTCGTGATTCATAAAGTCGCGTCAAAGCGCGATTATGTAAGCAAAGTACGTGAAAATAACTTTTAAAAAAATGTATTGCTCGTTATCGTCATTTGCGACATAATATTTTCTTATTGTTTCATATTTTGTTTACGATTATGATGTCGACATGTAAAAATCAGATAAGCATTTGAGACAATTGTTTGGATTTTATTTTAAAATTGCTGTTAAACCACAAAGAAATAAGTAATTAAGTGCTAAAAATTAAAAAGATTAAAATTAAATTATGAATGTTGATAATTAAATAGTACTTTGCGAAATTGCCACACTTTTACATGTAAAAACTCGTTTCTTTGATTAAGGGCTGGTTGTCGCGCTAAACAGTAGAACGACTAAAACAACAACAATAACAAATAATATAATATCTTACACATTCGTATTTTGTCGCAATTTCGAAAAAATTCTCGAAACTCTAAACTCATAGGGCCGATTGTATGAACACCGCTAAATAAAAAAAATCCGAGAGTAATGATTAATCACTACTCAAGGATTTTATTTTTCGTCGATTGTATGAACGATGCTAAATAAAAATCTATCCTCTCTTTTATTACAGTTTTATACCAGTTTTTTGTATATTGTATGACTGGCAATACTTTTTTTATGACGTGTTGATGTTTATTAAATTTTTTTTTTGTTTATTTAGAGGAAATAAAATTTCAATTTTCCAATTTGACATTTTCTTTCTTGTGGAGTCCATTTTTAATAATTACGTTCATTTATAGAAATGGCTCGTTTGTATGATACACCACATTTGAAATGTCAGAGAAACAAAAACAAATTTTTTTAGTCTCTGATTCAGTCACCAAAAAGAGAGGATAAAACGGATGGTAAAAAAATCATCATCGATTAATTTTCTGATTTAGCATCGTTCATACAATGCAAACTACGCTAAATCAGAGGATTAATCATTTATCCTCGTTCATACAATCGGGCCATAGTGTTTAAAAAAACGACTCGAGGAAGTTGTGGATTTTTTTTTTTTTTGCTTAAATTTGTAAACGAAACAGAACTCGTCAACTATTTAAAGACAATAATTTGTATCATTTTTTATTAATTAGGGCAATAAAATATCAGCATCAGATTTGATAGCTCTCGTCCCCTTTGTAGACTTATTGTGGTTTTCCAGTTAGTTACAACAAAAAAAAACAGACTCCGGGCAAAAAAAAGCGAAAAAATGCCAATTTTTGACATTTTATATCAAAAAACAATCATTTCTGTTCTCGTTTTCTCTCGGAGTCTGTTTTTGTATTGCAACTGGAAAACCACTATACTGATTGCTTCAGCACCTATGTGAAAAGGGGAATAAACAAATTCAATTTCGTTCATTCATTTGTGAGTGTGACATTCACAAAACAAAATCTCAATTTGTATCCATATTTTCTGCTCTGAAGCCAATTTTTACCACTATTTCTGGTCTAACACTTCTGTTTTTGATATTTATATTTTATTCAATTTAAAATATTTAGAAAATTATTGTAATAATCATCTGAAGATTAATATATCTAACCGTCTTACATTTAATTTGGTTATTTTTAGAACTTCTTTTTCAAATTTAGCGGGGTAAAATTAACACACAATGCATATGTTGTAAAAACATGTTCACAGTCGCAGTTTGAGATAATTGAAAAAAAAAATCACAATGCATTTATATCATATCGATAATGGTTACTTGTCGAAAAAGTCTTAACCAATTTGCAATAAAAATTATATTGATCCGTATTGCGAAAAAAAATTCGAATGTTGATAAAATATGATTTCGATTATATTGTACAGTAAAAAATAAAATGGGTGCTACAAAGTGCATTGACACGGAGGTTATACACATACTGAACCAAAAATATATAAATCAATTCCCATAAATCTTACATATTCGACGAGTATATGCAGCAATCTATATCATACATCGAAATCAATAATAAACATTTTTGTTAAGAAGAAGCAATTTAGTATTGTACCGTTCGCAGAAGACACATAACGAAAGAAGTGTCAAACAATTACGACACATACAGAAATTTTTATTTATATTGTTCGGAACACCCCCGGCATGAATGAGTGTACCGTTTTTCTTTTCTTTTATTTTTTTCTTATGCGATCATCTTCAAAGTCAAGTTATGAATGATGATATTGATTTCATTTCGTTTTTTTTTTTTTGTTATTATAATAAATAACGTCATAATTTAGAGACGACTAACAATTTTCACAAATTAAATTTATTTACACGTTTGTATGTACATACATAGTTTTAGATATTATTTAAGAAATGAGAAAAGAAATTTTATTTTACTAAGCAAATTTTAGAAGAATTTTTCATTTTGAAATATTCCGATGCATAATGCATAATAATTATACCGTATTCCTAGAACAATGCAATATGTATGCATGTAGTTAGTGCAAGGCTACGAATTTAGCTTCCTGAATTTAATTTTTATTGGAAACTAAAGAACAAAACCAGAATTGCTTTAAAAAAGGCGTTTTCGATTCGAATTTGGAAAGAAAATTTCGTTATGAAATTAAAATTATTATTTTGTTTAACTCTGATATTATTATAAATTATAATATAATACAGTTAAACCTCGTCCAGCGGATACTATTTTAAGCGAACTCCTCGCTTAAACGATCAAATTTGTGAGTCCCAAATTTACTTTTCTCAAATAAAACTCCCTCGATTAAATGGACAATTAATTTGAACGGACATTTTGTTTGGTTCCGTCGAAGTCCAAATGAGGTTTCACTGTATTATATTTAATAGAGTATAAAAATACCCAGCAATTTGTGTTTTGAAATACTAAAATTTCTAGGTTTCAATAAAATTCATATGTATTAATACTTAGTGCCTGAAAGAGACAATCATCGATGACTTGTAGCGGCTCATTCAATTAATTTATATAATTTAAACATTTATTTACATAAATTAACTTCACTCATCTCTACATATAGGTTTTAACGCAGTTTAAACCGGGGCAGTACTGCAACAGTATAACAATGAGTGTTGGGAGCCATTGCGATTTTTCTCAAGGAAACTATCGGATGCTGAAAAGAAATATTCTGCATTTGACAGGGAATTACTCGCAATATATTTGGGAGTGAAACACTTCAGATATTTTGTCGAAGGTCGGGAATTTACGATTTTTACCGATCACGAACCACTGACTAGAGCAATTCAGTCTAAAACTGAACGTAATCCGAGGCAAGCTCGCCACTTGGATTATATTAGTCAATTTACCACGGACATTCAGCATGTTCACGGACATGACAATGTTGTTGCAGATACACTCTCTCGCACAACAGACAATGAAACGGCCGCAGTCGAGACACAATTCGACTTAAACAAAATTGCAATTTTACAAAAAGCTGACCTAGAACTTCAGAATTTATTTTCTGGTTCTGAATGTCACTCTGGTTCATCCATGAAACTGGCGCTTTTTAAATTGCCTGGTCTTGAAATTATCTGCGAAACATCAACTGAGTACAACCGCCCATTTATCGTAGAATCACTGCGCCGAACCATCTTCGACACTTTACATAACATTTCGCATCCTGGGGTTCGTGCTTCTCGTAAATTGATTACTGCTCGATATTTTTGGCCTAGTATGAACAAAGACGTAACCCAGTGGGCTCAGTCATGTTTATCCTGCCAACGTGCCAAAGTTCAACGGCATACTAAATCATCCCATGGACAATTCCAAATACCATCAGGTCGGTTCGAACATATTCATTTAGATATTGTAGGACCACTTCCTCCATCTAATGGATATACGTAACTGCTCACCTGTGTCGATCGATTCACTCGATGGCCCGAAGCCTACTGCATGACCAATATGTCAGCTGCATCCATTGCCTTAACTTTTGTCAACAATTACGTTTCACGATTCGGCGTGCCCCTTACTATCACTACTGATCAAGGAACGCAATTTGAGTCCAAGCTTTTCACAGAGTTAACAAAACTCCTTCGCTCACATCGTATTCGTACAACGGCTTACCTTACCATCTTCAACCCAATGGCATGGTCGAACGTTTCCATCGGCAACTCAAAGCCGCGTTAATGGCCAGAGGTAACACAATCGATTGGAGTTCGGAAATACCTATCGTACTACTGGGAATCCGAGCAACAGTAAAAGGAGATCTGAAACTTAAATGGTTTATGGACAAACCATCAAGCTACCAGGTGAGTACTTCGTCGAAAATCTTCTTTTACCTTTACCAACTAGCGACACAGTTATTGATCAACTCCGTAATACCATGCAAAATCTTATCCCGAGATCAACTCGGCAAGCCAAACAAGATGACGTTTTTGTTCCGAAGTCACTTGCCAACTGTGATTTTGTGCTCGTAAGAACAGACAAGGTTCGCATAAGTTTATTTCCTCCTTATAAAGGCCCGTTTAAAGTTATTCGACGCCTTCGGAGACAATTCACCGTTTCAATTAATGAGAAGAATCAAACCATTTCAATTGACCGGCTCAAACCGGCTTACGGCATATTGTGTTCAACTGACGCAAAGTCGGTTCATCGCCAGCACACTTCAGTCTGTTTCCAGCCTAACAATGAACTTCCTTAAGCGGGGGAACTCACTTGCGGCGGGGTCCTGTAGCGGCTCATTCAATTAATTTATATAATTTAAACATTTATTTACATACATTTGGTGGTTGGTTTTTGGTGGTTTGGCGTCTATTGGAAGGGGCTCCGTAACCTTCCAGTAGGCGCAAGTGTACGTACTGCCTCCTCGTGGCAACCACCGGTAACTGTAACCATTAGGCTGAATATAGACTTTTGTGACAGGCTAAAGTACGGCGCTAAAGGAGAAAACCTTGAAAAAAAATCCCTAATCTAAGGTGGAACAGCATATGTCGATGGATGAATAGCTGATAGGTTAATCAGTCTATATATGCGGACTCTGGATACCAGGCACCCTCCAGTTTTATTTAGCCTTCCTGTAGTAAACCTGGGTGATCTACAGGCGACCTTTTTATTCCCAGCAACTCGCAAGAGTCAACTCAAAACGGTAGACGAGGCACGGGAAGGAATACACGGGAGTGGGTCTGCCCTCTCAAAGTCCTTGAGTCCCAATGCTACCGCTTTTCTAGCAGAAGTAAATGTTATTACATCTAGGAGGGAGAGCAATGAGCCCAGATAGTATGTAACGCATGTAGAAGTATTTCCTACAGTAGACATCTAGGAGGGAGAGCAATGAGCCCAGATAGTATGTATCACGTGTAGAAGTACTTCCAACAGTAAACATCTAGGAGGGAGAGCAATGAGCCCAGATAGTATGTCCCAGCAACTCGCAAGAGTAAAATAAAAACGGTAGACGAGACACGGATAGGAATATACGGGAGTGGGTCTGCCCTCTCGAAGTCCTTGAGTCCCAATGCTACCGCTCTTCTAGCAGAAGTAAATGTTTTTACATCTAGGAGGGAGAGCAATGAGCCCAGATAGTATGTAACGCGTGTAGAAGTATTTCCTACAGTAGACATCTAGGAGGGAGAGCAATGAGCCCAGATAGTATGTATCACGTACCGTTAGGCAGTATTATCAGGTTCATTAAGAGCCTGAATATTGACTGAACGGATAATTAAGTAGGGCTTATGCACAAAAGATCTTTTAGGTCGCAGTGCGGGGTGGCTTGAGCCCCCACATGGCCCTCAAGTAATAATAATAATAATAATAAATACATAAATTAACTTAGGTTTTAACGTATTAAATTCCTCTTGCGTTATTTACTGACATCTAGCGAAAAATCTGGACAACAGAACATATAATTTTTACCCAAGTTATATTTTTCTCTGTTGCTCTATCTCGCTTACGACTTTTTCATCAATTCAATTTTGGATTGATAACTTCTCGTGACACCATCTCGGATAATATAACCACGAAAATTGGCATGCGATTCTTCTCGTATGATTTTAAACACGGTGACAAACAAAAAAAAAATAATGTTATTTTTTTGTGTTGGTAAAAAAATCACATAAAGAAGATTAATTGAATTTACGACGTGACAACAACGAATCGCCATTTTCTCATTAAAAGAAAATTAAAAATAAATCGCTCTGTGCGGGAAATATTATTGATATTTAAAAATACCTTTTAAGAAAATTAAATTCTCGCGTTACAGTGTTTATGAATATCTAATATAAATCTATTGTGATAAATAATTCTTGAATTAAAATCATAAATAAATAATTTGTTAATTTAAAGTAAAAGTCAAAGTGGTGTTTATAATTTTTTCACGCTCCTAACACTAAAGTCCTCAACGGCATCCCACAGACTCGTCAGATGATGAGTACATTAGTTTTGTTTGGGTAGAAAGTATAGTTTTAGGCGAAATGGATAGAGGGGATGGGAAATGTACTATATTGAAAGTATGATTGAATTAGATATATTAATGCTCATACTGAACTACGGATGAAAAAATCGGCGTACAATTTTTTAAGTTACAGCAGGTTTTCGTGAAAACGTCGATTTTTGAAAAAACGCCGCCATTTTGTTATTTTTCAACCAAATTTTTTCTTTTTAGTTCATTCTATTGCGGCTTTGATGCTGATTACAACCCCGTTTTTTGTTTGTTTCAGACTTTTCTGAAAGCAGAAATCCTGCCCATCGTGATATTTTGGTGTTTTTTTGAAAAAAATCTAGCAGACGACGCGACGCCAAAAAAAATTAATTTTTTTTTTTTTTTTGCATAGTTAAATACTAATAAAACGTTTTGCACGTATGTGCAAAGTTTAATTAAGATATGTCTTCGTTTTCATTTAAAAATTTACATAAAAAAAGAAAAATTGAAATTTGTAGGTGCTATGTTCCCTTAATCAATTATTTTGTTTAGAACTTCAACTAAAGCTAGTGTTTGTCTTTAATTGACGTAGCTTTTGGAAATATAAAGTGCTCTATAAATTTTTATTTTATAAAAAACAAGAAATTGTGATGCTAACCAATTTTGAGTGTTGCGTTTAGAACAATTCATTTAAACAAAGGGGACAATGGGAATACAATGTCACCGTAATGTGTAAAGGCAAAAAATGCATGGAGTCATCATCTCAGATGAACGTTTGACGATTCATGTGCAGTAATGTAAATAGTTCAAACTGAGCTGAGCGAGATGCAAAACGCGACGTTAAGAAAGCTATCAAAATTGTAATGATAGTGTACCTGAATTATTTACTTACCGTTAGTGCAGTAAAACCTTCAATATTTCAATGGCCGTCGGGAATCTTTATAAAACAATTCGGTTACAAATAGGGACCTTTTTTACGAAATTTCAACTGAAATCAAAGAGTACTGTTGCTGATGCTCAAACTGATAAATCAGAAGTTAAACTAAATACGAAATCGTTAACCTCGAAACCTCTTTTAACCCTGATATCAACTGAAGAAAATTTTTTGGTGACTAGCTTAAACAATTTAAAGTTCTCTAAAGGAACTAATAGATTGTCCGTAGTTTGACAAACGACTAATAGATTTTAAAACCGCAAATCAAAAGCTTTGGCTAGAGAATTTCTTTAGAAAAAAAGTTCATCTAATTGAAGTTAATATTTTCCGAATATTGTAAGAAAATTTTAATCAAGTTTCGAATTGATGAGCCTATGATTATGCAAAAATCAATCCTCTCATTATGCCATGGTGACTAGACTGATTGATTGTACCAAAATTTACATTCTTTATATACTTACATAAACAGAAAGCACTATAGGTTGTTTTAGCGAATTGTACTAATGCCAAATTCCCTTATAAATTTTCTTCGTCACGTCGTTACTCCTTTGTAATTTTAACATTCTCCAATTTTTTACTTTTTTTAAAAAATTCATATAATTCAAGCTGCGTGAATGTGAAAAAGGAAATATGTAGGAAAATTTGGCTGTTCCTTTCGAAGCAGCTAAATGAATTTTGATCAAACCTTTTATGAACGGTTTTAAATACGATAAGGTTTCCACCTAAGAAGGCTTGCTTTTGTTTGTTCATTTTTATTAATACATTACTGTTTTTAAGAATGACAACCTGTAGGGTTTTCCGGATCGCTATTATCTTCAGTTAAGAACTGTTTCATAACACAGGTACACAAAAAAAAAGTCGTGATCCAGAGGGTAGACCCCACTATTCCTACGTTTCCGAGGTTGCTGAAACCGAACATGACCATAAGAAATGAATCCAAGAGCCCATTTTCCCGTTTCTACCCCCCTGGGGGTCGAAATTTCAATTTTCGTGCAAAGTTGGAATCGATGTGCCTTCCGACGTTTCTTGGCTTGCTAAAACCGAAAATGATAACAAAAAATGAATTCAACCCTTCCATCACCCCTAGCGCTCCCTTACTACCCCCAAAAGGGGTTGAAATTTCAATTTTCATGCAAAATTGAGATGGATGTACATTTCTATGTTTTTTGGGGCGCTGGAACTGAAAATGACACCGAAAAGTACATTTCACCCTTACGTCATCCCTAGCACCCCTGACCACCCCCAAAAAAGGGTTGAAATTTACCCTCCAGGAAGTAGTAAGGGGGTGCTAAGGAGTGATGAAGAGGTCAAATTTATTTTTTGTTGTCATTTTCAATTCCAGCGCCCAGAAAAATCGAAAATCTGCAATTGTGATCCGATTTCGTTGATTGATACCTCTATCAATAGGCGTTGAGACCTGTAATCGTCATGCCAACGGTCATTTAGATCGCTCGCACATTTCTACACATTTCGCAGAAAATTCAATTTTATTGAAAATGAACTGAACTATAGCCCACAAATTCAGAGCC
Organism: Tipula helvola; assembly: GCA_963556165.1. Classification (NCBI taxonomy): domain Eukaryota; kingdom Metazoa; phylum Arthropoda; class Insecta; order Diptera; family Tipulidae; genus Tipula; species Tipula helvola. Next base: position 80,591,510 of record OY744482.1, on the reverse strand, counting down.
AGAAAAATCGAAAATCTGCAATTGTGCTCCCATTTCGTTGATTGATACCTCTATCAATAGGCGTTGAGACCTGTAATCCCCAAAAAACAGAAATATACATCCATCTCAATTTTGCATGGAAATTGAAATGTCGACCCCCCAGGGGGTGATAACGGGACAATGGTTGGAATCATTTTTTATGGTCATATTTGATTTCAGCGACCTCGAAAACGTAGGAATAGTGGGGTCTCCCCTCTGGGTCACGACTTTTTTTTTGTGTGCCTGTGTAATTATTCAAAAAATTTAAAAAATCATAAAGAAAAGCATTTATGAATGCCTGACTCACTTTCAATATGGCCATATTTCCTAACCTAGGTATACCCCTTGAATACGAATTTATGGTCAAAATACTTATTTGAATAAAATTAACTTCAACATTTTAAAAAATTGTAATAAACCAGATATTTTTCACTTTAAAGCGGCCTTATTGAATACGACATTTTGAATTTAATTCTTTTGACTTCAGATTTGTATTAACCCAAAATTGCCTTTCTATATGGTTTTGTAATTATTTTGAATAATTATGAAACAATTCTTAACTGAAGGTTACAGCTGCCATAGTGGATCCGCCGATTTTTTTTAAACAGTAATTAGCTAATACAAAATTAACAAAATATAAGCAAGCCTTTCCAGGTGGTAAAATTTGTTTTAAATCGTATTTAAAATCGATCACAAAAGGTTCCTTAAAATTCATTTAGAAACTTCGGAGTGTAACACGATGCATTAAACTTGTAAGCGAAGGTTAATCGAATTGTTAATAGCCACTGTTTTTGAGACCATCAAAATAATGCGGATACATATTTTAATTTTTAAATAGTAAAGTTATTTTTCCAGTGGATTTAATGCTTTGTGAAGGAAAAGCATAATATACATATGTTGAAATACACAACCGTGACAAATTTCTTGTTGCCACCACCGAGAATCAAACCTGGAACCTACAATTTGCAAGCTGCTACTCACTCAACCGCCGAAGACGACCAGCAAAATATATTTACGTTTCAGATTTGTAAACAAATCTGCCACTTTTAGTAAAAAAAAAAAATTAAATTAATAAGTTATTGTTTTATTATGTGTTACCAACGTCAACCCGTGGGAGGGTTACCCCTACCAACGTTGTATTGTTTTCATTTATAATGTGGTGGTATGCAAATATAAATGTAAAATTGATAATATTCACCAGGTGTGCCATTACCGCTGACTCCCACAGTTCGATTAAATTATAGATTCATAATTACAGTTTAAGTTTAAAATACTATAAAAATGACCCACTAACACATTTTAATTACCTAGGTCAATTTCCATTTTAGCGCCTTCCTATAGCACATACATTTTTAGCTAATTTTCCACTAAACAAAAAGCAACGTGGAGTTGTTTTCCAGTAAAAATGATGTTAGCTTTGGTTATGATGATATATTACATTATCTGCATTAATTGTAAAGTACATAACTGCAATTTGTTATACGTACATATTTTAGGAGTAAGTTACGAATTAGCTTCTTAAAATAATCAAATTGTTATTTTTTTGTTGAATAAATGAAAATGAAAAAAAAAATTGAATTCAGTAAGCGCGTTACCACCTCGAACACACATTTTGTTAGGAAATGTTCCGCTTTTCACAAAAGTTATTTTGACATTGAGCGTTTAAAATTGATATTTTTCGAGTACTTTTATCTTAAGAAAATTAAATTTGAAGTTATGGTATGACCTTGAAACTTTATGGACATTGAAAATCCTTTTAACATGGCGTTATGGACACAAATTAATAATTTTGAGTGTTCTTCCTCCTTAAAAATGTCGGGAAGAGCGATTATTCGCGCCTCAGAGAATTAAGATAAAAACACAATTATTTTTGTCCATAACTATTACATATTATATACTGTGATTAGATTACCTTCCAGTCTACTTACTTTTTGTGCAGTGTTTGCACCAAAATGAAGGCAGTTCTGATTTGTTTTTAATTTTTTTTTTCCTTGCACAAGTGGTGAAAATTTGTGGTTTTCTTTTCTCATCCTACCTGAAAATGTAGAGATTCTCTTAAATAATCGAATAATAGATTCAATTCGAGTGAATTTTAGTTCATAAATATTTAAGTTAAAATGGCCAAGTTTACATTAGTTCATATTGATATCTGCATCATACGAAGTGAATACTCGCTATAAATTAATTAAAATCAATAATTCAAAATCTTATGACTAAGAAACACGAACATTCAAAAAACTTCTTTGGATCAAAAATGTTGTGTATAAAGAAATTTTCCCGAGATAAACAATAATCATGCCCGTTTTACGGGCTTTTTCCTATAAGGAAAAGTTTTTTCACATTTTTTTTTTGTTTTTTATGTATACATTACTACATTAAATAAAGTCTTTTTACTAAAGAAAAATCAATTCTCTATTCCTTTTATTTTTTAAGTTATCACGTCTAAAAAATGTCGTCTCGCTATTATCGAACAGAAGCTGGAAATTCGGCAAAAAAAATTATTGAAAGTCAACACTCCACAACTCCCCAACATCGTAAAATGTCAGATTCACCGAAATCCGCAATTCAAGATACTTTATGTAGCCAAAGAAAACCTTAACAAAACTATCAGTACAAGCTCAATCGTCAAAATGACCGTATTTGGTCAAAAATAACTCCCGGAGAAGCTCGAATTGTTGTCAGAAGCCATAAATCTAAATCTGTTATGATTTTGGCTGAATTAACCGCTGTGTGAAAACTAAAGCTCAAATGCATTAATTATCGGCGTTATGCAATGGCCTCCATATTCTTCGGATGCCTCAAATATTTTGTTTGGACATACTTAGAGACTAAAGCCTGCACCGTACCAAATATCAAAGTTGTAGTCACTACGCGCTGCCATTGTCAAGATCTGGGATAAAATGCCTCTAGAAATGCTCTAGAAAAGACCAAAGTATTGAAATCCTGTCAAAAATGATGAAAAATTTGGTTGATCCAAAACCACTTTTCTGAACGTTTTGAAAGTCCTTGAGTCTGAAAAAGCAAAAACAAAATGTCTGTTCGTCTGTCTGGATGTCTGTACCCATGGTATCTCGAGAACGGCTTGTCCGATTTGGATTTTTTCTCGCCAATCTGTTTCTATGGTCAAGGTGGAGATTTGAAAAGCTTTTGGAGACTGTACGTCAAGAGAGTGGGGTACCTGCCATACGAATTCACCCATAATACCTGGTTTTATAAATATTTACGATTTTTTTATATAATATGCTACTTTGATTATTGAATTGGGAATTGATTTGAAGGTTAAGTTAGGGGTCAATTTGCGAGTTGAGTTAAAGTTGAGTTGGAGTTGAGTTGGGGTTGGATTAGGACGTAATGAGTAGTCAACAAATTTTTTATATGATGGAACTTGCACCGATTATTATGAAATTTGACATGTGTGTCGGAAATGGGAATCTAAAATAATTCTTGGATAAGGCTCTGGAATATGGCCAAGTAGGATGGAACTTGGCTATTTCCTACCCGATTATAATGAAATTTGATATGAGTGTTGGAAATGGGATTCTAAAATGATTTTTGGATAAAGTTCTGGTGAAAATACCTCAAATCACATTTTTTTGAAAATCATGTTTTTATTTTTAGATTTCGAATGTGTAGCACTGAGTAAAACAAACAATTTATGGAAAATGACGTTTCTTGTTGTTGTTGTTTTTTAAAATATAGGGTGTCAAATATTTAAAAATTGCATGCACTTGGTGTTGTATTTATTGCTATAGGAAAAAAAATAGTTATCCAAAATTATAAAATTGGGCTGATTTTGTAGAAAAATGAATAAGGATTTTAGTATAATTATAAAAATGGTACCATCTTTCATTTCTTCTTTTTCAAAATGGCCGCCGAAACAATAGTTTTCAATTTTCTCAAAATTGCATTTTTTTTTTTTGTTTATCTATTTTCTCATTTGGTTCTCTTAAACATACTAAAAACTCAGCGCAACATCTCGTTTCGTTTTCTTGCAAAATGCGTTTAAGTATAAAAAATGTGTAGATTGCCATACTTAAATGTATTTTGCAACAAAACGAAACGAGATATTGCGATGATTTTTTGGTATGTTTAATAGAACTAAATGTGGGAAAAGATCAAACAAAAAAAGAAGAATAAAATGTATGCACATTTGAGAAAATTAAAAAGAATGTTTCGGCGGCCATTTTGAAAAAACAAGTACTGAACGGTGGTGCCATTTTTATAATTATTTTTTAATCCCAATTCATTTATCTTTAAAATGAGCCCAATTTTATAATTATCGGATGATTAGATTATTTTTTATGGCAATAAGTGCATTAGCAAGTGCATAAAATGTTATATTAATTGCTATAGAAAAAAAAACTAATTATCCGAAAATTATAAAATTGGGCTCATTTTACAGATAAATGAATAGGGATTAAAAATAATTATAAAAATGGCACCACCGTTCAGTTCTCGTTTTTCAAAATGGCCGCCGAAACATTCTTTTTGAATTTTCTCAAATGTGCATACATTTTTTTCTTCTTTTTTTGTTTGATCTTTTTCCTCATTTAGTTCTATTAAACATACTAAAAAATCAGCGCAACATCCCGTTTTGTTTTGTTGCAAAATACATTTAAGGCTGCGTACCAATAGTCGAGTAAATCATTTAGTACAGTAAAGTTAAATTTTAGTACATATTTACCTCAATTGGCGTACCAATTCTCTAGAAGTAAAAATGGTTTGATGGAGACAAATTATGGTTCGGAGGGTTAAAATCGCTGGCTGCTAGGCGTAAAAGGAAACGTATATTATTTATAATGAAAAACATGGAAATTTTAACAAAAACCACTGAAACGTCAAAAAGTCAACAGCAACGTCACTAGTTTTTTTCTCATATTTTACTCAACTTTTTAGTACAGTATTTCAACTTACCCCGTACACTGGTAAAAAGTAGATAAAAGAGCAATTTACCCGACTATTTGTACGCAGCCTAAATATAAAAATCTACAAATTTTTTATACATACTTAAACTCATTTTGCAAGATTACGAAACGAGATGTTGCGCTGATTTTTTAGTATGTTTAAGAGAACCAAATGAGAAAAAAGATAAACGAAAAAAAAAATGCAATTTTGAGAAAATTGAAAAATATTGTTTCGGCGGCCATTTTGAAAAAGAAGAGATGAAAGATGGTACCATTTTTATAATAATACTAAAATCCTTATTCATTTATCTTTAAAATGAGAAACCAAATTCTCAAATTCATTAGTAGTTTTTATTCACGCCACTCTGAAATTGTTACTATAATATTTACAATGTGGGCAGAATTTACAAATTTTTGATGGACCGTTTTTGTTCGATTTGTCAAAAAGAAGGAAAGTGAATTATGCTTAAAATGCTTTTTTTTTTACTTTTTGCTGCGTTGTTTTAGAAATTCTTTGTAATTTATTATAAGTTACCGTATGAAAAAAATTTCGAGGTGGTTTTATGTTAATTTTTGTATATTGATTTTAAAACCTATGTAAATAGTATTGAAATTTTCGTTTATAAGGAAATTTTTGTTTAGCATTGAGCCATTGTTTCAGACTATTCCGTACATTTTGAGATTTAAGAATTCTAGGATTATTCAAAATAAGATTTATAAAAATTAATTCATTTCAATTTATAATTTTAATTAAAACTAATATGGAGATTAATTATTTTAATTTCAAATAAATTATCTGTCACAGTATTATTAAGCACAAATTAATAACCAAATTGATCCGATCTGATGAGGCATTCTATCGCTATAGTGCCCTCAATCTCTATAAATCGCTATTTGGTAGTTTGAATTTTTAATTAAAATTTATGTGAAGATTAATTCATTTAATTTAAAATAAATTAACCATCACTGGTTTTTTACGCAAAAATTGACACCATCGGATCTCCGATCGGATGAGCCATTCTCTCGCTACACTGTTTCAAGCATTTAAATCGGTCGAAATCCGAGGTTCGCGGCGCGGGTTCCTTTGCCGCCTGATGACGTCATTGCGATAAGATTATGCGTGACACATAAAGCCGAAGGACGAATCTAAGCAATATATCTTTAAATTAAAGGTAATGCTTATAGTTGATGAGTAATTGCTTACGACCAAGGGCTAAATTTCGGGTCAGTTTTCTGAACATGCAGTGTAAAACGTTATCACGTCAAAAGAAATTATCGGACGTGCTGGATTTGCAAATTTAAATGTTGACATTATTCAAGATTTTCGAAATTTTATGTATTCGAGATTTTCTTATGGAATTTTTAGCTTTAAGGCGCAGGCACGAAATAACGGATTAAGCGAAATTTTTAAGATTCGAAAACATTATTCGAGATTTCCGGCGCAAATTTAAATTTTTTCGAGTTACGCAGTCTCGTTACGTCTCTTGCTTTTACAAATTTGCATAGCATTGATTTACTTAGCATTGATATTATTCGAGAATTTATTTTGGTGTTACGAAATTATGCGAAATCGTTTAAGATTATTCGATATTTTCGAGTTTATTATTCAAATTTAGCTTGGCTTGGATTAAGTAAAACGTTTTTTCAAGGATATTTAAAATATTTACGATTTTTGGATTAAACCATTTTTGTATCGAGATTATTCGATTATATTTTTCAGATCAATATTGTTATTCGAGATTTTTTAGATTTTATGAAATTTTTAACTGTCGAAGATTTTTGGAATTTATTAAAAGGTCCAACTAAATCAATTTATATTCAGTTCTTTAAATGACGTTTCAATATTTTTAAAAATGTCGACATAATATGATCAAATAAATAATGATTAATTGGTTAATAAAAAAATTAATTTCGCTATAGATTGTCATGTATAAATCATTACATTTCTTAGAAAAGAAAAATTTCGTGACAGGCGCACAGCCATTTTCCGGCTGTTGATTTAAATGTTCACGCATGCAATAAATCAAATTAATTTTTTTTTTGTACACAACTACTATCGGTTTGGGAGAAACAAATTCTTCAAGAAAATTCTCCGCCTAGTGCACATCAATTTTACCATTTTACCATCCACTATTTCAATTTCAACTTCTAGGATAACCTCTATGGGTTATGCACCTCTCGCATTTAGAATTACGAGTAAACGCGATTATGTAAGCATTACGAGAATTCGAAATGTCATAACTACATAATTGTATTTTGCCTCAATCGGCCATCAGGCATCCCTATTTATAATTATAAAACCGAATTACAGGTACATCAGGATTTTCGATATTTTACGTGATTTTTTGGTGTTAAAGCGAGTTCGAGGTTCCTTTGGAGTTGAGCGTTGTTTTATACCTATAGAATTTACGCAAAATTTTTAGATTTTGCTAGATTACTCAAGATTTTCGATATTATTCGAGTTTATTTGGGCTGAATTACAAGCGTAGCGTTATGAAGGTGGTGAATTTCAAGAAATCCGAGATTTTTGGATTAATGTAAATTTTATTCAAAATTATCAACTTTCAGTTATTTTTAGCAGAAATACGTTTTCTGGTTTTTAAATCGGTTGACATTAAGATTTTTGCAGATTTTCTACAATTCGAAGTTTATTCGAGGTTTTTTTTAATATTCTAAATTTTTTGAGAATATCGAGATCATTTTAAAATTTTAAAATATTTACTACATATTTGAGTTTCTCGATATTCCTCTAAATTTGTAAAGTGATTGAGGTTTTCGATATTTTCAGAGATTTTCAACGTTTTAAGCTTATTACAAATTTGCTTGGTGTTGAATATTTGATAATAGAAATGTTTAGGATTAGATATTTTATGAGATTATTGGAGATATTCGAGGATTTTGGATTAACCTAGGAATTGAATATTAACATCGATGTTTAATATGAAGTGATTTGGTGTTCTTAATTTATTAAGAATATTGTAGGATTCAAAGTTTTTTCGAAGTTTTTCAGCTAAGAATTGAATTGCCGGTAAGGCGAGTTAGATATTTTTCAGTTCCTTTTGGAAAATGCATTCCATTTTATTTATAACCATTTTTATGCATCGAATCTAAAATGTTGATTTGTTCATTAACTATCAACTTGATCAACCCTAGATTTCCCAAAGAACCAACTCAACCAAAAAAGTAACGCTTTTGTTGGAACAACAATTTTAGAAATTAGCATTGAATGCATGCATAGCACAGAGCAGCCGCCTCTTTTCAAACTGTTACATTAGCAAAATATGATCTTACTGAACTGTATGTATTTCTCATCCACTTCATCGTATATTATAATCGAAACTAAGTTTATAACATACATACAAGATAGTAGTTCTCCGTTTATATTTGTACCAAAAAGCTAAAATAAATAAATAAAAATTAAGAAAATTGCATAAAATGCGCATCACATAAATTTTCCACATTTTTTACATCTGCTGCTACTACTGTTGCTGCTGGCTGGTAAACAACATCAACATTTATTATATTGTAGCTTATAGAGATAGAAAAAAACCAACAGCAAAAAAAAAATTCCAAATGTGATACATTAAAATACAAAGTATGTATATTGTACGAGTATCCACTACTACACAACATTTAGAGACACGTGTAGTAACATAAGTAATACTGACTAATGTGATAAATTTATTGAGGGAGGGTGGGGTGCACTGAGAATTAAAATAAGAACGTGTCTTATTGTTAAGTGTGAAGATAACACAATTTTTTATTCAACTTACAATTTATTTTTATTTTTTATTTTTGTGATGCTAGATTGTAAACAATAAAAAAATATGTTTAGGTTCTCATTTTGCATCTACTTACTATACTACTACATAGTATTGTTTAAGAGCATATAATGAAATTATGTATGTATAATAAATAAAAGTGTATGGTGATTATTTCTATTTTTATAAACATATAAAAAAATGCAATATTTAAAACAGAATTGTTTAAGCTGCGGATAGAATAAGACTTGTGTTCAAGTTAAAAGCGTTTGCAACCTACAGATAAAATTATAAAAGCATACAAATTTGAACATAAGGAATAATATAATACAATTCTGAGTAAGAAGAGAATTATCAGGAGAAGTTATTTTAAATTACTTTTCAGGGACAATTAAAGCAAACATGTAAGCTGCTAGCCTAAAGTACAATAAATATAATATATTCCCAAAAATTTTATAAAATTGTTGACAATTGATACAAAAAGGTTAAAGGCTTGATGAGGATGAGCTAGAGCTCCCAAGTGTCCTGTTTTAGGATGAACAATCCTTCTTTTGTGGAATTTGTCCTTTCCGCTTTCTATACGCTTAAATGCGCTTTATTATGGTCCTTTTTCTGTATAAAATATTTGTGTGTTATTTAATTAATACTCTTGCCATGGAAAATTGTAATTGAGAAGAATCATCAACATTTTTTATATTTATGTATTTATGGAACGCATCTCACAATAATTTTAACCAAAGATAGCTCTGGGCATATGTAGCTTAATGGATAAATTGCGGGATGATAATTAGTTAGGAATTAGATTTTATGACTTTAATAATTTGTAACAGAAATCTCTATAATATCTTGAAAATGATTTCATTCCACCGAAAAAACTGGCTATCAAAACTTTCAATTTTTGGCGTTATTAAATAATTTGGGGTCTGCCATTGGGAGCATGCCATGACTTTCGAGTCAAACGAATGTATTTTTTTGAAGTTTTTTTTCCTAAATTAATTTTCATTAAAGTATTAATTTGAGTTTTAATTTGTATGTTTAAGGTTTAAATGGTGTGATTATAATCTGTGTTAACAGAAAGTAGAAAGATTTACAAAAGTGGGTGCTGTTTGTGAGTGGTTTGGGGAGAGGGAATGCAATTGGGGTTTCAAGTAGCTCAATGCGTATGAGTTTGTGAAAGTGGCCGGATGATGGACAAGTGACAGGGCTTGGCAATGCGAATTCAAGAACGGCCACCAACAATGCAGCTTGCAGGACCATCAATGGATTTGGGAAGGACAATAGGTAAAAATCCAAGGAGCATTAGAGAAACGACTTTTTAGAAAAAGAAAAAAGCAGTGTTTGCTTAAAATGTGGAAATATAAATGAAAATATTCAACTGATAAGTATAAGTGTCAAAGCACGGTTTAATAATTTTAAACGAGGTCACCGATTGTCACACAAAGATTTTGGAATCTATATCATATTCTTATTCCGATTTTTAATATGACATGGCTAAGAAAAACTAAACTTTGTGCATGGCGCCTAGTTCGGGAAAATTCAAAAATGTTAAGGTCAGTCATCATCAACTTAATTTCGCGAAATGTGATATTATTGTACTAATTTCCTTTCAAACGGTTTTGTTGGCTATACAAACTTCGACGTCGGCTTCTTCGAAAGTGTTTCTTCTTTAATATAGTTTTCATAGTTTAATACGTTTGTGCCAAATAATAACAAAGCCAAAGGGCAGTAATGGGTTGAAGCAAACACTTTTCCCTCTTCAAGAAATAACTTGAGCCCTTCGAACAGAATATTGGCCAGAATTTTAGAAGTAATTCTTCCTCTTCTAGAGTTCCGGAAAGAAAATTAGTTTTGAACCGTTCAGGAACTGAAGGTTTCTATTCTGGTTTCGAAATTAAAGCGCCATTTCCAGAATATTTTAGAGTTAAAGCTTTATGTTGCAGAAATTCTGAAAAAAGAGGATTTAGTTTTGGAATATTCTGGAAAATGGAGATTTCTGTTCTAATTTTTCAATTAAATTTCCATTTTCCAGAATATTTTGTAATGGCGATTTGATTTTGAAGTTATGCTGGAGACTACCATTTTTAAGGTTTTAAAACGAACATTAAATGTTGGGGTTGGTTGGAACTGGTTTTAAAACCTTCAATATCTAGAATATTTTAAGGCTGGTTCTAATTAATTTTAAATATTCCAAAAATCCCTCGGGTGCTCATTCTCGTCAGTACATATAAGCCTTTAGATGATCTATCTGGCGGAATATTGGGCTGCAGGCTTCGTATTGGAAAGGATTAAGACGGTGCAGCAGGTGATGAATTATATTCTGTAAATGGTTGTATAAGTTAGGTTAACAAATCTTATTTCAGTGCAGGAACACTAATATTATAAACCCATAATAAACTTAATATATTTACCACAGGAGGATTAAAGTTTAAATTATAGTATTTAAAGTAGTAAGTAATGACTAAATAAACTAATGAAATCCGGATTAGATTTAGAGATCCTGAGGAACGAGCAAAGGCTTCCAGAGAAACAAACAATCACGTAGTTAAGTTGTGCAGTCGTAGTTAAACTGTACTAACATAGCTAGATATCGACTACAAAGGTGTCTGTAACCGGGTCGATTCCATCCTAACTACCATTCCTTTCCAATCCTTCCTTACGTGTTATATGTAATGGGTCTACGGTGGGCCCGGTGTCATCCGGGAGACAGATCTAGGCTTGGTCGCACACTCCAATCAATCAATCAAATAATTTGGGGTCTTAAATCTGCAATACCCGGGATCCTCGGAAACAGAACACCAATTAAATTGTTTTTAGCTCTTCAAAACAAGCTAGCAGTATATCGGTGGAGAGCAGTACATTCGGATGTTTTAGCGGCATATTTTTTTTCTCAAAGAAGGTTTAGGAGTAAATACCATTTTAATAGTATTACGGTATTCTAGAAATCGCCCAATCAATACTCGACTGAATTCGAGCCAATACCATCAAAATCTGGTACACATCTGTGCAAATCACATAGCGAAAAGTTTGGTGCCACTTGACTAGGTACTCTTCACGCTTCACTAGACGGATATTCGGGATATTTCAGATATTTCTATCCTATTGCCTCTTTTTTTACGATTTGACGTTTAATTTTTATGAAATGCTTTACACGATCACAGAGAGTGGGGGGGGGGGGGGGGGCGGAGCGACTGCTTCCTCAGATACAAAAAATATTGGCGTAGTACTGTTTAAATAAAGGACATAAAGAATTTAAACTTCAACTGATGCCTGTGCATCAAATAAATTACATCAAACGTCTGAGATTTTTCCTGCATGCACAAACCATGTCAATTTTATTTTAACCACAATTAAAGTTGCAAGTTCTGAAAGAAACTTATCAAAGATGGTCAAAAGATACATGATTAAATCTCGATAAGTTGGGCTAGTCCTCCTTCACATTCACAGTGAAATTACGCGAAATTGTTTGGGAAATTTAACCACGAAATATTATCGATCGATAACCAAGGTTTTTCATAGAAGAGTTCATAGTTTTGAAATTTTATTAAAAAAAATGTTGCTTCCTAAATTCGCCCGTCCTAGAACTTTTTGTTTAAAAAGATTATCGAATTTAATATTTATTTTTTAACACCTCGTAACTCGTGTTGCGTTTGTGATTTAGTTAGTTTTATCAGAACTATATAATTCCAATTTAAATATAAGATAAGGACGAATTGTTCGATCAAAACTTAACTACATTAACTATTTCTCAGAGGCTTTTCTGAAATAAACGAAATAGTTTTCAATATATACACTTATAAATTAAATTTATTGACCCTCATTTATACCTGGAACCGAGATTATTACCGATTATACATATATTTGCTTGATTATTCAAGAGATCTTTCACCAAACTTCGACCATCGCATTACCTGGAAACGCTATATATACCGCTACAATTTATTACTCACACGTTACTAAACTTGGATAACCCGCTTTCCTGTTTATTCACGTTTAAGCCGTGTTCTGTGCATTTTTGTTGTAAAATAAGAATCAACTTGAAATTGTTAAATTTGGGCATCTTGATTCACTTTAAATAATCTTGATTGTAACGTAATGGCACAGTCCACAATTAATTTGGAAACAACCACTAAAAATATTATGACAGTGCATCAAATTCCCAGTGATGGAAATTGCTTGTTTAATGCTGTCCTTCATCAGGTTCAACAATGCAATCCACTGTTGCCAATCACCGTACAATAGTTACGTGTTCAGATAGTTGAATTCATCCAAGAAGAACATAATCTCAGCAATTATATTCCAACTATATTAGATTCCTGTAGATCTGTTTACAATCCGGATATAATTTCAACCACATCCGAGACACAGCTCATTTTATCTGCATAAACAATTTACAGATATTTGGAAGATTTAAAGCAAGATGGCTTCTGTGGAGGTGCCGAATGTCTTTCTGACATATCTTCAATGTGGCATTGTAAAATAATCATAAATCAAACTAGAGGTCAAGACCCAATATATTTTCATCCAACCAGTGGAGGGTATTTCCATGAGCTTCATTTAATTTACTCAGGGGATCACTATGACAGCGTTTTTATGCAACCAGACCTTACTTCAACCAATCAATCCAATCCGGGGTCCCATCAAAGTATACGGCCTCATTTGCCGCGAAATATACAGCCAATACGTAATCCCTATACGCTCATTGAGGAATCACAGATTCACAGCCCATCTCGTCCCCACTTAACCCAACAGATCCAACAGTATTTTGTGCTGGGACTTGGAATACTCGAGGCGTCAATGATCCACAGAAACGCGATATCATAGATGGAATCTTGGACCGGAGTTCTACTGCAGTGTGTACATACTTGGTATTTTGCTAATGATCCGAAAAACAAGCGAACAGGTGTGGCCATATTAATTAGAAGGAATTCATTTCTCCAAGTGGAACATATTCGGAGTTATTTTGGAGCTATCATCACTTTACTGGTCAATATACCATTCCATAGCAGCGTTCTTTTCATTTCCGTGTATGTGCCTTCACAAAATTCAGCCCGCAATCGGATACTTTCTTCCAAAATTTTCACCAAGCTGCAGTCAATTGTGGATCGTTGCTCTAAAAAACGCGACCTAATCTTACTTAGTGACTTCAATGCTCATCTAGGATCACTTGATGTCCACAGAGGACAAGGTATCGGGCCTAACCTGTATCATCGCATTTCTAATGCAAATGGGATTGCTCTGTCGCTTCTTGCAAGTTTAGGGCGACTTTTCATACAAACAACAAAAGGACGTCGAAAAACTATAACAACCTGGACTGATAGCGGGTCTATTCCCAAATAGACCATATTCTGACGAGGCAGAAAAATAATATTATTTATGTGAATGCAGTTAAATTCGGCTCATTTCAATCCGCGATAAGTGACCATCGATTGGTATGGATGAGCTGCACTTTACGCAATAGATCACGCTTTGGTCAACGATCCTTAGTTAGGAAAACAACAACAAATACAGCCCCAACTTATTCGTATAAGTCACTTGATTTGACCATGTTGCAGGACGAAAAAATTTGCATGAAGTATAAGGAAACCATATCCAGTATTTATTCTAAAGCCATTTTGGATGCGAACACTGGTGCTTTATGGAAAACATTTGTAACGAGTATCAAAATTGCTGCTCAGCAAACATTATAAGGCGAGCAAGCTTAACAACGCCCACCAGACGAGCTTTGACACGCTTTAAAAGCGCGCAATATCAAAAAAATCTACGTCCTCAAGATGCTGTTGCCCAAGTTAATCTCAGAAACGCTCGTGCACAATACAATCAAGCAATTTCCGCAGATAAGGAGCAAGAATGTGAACAATTTTTTCGGGGGTTATCAAACTTTAAACCTTCAGAAAGACTACGTCGAACTTATAGCTTTTTAAAGCAGTATCAGAGGGGTCATCAAACAACTAGAGGATAGTATTTTCCACTTTCAGCGTGGGATCAAGAGTTACGAAGGACCGAAGGAGAGTGGCTCACGCTGATAGAAGAAGATGCTAATTGTCAAATAGGATCACCACCCACCGAAGCTGATGTTCGAGCCATCATTTAGCAAATTCGTTCTAGAACTGCTCCCGGTACTGATGGTATTTCCATTGAACTACTTAAACATCTACCAGATGACCTTATTCAAGCCTTTCATGAGATAATTAAGAATGTCTGGACAAGGAATGAGCCCCCCATGGAATGGCTTGAGACCATTCAAGTTCCGATCCCGAAGACAAGGAACCCGAAAGATACAAATGAATATCGCAGGATTACACTTTGTAATATAGGATATAAAGTTTACGCTAAGCTTCTTTTGGATAAGCTTGATGAACATTTGGGATCACCAGCCACCTATCAAGCTGCTTTTTTGGCAAATCGATCTACCGATGATCATCTGTATACCATACGACGAGTTCTTGATGAAGAATGGCGTGCAGGACATCGCTTAAGTGTCCTTTCACTTGATTTAGCCAAAGCGTTTGACACCGTGTGTTTAGATGTAATGGCCGAGTGTTTGCAACAAGTGCCTGCCTATTTGGTTAATCGAATTATTCGTACTTGCTTTTGGGAGCGGACGTGTCTTAAATGGTATCATCTAACCACCGATATGGTAAAGAAGAATAAGGGAGTTAAGCAAGGGTGTCCGCTTTCTCCTCGACTATTCAACTTTATATTGAATGAAATTCTTTTAACTGTAGCCGATCAGTTTCCCGAGCTCCAGTTGGAATAATCAACAATGTGAGAATTTGAAGTTTGATACTGGCTTATGCTGATGACATCATCTTGGTAACGCGTGACCCTACCACCTTGGAGCCTATGATACAGGAACTGATAACCGTGTTAGAGTTTGCTGGATTGGAACTTAATTTTCAGAAGTGCTTAATGCTAATACGGGATCCCAAAATACAGCATGATCCTCCATCCATCATTACTATAGCTGGTATTCCATTTAAGGCAGTTAAACAGATGAGGTATCTTGGTACCGAATTAACCAGTAACCTAAGTCGACCGATGACTATCCGAACACGGTGTCATAACGCCTTAGGCTTAACAAGAATAATGCAGAGTTATATCAAGAGGTTCCATATTCCATTCCAAGCAGCTTTAGTAATGTATAATACAACAATATAACATGATAACATATGGGTTGAACGTATTTTTCATCAAATATATGTATTTATAAATTAAATTTAAAGTGAATCATATTATGTACAGTTTCAATGCAAACTTAATGCTAAAAATACAAATTTTGTTTTTATAAAATTTTATTTCCATATTTATGTTCACACGGCCAAAATGGTCGGTGAGAAAGTTTTTTTCATATAAAAAGTTTTTGCCGTAATTTTTTTCCTTCTTTAGTTCGAGTTCGCGACAATATTCTGCGGAAAATTTTTCAGCAGGATTGCATGCGATTTAAAAATATTTTATCGGAAGGGGAAATTTGTTTACAAAATAGACTACTTTGATTGGTTGCTTGCTGAAAATTTGTCTGCAGAATATTGTCGCGAACTCGCACTCAAGGAACATGAATCGGAAATGTGTACATATTTTTCACTGATGAAAATACTTCTCATTATAATTTTCACAGAATGAGAATTTATCTCCAGGAGAATTAAATATTTGGCTGAAGGACAAATAAGTCGTTGTTATAAAATATAATCAGCTTGCATTGAATTTGTATTATAGAGCAAACTACAATTTCATAAAAGAAGAAAAGGAGGAAATATTATTTAACTAGAGATTAGTTGTTTTTTGTGAAACCTGGCGTTAGTATTTTAATGAATTAGCATATTTTTAAAATTACCTTTCTATAGAAAATGAATTTTTGGGAACCCTAGATGAGCACAAAATGCAATATTGATGAGCAAAAAAAATAAAAATAAATAATTGAGCCGTTTATTTTGAAAGTGGAATAAGTCAAGTTTTTGAAAAATTGAGTTAATTGTAATTTGTATTTTCATTACGTAATTCAAATACATGTAATTCGTTACTGCCCTGCCTTGCGTTGCCCACTTGAGTATAACGGCAGTATTTCTATAGAACCAACATTTTTTGGTCATCTCTTTTTAGTGCTAAGTCCAAAATACAAAACTACATCACTAGTCAAGGATGTTTTGTAGTACATTTTATAAGGAATACCTCTTATAAATCTTAAATGAAAATTGCTGTTGTTATATTTTTTTGCTTTCAATGCCTTCTAGATTTATAATATACTCATCATACTATTAGTTGTTATGACATTACATGAATGAACAAGCATATAATGTGACTTATTCCACTTTAGTATCTATTCTTTAACCGCTATTTCTAGGAATTATTTTACAGTTATGCACAAGAATGTAACAAAATATGAAAGTTCACTATACTTTTATATGTTGTATAGTAACATATAAAAGTATGGTGAACTTTCATATTTTGTTACATTCTTGCGCATAACTGTAAAATAATTCCTAGAAATAGCGGTTAAAGAATGGATACTAAACGATATCAATGTTTTGTTTATTATGAAAGTGGAATAAGTCACTTATATCACAAATCAATATATACAGATCATTCATATTGAACAAAAAAATGAAACCTGATGGGGTGCTGCAACAGAATAGAAACAAACCTTTCAAAAATATAAATATTTTAGAAACAAACCAATTTAAAATCAGAAATACGCGCCTACTTGGATAAATAGCATTAAATACATTGTTGAATGTATACATACAATGTATGTACAGTTTGTTCTTTCTCTATCAGCAAGTGTAATTTAAAAAAATTATAAAACTTAGTAAGCAGAAAAAGCGAAGCAATTCAATTTTGGCTAAAAAATAGTACAAATGTACATACATTCAACGATGTAATATTGCTATTTATCCAAGTAGGCGCGTATTTCTGATTTTAAATTGGTTTGTTTCTAAAATATTTATATTTTTGAAAGGTTTGTTTCTATTCTGTTGCAGCACCCCATCAGGTTTCATTTTTTTGTTCAATATGAATGATCTGTATATATTGATTTGTGCTTATATGCTTGTTCATTCATGTAATGTCATAACAACTAATAGTAAGATGAGTATATTATAAATCTAGAAGGCATTGAAAGCAAAAAAATATAACAACAGCAATTTTCATTTATGATTTATAAGAGGTATTCCTTATAAAATGTACTACAAAACATCCTTGACTAGTCATGCAGTTTTGTATTTTGGACTTAGCACGGGATGACCAAAAAATTTTAGTTCTATAGAATTACTGCCGTTATACTCAACAAATCAACCTGCTCCACTGAATAAAACTGTATTAAGATTGGCTTATAGTTGCAGGCGTATTGTCTGTAATCCTACTGTATGTATTCGAAAAAACATTTATAAAATAAATTTGGTTTTGTTTTTTGACTACAAAAAATTCAGGAAAAGTACTTTCAGATCGGAATACGGAACAGGCAGAATAATTGTTTTGGTGCCGGTTTATTGCCAGCTGTAAATTAATCAGTAAATAAATAAATAAAAAAAAACATTTTTTTGCACTCAAGGAATAAAATTAGTTGCGCCAATGTGGTTTTCTACAACAATTAAATTTGATCCTGAATTCATCGTTAATTTGTAAGTATTGAAAACTGAAATTCTGCGCATCTTGGAATATTACATTTTACTATTTTTATAAATGATGTCGTTAAATGTTTTGATTTTAATAATTGTCACGTCGTTGTCCTACAAATGTAATTAAACATCCAAACTCAGAGATCCAGTTTAATGCCGCTAACATTAGAATACAAGTGTTTTCATATGAGCGAAGAGAAGAGGTAAAGCGTCGTCAAAATGGCAAATATCTGTTTTTTTGAGGCGTTGAATGAAATTTAGATTCGTCGTTGTGTTTTGTACATTTGGAAACTAAGTAGTCAAAGTGTAGCTGCAATTTATATCAAAATGGCAATCCGAAAAAGAAAGCGGTATTGTGTAACATCATTTGTCCAAACTGGACTAATGTCCGAAATCTTTACTCGGCGACCACTGAGAGTAATCTTTTTAGCTCACATAAAATTGCACATAATAAATGTTAATAAAAACAATGCGACGCATTTTTTTTTTTTAAATATTATTGTATGTAATTAATTAGCAAGCAAGCACAAAAAGGTTCGCTATCGCTGCTCTAAAAAAAAAAAAATTTAAAATGTTGTAAACATTATTTTTAAAATACGTCAGAATTCGTTGGGCCGGCCATTTTTGCTAAAAAACAGGCAAGTCTTCAATATTTCTTTACAAATTTTATTTATTTACAAATTAATTTAAATAGCTTTAGGTAAATTCTATTTTGAGCTAAAGCTCATACACAATAGAATATACCAAAAGAAATAAACAGCAAAATTTAACATAAAATCGGAAATTGTCTGCTACGACTACTGCGAAGCGGAAGCCTTCCTTGCGGCACCAGTTACCACTGCGTCGAAGGGTAGGCTAATGTTAGGGCTGTGGTAACAACAAGGGATGTTTTATCCTATATTCTGCCGAGGTCACAGCATAGCCGCTCAACTCAGATTGCCTTTATTCCTGATGAAATATGTACTTCATTATTCCAATCCCCGAATGTATATACATATTGTATTAATAGCCCACTTGTTTTATTATTTGGATTTTTTTAGGAACGTCAAATATCAGCAATGATCGGTCCCCAAGTTATGGTGAAGTTAGCATTATAACCATTTTGCACAATACAATAAAAAAACAACACAATTTTCCTAAAATAATTATTATTAAGGAAAAATAAAAAATAAACATGACCAACTGACTCAAAAGTCAGGGCCTATATCTTATGAAATTGTTGCAATAATTATTAACCAAATGCAACCTTTACTTTACAGGCCAACAAAAAAAAATGATGTGCACCAAAACATTTTATAAGAATCTCTCTTTCAATTGTGTATAGTTATGTCGAAAAAAACAAATAATTATTTAGGTCAAAGGAGTCAGACAGACCTTTAGGCGATGTTGGGCTTATATGGCATTCTTCAAACTAAACTATTTGTTTTTCTTTTATTTAACCCAGTCCCACGGAAATAAAAAGGGATTTAGCAACAATTAAATAGAGAACATTACAACCTTAACACTGGCGAGACGTTTCGCTGATTTAAAAATATAATTCACCCATGTCATACCGAAAAATACAATATTTTGTAGAGAGAGATTTTCTCAAACATAAATATTCGAAAGAAGTCGTTCGTTCGTATATCTAGCAACTAATCCTGCTTAACAAAGATAGATTAGACATATCCTACTCATACCTTCCTTACAAATATATTTCCTTAGAAGAAAAAATCTAAATACCTAAGAGAAGATAATCACGGACTTAGGGCAATTTACTTAATATTAATGCTTTTAAAATATAAATTTATTAACCAATGTTTGTATTTTGTATGAAATTCTATATTTCCAAAAGAATAAACTTTTATCCAATGATGCTTTATAGTGTAATTCAAATTTTATAGCGCCGGTTTTATCAAAACATTTTAAAATTGGATTTTTTAAAATCGATAATTCTTAAAATGTATAAGAAGTTGTGAAAGGTATGCAAGCTGTGTAATACGTAGTAAATATATTAAAATATTGATAGATTTTTAAAATCAAAACTATTTGTTGATAATATTACGACGTAAAGAAATAATTTTATCAAAATATATAAATAACAAAAAAATCAACTCATTCCAAAAAAATATTTTGTTATTGTTTTAATAATTTGCATATCGATTTAAAAAAATAAAATAAAAAAATCGTCGAGAGAAGCGTTTTTTCCGTTTTGTAAAATTATAAAATCAGCATATCGATTTGTGGATGTTTCAAAATCAATATAGCGATTTTTTTTTTATATATAATGTTTATTGTATTTTAAATTGGATAAATAAATGTTGGCGATGTTTACGATTAGAGGAAACTATGTATGTATATACGTGCATACATGTTTATATATAGCAGATAATTTTACCACCACGGGTATTATTAAGAGGTTCAAATTTCGAGTATGTTTCTATTATGTGTGCTGAATAAAAGTAACTATTTTCAAATTTTGCACATATATCGGAATCGATGCATTGGTCTTATATAAATGCACCGAAAATTGTGCATCATATGGTATGTATTTGGAAAAAAAATTTTTTTATAAAATTTCCAGTCTATTTTATAATGACAAATTTTTCTATTCTTATACTGCAAGACATTGGATTATAATGTGTTCAAAAGGATTTAAACAAAAAATGTAAATAAAACACATATTTTAGCTAATTAGAGTGTCAAGATAAAAAAAAAATTGCACCGTAATTTATCTCGCTTATATAACATATAAACCATCATTTTCAAAACACTTAACAATTTTCAGGAATTTCATGTGGAAAATAAAGTAAATAAATTTCTTTAGCTAATAATCTTCCTGTATTATGTAGTATAACGTTTTCCCCCTCGACTACATATTTAGACTTCAAAATGCTGAACAGATAAAATGTCTTAATAAATTTACAATAAAAATAAAAACTCATGGAAATGTGAAAAATTGAAAATACATCGATCTTGTGCGTTTTTTATTAGACAGAAAAAAACCAAAGAATTTTATTTTATGATCATATGAATTTTTATTTTTATTTGTATTTTGATTTTTTTTTTTTTTTGAATCATCATCTTCAACATCATCATCGTTCAAATTTCAATAGAGTCATAAAGCGTATGAAAAATATTTTTGGCACTCTTCAGACACCCAAAAAGGCTTTTGTTCTGTCGATGGCATTGTTTTGAAAAATTTCTAAGAATTTAATATTTACGTAGATTAAAATATTTTGTTGTTATATACATAGGCAATCACAAAGTGTGGTGGAATTAATGGAATAACAACATAAAACACCATAACAACAACATAATAACTTACTTTCTTTCCTTTTCATATTTTCAATGTAATCGCCATTTAGTAAATCTACAAATTCCCGATTTTTCATCTTATCAAATATTTCAATCGTACTGAAAAAATCGAACACAAATAAAATTGATTGGATTAAAAATATCCTTATTGTTGAGATGTTAATCCTTAAAATAAGTTTGTGTTGCTAAAAGGTACGACATCGGGATATGTATCCGTATGTAGGCGTTTTCACCTACAAGAGGTAATGTCACAATCTTGCCAAAGAAAATATCGAACAAAAAAAAAAAATTCTCGAATTTAAAATATCCAATTTTGAAATAATGTCTTCGAAAATATCGAAAGCTGCAATAAAATCTCGAAAAGAGAGAGTTTTAAAGAAGAGAATTCATATTTGCACTGATTCCAAATAAGAGTATTACATCTACAAATCGCTAATTTTTTGGAAAGGCTTTAAAGTTTTTAATGCTATTTTCGGCTTAATTTTTTTTGAATAAAGTCCTTTCCACAATATATGGCAAGAATTTTATTTAAAAAAATTAAGCCAAATTTAACATTAAAAACTTGACGCGGCCATCCAAAAAACTAATTATTTGTAGATGTCTTATTTGGACACGACTCTCGCACAATTACATATTTTTTAACAAATTTTGTTAATAACGTTTTTATTAATGTTAAAGTAGCATATAATAAACCCGATATTTTTTTCTTAGGAGAAACTGTTAATTAATTACAAGAAACCAAGTGACGTCAAATTTGACTCATAAAAAGGGATAACTGCTCACTAAAATAATATTAGGTGATATCCACCTACCATAAAGACAAATATAATTTTTTGGATTTTAAAAATAAAAATTGTTAATCAACAATTCAAATTCCGTTTAATTAATATAGTTTTTTGTAATATTATTTGGAGCGCGGCAAATAATATTACAACATTATATAATTTTATTCAGAATTCCAGATCAGATTTTCGAGAATTGGAATTCGACATTTCTAATTTTGAAATTTGTTGTTTTAAAATTTGAAATTTCGATTTCGATAAATCGACCGTCATAAATGTCATGACCAACCCTAGTGACACACACAAAATGTTCGAAAACCAATTTCTCGAAAATAAAATCTCGACACATCAAAATCTCGAAGAATTAAATCTCGAAAGGCCTCGATAAAATCTCGAGAAAAAAAAATCTCCAAATACGAGTTTTGGGTTGGGTTGACAAACGTTATATCACGCTCGAAATCGAAGTCTCGACATTCAAAATATCGAATTACGGAATAGCGAAATTTTAAAATATCGTAATCCAAATTTCGACTTGTCTGGAATCCCAAATAATTTATATAATTTTGTAAAATTGTTATTTATTAATTAATCGGATTGTTTATTAATATTATAGAATTTTTTAAAACTCTGCTGGCCGGTCTCCACTTGTGTATATTTCTCTTGACAAAAAGAAAATCTAGTCCATTAGTTTTCTCGTGACAATTTTTGGTACATTTTGCAAAATACATACACAAAAATGGTTTTGAGCATGCGCATTGAAATTTTGTCAAGAGAGGAAAAGATTAGAATATTCAATATTTTTGTCATGACGTTGTGCCAATTGAGCATAATTTGTATTTTATGCTCAATTTCTTGTCATTTTATTTTTAATATTTTGACAATTAAAATGAAATTATTCTGTTTTTTGGGAAAATTTTAGCTTTTTAATAAATTTTAGGTGAAAATAAAATAAAAATTGTATTATTAAATTAACATAGCTAAATAATAAATTGTGGAACATAAATATAATATTTCAAAAATTATATTAAATCGAAAAAGGAACCAAATTCAAATTTTTTCCTTATTCTCAAAGAGAGAAATTTGTTATATTCTATTTGTTAGTAGTTTTACAAAAAATTTCATGAGCCGAATGTCATCTATTTTTTGTCAAGAGAAAAATACACAAGTGGAGACCGGTCATCAGTCTACCTTATCTACATAAAACCTAGAAACTCAAGTTCCGAAAAAAATTCGAGAAACAAAAAAACAAAAAGACAAAATTAAAATTTACAAAATTTCTATAAAATCAGATTTTTACATAAGAATCTTTAATATTAATGGTCCTAAAAACGCTCCTGGCTGGTCTCCACTTGTGTATTTTTCTCTTGACAAAAAATAAATGAAATTCGGCTCATGACATTTTTTCTACAACTACTATCATAAAGAATATAACAAATTTCTCTCTTTGAGAATAAGAAAAAAAATTGAATTTGGTTCCTTTTTCGATTTAATATAATTTTTGAAATATGTATTATATTTATGTTCCACAATTTATTATTTAGCTATTATGTGTACCGAATGAAATTTGTGATTTGTATATGAAGAATTAAAACTAAACGGCAATATATAATCATTATTTTTCTGTACTTGTTCTATTGCACATATTGTACAGTTTTTAAATAATCGTATTCATTCAAACTTTTTGTTCATTTTACGGCGAACATTCACCTTTTCATAATCCCATTTATTATGTATGGATGTAATCTTAAGCCGCATTGGCAAACTGCTTGCCAAACCATATGTTTTTTTGCCAAATTTTTCAACAGCTATGGTAGTAATTGTTCCGTCCAGTTCTTTACCTTTCTTTTTGATGTAATATTGGGGACCTGGAAGTGTCGAGAAATCCATTTTGACGTAGGTCTCGTCGTTCATTACGAAACAAGAATCTTTTCTTTCGTTCAACCATTTGTTGTGTTTCTTTGCTCGATCGATCCCTCTATTAAATAGTTCAACACTTCTTTTGGGGATTTTTGACTTCTTGTATGTCCGTAGATTATTTCTGGTTTTAGCTCGTTCCACAATCGATTTGGTTGTTTTGGTTTTTCTGGCAAAATCTCGCACAGACATCGAGGGATGTTTCGAAATGACTCTTACAATTTTCTGATCCAACATTTTATTTGGAGCACCTGATTTTTCTCCGGATCCGGGCTTGCGTGATACAGAAAGATTGATTTGACATTTTTTTTTACATTTGTTACCGTATTATTGGAAACAACGGCCAATTTACCAATTTTTTTATTGGTATACTCGGGATGATCATTGCACAATCTAATTATTAAATCACATTTTTCTCCTTATGATGCGTCCATTTCGAAACAAATAAAACAAATGCCCAATTTGACGTTTATTCGTTTTTTTAAATTGTTTTTCTACAAAATAACGGTACCAGTTTTTTTCTTTTGCGTAGTAACCTATGAGATAATATAAATTTGGGAATCACAAATTTCATTCGGTACACATAATATGTTACTTTAATAATACAATTTTTATTTTATTTTCACCTAAAATTTATTAAAAAGCTAAAATTTTCCCAAAAAACAGAATAATTTCATTTTAATTGTCAAAATATTAAAAATAAAATGACAAGAAATTGAGCATAAAATACAAATTATGCTCAATTGGCACAACGTCATGACAAAAATATTGAATATTCTAATCTTCTCTTGACAAAATTTCAATGCGCATGCTCAAAACCATTTTTGTGTATGTATTTTGCAAAATGTACTAAAAATTGTCACGAGAAAAATAATGGACTAGATTTTTTTTTGTCAAGAGAAAAATACACAAGTGGAGACCGGCCATCAGTCAACTTGGCAGAGACAAATGGGTGTGAAGTTTTTCCCAAAATTCCCATTTTTTTTAGGTGTTAGTTTCACACTGTTAAATTAAATTCCAACTGGAAAACATTTGGATTCCTATTGAAATATTTAGTACTAAACATGAAATTATATTACAAAATCGAAAAGAATCATTCGGATAAAAATTATTTCTGGAAGGGAATATGTATTATTAAGGGTCGGCGGACAAGGCATTTAGTCAGTTAATTTATTAACTAAATAAATGACCCTTTAATATTTATGCAAAATTGCGATTTGAAGATTAAAATTTGAAGCACATTTATTTCCCTGGCTAAGGTATACCTTCATAGCTTTATGGATGGGGAATTTTATCAGCCATTGCGTGATCTATCACAATTTGAGTCCAAATCTCTGACAATGGTCGTTAATAGCCCTTACTTATCAAATTCCTGCAACACCACAATTTGAAGTTTAAAATTCAAAGCACATTTATTCCCCTGGTTAGAGGATACCTTCATAGCTTTATGGATTTTTTTCTTTTTTCGGGATTTTTTTATTTTAGATAACGATACCAACCCCTTTAATTTTAGAGTTAGTATCGTTATCCAAAATAAAATAATCGCAAGAAAAGGAAAAATCTCAAAAAATCAAGTTTTTTAAACATGTATAACAAATTTTTGAAATATTATTTTAATTGGTTTTGTACCTTAGAGCAGTGCTTCTCAAACTTTTTCATACTGCGGCTCCGAAATCGGAAAAATAAAATCCAGAGCCCCCAAAAATTATTATTATTCCATAATATCGAATTTACAGCTAAGCATTTTTGGCATTCTTGTTGTTTATGTAATCCATATCCGTATTCCGCAATTTAAAAAAATGTTCTTCCATCTTCCAACCCAAAATATTCCTTCAGCTTTATTCGATTTGTAGGATTACAAAATTCTTTTACGCATAAATTGCATAATTCCAAAAATCTATTAAGTTGAAAAACTTGAAAAGATTTGGCATAAGGAACTATTAAAAATTGGATGCTTCTGTAAAAACTCTGGTACTAAATATTTTAACTAGACATACATATGAGTGGAACAGAAGAGATAAAGAAATGACTAACTAAGGTTAAAGCTAAACATTTTTGTGCTGACTATTCTGGATAACCCGAACCTAATTTGCTTTGTTTTTAATTTTAGCGTCAAATGGTTTTTACTTGGGTATTTAAGACCAAATTTGGATATAATTCTTCTGAATTATCGAAATATGAAAATTCTGGAAATACATACTTGAAACATAAAAAAAATTGAGTTTTTCTGTACAAAATTTAAAGTTAACAATTTTATATCCAAAATTTGAAATTTTGAATATTTGAGTTTTTTAACCTTAACTACTTAAATTAAGTTACTTGATAACTAATTTAAAATTTACGCCAATTTTGGAATTTTTAAAATTTTTCGTAGTTTTTCTTAATTTTTACGGTCTTTTCGATAGTTACTATTCATTAATATTCAGATTTTCCTGTATTATTGAAATTGTTCGAAATCAATCGACATTCACATAATATAGAGATTTTCCCAATTTTTCTGTGGTAATTGTTCCTCGGTTTATTCTAGATTTCTTAAGTTTTTCGACATTCCAAGGACTATTCAAGATTTTTAAATATTTTCGAATTTATTCGAATTTTGTAAGGCTATGTTCTGCGCTTTGCTTTGAGTTGTAAGAACTTACAGAGTTACACACAAAATCTAAATGGTGATATTTAAAAGTTTTTTGAGATTATGCCAAAATTTCGATTATTCTCCGATTTCCTGTAGGTTATTTTACTGTAGGTTAAATCCAGATTATTTAAATATACAATAAATGCAAAAATATACGAAATTTTGTATTTTCTTATTTATTGCAAATGAATTAGGGATTCATTTTTTATTTTGGCAATAAATTGTTTACCGTTAGAAAGATTATACTGTGATTTATCTTTTGTTGTCATTAACTTGAATTTTTTGAAAAATAACTTTCAAAATAGACGGCTCATGTAGAACTCGTCATAGCATAGAATCATGTTCTGTTTCATCTACTTTTGAACGATGGCCCGCATATGTCCACAAAAAATTAAATCTTGGTTTACTCAGATTGGTTTTCTTACACATGGAACGCTCGAAAATGAAAACACATTTTGGATGAAGGATTTTAACATTGAAAACACATATTCTGATTTTTTTCCAAAAAACTACCTTTTTTTTTTAGATAAAATTACCTTTTTTAAATTTCTGAGTAAAACGATTTGAATTGAAAAGCTTCGATAAGTGTTGACAATTTTTCCAAATACATGATTTATGCTGATAAAACATTTTATTAAAAACCAAAAATTATTAAAAAGCTCAAAAATGTTAAGTTCAAACCCAAAAAGTATGAATTAATTGTCAAGCTTAAAGCTTATTCCAAATTTATTCCAAAATCCCACCTTCTTTCAAACTATCGAATTTCAGGATAAAAAGTAAATGATTTGGGCTAAAAACCTTCGATCCGTGAAAGCTCATAAAACTAAAAGTTCGACAATTTTGCAAATACAAAATAAACCGTTTTAACAAAATCCTCAAATTATTAAAAAGCTCAAAAATGTTAAGTTCAAACCCATAAGTATAAATTAACTATCAATCTTAAAGCTAATTGGAACCAAACATTCTAAATATATCCCAAAATTTCGTTACAAAGGGTAATTTTGAGAAAATTGTTTAAAAAGTTTCGATCAGTGAGAGCTCTTAAAACTAAAAGATCTTGAAACTTTTTGCAAATTTTACATAGTAGCCGCATTTCTTGACGTTTGATCTGATCCAGATCAGATCATGTCTCATGAAACGACACCAAAATGCGTAAAACAAACAAACATCAAATTTCAATTTACTGTCTCGTTTTGTTTTGAATCTTCCTCTTCATACTCGTACTGTATTAATCTTATTCTTTGTCGCTTTACAAAATATTGTTCAACTACATTTTAATAGCTGAACTTTTAGATCACCATTTGTGGTCCAAAATGAATTTTGGATCAAGTGTTGTTGTTGCTTCACATATAAATGTTGATCTGATCCGGATCACTATGCGTCAAGAAATGCAGCTAATATTAATTTATGTCTATCAAGCCCAAAGCTCATTGTAACAAATATTCTTATTCTAAAATTCCAAAATGATTTGATTCAAAAGATTCGAGTACAAAAGTGCCAATTCAAAAGTGCCAGAACAAAAGTGCCAAACTGAAAGTGCCAAAGACCACAAGTGCCAAAAGCCTTAAATGCCAAAATTGTTAAATGCCAAAGTTATTAAATGCCAAAGTTATTAAATGCCAAATTATTTTTTTGGCATCGAAATAAACATTTTGGGCACAAAAATAATTAACTGGCAACAAATTTATAAATAAATAAATTAAAAATTAAAAAAATTAAATTAGTTTTAAAATATTCTGGAAAATGGAGATCCCTAATTTAACTTAGGAGCCAGGATAAGCAAACATATCGCACTGCGTGCCGCACGTAGGAGCAGATTATATAGAATCTATTAATGACACTGCAATATTTTATATCGATCCCCCATCAAACATTGGCATTTAATAACTTTGGCATTTAATAATTCTGGCACTTTTATGATTGGCACTTTTGAATTGGCACTTTTGTCACCACACCGATTCAAAAAGCTTCGATAAACGAAAGATTATAATAATACCAAGTTTCCTAGTGAAATGGTTTGGTTTGATTAAAAGCTTTTGAAAATTTACATTGAGAACAAATATATTAAATTATCGTAAATTCCGTTGCTCCATGTAAAATCGAATTTCTGAGTAAAATGGTTTGGTTTAAGAAGGTTTTCTAATTGAAAGCTCTTAAAACTAATATTGATATTTTTTACAAAACATAATTTTTGCTCATAAAACATTTTAAGAAAAACCTTAAATTATGAAAATTCTTCAAAATGTTAAGTTCAAACCCAAAAGGTATAAATTAATTTTCAAGCTTAAAGCTCATTGTAAACAAATATTCTAAATTTATCTGAAAATACCACTTTCCTTTATAATTTCAAGTTTCGTAGTAAAATGGTTTGGTTTGAAAACCTATTAAAACTGAAAGCTTTTGATGATTGTTGATTAACTTTCTCAACATTAAAAGTTAAGGTAAAACATATTTTATGCTTATACCATTTTTTAACAAAACTTGCGGTTAATTCGATATTTGAGAACTTTCAAGAATATTCAAGATACTTTGAAAATTCTACATTTTTGAGATTATTTCCAAATTCTTGATATTTTTCAAATTATGTATATTCGAATTTTGTGATGCTTTATCAATATATTTAGAAATCATCAGAGCATTGAGTTGCAAGATGTTTCATGTCATCTACTCTCGAAATCAGATACTTTTAATAAATGCGGGACTAGACAATCGGAAGAAATAAGTTTTTCACTTAAAGCTTTACTTGTTCATAGGTACAATAAGAATTTTTAGGGGCGCAAAAAAAATTTTGCGGGGGCCCGAAATTTGTAGTTACGCCACTGTAAATAATAGTAAAGGGTTTTATTCCTTAAATCTAGTGGCTGCTTTTTGCTTAATTGCCAACTTTAATGATAAATTGTTCGGATTAATTAAATTTTCTTTAAATTTGGTAGGTTTGGGTAGATTTGCCAAACAATCAAAAGATTTTTAGTCTAAAAATTAGAATGACACCAATAACGAATATGATATTTTTATGTGTAAAACCAAGGTAAAAGTTTTGACATTATAAAACTAGTTAATAATTTGTATTTTATTGGCATTTTGTCTGAAGATACATTTTCGGCAATAATATTCGCAAGGTATTCGAAAAATTTACCAACATTTCTGTAATCAACCATTTTATCGAAAATTGGTATTGGATCCGCTACAAAAAACTTAGTCATTAGAATCCTGGAATTTTCGATTTGGAGTTCTCAACACTAACCTGATATACAATTTAACCAAATTGAAATTTTTGAAGCCAAATTTGACAAGCTGCCACTTAAAATTTCAAAATAAATTAAAGTACTTTTGAATATCCAATTTCGCAAATTTTCATAGACCTACATAAGTTAATAGCTTTTAATTTACATTTAGTTCCAAGAAATTACTTCGGATATCGACCTCTGATTTAAAAATGTCGTTACTTCATAAAAGGCCTCAATTTTAACCATTATTTTTTGTCCCGCAGGTCAAGGGTTGCGATCTGAAATTCCTGTTCATTATAGAACAAGAACCTACCCACCAAAATCATCGTGATTGTGAAATTCATGTATACATTTGATATTATACAAAAACCATTAACACAGAAAACCATAGCTGAATTGATCATAGGCAGATTCAGAAATTTGTGTGCGAGGAAATTGTACGGTTTATTAGAGATATTAAGGCGAGGTTTTAAGGCTCCCTGGCAACAGCTCCACGGCTCCCTAGAGAGCCGCGGTTCACAGTTTGAGAAGCACTGCCTTAGAGGATGGGGGCTGCTACCCCCAAACTCCCGCTTTGATGATTTTTTGAAATTCTAACATTCATAGAGATTAGAATATTTTTAAAAAATGTATGTTTTTTAATAATCATTCACATACTAAAATAGAGGACTCCCCAAAGTCGCTGAGCATTGGATCCTTTGTACAAGGCTGACGTCAGAAAACTTTCAAAAATATTTACAGATAATAATATTTACGTTTCTATTTCACTTACTAAAATAAAAGCTCCCCAAAGCCGCTTAGCATTGGTCTTTTCCGCGCAAGGCTAACAAGGGTCTTCCCTTGGTGTTTCATTCAAATATTTATTTCGAATAGTTAAATAGAATGGCTGGCAATAAACCGGCACACAAAAAATTAATATTTGAGATACAAAAAAATAATAAAACGGCACAAATTAATGAGCAACAAACAAAAATTTCTTGGCATCATAATAATAATTTGGCAACATTTATAATTTTTTGGCACTATTGGAAGGGTACACAAAAATTATTTTTTGGCATCGAAATAAACATTTTGGGCGACAAAAATAATTAACTGGCAACAAAGTTATAAATAAATAAATTAAAAATTAAAAAAATTAAATTAGTTTTAAAATATTCTGGAAAATGGAGATCCCTAATTTAACTTAGAATTGTAGAGGCTAACGGCTTCGGTAACTCTCACGGGCACGCGGGAGGTCGCTTCGCTCCCCCTCCCCCCCCCCCCCCCCCCGCTTAGCCCTCCGAGGGGCCTTAGATTTAAACTTCGAGGGACGTAGGAGCCAGGATAGACAAACATGTCGCACTGCGTGCCGCACGTAGGAGCGGATTATATAGAATCTATTAATGACACTGCAATATTTTATATCGATCCCCCAATCAAATATTAAATAATTTGTATCGATTAAATTTAATATTTTGTCTCGATTTTTTTTTTTTTTTTACTCTAAAAATTATTTTTTTCTGTTCCAAAATATTATAATTGTTGCCAATTTATTAATTTTGATGTCAATGTTTGTCGCCACAGTATTTAATAATGTCCTTCAAAAATATTTGTTTGTTTTTTCATATGTGGTGCCAAAATATTATTTGTGATGCCAATTTATTATTTTTGATGCTAATGTTTGTCGCCAAAAAATTTTTCTTGTATGCCCGTTTAAATTGTCCCAAATAGAATTAGTGAAATTGTCATTTTACATAGCACTGTAAACTGTATTGCATTGCGAAAAACATTTGAAGTATGGTTGGAAATAACTTAAAATTGTTTATATGATAAATGAATTTTCATCTTTTGTTCAAATATTTATGTCTGATACTGTACAAATAAATTATATTCTTATTTTTCTATTTTTAAATGATTTAAAATCTCTTTCCTTCAAAAGAAATGCAAATTTTTATCACTAGCAAGTCCAACATCTTTTAAGACTTCTTTTTTGCTCCATTTCATATAAAATGATTTACAACATTAAATAAAATCTCGAAACCAGTTAATGTGTCGTGATTTTTTTCGGGATTATGTCTTTCAAGATTTTTTATTCTCGAAATTTTGTCCCACCCGAGATTTTTTCTTTCGAGATTTTCGAGATCTTGTCATCCAATCCAGGTTTTATTCTTTCTACAAAATGTGGTGATCCCATTTTTATCTTCTACCGGACGACTCGTCAAAATTTGCTAATTTACATTTTTTTTGTGTTATGGTATGGCTTTTACACAAAAATTTTGTAAAAAACTGAAAATTTCGGTTTACATATTTGGTGGCATCCCAAAATTAATCAAAACTTGTTTTTCTTGATTACAAGCGCCTTGCGGCCAAAATCATATTCTAGTAAAGCAGTCTATATTCATATTGATTCAAACAAAACAGTTTTACATACAACATTAAATAAAAAAACTAGAAAAGCTCATTAGAATGGTGGCTAATGCACGTAACATTTTAACATTTTAAAAAAATGTGTGTAAAAATTTTATTTTTAAATACATATAAATAAAATTCAAAATTCATTAAAATTGAGAATTTCTAAATTTTAGAAAAATTCCCGTTAGCATATATTTCCTAAAAAATTTAAAAATTTAATAAGAAATTTTAAGTTTTGGGCGATTTTACATTTGATCACAATTGATGTATTATGAAAGTTTGAGTCTTTTTAATCTTAATTTTCAATTTTTGAGACATTGTAAAACTATTCCATCGAGTGAAATTTGAAATTTTATCAAATTGTTAATTATATTTAAGGTTTTTAGATTTCATCAGGTCTTAAAAAATTCTACTGATTGAATAAAGCTTAATTGCCTGTTGGCCACGAATTATTTGAATCAATAAATTGAAGTTAAACTAAAAAATTTGAAGAACGGACTAATTTATAGGATTTTGAATATACAGGGTAAGGGGCAAACAATCCCAAAAAAATTTGAACTATTAAGAAATAGAATATAAATTTAAAATCTTTAATTTTTAAATTTTTTTGAACTTCATAACAGTGTGGTCAGCTTTCGTTAATCAGAAGAGAATGTAAACGCAGGTGTAAAAAGTCGAAATATAGAAGCTAATCGGAAAATCTTTGAATCATTTACCATACACAGATTCATCAAGAAGACCATTTCTAAGGCAGAAGCTGAATTACAAAAGTAATATAATTACGAATGGGCTGCCATTCGTAAATGTAAAGGTGATGCAGTAACTAATGTTCGTTAATCCACAGATATTGTTTCATAGACACACGCCACTTGAACTTTTATCTTTTCAGTTCTCAAGTTAATGTCAAAACTGGGCAATAAAAAATTAAGCCACCGTTCACTGTTCAGAAATGTTCATGTTTTCGAAAAAATTCTGTGAAATTTGAAACGCACAACAATAATGTCTAAAAGGTTACGCTAAGAACTCTGTTCGTTAAAGATGCATAAATTCTATTCATTGTATCATAGTATTAAATTAGCAGATACATTTTTTTTGTGCAAAGACGTTTGATTAAACCAGTTTTTGGAATTATATATGTATACCAAACCAACATGATAAACCACAAAACAGGCTTATTAATTGTTATGCTCCTCTGAATCAATCAAATTCTTTCTTGAAAGAGATATTCACATACATATTATGTATAATATTTACTTTTCAATCAATAAAAATATCTAATTACAACTACTGTATGCTATTTTACTTAGACGTGCTTTGACATCCAGCTGCTAATTCTGGTTTAGCTAAAATAAACATATTCTCCAGCAACTAAATCACAACGCATGGGTATACAATTTCAAATTTAAAATCAAATACAAAATATACAATTGTGTTTCAATTATTGTACTACTCAAAAACACACTAGGTTATTGACATTCAAACACACAAACTTTAAAAAAAAAAAAAATCAAGTTTCAAAACAAACGAAAAAATCTAAAATATCAAATCGCGTATCAAAATCGACTAATTTATGGAAAAGAAGAAAGAACTGCAATTATGTACTTTAGCTCAACTTCGTTCGTACACTAAAAAAACAACTAATAGAAAATTATTTTTTAGAAATTCATCGTGTGACGCACATTTAATGTATCATCGCACATAAATTATTGTGTAAGTATGAACGGTGGTGGAATAAACATTTATTTGCAAAACTACTTACAAAAATCGTAACATTTCCCTACAAAATACCACCTAACCAACCGTCTAAATTCATTTCATTTTGGAGGGAACTCGTACGTTATTACGTATCAGATAGCAAGGTGGAATGAAATTCAAATTATTACTTTGATGTAGATTTAATGTAGGGTGCTTTAAAAATTGGAGTGATAAAAGCTTCCTTCCAAACTATTTAGTGATATTCAAAGATTATTCTTAGTCAAGTTCTGTTCATCAAACATTTTTAAATTGAGCAAGCAATTTTTAATCATAGTAGGTTCAGTAATAAGCTGCGGGAATTAGCGGCCTACAATGATTAATGAAACATTCAAATACTAGTTCAAAATTAAGCTTAAAAAAAGGCGGAGATCTAATTTTTGAGGAAATAAGAAATCGTCAGGCCCAACAATTTTTTCTCGGTTGCTGAAGGTGACTGTCCCACTAATAACACATAATCTGATTCCATGGAAATCAAAATTTCTTGAAATTCTGACGAACTCCTCGGAAATATTAAAGGAACATCTAAATTATTGCACAAGTGGTCAAAATTCAAATATTTGTAACTTTTTCAATTTTTGAGTTGTATTTATTTTTCGAACCAGGATAGTTGTGTCTACATAATTGTTTCAATTTAACGTAATTGAGGCAACAAAAAAAAACAAATAGCTAACTCTGGAATTTTCTATGCCTACGGAAAAATTCTTTAAAACTGACGAATAAAATTTCTCTTCGATGGCAAAATGACGACTCTCAAAAACACTCAGTGCTCGTATCTTTGGTCATACGAGAGAAATAAAAACTGTGAATTGAAGCTTGGTTAATCTACTTTAACAGTAAGTTATTACCTAATTGATTAAGATCCAATTTTAAATTAAATAACCCGATGCGTAAAATCGTTCAAAATCGCTACTTCAATATTAAATTAAGTAAAATTTTCGGAGAGCACCCTATTTAAGCAAGAACTACTGAAGGTGTCTGCAATACGTAAGACCACGGCCGGGTACGAGGGAGTGGGGTAATCTCCCTACCCCAAATGAAATAAAAACCTCTGAAAAACACACCTAAAACAACGACAACATATTAAATGACAAAACGATGAATTTGAATTCTATGTAAGTACATATCAGTAATCGATAATATTTCATTCATTAAAACCAACGCTTAAGTATAGTAACACTTGTTAGTTCAGCGAGGTTAAAACTCGATATTTTACAGAAATAATGCGGGTTTTGTTAAACAAAACAAAAATGTGTTGCTTTTTAATTAATAACCTGTTCCTAAAAGGTATTTCTGTTTTTGTATATAATAATTACACATCCCCACCCCCCTCCCTCCAAACTTAAAAAAATGGATCCGCTCATGGTTAGGACGTATGAAAACTGGAATGAGTGAAAACGCCCACACGCTCTAAGTTTCCTTACCAATGCGAAATATTGGGGATCTGTAATGGTATGAGCGGCAGTATTACAGTATAAAAGTCCGGTTCGAGCACTAAAACAAAAGAGATTTATTCTGCTGAAATATTTATTAGCCAGCAGAAAAATTATGAATGTAGCTCATTTTTCAAACGTATTTTTTTTCGAAAATTTTGCATCCCCTTAACACATTGGATGCCACGTGACCCACCCGTGGGGCACACGTTAATGACTTTTATTGATAACTTCTAAGTATAAAGTTGGATTACCCTCACATTGCCTGTAATATGTTGAACGACCGTAGCGACAAAGTGCTGTTGTCACGAGAGAGGTGACTTACGACCGATAAGGGTAAAAAAACTTTAGAAAAATGACCAACGTTCATATTTTAGCCGTTTATTTTGAAAGTGGAATTAATCACTTTTTCAAAAAATCAAGTTAATGATAACGATAGATAAATGACAGTATAATTTTTCTAACGGTAAATAATTTATTGTACAAAACAAAAAAAAATTAATCCCTAACCCTTGTGCAAAAAATAAGAAAATTTAAAATCCCTTATGTTTTCTCATTTATTGTTTTTCTATTCTTTCATTATCTCGTTTCAACAAAACATTGACTTATTCCACTTTCAAAATGAACGGCTCATTTTTTCTGGTGACTAATAAATATTTCAGAAGAAAAAATTCTATTTTGCAGGGTTGCCTCTGGTGTGTGACTAGAAAAATCGTATTTTTCTGCTAAGAATTTTCTGCTATCTTATACAAGCATCCTAAGTACTCTCCCTTTGAGACTTCAGCATGGCAGGAACTTTTATTTTATACATAATAAGGCTTGTTCTGCTAGTACATTATGAGATAGGAGTTTTTGTTTCTCGAAGAAAATGAGGCACAGTCGAAAATAAAGTTCGTTCTGAAGATTGTCATATTGAAAATTGTATTCAATTGCGTGCAGCCTTGTAGTTTGTTTGGAACACTTGTAATACGCAAGATAAAATTCGGAAATGTAAAAATATGGACGAACGATTTACAACAGTAACTAATGCTCGCGGTGGAAACACACGATTTTAAAGTGTATGCTCATTAAAATATGGAATCTTAACGCGCTTAAAGCAAAACATCTTGTATAATGTCAAATGTTGCTTATGTAAAGGTCACTCTCAATAATTTCACAATGTTTTGTTTTAATTTCAGAAATATTTTTGTTCTTTAATTTTCTTACGAATTCAAAGTTTTTGAGAAAAAAGTTTCTTCAAAGTATTTTTTTTTACTACTATGGAGAAAACGTGAAAATTTTATAATGCGCTACCTCCGCGATTTTTGAACTTCTTGCACAAATGTTGATTCGTTTGCAAGATAATGCAGATGCGATTTTTATAATTTCTATACGACTAGGTATACATATTGTATCACTTAGATAATAACATCATCAGACTTGAATTTACAACTCGACCAAATTTCTCTTTTATACTATTATCAGTAAAAGAGTTATTTAAACAAGCAAAACAATAAC
Source organism: Tipula helvola (assembly GCA_963556165.1). Taxonomy (NCBI): domain Eukaryota; kingdom Metazoa; phylum Arthropoda; class Insecta; order Diptera; family Tipulidae; genus Tipula; species Tipula helvola. The sequence continues at coordinate 80,554,291 of OY744482.1, read as the reverse complement.
ATCTGACCCTTATGGTGAAACTAGCGAGAGCCGCGAGGCAAAACATTGGGCCCTCTACCTGGTCACAGCATAAAGAACGCGGTAGAGCTCACATGATGTCATTCGATGTTACAGCTCTTTTTCCAAACATCTCTATAGATAAAGCACTGGAACTACTAAATAATTGGCTTGAAAAAAAAAATGACAAAGATGACATCTATAAGCAAACGGCATGCATATTAACAGGAAATTCATTATCTCCTTTTATAGCTAACCTATTCTTGGGTTTCCTGGAAGAAGACCTGCAAAAAAAACAAATGTTTTCCAGAATTTGAAGGAGGTATGTTGACGACGTATTTACAGTAATTGGCAAATAATAGGGTGCACGCCAAATTCTGAAACCTTTGAACAGCCAGTTTGATATCATCAAGTTTACTATGACAATGAAACAAAATGTAGAGCTACCGTTCCTGAATGTAGTAGTGGCAGGGAACAAATTAATTGTTTCTTTAAAATAAATATATCGTAAGGGAACTTCGACAGACCGCTACTTCACTAATGAGTCTTACCATCCAGCGCAACATAAGAGAGCGGTTTTCCATAGAATGGTACACCGACTTGTAAATATTCCTCTTAAACATGTCGATTACGATGACGAGCTTCAAAGAATAAGGAGACTCGCAGTGATAAACGGCCACAAGACACAAATAATAGACCTTCTTGTAAGCGAATTTATTAAGGGTATGTCTTCTACCATAAGCAGAGAGTGAAAAAACTTGAATGTGGAACTGGTGGAAAGCAGCAATACAAAACTAACTGAAATGGCACCAAAAAACATAAAAAAAAATTTATTGAAAAATTCGCAATTTATCAAATAAATTATCAAAACTGCGATAAACTGTATGTCAGACTATCGAGAAATCGGTTACAGACAGGTTTGAGGAACAATACAGAATCGTCTTATTGTGACATCATGGGGTTATCTTTAATCCGTTCAGTAAAAGACAACCGCCTGTTGGATGCACTGGAATTATGGCACATCCCATATCAGAACCCATAAACTGCTGCCTATTGGATCTTCAGTAAACATGAAGTTAGTATTTGTATTCATTTGTGCATTTGGAGAGCCCTCAAATTGCGATTTCCTCGGTAAGCCTGTTTACACAGGCTTTTTCTTACTACTTAGTAATATTACTGTCCCTCAAAATTTGTGACTTTATTTACGACTGTTGATTGCAAACGGATTACTAATATTATAAGCAACAATTAGAGAAGTATAAAACAAAATTCCAAAACAAAATTAACGACAAATTTTTCAACAGCTTTAGATAAGATAATAATACAATTTACAACCTATTTTTGGCTCACTAATGGGTTTGTCTGTTAGTCCAATATTGGCAAATTTATTATTGAAATACGTAAGAAATTTAGCACTAAATTCTTTGGATTTTCAACCAATATTCTAATATCGTTACCTAGATCATATTATAATGGATATCCCAATTGACAGAGTTGATGTTTCTCAGGTGTTTTCAATTCGATTGAACCTAGAATTAAATTCACAATAGAAAAAGAATCTGATAACAAGATTTCATTTTTGGATACTTTTTAATTTCTGTGGATTTTGATTGATTGATATCAGAAAGATTCAAAAAATTCAATTATAAAAATTTTATTTTATTAAAAAACATTTTAGCTAAACATCATTATACTGTTAATTAATAGATGTTACTAATTGGAAAATTTTTTTTATAGAAATTCTGAAGTTATATCGCTTATAGAAAAAATCTTTTTTAGAAAACTAAACATTTGTTGAAAAATTATAATTTCAAAATTGTGGGAAGACCAGCATCGAATTTGAATACAACTCTGTTTTCTAAACTTAAGGATTCAGTTGCTCTAAAGAAAAAATCAAATGTTATCTATCAGATTCAATGCGAATGACTCGTAACGTGACGTATACTGGGCAAACGAAACAATTTATTGAAAAACGGTTATATCAACATGAAAGTGTAGTTTATCGAAATTTAAGTGAAAATAGTGGTCTCACTCAATATTTAAAAAATATAAATCATCAAATAACTTTAGGTAACGTTAAAATTTTAGTAAAAGATTGTTTTTGGAAATGTTACACATAAAATCCAGTAATAACGCAATAAACTGTTTGGAGATTATGCTTATATAGGTAATCTTTATGATTTATTTATCTAAATTTGATTTTTGTCTTATACACATCGATTGATTCAATATATTTTTTTGTAAAATGTTTCAAATTTTATTCATATTTTGTAAAAGGTTTATTCGTAAAATTTACCACAAGTTTTTTTGACATACTGGAAAAACATGTTTCTAGTCTAGACACCGAAGTTTTTGTTTCTCCGGAAAAAGTTTAAAATTTTTTTTTGGTTTTGTGATTGATTTGTTTATAAAAAGAAAAATTGTATTGAAAAAGTTTTAGAACGCTATTGAAGATGGACTGAAGTGGGTCCCGAAAGCTCAAGTTATTTTACCAATTAAAAATAGAAAAAAGCCCAAAACCATTAAAAAAGATTGCAGTTATGTATGTATATAAAATTGCGGCGCAATAAATCATTTAAATATCATGAAATAATGTATCGATCAATTTTAAGACAATACATTGAAAAGTTATGGTTGACAATTAAAGATGATGTATTAATTACATATGCTTTTACAATTAAACCAGAAATGTGTATCACTGGGATAGGAGTTTTAAATATTTTAAGCAATGTTTTCCCACCTGGGCCTAGATTCTGATCAAGTGACAAATAATCCAATAAATGGACTTTGTACTAAAATGTTAACTGCTATAAACCGACAATATATATTTGTGAGTTCTATTTGTCATTTTTCTCTTGTATAATTTTGAAAAAGTCATAAGAAAAAAAATATAAACACCACTCACAACACAACTATATATTGTCATTTTAGAGCAGTTTAAATTTTAGTACAAAATCACAAAAAATTTGCATTTGTCACTTGATCAGAATCTAGGCCCTGATAACAAAGTAGAAGCAATACCACTAAGAGTACAAATGATACGCATTTTAGAATTAATGAGTTTAGCTTATAAGAACGATTGCATGTTGAACAAATATTTTACCGCCGCAAGCTTCAAATGCCGTTAAAAAAAAACATGCTACCCGTATTGTGTTCTAAAATTTCTTGAATTACTTTATCCGTAATTTCACGCTGTTCCCTATTTGCGGATTCATACGTCTGGGGCTAGATTCTGATCAAGTGACAAATTACAATTTTTTGTGACTTTGTACTAAAATTGTAACTGCTACAAAATGACAATATAATAGTTGTGAGTTCTAAAATGCGTTTCTAATGATGTGACTTTTTCAAAATGGCACATTTTATGCAGTTAAAATTTTAGTACAAAATCACAAAAAAATTGTCATTTGTCACTTGATCAGAATTCCCACATATTCTTTATCAATATTCTGAAGCTTAGTGTAGGGACAACAAATTATTTTATTCAAAATTCTGAAGATATCAAAAATAAAATCAGTAACGTAACCATTCCTCCAAATTATCTGTTACTCTCTTTAGATGTCACCTCTTTATTTACTAATGTCGATAACCAAATTGTAAAAAATATTATTGGTCAAAATTGGAGAAATATAAAAAGAAATTTTAAATAAAAATTAACAAAATATATTTGTTTACAGCTTTAGACATCGTTTTAAATAATTCAGAATTTTCTTTTGATATCAAAATTTACAAAGAATTTTTCGACTCACATATGGGTTCCCCAATAAGTCATTGGTAATTTATTAATGGAAAATTTATGAAATTTCAGTTTTAAACTCTTTTGATTTTCAACCATTAATTTACTACAGATATGTTGATGATATAATCACAGTCGTACCAATAGATAAGATTGAATATTTCTTACAAGCTTTTAGTTCCATAAACAACAGAATAAAATTCACTTTAGAAAAAGAAGTAGGGAACAAAACTTCTTTTTTGGACATTCTTTTGATTCATGAAGGTAGACATCTACATTCTTATTCTTGGCTTCCCACCACTTACAAAATTAACACTATAAAAATTTGACCCAAAAAATTCTAAAACTTCCCGATAATAAATTCCACCATAAAAATTTAAAAATTCTAAAACTACTTAAATAACATATTTTGGAAACAAAGGAATTTTCACACAAATCCTGATTTTCAAGTCTAAACTGAAACCACACATTATTTGGCTATTCCATATATTAAAAATCTTTATGAAAAAATAAAACATCTTTTTTAGGAATTATAACTTTAAAATTCTGGGACGTGTAGCCTCAAATTTAAATGACAATTTTTTCAAAACCGAAAGATGAATTACCATTAAAAACAATCAAATATTGTTTACCAAGTATGTTGCAGTTGCAACGCAACATACACAGGACAGACATAGCAGTTTTTAGAAAAACGGATTTACCAACACAAAAGAGGCATAAATTAAAATATTAGTGCACTTTCAGAGCATTTGAAAGATACAAAAGATTTAATCAGTTTAGTTAGATAACGTCAAAATTCTCGAAAAGCAAAAAAGTAGAGTATCTATGAGAGCAATGACACAAAATTTTTTGTAATCGTCTACGGCGGTATCAAAATGTAATATCCGCCATCTTGGATGTTTATCGATCAACATTTAGGGGTAATCAACATTTAGGGGGTGATAAATATATAGGGGGAAAAGAAAAAAGAGAGAAAGAAAGAGAAAAAGAGAAAAACATTTAGGGGAAATATAAAAAACAATATTAACTATATACGTCTATACATAAATTAATTGAAAATTCAACAAAAAAATTCAAGGTGGCAGCACCTCAAAAAAGTGTCACTTTATTGAGGTGCTGCCACCTTGAATTTTTTTGTTGAATTTCGATAAATTTATGTCTAGAGATTTACAGTTTACTTTGTTTTTTATGTTTTCCCCTAAATGTTTTTTCTTTTCCTTTTTCTCCTAAATGTTTTCCCCCTAAAAGTGACAATATTTTGAGGTGCTGCCACCTTGAATTTTTTTTGTTGAATTTTCAATAAATGTATGTATGTATACTAGAGTGCACAACAAATGTATGATGCATTTTAAAGTATTTCTTTTTAATGTTCGCCAGGCAAAATCTGAAAGTAGGTTCAAAATAATGAATTTAGGTGAAAAAAAAATAAGAAAAGTTAAAAATTAGATGGTACTCAACGCGAAAACGTGCAAAAAAAAATCGAAAAATTGCCTTGCCAATAAAATATAAATCTTACACACGTTTTCAAAAAAAATTGAATATACCATTTCTTGAAGTATGTAAAGTTGTATGAACTATCGATTAAAACCATAAAATTCTTGTTTTGTTATCATTAAAGGTAGTCCCGAGCACTTTTTTATAAAATTTTATGACTTTTTCGCATTTTCTGTAAAAAGCTTTGCAAGTCGAGGATACAACTTGTTTTTTTAAATACCTAAAATACACGCTATTTTAGAGCACTTAATAACCTTTCTAGCGTAATATTATACCCTTTGATATCTTACGTGGTTCAAAAAATATAAATCATGTTCTACAACAAGAATTTTCGATTGAACGCAATTTTTCGTAACTTTTGTGAATGGAGTCTGAAGTTGGTGTATTTATTTTCTTGTAAATTTCACAATTAATACATTTTTAATGCATTAAATAACCTTTTAATCTCAGCAAGGCCAGTAATTTTTTATACATATTATGGGCAGCATATACAAATGTAAATATTTTTTCCCTTTGTATTTCGTATGGACAAATTTTGAGTTTAACCTGTTTTGAACAAAAATTTAGGTATTTTTGTGTGGTTAAGGACATCTTGCTATTAAAATTAGTTTTATTGCCTACAACATCTGTTCTGTTTCTGTTCACAATGTTTTTGTATTATTAATTGGAAAAATCAAATTGTATGTTGTTAAACTTTTCAAAGCATAAAAATAATTAGTGTGAAATTTTAAGGTATTAAAAGTAAACATTATTGTGTTTATGATAATTATAAAAAATGCCAAAGTTAAAAGTTTCGAGAGATATTTATTTGTTCAGTAAGTATTAAATATATTTTTAGTTGATAAATAATATAAAATAATACACCGAGTTTACAAAAATAAATTTGGAAAAAATTAAATATTTCGGTCAAAACTACACCACTTTCTGCATTCTTTAACTGAAAATACGGGGAAAGTAAAAAAAAATTTGGTTTACTCCAAAATTTGGTTTTTGACTTAGTTTAGAAAAAGTGAAATATTTCGGTCAAAAACACGTCTATACTCATAAGAGTGTTAGTAATTGTATGTGTTTTTTATGAATCAATAAAAAAAATATATCTTGAAGTTCAAGTTGAATGGTTTTTGCATTACACATCACTACCATCAAAAGCTCAAGTTCTTTGCCAATTCCAGCATATTCGTTTGATCGTCAAAGTAGATAGAAAAACAAGTGTAAAAGATGTCACGAAAGAAATTATTGCATTATGGAAAGAAGCAAATATTCCGACTATTATGTGTACCGAATGAAATTTGTGATTTGTACATGAAGAATTAAAACTAAACGGCAATATATAATCATTATTTTTTTGTACTTGTTCTATTGCACATATTGTACAGTTTTTAAATATTCGTATTCATTCAAACTTTTTGTTCATTTTACGGCGAACATTCACCTTTCATAATCCCATTTATTATGTATGGATGTGATCTTAACCCGCATTGGCAAACTGCTTGCCAAACCATATGTTTTTTTGCCAAATTTTTCAACAGCTATGGTAGTAATTGCTCCGTCCAGTTCTTTACCTTTCTTTTTGATGTAATATTGGGGACCTGGAAGTGTCGAGAAATCCATTTTGACGTAGGTCTCGTCGTTCATTACGAAACAAGAATATTTTCTTTCGTTCAACCATTTATTTTGTTTCTTTGCTCGATCGATCCCTCTATTAAATAGTTCAACACTTCTTTTGGGGATTTTTGACTTCTTGTATGTCCGTAGATTATTTCTGGTTTTAGCTCGTTCCACAATCGATTTGGTTGTTTTGGTTTTCCTGGCCAAATCTCGCACAGACATCGAGGGATGTTTCGAAATGACTCTTACAATTTTCTGATCCAACATTTTATTTGGAGCACCTGATTTTTCTCCGGATCCGGGCTTGCGTGATACAGAAAGATTGATTTGACATTTTTTTTTACATTTGTTACCGTATTATTGGAAACACCGGCCAATTTACCAATTTTTTTATTGGTATACTCGGGATGATCATTGCACAATCTAATTATTAAATCACATTTTTCTCCCTATGATGCGTCCATTTCGAAACAAATAAAACAAATGCCCAATTTGACGTTTATTCGTTTTTTTAAATTGTTTTTCTACAAAATAACGGTACCAGTTTTTTTCTTTTGCGTAGTAACCTATGAGATAATATAAATTTGAGAATCACAAATTTCATTCGGTACACATAATATGGATGATCACAAAATTGTGCTTACATTTAAAAAATGGTATGAACAGCACAATAAGTTAAAGAAAAATTGATTGTGAGATTACGGTGCTCAGAAAAAAACAAAGAACATTTCAAATTTGATTCCAATAAACTGTTTGATGTTGCTCAAAGGAACAAACGATTTCTTATTATGCAATAGAAATGACATTTCTAATAAAAGGAAATTGATTGCAATTGATAAAAAAATTGGATTTCAATCCTCAGAAGAAAATGAAAATAGTGATTTGGAATCTAGTATTGTAGCAGATCCTAGTGGCTTAGGAAAAATATATGAATCATCAGAAGAAACTACTGAAACCGATTATACATCATTATCAGAATATGAACCACCCGAAAAATATTACTGTTATAACTAATATTATAAAACAAACTTAAATTATTATATAACATTTTTAATAAACTTTGTAAAAATATATAAAAATGATAGTTTTAATATTTGATTTATATGTTAAGCCATTTGAAAGGAATTGCAATGCATTGTGTAATATCGTTTAAAAGATTATTTAATGCATCAAAAATTTATTAATTGTAAAATTTACAAAAAAATAAAAAATAAATACATCAACTTCAGACTCCATTCACAAAAGTTACGAAAAACTGCGTTCAATCGAAAATTCTTGTTTTAGAACATGATTTATATTTTTTGAACCACATAAGATATCAAAGGGTATAATATTACGTTAGAAAGGTTATTAAGTGCTCTAAAATAACGTGTATTTTAGGTATTTAAAAAAACAAGTTGTATCTTCGACTTGCAAAGCTTTTTACAGAAAATGCGCAAAAAGCAATAAAATTTTATAAAAAAGTGCTCGGGACTACCTGTAATTATAACAAAACATGAATTTTTATGGTTTTAATCGATAGTTCATACAAATTTACTTCAAGAAATGGTATATTCAATTTTTTTTGAAAACGTGTGTAAGATTTATATTTTATTGGCAAGAATTCGGCAATTTTTCGATTTTTTTTAGCACGTTATCGCGTTGAGCACCATCTAATTTTTAACTTTTCTAATTTTTTTTTTCACCTAAATTCATTATTTTGAACCTACTTTCAGATTTTGCCCGGCGAAATAGCATTCTCGACACAAAGTTTCTTTTGTGCACCCTAACGTATACAGTTCATTTTAGTTTTTATGTTTTTCCCCTAAATGTTTTTTTGCCTTTATCTTTTTCTTTTTCCCCTAAATGTTTCCCCTAAATGTGTATTACTCCTAAATGTTGATCGAAAATCCAAGATGGCGGATATTGCATTTTGATACTGCCGCAGACGATTACACGAAATTTTAGTGCTGCCACCTTGACTTTTTTTGTTGAATTTGCAATAAATCTATGTATAGACGTATTCAGTTTATTTTATTTTTATGTTTTCCCCTAAATGTTTTCTCTTTCTCTTTTCCCCCTAAATGTTTATTATCCCTAAATGTTGATTGTCCCTAAATGTGGATTGCGAAAAATCCAATATGGCGGATATTAATACCGCCGTAGACGATTCACAAAATTTTGTGTCAGTGCTCTCATATAGATACTCTACTCAAAAATTTTAAAAAAAAAGATTGATTTTAGAAATGTTGCACATTAAAGCAAGAACAAGTTTTATAAACATAGAAGATTTTGATTCGTATGATTTGTTTATCTAAATTTTTTAGTCTCATACAATTTATTTTTGATTCTAAAGTACTTTTCATAACGGCTGCGTTGCCTTTGGACTTTAAAAATGGAAGCTCGTTTTCTAACTTTTAAGTTTTGTAATTTACTTTTGTTTGATTAACAGTGTCACTTTATATAGAAATATTTTGAAACTATTATAAAATAAATTATTTTTAAGTGATAATTACTAAAAATAAAACGTAAATTTTTTAAAGCTCAAAGTGAACGCAGCCGGTAAGAAAAGCACTTACATAAATGTACAACCTTTTTACATGAAAAGCAAGAGCATACCAATTGATTTTCAAATAAATTGGTCTAGATAGGCAATGCGTTTCTATGATAAATGAGTTTATTAAGATTGCTTTGCAAAATTGAAATTTGTATAAAAGAAACAATTTTGATATGTATTAGTTTTTCATGCTTTTGAGAATGATTCCGAAATTTGTTTTAATCATATCATGGTTCATCTCATGCTCATCGTATGAGACATTTTTGCTTATTATTCCAACATTTGTTTTTAGTATCACAATCGAGTTTCCCCGATCATTTTCTAACCGACCCGAAAAATATTTGCTGTTTCCCGTCAATATTTTTGAAACTGGTGAAAATCGGTTGCAAAACGGCCGAGATATGGGCAACACAAAAGATATATAGACCTAATTTTGCATTAAATGGTGAAAATTCCAAAGTTAGCTGTTTTTTATTTCTTTTTTGAAACAAAAATTTAAATTTTAAGAAAAGGTAAAAAAATATCAGTGCAAGGATTTTGTTCAAAAAATGAGACTTGAGAGTTGCAATTTTTATCGGCTTACTAGATGTACGATAATGTTAAAATTAAACCAAACAACAATAATATTTACTGTTGTATATCTAGTACGTACACGAAAATCGCAACTCTCAAGTCTCGTTTTTTGAACAAAATCCTTGCACAGGTTACGAAAACTAATTTTACAAACAAAAAGTAGACGTAATTATCTTGATTCGACAAAAAAAAAATTGACAATTACAAGTATTTTGAATTTTGACCAATTTTACGAAAAATTTATGAATTCCTTTAACTTTTCCAAGGTGTTTATTTAGTTTTGCACTCCAAATTTATCATTTTGCACTTTAAATTCAAACTTTAACAAAACAAATTCAACCTTTGGCAAATCAAGTTTTGATTCGAAAAGGCTGAATTTGATTTGTAAAATAAGTTCATTTGATGTTAGAGCTTCTAAGTTAGTTTCGGTAATATGTATTAAAGAAATTAGTATCAGCGATTAAAAACAATTTTTGTTTCTCTCATTAGATGCGCCTTTATCTGTGGAAAAGGAATTAATGGGGCGAATTGGATCCAAAATTTGTAGTTCCGCCACTGAGTGGTTTAAATTATTAACCATTAAATATTGCCATCATCAAATATACATGCTCCAAATTTAAAGTATAAACAGGTAAGAGTTTTAGCAACAGATAATTTAGTTGTAAACTTAGTAAGCAAAAAACCCCATTTACAGTGCTAACCATCTAGTCACGAAAAACCTTTTTGATAACTTCCTTATATGTAAAGCACCAACCACTCTTATCAAAAACTGCATTGTAATTTCACTTTGTTTAATTATTAAAGTGCAAATTCTAAAAGCACTTTTCATTTTCATTTTACAGATAAAATAAACAAGGTTATAAATTAAATGAAATCAGTTAATAATTTAGCAAATTTTTTTGTTTATTTATGTTATTATGTGAAAATAATATTCTAAATGTTATTTTCGTGTCTAAACAAAAATATAAAACCAATAAAGTGATGTTTTATTTGCAAAGTTTTTATAACGATTTTAAGTCTTTAGCACTTACTAAAATTTTGCTTTATGTTTAGTGTTAAGTTGCTAAGTGATTTGATTAAGCATACTCCTTGCGGAATTTAATTGTTGTATATTAAAGAGTCATTTGCTTAAAAATGTCTGAATAATCCAGAATTCCGGATATCCGGATATTTTTTCTTTTCTTATTTAATTTCCATCTTACTAGGTTATTTAACGGAATATTTCCAAAGTAAAATTGACTCCTCAAATCTGATCGTGTAGATAGTATGCCAAAACCAATATTTATGCATTATTAATTTCGCTGGTATTCATTTTGTTCTCTTTTAGCCGTATACCATTTTTACAATTTCTATTAATTACTCATTAACATTACAAGCTAAAATTTAATTTGACTAAACCAAATAATACACTTACTAATTTCAGTTATCTTTTTCACATATTATACCTGTTATAGTATGAAACTCTAAAATCAGCGATTATTAGGAGTTTGGTAATGAAGGCCGACCAATTAGTGTTGCCATATACAAGTGATTAAAGATCAAATAATGTTTGAACGTAACCGCCTCGGTTGCATAAGCTGAACTTACTTTAAAATAACGATAAGCTCGGTATTGAAACAATTCGTGTGATTACGTCAATAATGCTGCTTTGCTTTAATAGGTTTTAATAGGTCACCTAAACAATATTAAAGCTTTAATGCTACGTCATATTTTCTTATTAAGCATTTTTAAATTGAGTTTTTCAATTGAAAATTATTTTTTTTTTCGAGTTTTACTAGGTGACAATAAAATTCGGAGAATGTTTTTCAAATTTTTTGTTTTTTAGAAAAAATTAGTTCTCACCCTGTATTTTGAAGTTATCATGCCTAAAAAAGTACAGTTGTCGATGCTAAAAATTCGGCAAAAAATAATTCGGTCTTCGTCTACCATATACAACAGTCCTCCAAGCGATAAAACAATACCGGGAGTTAGGTTGTGATTCGGACCGTCCGGGAAGAGGTTGTCCGCGCACAATGAACACTCCATACCTCCGCAACATCGTGAAATGTTCGATTTATAGAAATTCGCAAATCAAGATGCGTCATGTATGCAGGAGTCTTCAAGTTGTTGGAGGCAAAAAATCAAGAAAAATTATTTTTACCGATGAGAAGCTGTTCACAATTGGACAATGCTACAATCGTAAAAATGACCGCATTTAGTCAAAAACACTATCCGAAGAAGTTCGAATTATTGCCAGAAGCCTAAAACCTAAATCTGTTATAGTTTGGGCTGGATTTATTGCTGTGAGAAAGCCACCGCTCAAATTCATAAATAACGGGGATTAAAGTGAACCAAGAAACTTATCGCCGTGAAATCCTCGAGGAAATACTTCTTCCCGGACTTGTTAGCATTATCTAAACAATGATTGGACCTTCCAACAAGATTCTGCTCCGGCTAACAAAGCGACATTGACTCAACAATGGATTCGAGAGAATTTTCCAGACTTTATTGACGTTATTGCAATGGACACCGTATTCTCATTACGTGCTGCCTGCCATTGTCAACATCAGGGATGAAATTCCTCTAGAAACGCTTTGAACTACTGCCGCTGCTTCTATTAAATAAACGTGTTATTTACAAGTCTATAAATTGTTCAAATGAGATGGTTAAATTTCTTTAGGAATATTTGGAATTTAACAATCTCCGTATTTTATTTACCCGGTACACTTGGAAAATACGTCAAATCACAAATTTTTGAAAGTCATGTGTTAATTTTATGATTTTTATGTTTTGAATGTGTAGCACTAATTAAAAAAAAAATAAAAAACATATTTTTGGTTGTTGTTGTTGTTGTTTTTTAACAGGGTGTCAAATATTTTAAAATTTCATGCTTATAATTTTGTATTTGTTACTGTAGAAAAAATAATAATTATCCGAAAATTATATAGTTGGATTCATTTTAAATATTCAAAATGGTTGCCGAAATGTTCTTTTTGAATTTTTTTCGAGCTGTATATTTTTTCCCCCATTTACTTTAGTAGACATGTACATATGTACTATACTAAAAAATCAGAAAGAAGTTAGGTTTCGTTTTCTTGCAAAATACTTTTAAGTATGTTGTGATTTAATATGAGCTTTCCAATTCAATTTAGAATCTTATCCCAAATATGTATTTAAATTCAAATATTGCGTCAAGAAATATTATCAGAAGTTAAAGAGGTGATAAACAAAGCTAGATTAAAAACCATTATTATTGTTTTAGTACTCAAAAACATTTGGCGAATTGAAAACCATTCTCTAAACGCGATTTTATCTTCATTAATCGACAAATAAACTGTCGCTGGGAGAAGAATAAATAAAGGAAATGACACCTGCAAAAGCTGTAATGCGTCCACGCAATTTGATGTGAAAAATAGACCTATATAATATTAAAATTTAAAAACAATAAAGGATCGCGACCAGATCATTGAGGTATGCCTACATGATGATCGATGTCATCACTAAAAACCTTATAAATTTTTACTCTCTGAGTTCTATTTACACGGTCCTATATAGTAAATAGAAAACAAGTAAATTTTGACTGTGCCCTCTAAAGCCCACGTTACCAATTTTTTGAAGCAAAATTGAATGATTTACGGTATCAAATGATTTTGTAATATCGCAAGCTTAAATTTTGCATTTATTGTGTAGTACACTGGTTAATAAAATTCATTAAAACTGATTCTGTTGAGAAATTTCTCTGAAATCAAATTGTAGATTGATACATACACATACATAACATAATCTTATTCACAAATGAGTTTGGATCAGTTCCATCACCATTTCTATACAAGGAAATAAGAACTGCAATTTTTAAAGCAGTTTAAAAAAGCAGTTTCCAAAGTCATTAATTTTTAGAAAGCTAATTTTTTCGTTAATTTTACAAATTAGAGAATTTAACATCCACCTTTTAATTTATAAAACAAATTTGACTTACGAGCATTAACTACTTTAGAACAATTTGCAATATGAATTAATAATATGCAATTACAGGAGATATTCGGGTAAATATTCTATAATTTTATTTAGCAAATCGCAATTTTCAATTCGAAAGACATGACAACTAGACCGGTCTTACCAAACAAATTTTAATTTCAAATTTTTTTTTCTAACTGTTGTTTGTTTTTACCATAAAAAACGATATATATAATTGCTAACAATTCTTTAAGTCCACAAAATAAAATGAGCAACCAAGACAATGAATAGTATCGATAGAAATTGGTTCGCAAATATTTTGTTTATTTGCTAATCAATCGTGTATATACCCCAATACTTGATAAACATCCTGCCAAAATGCAAACGTAAGTTTACATTTTTAGAGAGTTACTATGAGGACTGTCCAAGAATTAAATTGTGATCTGTAATAACAGATGATAAAATTTGAACTATTAACTCAATGAAACTGAATAATCTAGCAAATGTTTCTAGTAAATGTTATGAAATGGATGAGTAGATGACGTAACAAAGGGCTTTAAGCTATTAATTGCTACAACCTTTTGATATTCATCACTTAACGTCTATTGTTTGAGAATATGTAATGTTAATAGCATTTACTGTCTTCCCCCGTAAATAACGCATACGCGTTTTGAAATGAATAGTACACCTACTTGGCGTTTTATTTAAATAAAACTCCCAGAGCGCTTTATTGGCAATTAATTTTGTGATTTATAAAATTTTCAGTTTCCTGTAATGCAATTTATAATTAATTTTTTTGTGAAACTGTCCTTTATTTTTATTATAATAGTGTAACTCTTAGACCATAGAATAGAATGGACCGCCAGCAATGGCTCCTGACTATCTCCAGCATCTGGAGCGTAAAGTAGCCTTGTGACCGATCCGGTAACTATAGCAAGTATAATCAAAATTAGTACTCACAGATGTCACTACCAAATTAAGTAGATTTATTTAGTACCAACAGATGACACTGCAACTTCATCCATCGTAAATCTTATAAATCTTATGTTAGAACAAAATTAAAAATTATCCATTTTATGGATCAATAAAATAATTTTTTTGTATAATCGTTTTTTATTTTTAATAAATTGAAACTTACAGTGACATTTGTTGGTAATAAATGCATCTACTGAATTTTGTAGTGACATCTGTGGGTACTAATTTTGATTATACTTGCTATAGTTACGCGATCGGTCACAAAGCTATACTTTGCACTGTAGATGGTGGAGACAAGCTATTTTACAATTTTATATGGAAACATCACTTCGCTACTAACTAACTGCTTTATAAAAAAGAGAAAAAAAATTGCTTGTCCGAGACAAATAACTTATAATATCTATTCGCCTTTTTAGCGCCGCTCTCGGAGCTGCAATAGCTATGAGCCAAAGCTGGCCATATGTCAAACTGCTTTGGTAAATGGTGTAATGTAAGTATAATTGAAAACTATTTTTATTTTACAATAATTTAATACGTAAAACCTGCTCCATTAGCGTTAAAATATGTATACATAATTATATAATATAGTTTTTCTTATTTCAGATCAATTAAATGTGTTCAAAAGAAAAAGTGCGTTTAAAACTTTTGCGTAGTAATGTACAGTGATGTGCAATGAAATCCGGACAGTTTGAATTTCTAGTAATTTTTTAATATAGACACAATATACATACGTGTATAGAATTCAAATTTAATTAATTATAATAGTAAAATGTTACCTTGGCTTTATATAATTCGCTAAAACAATGTGATTAATTTAATAATAAGGATGGTAAGTGAAAAAATGAAGATAAACTTCTAAACTGTGAAAAATATGTCTCAAGCTAAGTCTAAGTGAAAAAAGTGTTGTTATCGAAATTTAGAAAGAAGGGATAATAGTACGTGATATTAGTAGAAGGATAGAACGTAGCAAAGCTTCTGCGACGGCTATCGTAAAATAATGTAAGTTGACTGGGTCTACAGGGCGGTGCAAAAGTTCTGTAAAAAACGGAAGACCACCATAGTGGATGAAAAGTTTCTGGTTCTTCGGTCCTAGCGAAACCGATTCAAAACGACCACAAAATTACAAGCGAACCTGGAAGAAGCAACTGGAACAAAAATCTCCGCCTCTACTGTGCGGAGAAGGTTAATAGAGGTTAATTTGTACCACTTTTAAGTGTTTCATCAAAAATTATGAAGAAGCAAGTTCGACAAAATAATTCTGGAACACTATAGATGAATTACAGGAGCTAGCTGGCTTGGAATAGTATTAATGATGACGTCATTGGAAATTTGATTGGTTTAATGAATAAGAGGTGTGCAGCATTGATTAGGGCAAATGGTCGTCATACGAAATATTAAGTTTCTAGAACTATGTATTAAGTACCAATTTTAAATTAAAAAACTAATCAAAATTTTTTATAAATACTTTATGTTTTAATAATTAAACAAATTTTTATTTGGTTTAGGGCTCTTTTTTATTTCTTTTAAACTAATTAAACCTTTAGCTTTCGAACCCTATTCGGGTTCATTTTCAAAAGCGTAATGAAAAATATAACAAAAAATTCTTTCTCACATAAATCAAAAAATAAAGCAATCACAATTTTTTATTAATGCTGAGTTTATGACATAGGAACATAGGAACATAGGAAGATAGGGAGTGTGACACGACCAACCAAATTATTTAAAATATCACAAGCCCCGCCTATTACTTCTATGCTCTAGTTGAAAAATTTCTTACTTTTGATCAAAGTAGGCTAGTAGGCGGGGCTGGTGAAATTTTAAATAATTTGGTTGGTCGTGTCACACTCCCTATCTTCCTATGTTCCTATGTCATAAACACAGCATAAAACCGACTTTTCATGGAAACGCACAGCTATGTAATTTTCGAAAAAAAAACTTTGCTAAGGCGCTTTCATGTAAGAAAGGTTGTACATTTGAATAAAAATAAAGTTGCATGAGGCAAAAAACAATTTAGATGAACAAATCATATGAGTTGCCAATATAAGCATAATCTTCAACGACATTGTGTTGGTAAAATCTTTTCTCTAGAAATTGTTTCGTCTGTCCTGTGTAGGTAGCGTTGCAACTACATTGTACCTGATAAACAACGTTTGATTGCTTCTTTAAAGTGGTGTTATCTTTAATTTTAGAAAACAAGTTGTTTTTTAAGCTTGTGGCTGCACGTCCTATAATCTTAAAGTTATAATTTTTGAAAAGATTTTTGATTTTTTCGTAAAGATTTTTAACGTAGCCAAATAATTAGTAGGTTCATTTATTGATCGAGAAATAAAATTTGTATGGACATTTTTTTGTTTCCAAATTATGTGGTTTACCAATTTTTCCGGATACTGATTGCGAAATAATGCATCTTTTAGAATTTTTAAATTTTTATTGTAAAATTTAGTATCGAAAAGTTTCAGAATTTTTTGGGTCAGAATTTTAATGGTGTTAATTTTATAATTGTTGGGAAGCTAAGAAGCCAGACCAAGTATTTTTATGGTACCAATTACACGAAATTTTGCCATTTGGTTCATGGATCAGCAGAATGTCCAAAAATGAAATTTTGTTATCTACTTCTTTTTCTAAGGTAAATTTTATTCTGTCGTTTTTCGAATTAAATTTTTCCAAAAATGAATCAATTTTATTTATTGGTATTGCCATAATTATATCGTCCACGTATCTGAAGTAAAATAATGGTTGAAAATCTAAAGAATTTAGAACCAAATTTTTCATTACCAAATTTGCTATGATAGGACTTATTGGTGAGCCCATAGGTGAGCCAAAAATTTGCTTATACATTTTGATATCAAAAGAAAAATTAGAATTGTTCAAAACTATATCTAAAGCCGTAAAAAATTGTATTTTAGTTAATTTTGATTTATATTTCTCCAATTTTGACTAATAATATTTTTAACAATTTTGAAACAAAGAGATAACGTCTAAAGAGATTAACAGAAAATTTGGAGGGATCGTAACATTACTAATTTTGTTTTTGAAATCTTCGGAATTTTGTATGTAAGAATTTGTCCTTCCTATACTAGGTTTTAGAATATTACCTAAAAATGATGCTAATGAATATGTGGGGCCATCTATGGAACTTACAATAATTGGTCTATACGGCAAATTTGGTTTGTGGATTTTTGGTAAACCGTATAATTTTGGAATCACTGCGGTGTAACACGTTAAATTTTTTCTTGTTTTCACATCAATATTCCCAGATTTCTCCCATTCTTTTACCATTAACTTTATTTTCGTCTGTATTGGTGTCGATAAGTCTCTATCAGTTTGTAGGTAAGTGGAACCGTCATTTAGTAAACTGTACATTTTTTCCAGATAGTTTGTTCGTAAAGTTACAACCGTTACGTTACCCTTGTCTGCCTTCGTGACCATAATCCCTGGATTATCTTTTAGAAAAGTCTTAGTTTGTTTCACATATGTTAAAATTATTTTTTCGACTGGCATTAGATTTTGAAATTTTGTACTATTTTTGTAATTAGTTAAAAATTTTATAAAATTGTTCCGAATATTTACACGATCGTTGTCATTTAAAACAAAAATTGCACTTTCCACATCTGAAATAATTTTGAAATCAAGTTCAAATTCAATCAATGTCGTTGAAGATTATGCTTATATTGACAACTCATATGATTTGTTCATCTAAATTGTTTTTTGCCTCATACAACTTTATTTTTATTCAAATGTACAACCTTTCTTACATGAAAGCGCCTTAGCAAAGTTTTTTTTCGAAAATTACATGGCTGTGCGTTTCCATGAAAAGTCGGTTTTAATAAAAAATTGTGATTGCTTGAGAAAGAATTTTTTGTTATATTTTTCATTACGCTTTTGAAAATGAACCCGAATAGCGTTTGAAAGCTAAAGCTTTAATTAGTTTAAAAGAAATAAAAAAGAGCCCTAAACCAAATAAAAATTTGTTTAATTGATAAATATATTGGCTCATAAAAATAAAAAACAATTTATTTTTTAAATTATTAAAATCAATACGCTTTAAAATAATAAACTGATTTTGTTTATTTTTTTTTTAAATCCTAAATTTATTCCAAGACGAGCACCCTATTTTAGACCAAACAATAATTTAAATAAATAATACACCAATTAATACGAAATCATACGTTTTGGTAATATTATCACTTGCGTTGTCAAAAAAAATCAATCTTAATTCCAAAATCTTAGCTGTCCGGATTTTATTGCACACCACTGTAAATGGTTTAATGGTTTACAATAAGCGTCTTCCATTGGCGGAAGAAAACTACTCACAAGTATTGTATCTACTCACAACTACCCATGCTCATACGATGGTGTAGAAAACAGAAGTAGTTACGCATAAAATTTGCGCTAGGTGGATTTTAGTTGCGAAAATTCCAATAGATGGCTTTTAGACCTTTTCGATATTTTTCGAGAGTTTCTTATTACGGTTCGAGTTTTTTCATTTTTTGGTGATGTAAAATGTCAAAATTAACACAAAATTATTTTGTTGTTGATATTACATTTTTAAGAAAAATGGATTTAAATATCAATACGGTAAATATCAATGCTTTCCTTTCATTACATGTCCGTGTTTTTGTCATATTTTCAATCTAATTTTAAATATCGCCATTACTATAATAAACAACTTTACAAAAGACAAAAAACAACTAAACAGAAGGCTGTGTTTTACTTGTGTCACTCAATTTCTCGTTCCATTGGGTATCTACTCGCAAGTACTTACAAGTAGCAAATTTTGCCCATTGGAAGAGGGCTAATATATCGCCGGATGAAAAATTTTATATTTCTTTAACAAACAAGTGCCCGGGGCATGCTGCAGCTATCGGGGGGGTCACAGGTGGTGGATAGTGAACGACCTATCGATAGATAGGTTAGCGGTGAATATTAAATAAGCCGCCCCCAACCGCAGCCCTGCTGGGAGGAGAGTCTCAGGAAACTGGGGAGTGGTTAACCTCAGTTTAATAAATTCTGAGTGCCTATGATACCCGGTATGGAATGGCGAACTGATGGCGCCATAAAACCATCAACTAATAACCACAGGCAAACTGAGCGTCACATTTCCGGGGTCTCCAGGTAGTGAGTGAGGGGCCCCTTTAAACGGGTTACCCCCTTGAATGATTAAATGGGTCCTATTGGTTTGGGATATCCATATGGATGGGTGAATGGTTGAGTGAAAGATGAATAGGGGCGGGGGTGCTGGGATGTGATGCTTGGTGAGCCAATGGGCTGGATTAAGGTGTTATGCGACCCGTGCTGATGATCAGCTAGGCTGGGGGCCCATTTAACAAAGCCCAGTCGTTAACGGAGCCCTCTGGATTCCTGGCTACCTCCAGTTGTATTTAGCCTTACCTGCGTATACGGATCTCTGCGCAGGTGGACCAGTATTTCTCCGACACTCGTGGGAGTTTTATGGATCATTTAAATAATAAAAATAAGGGAGCCGGTACCCTTGAAAAACCGGAAACAATGAAGGAAGAAAGTGGCTCCTACCTTAAAGGTGGAGCTACCTCATCAGTGGCAGGGGTAAGTGGCACCATGGCATCAAAGCCAGGAGTCAGCGATACCAATGCCAGGCAAGAGAGCGGGGGATCGGGAAGGATCCCTCCTGCAAAGCGACGATACAGGGAGAAACGGTCGGCGCATAAAATTCTGGATAAACTGGCTGCAACCCCTGAGGGGCAGCTTACAGTAGAACAGAAGCAATCTGTGGCTTGGGCGAGGGAGATTGTCGGCCGCAACAGCACGGATAGGGTCCTTGTGCCTAAAAGGCCGAGGTCTCAGGATGAGCTCGAAGGGGGCGACAGCAAACGAGCCAAGACCGTCACTGGAGCGATATCGGGAGATCCAAAGGAAAAACCGAAATTGTTCAGTGAAATAGTAAAGGAGAACGTACTGGTGCTAGCGGTAATTGACAGAAGTCAAGAAGATGGGAGCATCACGGCAGGAAAGTGGAGGGAAGTGTATAATGCACTAAACTCCATTTTCATCAAGGTCCTGAGAGAAAATCCAGGACCCCCTCCGTTCTGTAGAGATGCGGGATGGCATCAAGGGCGCGTAAAGTTAACTGCGTGCTCGGATCAAAGATCGGTGGATCTTTATAAAAAGGCAATAGCCGAAGTAGGTGAGGTATGGGAAGGCGCGAGGCTTGAGGCAGTTCGAAAGGAAGAAATTCCGAGTAGACCAAGGGCCCGCGTCTGGTTACCAACCAAACCAGAAAAGCCAGAAGAGATCCTTGAGATTATTCAGGCAAGTAATCCAAATCTTCCAACGAAAGATTGGAAGATTGTCAAACAGGAGGAGGCTAAAGGGGGCTTCAGAATGGCAATCATGCTGCTCAATAAGGAGTCCCTTACTCCCCTGGCAGAGACAAAGGGGGTGATCAGCTTCGGTTTCGGGTCGATCACTCTCAACGTTTTTAAAAAACATGAGGTAGGCATGCGCTCGGAGGACGGGCCGGAGGTGGACGTCGGACGGACCCAGCGGCAGACAGTCGAGCAAGCGCATGGGGTTATAACAGACGATGACGTGGAGCTGCTATTGGAGAGAGGCGGCCTTCTCTCGCTTGGATCTGATGGGGACACCCTGTCGGAATCTGAACGAAGAGAGGCTGGGGATTCTCAAGGCAGCGAAGCATCAATTATGGGGGGTGACACGGCGGATACTAGCGGCCCCCCGGAGGAAGGTAGCATTAGCCTGAAACAGGGAATGCATGAAGAGGTAAGTGAGATAATGCATGGTGATTAATATTGTGCAGATTAATCTTCACCATACGAAGGCTGCTTCGGCGGCTCTCGTTCTCAGACTGACTAGATCAGGAGAGGAGCTAGTGTTAATCCAGGAACCTTGGATTAACAAAAACAGGATCTGTGGCCTTAAGGTGAAAGGGTATACAACTTTGTACTCAAGTAACTCTGAGAAGATAAGATCTTGCATTTTAGTGAAAAACACTTTAAAAATTTTTCTACTTTCTCAATACAGTAGTGGTGACGTTACTGCGATCAGTATGGAGGTTGGCAGAGACAAGTTTTGGCTGGTCTCTGCGTATATGGATCGGGAGAAGGAGATCCCGCCGGATAACCTGGGGGACCTGATCCGAGAAGCAAGGAAAAATAGGATTGGTGTGATACTCGGATGTGATGCAAACGCGCATCACACAATTTGGGGGAGCACTGATATTAATGAGAGGGGTGAGTTATTTTTTGATTACTTATTAAATACTAACCTTTCAGTCTGCAATGTTGGGCAGGAACCGACATTTATCATTAGCAATCGGCAGGAGGTTCTAGATGTGACCCTCGCCTCGGATACTATTTTTCAGTTGATTAGGGGATGGAGAGTGGCGAAGGAGCACTCATTCTCTGATCATCAATATATAACTTATAACCTTAACATTCACCCGGTTACCCAGAAGCCTTTCAGGAATCCTAGAAGGACAAACTGGGAGAAATATGGGGAAGTGTTGGAGGAACTATTGCCGGAGGTCCCCGGACCTCCGGAGACAGTGGAAGAATTGAATTGCATTGTGGATGTTGTCACAAGAGCATGCAATCTTTCCTTTAATGCTTCTTGCCCCCTGATAAAGCCAAGGGGCAGGCAGAAACCGGCATGGTGGTCCATGGAGTTGGAGACCTTTCGGAAGGCGTGTAGGACAGCCTTTAATAAGGCAAAGAGCACGAGGCATGTACGGGACTGGGACTCCTATAAGGAGGACCTAAGAAAGTACAAAAAAGAATTGAGGAAGGCACAGAGGGGATCTTGGAGACTCTTTTGTGGTAGAATGGAAGAAGTCTCTGAGACTTCCCGCCTTAGGAAGATTCTATCTACTAACCCAACTAGTCCTAGTTACTTAATTAGACCAGACGGGTCATGGACAGCTTCAAGTGCGGAATCGTTGGAGCTTCTCATCGATACCCACTTTCCGGGAAGCTTTGATGACTCGATGGAGCCTGGAGCTCATCGAGGAACACCTCCAATAGATATGGAGGGCATATTGGATAGAGAGCGGATCAGGTGGGCGCTGCAGGGTTTTAAGCCTTATAAGTCGGCAGGCCCGGATCGGATTATACCAGCAGAGATTCAAAAGAACTCGGCAGCCATCATCCCCTGGCTAGAGGTTATCTTCAGGGGATGTTTGAAACTAGTCTATATTCCTAGGAATTGGACAGAGGTCAAAGTAGTCTTTATTCCGAAATCGGGAAAGAGCTCACATGCTCGTCCAAAGGACTTGAGGCCTATAACTCTATCATCCTTTCTGCTGAAAACCCTGGAAAGGTTGATAGATGTGTTTATTCGATCAAGAATTGAACCCAGGAATTGGGCAATGTCGCAGCATGCGTACTGTAAGGGAAAGTCGGTGGACACAGCTCTGCACGATCTAGTACGCACAATTGAGAAATCAATTTACTTGCAAGAGTTTTGCATGGTAGCATTTCTCGATATTGAGGGTGCTTTTAATAATGTAAAAACGGAGGCGATCATGGAAGGATTGTCTTTTTTGAAAGTGGACTGCTCTATAAGTAGGTTAATAAATCAGATGCTGGTAAGCAGGACTATTACCTCGGAGCTGGGAGAGTCCAAGATTAGAAGACGGGTGGTTAGAGGAACCCCACAAGGAGGTGTAATATCCCCCATTCTCTGGAGTGCAGTGATTAATGGATTGCTGCTGGAACTAGAGAGAGAGGGGATAGGGGTTGTAGCATATGCTGATGATGTAGCGATAGCTGTCTCAGGCAAATATCTAGATACGATTAGGGATGTTATGCAGAATGCACTCCTGATCGTTACGAAATGGGCCAGCAAGTGTGGATTGGGGATTAACCCGTCCAAAACAGAGCTGGTACTATTTACTAGGAAATATAAAATTCCGGTGGTTAGCCCTCCTATCATAAACGGCAGCGGACTAGTTTTTGCTGACCGAGCGAGATTTCTGGGCATAATCTTTGATAGTAAGCTCAGCTGGAAGCCTAACACTTTGGAAAGAGTGAATAAGGCTATTGTAGCCTTATACTCGTGTAGAAACGCTATAGGTAAGAGATGGGGCTTGAAACCGGAGCTGGTATACTGGCTCTATACCGCCGTGGTAAGACCTGTGCTAATGTACGGGGTGGGCGTTTGGTGGCCAGCTCTAGATAAGGTATGATATAGAGGTATGATGGAGAAGGTGCAAAGAACGGCCTGTATGCTTATAAGCGGGGCGCTTAGGACAACACCTACACGCGCTTTAGAGGTTATGTTCCACCTTATTCCAATCGACCTTTATGGTAAACAGATGGCAGCCAACGTGGCTACGAGGCTCTTGGCTGTCTCTCAATGGAAGTGTCTTCAGGTGGGACACTCGACGATAGGTAGATTTGCTGGCGAAGAACTGGCGAATCTGGATTATATTACACCAACATTGTGCTTCGATAAGGGTTTCCGTACCATCTTTCCCTCAAGGGAATCCTGGAGAAACGGATCAATCTTGGAAAACGAGGCAGTGCAATTTTTCACGGATGGCTCGAGGCTAGACGATCAGGTAGGAGCCGGAGTCTTCTGTGATAAACTTAATGTTAATATTTCTGTTCGTCTCCCTGACTACTGCAGCGTGTACCAGGCTGAAGTGGTGGCGATCGGGCAAGTCATGACATGGTTGAAGCATAATGTGGTATCCGGGAGGGATATCGCAATTTATGTGGACAGTCAGGCAGCGATCAAGTCACTTGGGGCAGTTTGTCTGAAGTCGCGGGTGGCGCTGGATTGCCGATCATCTCTTAACGAGATGAGCGAGTATTTCAGCATCCAGATAATCTGGGTCCCGGGTCACTCGGACGTCACGGGGAACTGCAGGGCGGACGAACTAGCTAGGTACGGTACGACTCTCCAGATGCAGCCGGAAATGGTAGGTCCGGGGAGGCCTATGGCAGTGCTAAAATGGGCGCTCAGTAAAAGGGCAATCGCCTTGACAAATGAGAGGTGGATCAACACTCTCACGTGCAGGGTAGCAAAGCAAGTTTGGCCAAAACTGGACTTGCGGCGCTCCAAGGTACTAATATCCCTGGGAAGACAAGAAATAGGATTGGTCGTAGGGATAATGACAGGTCACTGCCTTTTTGGGGAGCATGCGAGAAGGCTGGGGATACAGACGAATGACTTTTGTAGAAGTTGCATGGACGAAGAGGAGGAGGAGACTTTGGAACACTTCCTATGCTCATGTCCGGCGCTATCATACAGAAGGCATAAGTATTTGGGTGTGTACGGTATGGACAGCCTTTCGGAACTCGCGGACTGTGGAGTGCGAGATTTATTACGCTATATAAATAGCTCTGGTTGGTTTCAACGGGAGTAATGGGGAGATGGGATCCTGTGGTATCACAACGGGCCATTGCTGGCCTAAGTGTGCGATAGCAGCCACTTCAACCTAACCTAACCTAACCTTAACAAACAACCTTTGCGGTTGCTCATACTAAATAAATTTAATTGTTAGTAATAAAAGCTTATTTTAAAATACAAATAAAGAAGCAAAATCATTGAGCTAAATGTCAAATTATTTATTTTTTTTTAACGTTTGGTCTTTTGCTCTAGTTCTTGAATGTTCCGCCAGATGTCAACCACTTTGCATAAAAAGGCGAATAAAGGCAATCGCTATCAAATTTTGAAGATCAAAATAATTCTTCTAAACACTATTTCTATAAACACCAAAAATACTAATTACGCTAAAATTGAAATTATAAATAAAAAAATCGCTGTCATTTACTTAAAAAAAATTTTAATTTCTCTATGGTTGAAATATCAAAACAACTTTAAAGAAATTGGATTCGTTAAAATTCTTATTTTTTTTTAAGTTTATGCCATCTCTACCCAAGATACAGGTACTAGAATTTAACGAAACTCAACAAGCAGATAAATTTGCTGTATCTTTCAAAAAAGCTTAGCCTACCAGGAGCAAAACCTGAAAATTGCTTGAGTAAGTTCGATTATGGTGGCGATTAACGTGTTAAAAATGTAACGTCAACAACAAAATAATTTTCTATTAAAGTTCACATTTAACATTACTAAAAATCAAAAAAACTCGAAAATAGTAAAAAAATCTCGAAAAATATCGAAAAAGTTGTAAAAGCCATCTTTTGGAATTTTCGCAACTAAAATCCACCTAGCGCAAATTTTATGCATAAGTACATCTGTTTTCTACACCATCGTGTGAGAATAAGTAGTTGTGAGTAGCTACAAGTACTTGCGAGTACTTTACTACCGTCAATGGAAGATAGTTAATGTTTCATGAGCGCCAGAATCTCAACATACCACGTTTTCTCTACGTTTACTCTTAACATTATCTATTACATGACATAAAATAAAGGTTTAGGGACAATTTATCGTTAACAGTTCACCGTAAAGCAATTTATCGTAAACAATTTATCGTAAAGCAATCTATCGTAAAACAATTGATCGTAAAGCAATTTATTGTAAAGCAGTATCGAAATTATTTTTAAAAATTCGGGCGCCCGAATTAAAAAAAATAATTTCGGTATGATAGTAACATATTTTGACATATTGATGGAAATTGGATACTAAAATGATATTTGGAAGAAGTTCTGGAATACGGCCAATTAGGAAGGAATTCGGTTATTTCTTAATCGATTATGATGAAATTCGACAAGTACGATGGAAATGGGATTATAAAATGATATTTGGAAGAAGTTCTGAAATATGGCCAATTAGGAAGGAACTCGGTTATGTATTTCTTAACCGATTATTATGATATGATCTAAAATGATATTAAGAAGAAGTTCTGTAGAATGGCCTATTAGGAATTAGTGATTTTCCCAAATATAATTGCAACGCTTGCTGACTGCCGGCCAAAATATTTCGTATGTAGTTTTATATGGTCAAACATGTGTTTCAATTTTTCATTAAATTATTAATTTCGACTAAATTAATTTTAAAATTTGATATTTATTATTAATCGCAACATACTCATCTTTATTAATCATAAAAAAAAAATAGGGGGACATCCACTAATTTAGACAGGAAACTTGTATTTGTAAACATGATTTTACGTGTTTTTGCATGTAAAAAAAAAAAAAAGGTAGTCAGCGCTGCCCAAGCGTGGGGACAAATGAACTAAAATCGATATTGGGAAAGTCCCTCATTATGATAAAATTCGACATACCATCTATTCAAATATAACCCGGAATTTTAAAATAAAACAACAACGGTTAATTGATTCTTTAATATTTATTTTATCCCCTTCAAAATATACACCATCGGAGGTGATACATTCTTTAAATCAACTCAATCAACTCAAAACGTTTTCCTCGAAGTGGTAATTTGAGTCTGGGGAAGAGAAAAAAATCACACGGTGCCATATCATGTGAATACGGGGCTTGCGGAATGATGTTGACGTTGTTTTTGGTCAAATAATCAAGAACAAGACGGGATGTGTGAGCAGGTGCATTATCGTGGTGAAGAAACTGTGAGTTGTTTTGCCACAATTCCGGTCTTTTTCGACGAATATTATCCCTCAATTTCGTTTTTAAGACAAAATTTCAGACAAGCTCTTTCTTCAACTAAATTAGACATTGTAAAATTCGCAACATACACCAAAGGTAGACTTGTTTAGACGGTAGCTGTAAACAAACTAAGTGACTGATTTCACTCACATTTGACATGAAGTCTACTGACAGTGCTACCAACCGTAGACAAAAAAAATTCAGCATAATATTCATCGCGGTCGGCTTGAATGAAAAATTCCGGGTTATATTTGAACAGATTGTATACGCTGAAAACCGTACTTCTTTTATGGCAATTTATCGTAAGTCAAATTGTCCGTGTAACATAGTTAATTTTTATTAATTCAGTTTTTATTTTCCTTGGTGCAACGATTTAGCAAAGTTCCTTTGCCATAATGGGCAATTGGTTCAAAGAATTTCATGCTATCAGTGGTATTATATTCGGCAACAAATTTTGCAATTCGCTCCCACTGATCCAGATATTTTTTTTTTTTTGTTGGTGGTCCACTATCTATCTGCGATACAAATTGCTGGTAGAGTAATTCGCTTTAACCAAGCTTTAAAAAATTTAAAAACTTCCATATCGATGGATGGTGCTCATGGACTAGTTCCGCAGACCTCCGATGCCAACCTTCAACATGGTTATTTGTTTTTGACAAACCCAAATTATTATAAATATTCCACATTTTTATTGGATATATTCCAAGTTTTTTTATTCCCCGTACGCCTACAAAACCTACAAACTCCTTTCCGAAATAATCTAGAAAAATTTCGCAAATATCTGGCATTTGTGATGCTAATTTAATAAAAGTTTCTTCTACGTCTCCTTCTTTTATAAAAGCCAATGCTGCAATCATTCTGATTTTCTTGGCAAAATCGGCATCTAAATCATAATGATTTTTTAGGCCTAGATTTTGGATTTGCCTGTAAAGACACAGACTGAAATGGAAGTAACATAGCCTAATTGTTATTGATGGAAATACATTACTGTAGGCATTAATTGCAGCACGCTCTTGTTCTGTTAATATACTCTTTGGATTTAAATTAGGCTCCATATGCTTCGAACGAAAATATTTCCTGAGTCATATAAAAGGAGCTCATCTCAAAATATGTCAAAATATGTTACTTCTTAGTATTACCAATTTATTGCATTTTCCACGTTGCGCATAGTATGACAATTGATCATACCGAAATTATTTTTATTAATTCGGGCGCCCGAATTTTTAAAAATAATTTCGATACTGCCTTACGATAAATTGCTTTACGATAAATTGTTTTACGGTAAATTGCTTTACGATAAATTGTCCGACTCCCAATTTAAATTAATTTTGTGGCACAAATTACATAACCATTTTTTATTGTAAATAATATAATAATTATTGTTACTTTGAAAAAATAATTATAATTGAAGTCAACAGATTGGAAAGGCCGCTGCCATCACTTTAAAAATTCATTATTGTAAAGGTCTTCCTGTATGATTACTTGCAGATGTCGTGTAAAATTGGCAGACGTATTACTGTAATCGTCTTGATCGATACTCCTATAAATATTCACCACTGTGAGGTGAGAAGTCAGTTTTTCCAGTTCAACATAACCTGAAGCAGATGTCATTGGAAAGGTTTTTATCTCGAAAAGCTTCAAAAATTTAAAGACTATTCACCACCCAAATAAAAACTCATTAGAATGAGGTGATAACCAAATTTGTCCACTCGAATATTACCGTGTTCAATATCGTTGTAAAGGTCCTGAGGAATGGAACAATTTTACTTTTTGGATTTTTGTTATCTTTTCGGAGTTTTGTTGGTGCCTAATTGGTTATTTGCAGATGTCGGGTAACGATATTCGATTTAAGAGCTGGTAACGCTTGTGACTCATCCATATAAATTGTCTCTTTTAGGTATCGCAGCTTACATTACCTGATTTTACTGTTCGGATTTTTTTTCTTTTGGGCTACCTAAAACAAAAAGTTTCTGTGAATAAGCCACAAACGTTAGCAAGTCTCAAAGTGAATAAAGAAGATAATACTGATCGTAATATCGTGCAGAATGTGTTTGAAAGAGGAAAATTTGCTTTATTACTATTCTTAATAGACATTAAAATAACATCAGTAATCGAACTTTTCGCCACCCTGTATATAATACAGTTTTATTAAACATATATAATTTTCTT
Organism: Tipula helvola; assembly: GCA_963556165.1. Lineage (NCBI taxonomy): Eukaryota > Metazoa > Arthropoda > Insecta > Diptera > Tipulidae > Tipula > Tipula helvola. Next base: position 80,524,743 of record OY744482.1, on the reverse strand, counting down.
AATTTCCATATTCAAAAAAACTATTTAAAATTATATACTAGGTAGGCCTCTAGAGTCAACTATAGTTTTAAGCGCGGTTGAAAAAAAAATATTGAGACAAATTTATAATTCTTACATAAAATTTGAATTTATTTACTCTATATACTGGCATAACTTAATACGTACATATGTATATGTACGTATATGTATGTTCTTTGTATTTATTATAAAGGTGTGTTCACCTTAAGGCATTTTGAAACTTTGTGCTAAAATTAAAGCAATTTTCAATTATTTTATTTATGTGGCAGGTACTTTATGTTTTATGTAATTAAAAATTTTATGCTACGTGAACAGTAAAAGTCATGCAACGAATCAATTTTTTTTTTATCCATAGAAACGTCACACGGAACACTTTTAATAACCAAGACTTCTATATCTATCTCACAACAAAATTCTGAATCAAGATAATGTTTTTATTGTTTTATGAACTAAACTAAATGATTAGTGTAGTGGCACATATTAGTTTTATATACTCTTGTATAACTACTAAATCAACATCAACAATTAATTAAATTAGAAATGTTATCATACATTATAATAGTTAAAATAAGTATAAGTGTTTTTTTTTTAATTGAATTACTGGTGTCTATTATTTAATTAAAATGCTCAATTTGTGGTTTTTACAAATTAATTTTATAGGTATGCGCGCGTATAAAAATTGAAATTTTATTATACCGTTAAAATTGAAAGAGGTGATATGTTATTTACGTATGTAGATAAGTTTGTATAAGTGTAAAAATTTATTTATTTTTTTTATCAATTAAGAAAAAAATCTTAATAAAGTTTGTTTGTTTATTTCTATCTATTTCGCAGTTTACTTTTTACATCTTTCGGACGTGTGGCTAAAAGTTCATTTTATTACAGAGCCTGTAATACTGACACGAAAAGGTCTTACATATCTTCATCGTCATCACCCGCAATTAATCATATGAAAAAAAAAAATCGTTTGCATCTATTTCGAACTCGGTTCGGTCGGTAATGAATGAAAATGGTTATACTGACCAGAGTACACAAGTTACGTTTGATTAAATTAATCATTTGCACTTTAATTGAAATATTACAACGATTAAATAATGTTCACCCTATTTAAAATGTCATATTATAAGACATGTAAAATGAGTTCATATAAAATAAAATTAATCTTGTGCGTATTTTATGATAAATGTTTATCGTATACCTCTAGAATATACCTTTATGCATAAGAACATTCAACATCCATCCAAGCATAAAAATGATAATTATCTCCTCTAATCTTATCTATGTAATATATTTAACATAACCTATGTATAAACTCCAATGAAAAATTGATGTATAAACTGTGTACGTGCGTTTAATTTGATTTACATGTAAATCAATTTTTAAACTCCTACAGGAATGCTTTGTATAACGCTGCAGTCGTTCGTCATTGCAACGGAGATATTTTGTGTTTTGACAAAAAACATTTTTAAACCTTAATTGACATTTAAGGATTAAAGAATCAAAAAGCCTCTTTTCGAAACAACATATTTTTAAATGCCACAAGATACAAAATGAAAGAAAATTAAAATGCCCGAGGAACAATAATTGGTTATAGTACGAGTACGTTTTAGATAAAGATGAATTTTTTCTCACCTACCTAATAGATTCCTAATAGAATATGATCCTAAATTGCGACAACAAAATGTAGAGTGGACTGAGCACGGTATTTCTGCTCGGAAACAGCCAAAGTGGTTCAAATCGGTAAAGAATGTTAAGGCATAAGTTTTTTTGGGATACAAAAGGAATTTTGGTAATTGATTACCTTCAAACCAGTAAAAGAGAGTAATACCCAAACCTTTTTGGATGAACTGGATGAAAAAATTCGTGAGAAAACGGTTTAAAACATAACAAAAATATTTTTCATCAAGACAAAGCACCATTTTTGCAATAGCCTAATTAAAGGAATTACAATACGAATTGCTTGAACATCCACTTTATTCACCAGATCTGGCTCCCTCTGGCTTCTATCTGTTCCCAAACCTCTAAAAATTCCTGCATGGAAAGCGTTTTTATCGAATAATGAGATTTTAGCTGTCGTAAAGGAGTATTTTGAAGGTCTTCCAGAAAATCACTTCAGAGATGGGATAAATGAATTGTAAAATCGCTGGGCAAAATGTATTAAGCTAGAGGAGAATATACTGAAGAATAAAGTTATTTTCCGAATTAAAAATTTGTTTTTTTAATTTCCATTCCACAAACTTTTTAAATCATCAAATTATAAGAGAACCTACATTATTAGTGCCCAATGTCAGACATTCCTAATGCATTTCCCGTTGCTTATTGTCAGCTGTTTTAACTTACTTTCATGCATGACCTACATATACATATGTCAGAGGGGCATAGGCTCTCCAGACGAATTGAAACGAAGATTAACTGTGAGGTGTCTGTAAGGCCATGACAAAAATGTCTTTATAAATGAGTAACATTATAAATGTCATGTGTGACAGAAATATTATAATAAATAACATTTAAGTGCCTGACATTTTTGTGACAATATCTTATATACAATCCTAGTGTTCGCTGATGACCACCGGGGTAAAAAAGATAGTTTTTTTGAGCAAAAAAACGAACGCATAAAAAGAGTCGGTGTATTTTTAACTCTACTTTTACTTGGGTTTTTTTGACAACCGAAAATTATTTCTTTTATCGGCGAAAAAAAATCCAAAATTTCTGTGAATTGGAAAATTTAAAATAAAATAATATGAAATGCTTCGACTTGGATAATGATATTAATAAAAAAATAATAAAAAGAAAATGTAATGTTGACATTTAAAACACCAAAATTATTTGTCAAGTAAAAAAGTTGTTCGCTGATGTCATCAAAAAAAAACCCGAGTTTTTTATTGAAGTGAAATTTGCGGGGGTAAAATCTGTCAAAAAAACTCGGGTATTTTCTGTCAAAAAGCCATGAGCGAACACACGGATTATAACAAAAAGCTTAAATATGCATGACTCTAATGTCATTTTCGATTGATTTTTTCCCCTCTATGAAAACTAATCTCAATTTCGGCGTCAATCGAACAAGAAAATTTCATTGCGCTTTTATGTTTATGGGTTATCTGTCAAAATATAAAAAACTAGAAAATATAAAATCTAAAAAATTCGTTTTCGATTCAATGTTGAGATTAATTTAATGATACTTTGAAACAATTAATAGACATAAGTTTTCAAACTGAAAAACGGCAGCCAGTCAGCCAAATGACAGAACCAGAATAAACCTACAAACATATTTACGTAAAAGAGGGGTAAATCTATGGAAAAATCGAGATTTCTGAAAAATGTTCTCGAGCTAAAATATTTGACCCTTACCTATGGTTTCCACTTGGATGCTTTGCGAATATTCGCAAGATATTTTTTGTTTCATGTCACTGTATTAGACAAATTTTGTATTTGTATTACCAAATAATTTTGTCAATTTAGACATTTCCAGACGTCAATAAAAAATCATAATAAAAACAATAAAGTATTCACAATTTCAGCTTGCTTTGTTTATCGGAGGATTGAAAATGTTCCTAAACAAAATAAGGGAAATTTTTATTTTTTTTTTGTAAATGCAAAATTTGCAATGGAAAAAGATGTAGGCATGACTACTTTTGATTGCAAATCGTTTTGTAAATTTGTCTATGGTTGCGTAGACAAATTTATATACCGATATGTATTTTTTTCAATGTATACTATCCGTGTGAAAAAATTTAAAACAGATTGCGATTATTCGCAAAGGCATCCCAAGTGGAAACCCACAGTTAGTCCGAATTCGCGACAATATTCTGCGGAAAATTTTTCAGCAGGATTGCATGCGATTTAAAACTATTTTATTCGGAAGGGGAAATTTGTTTACGAAATAGACTACTCTGATTGGTTGCTTGCTGAAAATTTTTCCGCAGAATATTGTCGCGAACTCGCAGTCAGAACATCGTTTTAATACACTAGAAGCAAAAAAAAAGCAACATTTTCCCCTTCAGAGTGCGTTTTTTGATTCAATCGAAAACGACATAAGATTCCAGTCAACTCAAAAAAAAAAATTAAATACAAATACGGTAGGTTAAATTGACATGACTGAAAATATAGCGTCAGTTTAGTGTCAATTATTTTTCTGCATACGGAAACGCATCCTTGACGTGGTCGGTCGTTGACGCTCGAAGAAGAAGGACGTGTTTTTGTCGTCTTCTTCGAGAAAATTTTAATTTAATTAATTTTTAGTTTATTTTATTTTCTAATGTAGTGTAAAGTGTTTAAATATATAATTTATATATAATTTATTTTAATTTAAGTTATTTAAGTAAAAGTGTGTGCACAAGAATAGTGAAAATTTAAATATGGATAGAATGCAATCCATCGGGATGCATTCAACAGGCATTGTTTTATATTTTTATTTTTATTTTCATATTTATAGCGAAACAAGTCAAATTTTGGCTTTCTCACTTAATAATGCATGTCTTAAATTTGTGTAGTTGGTACATAAAATTCGAATGGTCAAATACATTATCTCGTATTTAAATTTAATTAAAATCGAATAAATAAATTTACGCATTAAATTTCTGTTTCTGTACATGAATATACAAGTTTTCGGTTTCTCTCTTTCCTCTTACGAGATTATGTATGTGTTGTATTTTTTGTTTTATGTGGAAACGACACAAACACATATATTCTTTATTTATATACATAAAAAGAATATAATTTCTATTATATAATTTCTATCAAGACAACATTGGTTCTATAGTGTTCGATTGTTGATATTTGCTTCTGAATTGTATTCACAGTCGTGTATGTGTAGTGTACCGCAGCGTTGCCATATTCTCAGTTTTATCTGAAAATCTCAGTTTTTGCATTTCTTATCAGATTTTCAGTTTTTCCTAACCAAAATTCAGATTTTTCATTACGGTTCAGTTTTTTTAATTAAATTTTTATTTGTTTAGTTTAATATGTCAAAGTAATAATAACACCAAAGAATCCAAAACTGAACGCGTAACTAAGCGGTAAATGTTCCTTGGTTCATTTAAAAATCGTTACAGGAATTAGTTTGTCTCATGAAAGTTGGCGGGCGACCCATGTGCGGCCTAACAAGGTTGGAAGGGTTTGGAATGTGTGATCTCATGACAGTAATACCAATTCTATTTCGATAAAGACCAAACAAATATTTAAACCAATGAAGTATGTACAAGCAAAAAAATAGGAAAAGGAATTGGTTTTATGTCGTGAGATCACACATTTTAGACTTTTTTAACTTTGTTATAGCATTGATACACTGCGTTTAGTGAATATTCCGGATTTAGCCGTAGTGTGCCAACTCTATTTTTTACTAATCGGGTTTTGTTACATAGAGTATCTGAACCAGTTTAGCTAAATCGGATTTATTGAACCGCAGTCTGGCAACGCTATTAGGTTGCACATGGGTCGCCCGCCAATTTTTATGAGACGGGCTTTAGGACAAAATTGCAATGGATTTGTTGGATTTATTTTATTTGTATATAAAATATCACCTGTTTAGCGAGCAGTCATTTACTTATTGAGTATTGTGATATTTGTCATATTTAATAAAAAAAAGTAAGACAGTATGCAAAGGGAGTAATGAGAACAAATTGAAGCAATTTTTTATGTTTATGTAATTTAATATGTAATTTGGAAATGTGTAAAGTCAGTGACGAATAATTTACTAAAAAAATTGATTTTTGCCTCTCCGGTCAGTTTTTTTTTTTTTTTTTTTTTTTCTAAACTTAGTGTAATCAGTTTTTCCACTCGAAATTCAGATTTTTCTTCAGTTTTCCGTAAAAAATAGTTGGCAACGCTGAGTGTACGAGGTTATTTTCGGAAATATATACAGTAATATATAATATAGTGAAGCCTATTATATATGTAAATAATATAGAGAAGGCATGTACCAAAACACACTATGTACACATTGATACTTTCCCTGCTGCGCACGTGAAGGATTATATGAAAACGTTTGTTTTCTCTATGTGCGTTGGTGGTTTTAGTTTTGTACTGTAATACGATTTTATTATTTTTACTTGGCGTTGTTGTATTCTTTGTGTTTATAGTGCTCTTTATATACAATGAACTACACAACGTAAAATTTTCATGTATTCAATTCAAATAAGATTCTTATACTACGTATAATCGAGTAATTTTGAGTTGAATTGGAAATTTAATTAGAATTAAAAGTTTCTTGTGTTCGATTCTAATGGGATTTGTTTACTTTGTATTATCGAGTAAATTTGAGTTGAACCAGAAACTATCGTATGTAATACAGTGAGGTCTCGTTATAGTGAATACTGATTTAAGGAAATTGTAATTTCGCAAGGAAATTTTATTCGCCAAAGTGATAAGTGTTTATGTGAAAATATATGGTTAATAAGGAAATAAAATAATAAAACTTTGCATATGTAAATACACAACTAAATTAAATTATTAAATAATTAAATACATTTCTCCGGTTCCTTTGGCTGCGCTGTTTCGAGATTTCACTGTTCATATAAAAAAATTTTGTTTATTTAAGCATGATTATTTTTAATACGGGGTAGTTAATTTTACTGAACTGCACGGAATTCCTAAACTGAATTCATACTTTAGAAACTAATTAGTTCTTATAACTTTAATTTTGGGTACTGGTGATATTAATTGTAATTCATTCCAGAAAAGTCATCACAGATGAAACTTCTATACTTTAAGTGGCAGGTTCACGAAAATGGTTCATTTATAATAGTAGTTTTGAGTTAAACTGTAGTTTTTTGGATCGGATTGGTGAAATTGGGATTCCGGGAAGGACTGGCACCCTATTGATTTTGTTTATCAGTTATTTTTGTTAATATGTGAATAGTATCTAAAGGAGTTCCTTTTTTAGTTCACTGATTAATAAGTTAATTTTCAGAATATAACTCAGTTCCAGAATTAATCATGATTAGAGGGATTAAAATTAATCCTTTCTAATAAAGAAGCTAATTTCAAGTATAGATTATAGTTTCAGAATTAGTAATTATTAGGGATTAAATTAATCCCGTGTTTCAGAATTAAATTCCAGCTTAAATCAACCTTCCAGGATCAACAAGGAGTGAAGAAGCTGAAATTAAAAATTGTGTTAATTTTGTAAGCTGATGAAATTAATTAATTGTTAAAATTTGTAGGGGTGCCAACTAGAGGATTTTTTAAATTATTTATTGAATTATTTAAGTGGCCTAGGCTAGGATTGATGCGGATGTAATTTTAAGTATACTTAAATTAATAAAATCTTAGGTGTTTAGAGGGGTTTATTTTAAGTATACTGATGAATAATTTAATTTGTTTCAGAATTTAAGATTGCTCCAGAATTAATCATTCTTAAAGGGATTAAATTTAATCCTAATTTTCAGTAACAAAGGTATAGCCGGACTCAACGCTCCAGGAACAACAAGCAGTTAACAATCATGTAGTTTAGAAATTGTGTTGTCTTGTGTTGTCTTATTTACTAACTATCAACCGCCATGGTGTCTGGAACCGGGTTGAGTCTCTGTTACTAACATACCTTTCCTTTCCCTCGATTTTGTTATTCGTAAGAGGGTGTACGGTGGACCCGGCGTATCCGGGAAACTTGCCTTAGGCTTGGTCGTACACACTAAATCAATCAATCAATCAATACGGAAACGCATCCTTGACGTGTTGAAGAGGAAATTAAACAGGCGAAAATTAAAAAGAAAAGAAAACATTTTGCAGAAATTTGAAAGAGATAGATTGGCTAGTAAAATTTTTACAGAAAATTATAATAAAAGTTGTGTTAATAGGGGTTGTGTTGTAAATAGCGATGCTAATTGTATAAGTGATAATGATAACCAAGATGACATTATTTAAATCGCATAATCAGGAAACATTTTTCAGTGAAGAATAAGTTACATCAATGGCTGATTGTGATTCGAGCAGTTTAGTTGAAGATGTTGATGATTTGTTCAAGTGTAAAGATGAAATTCTGAGGGAAACTATGTTTAATATTGTGGTTTCCAAAAACTTTCAAAAGAAGTAACAGAAAGCTTTCTAAAAATGGAAAAATGACCGTAATTCGTTTTAATTATTGTGTAAATTTTGTTTTATTTTCAGACCAACATTTTCATAAATTTTTCAAGTCTGACGGATATTGTCGGAGACGACTTATTAATTAAATACAACTGAGGAGGAGTACAGGGTAAACGAGATTTTTCATAATATAATAACCTACATCAAACGCTATTTGGTAAATATTATAGCTAATATTGTATTACTTAATACTTTTGGGTAAAATCCATTTATTTTTATGTTTAAAAAGCAAAAAAAAAAACGAAGACGTTCGAGGAATACAAAGTATTCACTAAAGGTGAAATAAAGAGGGTCCACAACAAGCATCATCAAAAATTATGCCGAAGCCGAAAGGCGCAAAAACATTAAATTAAATTAAATACGATTTAAAAATAAGAATAGGTTATAAATGAATTAATACGTTATGTGATATGCAATTATTATTAATTTTATTTAAATATGATAAAAATGAATTTCTATTAAATTTAAAATGAATTAAAAAACTATATGGTGTTTTTTTTTCCCTGGACCTAAACAGATCCCTAGGATACTCGTAATTTCTTCAGGCCTCTCGGTCAAGCCTTAAAATAAACTCGCAGTCATAGCTTAAAGTAGCCTTTCAGTCAGGCATTAATATAGCCTGTCTGTAGTTCCTTCGTCACGCATTATATTTGAATTATTTTAAGGCCTGACCTCCATATAAGTCACCGGGACATAGCCAATATGATATCATTTAGACAAAAGAGAAATGTCAGGCATTCCAAGGCATTTTTGTCAGCTTTTATAAATGCCTTTATAAGGCTTGGATCGTCTGGAGGGGAGGTCGATTACCAACCTAGTGTTCACTGATGACCAAGGGATAAAAAATATCCGGATATTTTTTGAGCAAAAAAACGAACGCATCAAAAAGATAGGCATATTTTTAACTCTACTTTTATTTGGATTTTTTTGGAATTTTTTGACAACAGAAAATTATTTCTTTTATCAGCGTAAAATAATCCAAAATTTCTGCGAATTGAAAAATTTAAATTAAAATAAGCTTTGATTTGAACAATGATATTCACGTGGATTATGGAATTCGCGGTTGCGGATCTATCGCGGATCGTAAACTACATATAAAAAAAATTGGAAACAATTGGTGTAAATCAAAGTATCCTGGAAAATTTCTATTGATTTACATGTGATTGATATATTTTGATTCCCCGTACAAACGCAATATTTTTATTGCGGATCTAAAACAATTTTTTTTTGACGAATTGTAAAATTATCCTAAGGAATTTCAATGAAACTATGATAAAAAATTATTGTTTCCAATTTTTTTTATATGTAGTTTACGATCCGCGATAGATCCACAACCGCGAATTCTATAATCGACGTGATTAATAAAAAATATTAAAATAATAAAAAGAAAACGTGATGTTGACGTTTAAAATACCAAATGGTAACACAGAGCCGCGTCGATTGTCGATCGACTCGACAATCATAATAGGGGTGTAAATATCAATGTCAGGCGTTTTAAATACCTTTGTCAGGCCTGAATCGTCGACTGGGGAATTACAAATTCGAGACGAATAATTGGAATCCTAATCTAACCAAACATAAAACAAATTTTATAAATTGGTCATTTTCAAACCATAAAATCTTTATTTTAGCAAACTCTAAGACTGTGTTTCAATCGGGTAAAAAGTTAAATTTTTTAACTGTGGTAAAAACAAAGTATTAAATTTTCCTCACTTTTTAATCGTTTTGGTGTTTCAAACAGTGATGTTACACTTCTAAAATTGAAATCCCTACAGACAAAGAGAAATTTCCCTACTTTTCCCTACGTCCTACTTACAAATTCCCTACGGTTTTCCCTACACTTTTTCTTACTAAATATATTAATTTCAAGATTCAAATCGTACTCCGTAGACATTAGTGGCTTTCCAATCGACAACCGTAAGGATCAAATTAATAAAATCGGGCGCGAGAGCGATAATTTTTTTACTTTAACACTAAAAGAATTAGTAAAAACTTTAAAAATGATTAAATTTCAATGAAATTTATGTAAATGGCTTATTTACTAATACATAATAAACCATAAAACTAAATAAAGCTAAAACATATGTCGATTTTTCATCGACGATCGACGTTTTTAATGGGAAATCACTTACTTCGTTCTCAAAATCAAAAGTTAAAATCACAAGAAAAAACTAACAAATAAAAAATAACGGCAACATGATCTATTATGTAGTAAATTAACAAGAACGCCCTATTAACCATATCATTTCGAAAAAAACGATGTTCGAACAATTTTTTTAGAGAAAGTAACGAAAACAATCGATAATCAAACATTTTTTCAAAATAATTTAAAATATTTTAGAAATTCCCTACAGTTCCATACATTTTGCTTAATTATTAAAAATCTGTCTTTTTTTCCCTACACACGTAATTCAAGCGAGAATTTCCCTACATGTAGGGAATTTTCCCTACGTGTAACATCACTGGTTTCAAATGAAACTGGTTAAAATTGTGACGTTTCCTTTTTATATTTTTGTTTTGCGTAGAGAAAATCAAAATACAAGCTAAAAATGTTTAACTGGTCCGTGACCAGTTAAAATTTTTGTGGTGAATAAAATGTCAAAAATTTAACTTTTTAACTTTTTATGCGGTTTCGTTTGAAGCGCGTCCCATTTGAAACTCGATATTTCAATACGTGATTTGACAAAACGCGATATTTCAAAACACGATACGGTACAAAACGCGATAATATGCTACAAAACGCGATTTCCTAGTTCTGATCGTACATGTTCAATTTCATCATAATGGGGAAGGAAGATTTTATAAAATAAAGGAAGATTAATAATTATTATTATTTTAAAATTATAATTTTAAATATCGCGTTTTGTATCATATCGCGTTTTGAAACATCGCGTTTTGAAATATCGCATTTTGTACTTTATCTCGTTTCGTCATTTCGCGTTTTGAGATGTCGCGTTTCGTACGGATCCCGTTTGAAACACAGCATAAGTACATAGGTACATACACTAAAAATAAAACGAAACAATCTAAATGTACAATAAAATTTGAGGTTGTCTAGCTATCACCCTGTGCAAAACGAGAATACCTATACACACCATTGTGAATTGGAATGGCTTCGGCTCTCCCAAAAAAATACAAAATACGCAAAACAAAATGGTTTAACACAAAACAACAAATTATCGTTTATTTCGTAAACTAAAGCTAATTAGAATTAATTTTAAAATACAAAAACTAAAGAAAGTTATATAATACATAAACCAACAACGAAATCAAAACATCGTCGAAAAGTTTAGTTTAGCTCAATCAATTCCTATGCTCAATAATAAACTCTCTGGTTTTGGGAATATTTTTTGTATTATGCCAATACACACGTAATAAAGTTTTTGTTTGAAACATGAATGTATGTATTTATTTTTTACAAACATTAAAATTCTAATAAAATCAATTAAATTAGTTTTGTATTGTGAATTTTATGTACCTATACATTTTAGTTCTATAATTTTTTATCCAATTATACATGTAGTACGTACGTACATAACAAACTACATGTTACGCAAACAAAACAGTACTCGGAATTGATGATGTGGTGGCAGCACTAATCGGAATAACAAATTCTTATTGGATATATGTACCCTAAACTCTCTCGCGTACTCTCTATTTTGCTTGTTTTGAAGGTTGACAGAAGCCACTGAATATGATTTTTTTCTTTACATTTTTATGATTTTTTTTTTCATAACCTACAAATATTTATAAAAAACTTACCTTTACAAAATATATAACATACTAGGCCCTACCAAATCGAGGGCAAAATCCTTGTTTCGTTCTTTATATTTTATGACAACACTAGCGAATAAACAATATCATAGAAAAAATTCACAATAGTTTCAAAACAAAAAGTCAAAACAGAAACTCAAGGTCCCTCTTTTTTTTTTTTTTTTTTGTACTTTATATAAACACTCAAATTTCAAATATAATCTGAAATAATATCAAAAAACTAAATACAAATTAACTTTTGCATCAAATCAAACAAAAAAAACAGCACTAAATGTTGAAAATGTCACAATCACGATTGTTTATCTAAAATTTATGCTCCCGTTTCGAATTGGAAATGCATAACTATTGGATCACTGCGGAACAATAGGATCCTTTTGCATACGTAACTTGCACTCGATTTTAGAATTCATTTCGAAGTTTTGAAAAAAAAAAAAATATAAAAATACAACAGAGCACACACAAAAATGATAATCACACGACAGCACGTCAGACGAAAAAAAAATTATGTATCTACCACACAAAAATATGGCCGACGACAATACAAAAATAATACGTAGGTGGGTCAGCACCAATACGGATTTAGGATTTTGTTGTGGAATTTTTACGTTATGTTGACTAATATTGCTTTACATATTTAAAACTTGTCAATAATTTACTTTAACAATATCATTAAAAACGTTTTCCAACTTTTACTTTTTAAACATTTTTTGTTGAAAATTCAAACGAACCTGTTGTCAAAAGTAAAAGTTTTTGTTAACGAACAAAAATTTTTTTCTCAAAATAAAATCCTTCATTGATTCAAATTTGGTGCCAATAAGAAACTAATCGACATCAAACGTCAGTGGATGTATTCCCCTGTTAGTTTATTTGTAAAATAATTACAAAATGTTTTAACCGGCAAAACGTAATAGAATTCTTATAGGATTGCCACATACGCTGAAAATGAAACAAGTTTCATATTAGAATAAATTTTATTACGAGCGTAGATGTATTGCAATATTTTATCACAGTTTTTTGATTTTTAAATCGGAAGTTCGTTCGATACACTCACTAACTGTTCTTTTTTTGTATCTGGATGCCGTTTTAAATGTACTTGCAGGCAGCTCGATTGTGTAAATGTTTTTTCACAAATTTTACAAGCGTATGGTCGCTCTCCGGTATGACTACGCATATGTACAATTAATGTGGACGACCCGTTAAAACCTTTATTGCAAATTTCACAGATGTGTGATTTTTCACCGGTATGCGTTCTCATATGCTTCGTTAACTCGTTCGATTGACAAAAGGCTTTCTGGCACACAGAGCAAACATACGGTTTCTCACCGGAATGTATTCGACTGTGCGCGGTTAAATTACTTGACGTAGAAAATGCTTTACCACATATTTTACATCCGTGCGGCTTTTCACCCGTATGCGTTCGAATATGCTTTTCTAAGTCTTGCTGTTGGCGACATGCCTTATCACAAATACTACACTTGTATGGGCGCTCGTCTGTATGCATCCGCATGTGAACTTTATAATTACCACTGTGCGTAAACCCTTTGCGACAAATATCACATCTGTATGACTTATCGAGTTCACTCGAATGGATTTTGATGTGTCGAGACAATTTATTTGCCGTTGAGAATTCCTTGCCGCATACAATACAACCATGATTCGTCTCTTTCTCGGATTCCAATTCTTTTGTCTTATCGAAATTATTCATCGATTGTGGTGGTGCTGTTTGATTAGTTTGCTGAGTTTCAGGAACTTGAACCGGTACACTGTATGTCTGGAATTGAAATGGCTGTAATGTCTGGATCGTATACGTTCCATGATTTGTTATCACATTGTGATAGGAAGAAATGGGTTGAGTATGATGAAAAGTTTGAATGTTTGATTGCGGTTCCAAATTTTGTTGGCACTGTTCATTATAATTATAGTTATTGCCTGAATTACTATTTGGTTGAGAACCAGTAAGGTGATTTTCCTTCTTTTTTGACTGCATTCTCTCGACATACTTTTTCAGTCGAACATTCGATTGTTCACATAATTTCCTGAATTGAAACGTAATATGCAGTTTGGCAACACATTTTGTACATATTTGTGATGGCAAACCATCATTTGGCCAGACCTGTAACGTAATATTTTTTGTTTAAACTATAAAAACACAAGACTAATTAATTTACCTGAATTGAAGAGCAGGTCATCAACTTTTTCGAAATATGTACTTTAAATAGAGACATTAATTTACCTTCACCACAGCAAACACGACAAATTTTAGAAAAATCTAAAATTTCAGTCATAATGCAAACGATAGGTAAATTTAGTTTGTGTTTAGTGAAATGTAAACAAAGTTTTGTATACAATGACAACTTGTCAAAGTAGCAACAAATCTAGTACAATTTCTCGTTAATAAATTAAATTCAGAGCTACGAACAGTTGAAAAATCATCTTAATTGCTTAAAGATTTTCGGTTGAAAAGCGTATTTGGATCCAAGGCCTATGATGACTGAAGCGAATCCTCTCAATAACCAGAGTCAGGTTTGCAAAACTAAACGATTCATTATTCTGGTTCAAAAAAAGCAAGCGCCCCCGGGTGGACTCGAACCACCAACCTTTCGGTTAACAGCCGAACGCGCTAACCAATTGCGCCACGGAGGCTTGTAAAATTGGATGTTTATCGGTCTTAAAGTCATAACTATTTTTATTCTTAATTTAATAACGTAATTGCACGAACACAATTTCATACTTAAACAGCCTACATTCTCCAATTGCATAACAGGCGACATTATTAATTGTAGGTGTGAATCATTCTACCCATTGTATTTGATGCATGAATCATGTATAATTTTAAAATAAATTTCCATCAGTCCTGTTTTAATGATTGTTTTATCGCTTATTTCCATATGGGGGTATAGCTCAGTGGTAGAGCATTCGACTGCAGATCGAGAGGTCCCCGGTTCAAACCCGGGTGCCCCCTGATAAAATTTTTTGCTAACAAAAGTAATTAATTAAATTTTGTAATGTCTAACACTAAACCTAAATTAATCTTTAAGACGATAATTAAAACACCTTACAATATTAGTTTATCTTCGTAATTTTTTTATTTACTTAATTTACTAATTTATAATTAATAATATTTTTGTTTTAATAATTTTGATTTAATTAAACATAAAAAATTATAATTAATTAATTAATTTGTATAATTTAAAAACATAAAACGAGTATTCGTGCGACCATATTAGATTCCTATCACACATGAATTAAATTTATTAAATTTTAAAATTATTTATTTATTTTACGACAATTAATTTTTAATATTTAAATACTAGATTAGTTAACTAAATAATTAATTCAATTAATAAAAAAAAAATTGGCGAAGAGCCGAGTATCTTAGTCATTATTTGATAAGTTGAGCGCTCCTCCATCATCGTCATCGATTTTACTAATTTTTGACGGTGGTGCTCCACCAGCTAAATCAGCGATTGATGAGAATTCCATACGCTTTTTGGGGAGCAATTGTGGCGTGCACGATTCTGAGCTATTTAGGGCGGACATATCAACTGGTGGTGTGACTGGAGTTTTACGAGAAAAATCAGTGGGTAGCGTTGGCGTACTTGATGAGGACATTGGAATACTGGAAACAGCCAAATCGGCCGCACTAAAATTATATTTTAAATTGATTGGTGGAATTACAAGTGGACTATCTCGATTCGATGATGATTTTGATGATGTTCGCTCTGGTGGTGTTTCACTGCAACGTACAACGGTTGCTGATCCACCAGAAGATGATGACATAGATGATAAAGGTGTTGTCGCCTTAGGCGGTTTCATCATCATTGCGTTTATAGCCTCTTGTTGCATTTTTAATAGCGATGCTGTCGGAGTCATGTACATATTATTTGCCGCCAGTGTTGATTTAGCCAAAGGATCCGGAATCCCTGGATATTTTGAGTGCTGAAAGAGCGATGAAATTTCTTGTACTTTCAACGGTGAAATCGTTGGCAGAAGGGACGATGATTGATCTAGTCCCGACTTCGATGAAGTGGATGATGATGGTGACGCAAAGTATGAACTCAAATCAGACGCCTTACCACCGCTCTGCGCCATCAACAGTGAACTTAAATCATTCGAACGGCCTACATTTTGAAAAAGGCTATTTAACATATCATTTTGGCTTGATGTATCCATTTTTTTACCACCTAAAACTGGGCCGAATAAAGACGATAAATCTGAAATTCCTGACATTCCGGAATCGTTTCCGCTCGAAATCGGTGTAATCGATGTCAAATCGGGCAGTTTATGTTGTTCCAATAGAGAGCTGTAGTCGAACGGCTTTTTACTAGAGAGCGGTGACGAAAAATCTGTTAATTTAGATGGTTGCTGTAACAGGCTGCTTAAATCAGACTGTTGGTAATTAGAAGATGTCGAGGATTTTTTTGACGGTTTTTTTGAAATTGATATTTCACTTCCTAATCCATAGCTAGCAGGTGATCCATAGCCGGCTGCATGCTGCAGTAGCAGTGAGGCATATTCTGGCGATTTCATAAAATCGCTTAATTTGCTCAGTTCGGACTTAGGATCCTCCAAATCGATCATCGTCGACATTTTACTATTGCTGAAGCTCATCAGATTACTAACACTTGATCCACCATGCGACGACGATACTAGCGAGTCGTAATTTCGATGTTTGGTTGACGACATATGGCGGTCTCGATCCCGTTCCGATTTACTTGTACTAGACGATTTAAGTGATTTTGGCATTGGCAAGCCACTCAAACCGTACTGCGCTTGAAGCAGGTAATTCAAATCATATTTATCCAGGTCTTTATACAAATCTTTGTAGCTGCCGTGAGACTTTGTCGTAGTGTGCGATGGAGTTGATGTTTGTTGTTGTGGTGGAATTGGAGGTGGAGGTGTAGCGTTGGTTTTAGTGCTTGAGCTGATGGCCGTTGCTGCTGCGGCCGGGTTAAATCCGGTTATTCCATATTCAGCTAATTTTTGTTGGAAAAGCACGGCCAATTCACTAGGTTGCATTCCTGGTGGTAATTTCGCCGATAATGACGCTAGTGATGCGGTTAAAAATTCGTTCATACTCTCGGGTGTCATCCCCGTATTAGCCCCACTTAAATCATATAAACTTGGATTTGGCATCACACTAGGACTACTATTCCGAGGCAGATCACTACTATTAAATTTACTCGGACTCGGGGCTGGCGAATTTCGAGTTTTTGTCGATGATGTGTCTGATTTAGCGGGCGACGGACTTGCACGTATCGGAATTTCAAATTTACCCGGACTTGCCGCATTCGATGATATGGTTATGGGGCTGTCACGCGGTGATGATGATGTTGTGCTGTTGGTTGAAAAATTATTTGAAATACTTGGAATTACAATCCCAGAACCCAAAGCGGTTGGATTCATATTCAAACCGGATGGAAGACTCAACTGTTGTTGTAAACTTGTGATTGAGAGTAAGGACGGTGTTTTATCCAGGTTTATTTTTTTATCGTGCGCCTGTCTGTCTGAACCATCCTCATTCTTTTTCTCTTGCTCTAAGTCGACAATTTCGGGTTTCACTTCTTCGGGGGCTGAAGCAGGTCGCACAAATTTATCTTCTGGCTCTAATTCAAACATTTGTCGAACAAAATTCCAAAATATTTCATCGCTCTCTTCTTTGGGAAATTTGGAAAAAAGGCTGCTTTTCAACTTTTCTATAAAACTCATTTCTTCGCGATAATTTTCAGAGAATTTTAGCAACATTTTATCGAATTGCTTGTAGTATTCAATTAGGAGTTGCATCTCGGTTTTTAGCATAGCCGTAACATTTTGAGCCGTGTCCGATGAAATAGTATACGACATTAACATTGGCCGACCGTATTCCATTGGTTTATTTTCGGGCGGCGCTACAACCCAATATGCCATTATGCTAGACTCGGGTGACTCCGCCTCTTCGTTATATGTAGCTGAAAAAAATAAAAAGAATCATTACCCGGCTGGTCAGAGATAACAGAGAGGAGTCGGCTAACAGCATATAAATCCGATGCACGGTGAATATGAGGTATCAGAGGGGCCTTTCAATTTAATTTGATAATCTAGTTGAGTGTCACAATCACGTAGTGTTGGTTGCGCAGTATTTCTCGGATGCGAATGATACCATCCGACCAGCGTTAAATTTTTTTTCATCATCTCGCGTTGAATGCTCATTTCAACTTCACCGGCCTTATCACGATCGTGACGCGAATTTCGGCATGGGAATACATGAGTTACAATTAAATCTAGAAATAAATTGGATTAGAATATTGGATAAGTTTTATAAGAAAATGAAGTCGGTTTACTGTGTGCATTGATGTCCCAAGAGCCACCTAAATATCCACATACTTCACTTTTGACCAAATGACAATGGAAATCTATTAAAAATAAAGCCGATTTTTCTATGCTAACCAAAAACGGTTGCATTTTACCCAAATTCGAAAATGGAACGGCTTCCACGATCGTATTCGCATCATGTGGAATGTTACGATTATTAATCGTATTGTGCGGTAATACAGCACGTTTTATTGGGGGCGGTGGTGGTGTCATTTCTTTTTTTTCAACAACACTTTCCGTTTCACAATCTTCGTCACTTGCAGTCGTATCCTTTTGTGTTTGACACTTTTTTAACCATGTCTGTTTGTAAGCGTCCAATTTTTTCCCTTTATATTTTACCGAAGCCCAACCACAACCGGATTTCTTGTCTGGATTTATAATTCGCTTACAATACATTGCCCAAGCGCTGGGTGAACAAAATATGGTTTCGGTCTCTTGTGATTTAATCTTTCCGTCTGGCAATAAGTCACCAATAAATTTTTGTCCCTGCAATTATATAAAGAAAAATGAGAAATATAAACCTACGATGACGTAATAATCACTTTAAATAACAGAATCGGAAAAGGAAACCTTTTTTATACAAATCGTCGAAATAATCAGAAAATATCGCTCAAATACGATTTTGTCAGCACGTTTTGTAATCTTGCTGAAGCGGCAGTCCTTATGGGGTCTTTAATATTCGAATTTAAAAGTACGTAATTGGACAGAATAGAAATCTTGAGGATTACTATAGTGAATCAACACCTTCCGATTCTGTTACTTTAAATAAAAATAAAAACGTTTGGAAAAATTTACTTTAATATCGAAAATAAGAAACCTACATTACCAGTAATTAGAATTTTTTTTTAAAAAGGTATCAAAATTATGTTTTGGTTTTTTTAATTAAAAATTAAAAGATGATTTTCTTTTGAGTTTTCACGATTTTATCTGTTTAATTTACCAAATATTCAATGGTCATAGTCGATTTTCCAGGCACTAGTATTTTAGCTGCAAGAAGCATTTGCAATGTAACAGTACGTCCTGCTGCATTAATTGCCCCATATTTAAGATTATTTTCCTAAAAAAAAAAAAATAAACAAATGCAGTTTATGTTGTGTTCCACCACCTTCCCAACTATTTTTAAAAATTAATTAAATAAATCTTGGTGTAATTTAGAAATTAAGAAATTGCAAAGCCTGATTTCAGTACATCATCATCTTCTATAATTAAATCACAAGTATCGTCATGTTTTTCAATCAAATTTTCTTGTTCTTGTTTTAAATCACTCATTACACTTTAAACTAACAAAAAGAAATCACCTTCACGAGTTTTTATTTAAATTTTAATTTAAAATAATTCCTTAAAACTTTCTTTTACAATAAATGTTTGTTGTTGTAAAATATATCTAATAAATTTATTGCAAACTAAAACTATAATTTAAGCTCTTTACACGTTTATTAAACTACATCACACTGATGTAATACTGTTCTTTTTACATTATATTTAATAAGTATTACATTTTAACTTAAAAAAATTATAGGATTTGATTTATTTTTAATTATTTTGCAATACACAAATAAAATTTTAATGCGAGTGCCGCAAGTTCTTGGCTTGTTGTTTTGACATTTTTCGTTGAAAATTGATTGTGATTGGTGGAATTGAATGAAAAGGCTTTTAAGGGGTGGATTTATTTTGTATAATTTCGAATTTGGCAGCACTAATTTCCTTTATGTTTCTTTCCCAATAAACCAAAAAAAATTTAAATCAAATAATTGACGATTGGAAAACTGCATAATGCGATACCTATCGGAAATAATATAAACCCTAGGCTCTGCATTTCTCTCCATTGGCCCTATTCTGGTAATTCCCGGGGAATAGAAATTTTAAATTTTGTAGCAGTTTTATTCCCTTTTCCCCAAAGTGTATTCTGGTGTTTGGGGAAAAATTTTATTGGAAAAAAATTATTCCCAATTACAGCAGTTTTGACGTTTATTCTTCCATACCTATTTTATGAAAGAATTGATGGGGAATAGATTTTTTAACGAAAATCTTTGTCTATCATCAACATAATGAAGATTAACGGATTATTCGCGGATCTTTATTCATTTTAATATAATTCTATGGCGATAACGTATAACTAAATTTATTTCCCCTGTTTATTTATTCCCTAATTACCAGAATGCACTTTTGGAAATGGGGAATAAAAAGGTGGAAAAATGTATCTGGGGAATAACTGCTGTAAAAACAAAATATTCCCTATTCCCCGGGAATTACCAGAATAGGGCCACATATAAAACATATGGAGAGTGAAACTATCGGAATTAAATTAAACCCTAAGCTCTGCATGCCAAATCATGACAGTCCAATCGTCAATTGTGAAATGAATTGGAGTTTTGCGGTGTGCTCTAGCGGAAAAATTTGTAAGCTGTTATGCGCAGAATAACATTTTTAAATTATATAATGTGGAGATTGGGTAAAATAAATCAATTTACTGCCAAAAAAATTAATTAATTCAATACGCGCGCACGATAGGGCAGAATAAATCATTTATTTTTTGATTTAAATCAATTTTGACAAATCGTGATTTTTTGCAAGATTTACCAAGATTGTACCAATCAAAATTGTGACAATTCAAAACGTCAAAAAATTCGTAATTTTTAATCACTCCTTAATTTTACGAGTTCGTTATTTATTAATAAATAAGTTGTGTTAATAAAATCATTTTTATGACCAAATCTTTGTAATTTTGTGTATAATCAAAATCAAATTAAACATTTATTGACGGTTAACATAACCTCAAAAAATAATCACATATATTCACCAACCAACCATGAAGTAAATCATGCTGCTTGTGCATACGATTGGGCATCAAAAACTTGATTTTCGATTGGGATCGAAATCAACCTAAATTAATTGTTAAAATAGTGAAACAAAGATAAAATAAAATATACAATTTTAACAGTTTAAATTACACTTTTTATTAAAATAGCACAATTTTTTTTTATATAGCAAATTAGTTTTTAGAAAAAATATTACTCCAACGTTTCGGCGGTTTGTCACGCCATTTTGATTGAAAATTAAAATTTTTGCAAAACAATTTTTTGAATTTCGTCTTTCAAACCGAGTAGATGTATTTTCCATAATGTAATTTAAAGTAATTATAAAATAATAACACAAGAATTTGAAATTTACGCTTTTATTTTTCTGCATTTTACTAAAAAAAAATTTATTTAAAGATTTCGTTAACGCTTGGAATTTTGGTAGACTTGGACTAAAAAGGTTTAGTTTTTATCCGCTAGGTGCTCGCCAGGAAACTACATACTGCAGTTTTTTATTTTATTCACGAATTATGGTTCATTGGTTTATTTTGATTTGCAGTTTCGTTTTAAACAATTTTGCCATAATTTGTGTCAAAGGAAAATATTTGCAAAATATTCCGAAAAATAAATATTTAAAGAATAATAATTTCAAAGTTTACTGTCTATAATTTAGATAGTTTTGTATTAGTTGAAACGAGTTAAATATGTTTTCAGAAAAAATAGAACAACTTATTGCTTTGTTGGAGAGACAAGAACTGGAGGTAAGATTATTGTTATCATTTTGAGGTTATGTTCTTTGAATGATTCACAAAAACTTTGATCTTACAGGCTAGTAATGTCTCAGCCCAGCTTTATGCCGAACTATTTGCCGCTTATTTATATCAAGATGATTTGTAGGTATATAAATTAAGAGTACTTCAAATATTTTAAAATATATGACTTGTAGGCACAACGCACGGTTTCTGTGGAAACGAATCCCGCAAAATATTAAAAATGGCAATATGGAATTAGAAAAAATGCACAAAATATTCCAGTGTCTCTGGAACAATGACACGCCCGGATTTTATAAAGAAATCAATTACGAATGGTCCAAAAATGTGGCAGAAGTTATGTTCGAGTTGAAGGAGCGTGTACAAATGGAAACGGTAAATTTAATCGGCAAAGCGTACAGTTCCATATTTGAAGATGTTTTTGCCGAAATGACACAACAAACACCCGAGATGATAGTAGATACATGTAAAAGTTTAGGCTGGGAAATTAAAACGGAAGGGCCAGGACCACGGATTATCGAACCAAAGAAGATTATTATCGATAAAGGGGTTAATACGAGTGCTGAGACCCAATTAAATAAGTTAACAGAAATTATATCGTTTTTGGAAAATTAAATTATATTATGTACAAGAGAAAGTAGTTTTTTTGTTGATCCGAAAACAGATGAATTGAAGTAAGGTTGCTTTCCACATGTTCAAACATTTAGATAAAGGAAGCAACTTTAAAGGTCACTATCCTTTAAGATCAGAAATGATCGCAAAAATAACTCGTTATCGAAATTGGAACCCACCAAAATCAATATTTATTAGACCAACTTGTACTTTTGAAATTTATATGGAGTTTTACATCCTTGTGATGTATTTTTTTTAAATTCTGTTCGCCTATTTGACACCTTAAGATGTCGCGAAAATGCTGACAATCGCAATGTTAGGTGAAATACGATGGTTTCCTTATGATCTTCCACAAAATTATTGGGGCTCCCCTGGAGGAAATAAACTTTCGTACAGTCGCAATAGCTGTTCTGCCAATTCCTTCTCCTTAGGGTTCAAGTTGGCTCGCTCTTCCGATCGAAATTTTAATTCAATCGATCATAATTTAATGGGGTTGGGGAATATAATATCCCAGTCACAGAAATCCTTGATAAGCGTGTACAAGAGTTTATTTGAGGACTGGATTCAAATATGTACTGGCTTATCGTTTGGTTTTGACTCTGATTCTGCAGTTTGGATTCCATGTGGTTTATTATCAACGGAAAATTGTCTGGTTCTTTACTACTACCTTGTATGTCAGTAATGTGTATGTGTTCATGATCAAGTGGATTTATCATAGCATCAGAACTGTTCAATACCTAGAACTATTTCGATAGAATTGGGAAACCCGTGAAACATGTCAATGGATTTCATTGTTAATGTTCGCTAAGAGCACTTAACTGAAAATATTTCATTTTAATTGAATCTGGAGATGGATTCCATTTGCTTTTAATATATCATATAAAGAAGCAGTGCCGTTCGCACCCTCGATCTTAATCGGAAATGTACCTATGTGTTGTCACGTTTTCACAAGACAAGGAAGAGAACTGAACAACGAAATCACCTGAATTGGTGGCATCGTTGATGATGGGTGTTGAATTCCATAACCCGAGGCCTTATTGTCAGCACCTTAAAACTTGAATCAGATATAATTCTGACTAAATTATCGGATTTGGTTCTCGAAGGACAACTTTCAATGTTATGTTCCTTTAACCTTCATTGCGATAAAGCTTTGTATTGCTACTTCTGTTCACTTATCATTTCTATCCTCGTCTGACTCTGGAGATCTCTACTTTGCCGAAAAAAATCTCTTCGGTCCGAGGTAATTATAATAAATTATCAAAAGGTGGACATAACACATACCAAGTTGCATATCCTCTCTCATTCAAATCTTCAACAGAAAGTTTTGAAAACAGAATACGGGCTTTATTAATGGACAAATCGGTAGTCTGTCTATCGCTCTGCTTTAATTAGAAAATCTCCTGGAAAATGATATGTGGCTCTTCCTAAATGCCAGCTTCGGCCGCAAGAACAATAAGTAACTCCATTCGAGTTCCCTTTTTCCATCATACCTACGCGAACTAAACAAGAATATCAGTTTGAATACTCACCTGTTTTTGTAAAACGTGTTAAAAACTTTTATACTGATCAAATAGTTACTGAAACTCATATAATATACTGATAGTGATAAGGTAGCCAATTTGACGCGTAAATTATTTCCAATTGCAGAATAGTTTTTGGTGACGTTGCTCAATGGGTTTTGTACGAATTTCTGTGATGAGAAATCGGTTAACGGCTTGATGTATCAGGGGTACAAATTGAAAATGCGGGATTGATAACAGATGGCGTTACTAACGCTATACGCATCAGGCAGTACTGTGACTATGTTCATGTCAAAGTTACGTCTTATAGCTTTAATTTTCAGTATGTGTCAATTTGTCGCAGTGTCAAATTCATAGTTTTTTTGAGCTCTCAATATGTCGAGTTTCGTGCCAACAAAACAGCATTTGCGGGAAGTTTTAATTTACTTCTTTAATTTGAAGAAAAGTGCTGCTGAAGCACATCGATTGGTCTCCGAGACTTATCCGAGTCATGTTCCATCGGTTTCAACGTGCGAGAGATGGTTTGTGCGGTTTAGAAGTGGTGATTTTGACGTTGAGGACAAAGAGCGGCCGGGCCAAGTGAAAAGTTTGAGAATGCTGAATTGGAGGCAATACTCAATGAAGACTCGTGTCAAACTCAACAAGAGCTCGCAGATTCATTGGGAGTGACACAACAAGCCATTTCCCATCGTATAAAAGCCCTCGGAATGATCCAAAAGCAAGGACATTGGGTGCCGTATGAGCTGAAGCCGAGAGACGTCGAGCGCCGTTTTTTTGCATGCATGCGAACTGCTGCTCGAACGGCAAAAACGGAAGGGTTTTTTGCATCGCATTGTCACTGGTGATGAAAAGTGGATCCGTTACGATAACCCGAAGCGCAAAAAATCATATGGTTACCCCGGCCATGCATCATCATCGACGGCCAAACCAAATATTCACGGCGCCAAGCTCATGCTCTGTATTTGGTGGGACCAGCTGGGTGTGGTGTATTATGAGCTATTGAAATCGAACGAAACCATCACAGGAGCACTATACCGAACTCAATTGATGCGTTTGAGCCGCGCACTCAAAGAAAAACGGCCACAATACGAGCAAAGACACGACAAAGTAATTTTGCAACATGACAACGCTCGGCCACATGTTGCAGCGCCGGTCAAAACATACCTACAAACGCTGAAATGGGAAGTCTTACCCCACCCGCCGTATAGCCCAGACATTGCTCCTTCCGATTACCACCTTTTCCGATCGATGACACATGGCCTAGCTGACCAGCGCTTCCATTCTTACGAAGAAGCCCAAAAATGGGTCGATGACTGGATAGCAGCCAAGCCGGCCGAATTTTTTCGCGACGGTATCCGTAAATTGCCAGAAAGATGGGAAAAAGTTGTGGCTAGCGATGGACAATACTTTGAATAATTCATTTGTTACCATTTTTTTAGAATAAACGTTCAAAAATAGAAAAAAATCCCGCATTTTCAATTTGTACTCCTGATAATATTTTGTTTTAGTGATGGCTTTGGTCCTGGCAATCGAGCGGAACGAATGACGTAACTATATCTCACTCAGTTTTTGTTGAACGAGACGATATCCTAATTCTTCACATAATTTTGTAGTCATATAGTATTCTTGTTTGACTTTTTTTATTCATTTATATTCATTAAGATGAATATCGAGGGAATTCAGATTAATATGTGTATTTAACCGCAAATTGTAATGAGAATTCAGCCCCAGGTTGGGCGCCAATATGTTGCGAATTTTATCACCACACGGATTGTTGGGTTATCAGTCACTGATTCACAATACAACTAATTTGATAAACTTACTACAAATAAATTATAATACTATATATTATAATTTATTTGTAGTAAGTTTATCAAATTAGTTATATATAATATAAGTACTATAATTTATTTGACTTACTATGATGATTCTCATATATACAGTGAATATAATATCTTTCGATAATTTTTTTACTATAAAAATATATCGTTAACCTTGACCTTAACCTATATAATTCGTTCACAAAAATTTACAGGAAACTCAATTTATTTACACCGATTTTAGTTTAAAACAAACAATGTTTACATTTAATTTCGCACTATTTATTACATTAATTAAAGTCTTATAATTCAGTTAAGACAAATAGATAAAATTAATAATAAAATATTTAATTTAAGCAAATGAACATTTATGTCTTTTATTTTAAATGTGCTTGCCTCCTCGTGCTTTTTAGCGTAACTTTTTGTCCGCGAGGTTGCAGGTTGAAGGTTAGTCGCTTTTCCAATTTTTTAATCGGTTGTTCGGTATTGGTGGGTGGTGTTGAGCACAGTTTGGATTGTATGGTATCTTGTCCGATGCAACTGGAGTTTGCTCATGAGCCTCTATGAAGCATGGTTTCAATCGGTTTATTGAGACCGTCGACTCGTTGCCCTTGATCAGTACCGTAAAATACTTTTCGCTGCATCTGATCACTGCGGGAATGGTCACTCATATGGAAGTTGTAATGACTGACGAACTGCATCTGATCGTACTAACTGTAATTCACATTTATTCAGGTTGATTACTAATCCGGCGTTCTTTAAACGCTGAAAAACTATACAAAGATGCTTGAGGTGTTCTTCCATACTTGATGAGGCGATCAGAATTCTCGAAACACCGAGTGAGTTAGCCTTTGGAACATTTGGACCGCGTTACGTAACATAATTTTCATGCGCGGAAACCCGAACAATCCAAATGGAGTGATATTGTGATAATCGCCGTTTTCTCGATGTCCTTTTCATCGACGGGTACCTGGTGATAGACACGAACGAGGTCGATCTTTGAAAATATGGTACATGGTTCGAGTTGGTGTGTGAAATCCGTCACGAATGGAATTGTATATAACGGTCGGGTTTTGTTACCAAGTTTAGGGTTCTGTAGTCAACGCATAATCGCCAATTACCTCCTTTTTTCTTGGCTATGTGTAGAGGACTTGCCCAATCACCTTTAGAGGGTCGACAAACTCCTTGTGCTGTTCAATTTTCAGCTTGCCAGCGTTTAGACGTCGTACTGTTGCGTGACAGGATTGCTCCGTAGTCTTGATGCAACGAGTTACATTGTGCTTTACAGCGTTTAAGTTGGTCGACTGGCGGGTAATAGTTTTGAATTCCTGTAATAATTCTAATATCTCGGATTGTACCGAATCGTATTTGATCGTAGTAATGCTATATGATGGGATTTGAATAGATATACCTTGGACGTTGAGATTCGTGATAGGATCGATGAATTTTTTTTTTGTAACATCGACCAATAAACCGAAGTGTGCTAAAAAATCGGCGCTCGAAATGCATCGGTTGACTGCAGCCACAACGAACTTCCATATTAAGGGTCTGCGGAGACCTATGTTGAGTGTAATATTTCTGTATCCGTACGTATCGATGGTTGTCGAATTTGCTGCAAACAATTTAAATGCTGCGTGGTATGACGAAAACCTCGGCGCCTGTATCGGTTAAAAGTTGTGGTTTGTTTTGTGAATCGATAATGATTAGGCGGCTATTTGAATTATGGCTACCAAGACTTACCGCATGAAGTGAGGTGCCTATTCAGAGGGCATGGCATTATACATTTTCTGGCATGGCTGCCGTATTTGTGTTGATACCAACAATTTGGATGTTTCATGACCTGTTCCTTTGAATGCAAACTTCTGCGTTGGCGAAGGGAGTTAGCGAAATTAGCACTTTGAGATCGTCCACGAGTTAATTTGTCTCCAGATTCATCAGATGCTGATTTGAGCTACCAATTTGTTTGATTGTATTTCCTGTATTTCGTTTATCGAAGACTTATGTATGTTATATATACCGGCTGGTTTCTGCACGTCAATTATTTTTTCGGCAGGTTTGCTAATTTTTGTAGGTTTGAGTCGTCCATGCAGGATAAGATTTCCTGAGCGTGTGTTGGGAGTCGCTTTAGCCATAAATTTCGCAATACTGGCTCGGTTACTTGATTAATAGACAACGCTTCCATCTCTCGTAAAAGCTGCGATGGCTTTTTGTCGCCCAGGCAATTGCAGTCCGGACAGTAATCGATCGAGTTTAATTTCGCCGACTTGCATAAACGTTCAATAATTAATTTTTTTAAAGTTTCATATGTATTAACCTGGGTAGGTGCGAGGATTTGATCGCGTATGCATTTAACTGTGTGTGGATCGAGACTCGAGAGCTACGATGAGATGCTCCGAACTGTGCTTCCAACTGTGTGAACCAGATTTCTGGATCGTCACTATTGAATGGTGCGTATTTCACCGCCAATTTATATACTTGGGTCGTTCCGCCTGTCATGGTTCTTCATTTCCGGTTCGATTTCACCGTCATCCATTGTGAAACACGCCAGTAATAGAAATAGTTAAAACGCGGTGGGAGAATAAAACTGTGTATCTAAATGCTCGGGTTTTATTAACGAGTTAACGACAATAACGCGTTGTGGAAAATCATCCGGTATGATTATTACAACGATAGATAAACAAAAAACTGGACTAATGCCGCACACCACTAAATAAAATAAATAATAAAAGTTCACTTACCCTTGGCGCTGGCACACTGTTACACCAAATTAATTTATAATACAAGTTCTCCCTTGTTGCAGAAGCGGAAAGAAAAATGAAACTGAGGTGTGCAGTTGGGTATGGTGTGTTAAATCCCATGGTGTTTGCGTGTGTCGATTGTAATTTGTAGCACCATCATGGTACTGATTTATTCCCGATGAGTTTGACTTGTAAGCCGCTTATATTTGCTGGCATTATTGCTTGTGCTGATAATATACTCCGTTGATTGATAGTGTTATATCGAGATCCACCTTTACACACGTGTTTTGTGTTTTAGGTTATGTGATGCACGCTTGTGTGCGCATGGTTGAAAAACTTTATTTTACAATATAACGTATATAATTGCGTATCATCACGTATATAATCACACAAATAAATGTGATTCCCTCGTGGCTTTTAGCGTAACTTTTTGTCCCGAATGTTATATTTTTGACGTATCAGGAGGACCCAATATGTCGCGTAATTTTCGGTTCGTTATTGATTTTTACCAATGAACCGTAAATTGTAACTACAAAATTTTCGAATGTTAGTTATGGGGTCGCCACAATCTTACCACTAAGTTAATTGGGATGGAATACTTTTCCGTATTAGATCTGAAAGACAGATTCTATCAAATTCAATCCTATCTCATTGAAGGATTGGATACCGTACAAGTGCCGGAAACTGACGTATCATTTCCAGCCAATACATATAGGGGTGGTGACTACAAATATAGGGGTGAGCACTGCTGTCTCGACTTTGGCCGCTGTGAGGGGAACGTAGACATCGACGTGACGTAAATACTAATATGTACGTGCGTTGAATTTAGACTCCATTTTAGATCGTCACCACCGACTATACCCTGAGCAACAGCATCATCGATTACCACAGGTATAATAGGCCTATTATAAATAAAGTTTTGTTTCAACCAAATTGATTAACTTGTGTGTTGATTTTGTAAATAAAATTGGTAAAACTCAATAGGTCTTAGTTTAGTTTCTTTCACATCAGCAACCTTTCAGCACGATAGGTTAAAATACGCTTATTGCACTCACCGCTAGACAGAACCAAGAGATGCTTCGACTTTAAAAGTTTGTATACATCGCGTTACAACACACATATTAATGGTTATTATTACACTAAACACGGTTTATTCCACAATATGGTCGCCGACAAAAAAGGCGGTTGCAGCCGATATAAGATTATGTACATAGCTACAATTTTTTAGAGATAAATTTGTTCGAATAAATTATCTGAATGCGGACATTTTTGATTATTCAGCGGATACGGAAAACGTTGCTTCACATTGCTTCTTTCACATAATATTGTATAACAAACACCCTAAATAATTTTTTATATTACATTATTATGGTGATAAATATATTTTATTTTTAATGGTAGAATTTATTTTTTATTTTTTTTTTTAACTTTATATAATATAATAATATAATTATAATTAAATACTTTAATAATAATCGTATATATAATGAAATTACAAATTAAATTTACATTTCTATGTATTTTTTTTTTTTAAATTTAATTTAATTTTTTTTATTATTATTAATTTTTATAAATGTAACATTTTAAACTATGAAATATAATTTTTAGTTAGCTTAGAATATAATTAATATTATAATTAAATTAAGTTACAAAGGAACTGAAATAAATTTAAATAAAACAAATAATAATAATTTTGGTATAATTTTTTATGTTATTTTAAAGACAGAGACGAGAGAGAGATATATGTATGTTTATTATATAATTTGAACTTAAAGACATTATTTTTAATTTTTATTTTGTTGTTGTTCTGTACTGATAAATAAACTTTTCTGTAATTTGAAATGAGGTAAGTGTTGGCACTAAACGGTTAATTTTTATTACTATTTTATTTGTTGTAGGTTTTTGTGTAAAATCAAAACTTAATTTTATTGTTTTTTATATTTCTTTTAGTCTGACTATTCATTTTCTGGGGGGAGGGGCGATTGTATATTGATAATTTTTTGTTTTTTTAATTAAAATTAATTAATAATGTTAGGATAGCAATCGATAATTATTTATTATAATATATTTGATATGATATAGGCCATCTGGAGAAATAATATGTAAAAGTTCGATGTACATAGATTAGAGAATTTGGTGCTTTGACTAGAGATTTGATGAAACCGTATTTTAATTAGTAAGTAGCGTGTGAATATCTTTTAACGAGTGCTTGAACATTGATTTAGCGCGCGTGCGCATATAAATTAATGGATTGCTATCAACTAAGTAAATAATAATTATAATAATAGTAGATAAATGCTCAAAAATACCAACTTAATCTAAATATATAATTATTTTTTATTCTTTAATTAATTCATTTATATGTATAATATATAGTAACTATTTCGATTTTATATAATATTATTGGTATTAAGTTGTTTTTGTTGTATAATTGGCTAGCTACTTGTTGTATTTTTCACTATTTATTTGAATTATACATAATTTAAAACTCGAGAGATTAATTTTTTAATTTTATATGTATAAAAAAAATATTTAGTGTTTTTTTTTTATTTATTTTTATAAAAATATATTTCAAAATATATTTTTTTATTATTATGATTAATAATTTCCTCGGCATCGGATTATTAAAAAATTTTATAAAAACTTTTTAATAATTTTATTTTTATATTGGAACGGAGGATATAATTTTTGTATAAATTAATAAATTAATATTATTATTTATATGTTTAATGGGGATCGAAATATTATTTTATTTTATGAATTGGCAGTTATTTATTAAATATATATAAATGTTAAAATAAAATTAGCGATATACATATTTATATTTATAAAATATTTTATTTTTATCTGTTTTGTAGCACCATACAGTATATTTATATTTATTAAATTATTTTTATGATACATAATTGTGTATACTGCATATAATTTTTATTTATAAGCTTTAATTAATTTTTTTTTTGGTAGTTTAATCTGTACTAATTGTGATTCATATTTATTATTATTATTTTTTTATTAATTTATAAAGCTCAATCTGATTAGCCGCCAAATAATTAATTGCACACGCCATACATCATTCACTATGAGAGACACACCATAATAATTAATACATAATTAATTAGTTATAAATTAAACAATATATTTCTATCCCCAAATTTAATTTTAGCATTTTATATATTTTGCTACTTTTACTATTAATTTTTAATTCTTCTCAGAAATGTAATTAAAATAAAAACTAATTAGTTAAAATAAATAATTTAGCTAAATTTGAATTCCTTAAGATTAAAAATAATTATGTATTTAATTTTATAATTTATTTTTAAAGCCAAAACATATATGTAAATTATTATTTTTGTGTCATTTTTAATGACTTATATTTATTAATTTTTACTAAAAATGAATTAAATTAAACTAAAAATCTTTATTTAATTTATTCAAACAATTCCTTAATTTTAATAGATTTAAATTTTGTAATTAAAACTACCAAAAAAATTATTCTAGATGAATCTTAAAAGTATTTTAGTTTTTATGTCCACAATTCGTTGTTTCATTTATTTATTATTATTACTATAATAATTATTTTTAAGAAAAATTAATAAACTTTTAACGATAATGCCGGGGTGATTTTATTATTAAATTGGGCAGCCGGTTAAATTATAAAATAATATTATTGATTTAAATTCGTTTTTTTTTGGTAAAATATTTTGATTTATTAAAATTTTTATTTATTTAGCCACATGTTTGAACACTTTGAATTTAATAGTATTTATTTTATTAAATATATAAGTTTATTATTATTATATACAAACCCCAAATTAATAAATTAATAATTAAGTTACTTACTGTTACAAATAAAAAAATTATAAACCCCCCAAAAAAATTAATAAAATGAAAACAAAATAATATTTCTTTTAACATAATTTTTTTTTTAAATCTCAAAACATAAATACAATTCTTTCTAAAATTTTATTTATTTACTTGTGTAACAATTAAATATATATATATGTATATACATATACACATTATATATATGTGTATATATATATACATATATTTATTTTTATATGTACATATATTAAAATGAGAATAAAAAAATAAGTCTTTTTCTATTTTATTTTTTATTTAATTATTTAATTTAATATAAATAAGAAAATATTTTGTTTATATGATAATTGCATTATTATTGTTTTTTAGTGTTTAATAATTAAATAAAATAATAAAATTATAAGAAAAAAAATGTTTTATTTATTTAAATAAATCTGGAATGAATTTTCGTGCAAAAATTTCTCATTTTAATATTTATTTAATTTAATATTTTATCAATTCCTCATAATAATAATAAAATACATTTTTTTTTATTAAAATAATAATAGGATTATATATTCGTTTCAAAACAAACAAAAAGAAAAACAATACATTGAATAATTAACTAAAAATTAATTAATATTTTTTTTTACAATATTTAATAAAATAAATTGGAAACAAAAACAAAAAAAATAATAAAATATAAACTTAAAGCATTCAATTTAAAGCTAAAAAATTATAAATATAATTTTATATATCATACACACGTTGTTGTGACTTGATTGGGTTTACTTATTTTTTGAAAGTACATGGCCGTTTTCCCTTCTTTCTGCGATTACAGACACAATTTTTCCAAAATTACGAAAACAACTGATATAAAAAAACGTGGATGCAGGACAGGAACTTTTAACATTTTTAATGATTTTCTTGTTCAACTGAAATAAAAATCAACAGCTTGTTTATTTCACTTGATTGAGTATAGCTAACTAAATTTAAGTTTTCTTATTTCCGTATCAAGCATGAGAAGGTTAATCAATAGATAAACAAAGTGTGTTTCCTCTTGAATTTCCCTAAAATTGAGTTTCGGAAATCTTATAATGGCTGAACAGGTTTTAATTGGGTCAAAGAAACTACCTCGAAGTCTCGGATGGAGTTGAGCGTAAATTATAAATGCCAGCGTGCCATCTATAAGACGTGAAATATAAAAAGGTCCAGATCTTAAAAAACTAAAAATTAAAATTCATTAAATTAAGAGCTAGAACAAAACCGGTGCAAATTTGCAATGAAGTGAACCTGGCTACTTAGTTGTGACAAGTGTGTAAGTGACAAATTACATTGTTTTGTAACGTCGTACTAAAATTTTCTAGACGTTAGCACTAACTAAAACTAACTTATTATATTAAAACAAAACCATTATCACTAAAAATTGGAATTTTTCAGCGACTTGGTTTTGTACTAATAAAAATGTCATTTCATCAGGCTCCTCTAGAAAACGTGTACAGAGCAGTTTTTTCTAATGAATAATTGATAAACTTATGTGGAGTTCGATTGGGCAAAATAAATCAATCTACTGTCAAAAAAAAATGATTTAAATCATTATGCGCGTACGATTGGGCAGAATAAATCATTTATTTTTTGATTTAAATCAATTTTGACAAATCGAGATTTTTTGCAAGATTTACCAATCCCAACAAAAAACAAATGTCAATCAAAATTGTGACAGTTCAAGACGCCAAAAAATTCGTAATTTTTTATCAATCGTTAATTTTTACGAGTTCATTATTTATTAATAAATAAGTTGTGTTATTAAAATAATTTTTGTGACAAAATCTGTGTAATTTTGTGCATAATCAAATTAAAGATTTATTGACGGTTAGGTTAATATAACCTCAAAAAAATATTGACATATATTCACCAATACAACATTTTGATTGGGCATCAAAAACTTGATTTTTTAACAATCCCAATCGAACTCGACATTAGTTTAATCTGATAGTTTTTCCCACCCTTTTTTCCTGAAATTGTTTGTCCCTAAGAAATATTTAGAACGGATAACCTACTTTTCTTCACTTATTCTCGTTAAATATAGGTATTCGGTCATAATTAGCCAAAAATGTGTATTTCATTGCAAAATCAAAAGAAAACGCCTAAATATTTCCAAACAAATATGTACGAACCGAATCAAGTTTAACGGAGTGTATTTACCCCATTTATTTAAATTATTAATTAATTAAATTTTTTTTTTAATGGTTTGGTAACATTTCAATAAAGGAACGTGATGCGCGACTCTTTATGCAACATAAATTAATTAATTAATTAAAATTGATTCAATTCCCTTAAGTTTTGTAAAACCATTTTATCTTAAAAATTAATTTTTTTTTATAGCCCTTAATTAATTTATTTAATTAATGTATATTTATTTACGTTTTTTTTTTTACTAAATGGCAGTCTTGTGAATAAGGAATCCAAAATTGTTTTTTATTTTATATAGTTTTTGTTTGTCTATTTCTACTATGTATTTACTAATTAATTAATTTAATTTAATTAATTTAAAAATTATTTACCTTTTTTATTTATTTTATATTTTGGCATTTTTTGTGTGTGTTTTTTTAATATTGTTTGTTAAATCTTTGTTCTGGCAGTTTTCGTAATTTATTTATTTTTTTTTGATAATTATTAATTAATTAATTCGATTAAATTTAATTAATTAATTCGAATTAATTTGATTTTGTTGATTGTTTTGTTATTTTAACAAAATCAATTTGAGCATATGTGAAAGCAGATTGTTGTGAATTTGCTGATGATGAGCTGCTATTAGCACCACCTGTACAAACGATACTTGGGCTAGGACTAGCCGATGATGAGGATTCGCAACCACCTGGTGTTAGGGGATTTTTAACGGATAGACTGTCATCGCATGGCGGTAGGTCTAGGCTAGCATAGTGCAATTCGCGTTCGAGACTAACGGATGGCGGTCGTGATGTTATATGGGTATCGGTCAACGATGTGACAGACTCGGGTCGGGATGTTCCAATATCGCCAAGCGATTGTGGCCGAGGCGTAGTCGATGCAGACGAAGGACTTTGACTTTTACTGCCACATAATGTGCTCGAGGATGAAGAGGAACCGCATAATGTAGACGAAGAGGTTGAAGTGGATATAAAAGGTATTCTATCACTATTCGCCGAATTTGGTCGATTCAATGATGAGTTACTACTGCTATTCTTCGACGATATTTTCTCACTGTTTACGCTATTCGGGCGTGAGAGAGCCCTTTTCTTATTCTCATTCCGGACCTGCAGTATTTCATATCCGCTTACACCTTGTTGATCACTCTCAAGTTCCCGCTTTTCCGACAGTTGCCTGTTTAATAGTGAAGATACGTCACTAGTTAACTTTGTAATAATCGGCCTCTCATCCGCATTCGATGATATTGGTTTGAAACCGCCAAATGACGGCATTCGCTCTTGATTATTATTTACAGTTACCAATACGGATTTTTTCATCGTGACTTGATAATTCGGTACACTAGTTTGAGTTTTAATTTTCCTCGGGTCGACAAATGTGTAATCGCCTGAATCGTCATCGAACTGCGGGGTTGTAACCGGCGATACCGCTTTAAGTGGTGTACTGCTTATTCCAGTGGCAGGCAAAACATTTACGTAATCTGGACCCTCAACTATCGTAGTGGTAATTTTTTTTTTATCGATAGTCATAGTTGCGTAATTTGAACTTAAATCATCGACCTGCGTAGGTGTTTGATTTTTGGAAGCTAACTCATTCGACTTCATATAATCCTGTTCATCCTCTTCCGATAATCGTATCGTTCCAGTTGTGCCATCCACAAAGCATTTACGATCGAGTGGATCAACATTTTTCATTGGGCTACTCGGACTAAACGGAAATATTGCCGCCTGTGATCCAGAAGGAGTTACAATTCCACTGTCCTTCGAATCACATCGAACCCGTGTAGTTTTCCCCGGACTTGTATTCGTCGCATTACTGTTCGCAAATGTTGAATAAATTTGACCCGATGGTCGGATGGTGATGGGCTGAGATGAGGCCAGTCGACTAAATCCAACGTTCATATAATTTTGCGTTGGTTTTTCATTTGCCGTGCTAGTATTCGTTCGGCTCTCCTTACCCCAACCCATTTCCATGTAGCCTTCGGGTGCACTAACCGTTTTCGGGAGTTCACTCGATTTCATATCCATGTCACCTGGTTTCATATTTAGGTACTCGTCCGATATAGTTTTAGGTGACGAGGCCGATAGGCTTTTCTCTTCGGCGTGAATTTTATCCAGCGAGCGTGATGACATTTCGGCATAATTCGATTTATTTAACGACTGCGATGAAAATAATGTGGCGGTCAGAGGAACTGTTTTTGGAGAATTCATCGATTTGATCGGGGAACTCGATAGACTAGGTGACTTGCTTAATGTAGAGACGCCAATGGGTCGCATATTTAGATAAGCATGGTCATTATTTTTCTGAGCGATGGCGACGGGGTCTGAGGTATGCATTTGTGGACGCATTTCTACGTATCCCGAAAAATTATTACCCATTTTCGGCGATATATTTAAATGTGGTCGATCAAAACGTCGCATCGACGAATTTGGTACAGGAACTGGTAGTGATGAGGTCGGTGTATTTAGTTTGTGTAAATTGGAGCTTCGATTATCGGAAAAGTCGATTTCCATTAGATCATCAACGTCGATAGGCATGGCCGGTGCCATAAATATTTGGGCGTTTGAAATTGGAGTCGAGCAACTTTCATCCTTCTTAGAGTAATCGATTTCCATTAAGTCGTCCATTGGATCGATCAAGCTGTTACCCGACTTCATAGTTAGTATCGGGGCGCTAGATGATTTTTTACCACGTGTCACATTTTGTGTGTTTTCCGGAGTATTCGCAATTGTTGTCTGGGATGGTGTTAAAATGCCACGATATAAATCGGACCGTGGCACCTTGGCCCGCGAACCTACTGAAAATGCCCGGACACGACTATTCTGATACTCTGTAGTAAGAATTTCGACCCGGAATTTACGTTTGTTATGTTCCAGTTTGCTGCCAACGGAATAAGCACGTATTGGCCGTTCAGTTATAGAACTTTGGTCTTCGTCGTCTGGGGTAAATCGAGCGGTTACTTTGTCCAAGTGATATTCAGCGAATCGCATATCGGTCGAAGGAGTTCCAGAAGTTATGCTGCAGCTAGATGCAGCTGAACTCATGCTATTGCTCGGGTGATGGTGATAGTTTCGATGTGGTGGTTGATCCATATCCACATAATCATCGGGTTGTGGCGGAAGCATTGGAACATAACCATCGATAGGGTCCTCGGCTATACTAGAAGCACGACTATGTGCCCCAGAGCTCCCGGTATAAATTCTGGAATGAAAATTATGTGGAACAAATTATATTATGATATAGGTAATTTAAAATATTACAAAATATTTACCCTCTCGAATAGTCGATTCCAGGTGATCCGGGTAACATACTCATGTAAGCATTTGTTGGATCGCCCGGCGAGGTGCTGCACGGACTGTACATATCCATGTAGTTATTACCCTCGATCGAACCAATTCTTGGTGCTGGACTCCCTTTACGTTGTCCGTATGACTGATTTTGCGATATTGGCAACACCAGCGATTTACTCCCTTTGTCATAATGTAACGGTCGCTCATTATATATTATGTCATCGGGATTCTCTTCCATTATTACTGTGGCTCCTGAAATTTGTCCAAAACCGCCTCGGGTCATTTTTTCATCGCCGGATATCATCGAATGTATCATACCATCTGTTTCGTCAATACTAAATGATGATCCATCACTTTCGGAACATGTACCTGAAGGACTGAGAGGAGAAGAATTAACTTGGGGTGGGCTATGGTTAAGACGATTTATATACATTGAATGTGGTCGATTTGAATGAATTGTCCGCGGTGGTGGCATTGCACTTTGAATACTTTGATTACTACTTTCGCTCGCCGTACGGTTACGGGTTGGTAAACTGTCACATCGTTCACGGCCCATTGTACCTGAAAAGACGATAAACAAAATTATTTTATAATTTAGTTATGGAAAAAATAAATATATTGTATAATAAAAATAAAATGATTTATTTATTTTATTGCAAGCAAAATACTAAAGACAAAATATCGTGTACGACACATGTTAAATGGTAAAAAAATGTTAGCTGTAAAATTATAAGCGATTCTGTAGTTGTAAAATTTAAAATTTAGTGGGATTCGCATGTTTTCTTAAATTAAATATTACACGGCAGTTACCAATGTTATCGACGATCGTTTTTCTTTTAAAGCATCGTATTATTTTTGTGGATGGAGACTTGGAGAACTAAACCTAAGTAGGTATGGTTAAAATGATTGTCTGCACGTTACACAAAATATGTATATAAGACTGAAGGTCATCAGAATACAACTGCTTAATCGGCAACAACAAAACCATTTTGATACCACTCTATCTTAGTTTGGTTGGCTGGTTTTGGCGTAGTTTCATACTCAAGTTTGCATCGAAATCGGTTGATTATCTAATGAACGGTTCATTACCTTGTCATTAGCTTCCAAAACTGCTAAATTTTATTTTAGCTGTGGTTTTGTTACTTTAATTTGGTGATTGGAATATTCTCTCGAAGACATCTCAAGCATGGATTTTGGTCGTAAAATGAGACGTGAGATTTTCTCGTACGTCGATTAAATTTACAACACAATGTATCACCAAAATCTTTGCTTTGATTTGGAGAAAAGATGTTTAGTGGCGATACGCATTATTAGGGGTTTGAATAGAGTTGGCCAACTTATATTATTTTAGGCTCGCTGTTTCTGTCGATCTCTTTATTTTTCGTTAAGTTTTGTTTTTGTTATTGCAATAATGGTATTCTGCAGCTCTTGTTACTATTATTACCGATGGTAATGCTTCACTTAAAACTGTTGGGGTTGTTTGTGTTGTTATGTAGTAGTATTTTGTAAATTTTTGAATCGAAAAAATGAAAAAGGAAAAAAAAAAAATAATAAATCGTAACCTACAAGATTACGTCAATAAGTTGGTTTGTACCCGGCTTACGAATATTTTCTTGGAAGATCAACTACTCACTAAAGAATTTTACCAAAAATAACATCTCTTGAAATAAACATTAAAATCTGTTCACACAATTTTTCTAAGTATTTTATTTACCAATAAAGATTTCGGTTAAATAAAATAGCCAAACACGCAATTTTGTTTACATCAAGAATTTCTAATGAATGTTTGTTTTTTAAACTATAAATGTCAAAACACAATTTACCTATTGGAAATAACAGTCTAATGACGTCACTTCTATGAAAACTTAACTGTTTCAGTTTCAACGCAACCGTCAACGTGAGCACTCAGAACAATATACACACAAATAAAATTACATACATGTGAAAATGATATTAGATTCTGGTGCCACTGATCACATTTCTGTCGCTAAAAACGCAACGTGTCAATACATGCAAAGAAAAAGGGCGTCGTCGCTTGTAGTTTGCTAGCGAATGGTTCACGAACGCGTACATTGAAAGATGTGTTATTTATTGAAGATTTGAAATTTAATTTGTTGTCAATTCGGCAGTCAATTGAGAGAATTTATATGTTGCTCGATAATTTTAGTTTGCGGCGTTCAAATGTTCCGTGCCCCTCAGCAGCTGCGCTGAAATTCTGTTTAAATCGTGGGATTCAACAAACTTACACAGTGCCATACAATCCAGATCAAACTGGTATCGCTTGAACGATACTATCGTACATTGATGGAAAAGGCCCGACCAATGACAATAGCAACAAAAATCGACAAGAAATTTTGAAACGAAGCGTTGCTGACGGCAAATTATTTAACAAATAGAAGTCCAACGAGTGCTCTCAAAGACGATCGAATCCAGTTTACACCTGCTTAACTTTGGTGTGGCAAAGAGCTACATACCAAAAGAACAACGCAAAAAATGATGGATTACGCACCAAATGGTTATCGACTTTGGCATCTCATGAAGCGGACAATCGTGATAGCTCACAATGTGACACACGTTGAAAATGATTTGTTGGAAATTAACACGAAAATTGTCGATGTTTCAAATGATGAAATCGACGAAAGATCAAAAATAATAGTAATGTCGTCAGAACAATACATGCAAAATGATCCAAGTGTTTGTTTAAAGCGAAACAGAGAGCAGCTATTGGAGTAAATGGAAAATTTCCATTGAAACTCGATACATTGAAAAAAAAAAAAAAAAAAAAAAAAAAAAAATACTTTCTGGTATACCACCAGAACGTAAGGCGGTTTGATACAAATGGGTTTTCAAAATTAAGCGATTTGTTACAAATCAATGTATTGAAATTGGCATTGTCAAATAAATTTGAAAAGACCGATTTGGATGAAGTTAAGAATTAATTTTGGGTTTGACTTCGAACGCGCCAAATGTTCTCAGCAAACGCAACATGATGATTGCATAACAGTATTAACGCCGATGCAAGTTGGATTAAAGCTAAATTAGGGCACATATTGTGAATAGACCGGGTGTTTTATGTATGTCACACTAACAATACGACCAGATTTGGCAGCAGCGATAAATGTCCTTTTCAAAATAGATAATTCAATCGATCAACACTTATGTAATATATGCAATTGGCCGACATAATGACAAAGGGATTGGCAGCAAAAATTTCTGAAAACTTCGAGGTGGGCTGTTGGAAATAACTATCAAATGATGTCACTTCGTCAATCTCATTTTTGATCTCTATCAACTCATTACCGTAAAATGGGGTGAATAGAAACACTTTTAAGTTTACAAGCATGTACGATATTTGTTTTTTCTTAAATATCGTGAAATATGGGTCTTGGTGTATTCTTTCCTTTTCAAACTACTTTGATCTATTAGAAATTAATATGGCGCAACTCTCGCCAAAATAAAAGTTAGAACCATAATAACAAAATTGAACTCACACGAGTTTTCAAATCACGGCGACTAGTCGGTGAGATGAGAACCATAGAGCATATGAAAAATCCAAAATTTAACATTTTAATAGTTTAAATTTGAAAACTTAAATTTTACGAGCATATTTCCTAACAATAATCGTTAAGTTTTGGA
This sequence comes from Tipula helvola, assembly GCA_963556165.1. NCBI lineage: Eukaryota > Metazoa > Arthropoda > Insecta > Diptera > Tipulidae > Tipula > Tipula helvola. Next base: position 80,483,349 of record OY744482.1, on the reverse strand, counting down.
AATTAATGATAAAAAACAAAAATTTTTGAGGTCCACCAAGAAATTAATTTTTAATTGTATAATTTTGATTCGGAATTTTAAAATTTTTTTTTAAATTTTTAATTTTGAATCTAGAACTTTCAATTCAGTCAAGTTTATAAAATTCATTTAAAGATTTCAATTTCCTGAAGAATTCTTCGAAAAATGCGGAAATATAATTAGTATTTTGTAATTTTGGAATCCTTGCAGACTTTCTGTAATTTATAAGTTTTACTTATTTAATTTTTAACTTTTGTATTTGGAATTCTTAATTTGAACTGTATGCGAGTTTTAACACTAAACCTACCATGACCGCCGAATTTCGATTAGAATTTCCAATATTGAACGTAATTTTACCGCCTTAAACTTCACGACTTTTCCAATAATATACGCACAATAAATTTTTCAATATTCACTTGTTTTTTTCATTAATTGGTTTCTATGAAATGTGTGTAGACTATCTTACCTGCCACAACGGGTCATTTGACCTGTCACGGTAGGAATAGGTATCTATATATGAAGTGTCGGTAGGTTTTGTGTTAAAATCTACAATTTTTGACAAATATTTCTTCTGTCAGTATCAAGTTTTTGTTAGATTTAGAATTTTAATATTATCGGGGGTACAAATAAGTTTTAAGGGATTTACAAAAGATAACTAGTATTAAATCGCATCGGACCATTTTGTAACTATATTCATGTTAGAGCGTCATCATATTCCTCTCTAAAAATCAGGATATGGCATTTCGCAGAAGTGTAAACAACATATTTTTTTGTGTGCTCTAACCATGTCAACCATTGTGCCAATGAAACACAATTTGCGGGAAGCGCTGCTTTTCTGTTTTAATTTGAAGAAAAGTGCAGCTGATGGACATAGATTTCTGCGTGAAGCGTATGGAGAACATGCTCCATCAATAAAAACATGTGAATACTGTTTCCGGCATTTTAAAAGTGGCGATTTTGACACCGCAGTGACAAAGAACGCGAAGGGAGGCTAGTAAGGTTTGAAGACGCTGAGTTGAAGGCGTTATTGGACCAAGGTTCATGCCAAACTCAAGAGGAATTCGCTGAAACTGTGGTGCAAAAACGAGGAAATTGGGTTTCGTATTAACTTAAGCACGTGGGGGTAAGCTCGGTCATGCATCAATTTCAATGGCCAAACCGGATATTCATGGAAAGAAGCTAATGCTGTGCATCTGGTGAGATCAGTTCGGAGTGATCTACTATGAGCTACTCCAGCCTAACGAAAACATCACTGGAGAACGTTATCAACAACATTGATGCAATTAAGCCGAGCATTGAAGCTCAAATGCCCACAATATGCCAAAATATAAGGAAACTTTGGAGGTGCTTCAATTATGTGATGTTCTACCCCATCCGCCGTATTCATCGGATATTGCTCCTTCCGACTACCACTTGTTTCGGTTGCTGATTCGTGGCCTGGCCGAGAAGCACTTCTCTGCTTACGAAGAAGCCGAAAATTGGATCGATTCTAGAACCAACTCAAAAGATGAGGAATTTTTTCGATGCGGAATCCGTATACTGCCTGAAAGATGGGAAAAAGTCGTAGCTAACGATGGGCAATACTTTAATAAAATACATTATACCAATTTTTCTGAATAAAGCTTCGAAGTTATAAAAAAATCTCAAAACGTATTTGTACCCCTAATACGATTAAAGCTAAAAATGTATAATTTGATAATAATGTACGAAAATATGCAAATGGCTAAAAGAATTCTACGACAGGATATTCAATTTTACTTAATTTTGTTTAATTTTCAAGTTAATTGGTGAATCTATTTTTATAAATTTTGAAAACATGTAAAATTACCCTCTTGTATAACGTTGACTTTTCAAGGTTTCTTTCTCACTGAAAAGTATGTAATTACTTCTACACTTATCAAGGTACGAAGGTTCCTCTTTTATTGAATTGGCTAGTCAACTGATGTCTTCAATGGCGTTTTTAGTTTAGAAGGTTTTTTATTATGTATTTGAAAGGCTCGAATTACACTTAAGTTCAGTTTTAGAACAATTTGTTAGTACCACGACTAAAAGATGGTGTGATTTAAGTTAAAAATATTCAAAACATTTTTTACTTTTAATCTATTTAACTTAATTTTTCCATTTTAGCAATAAATTTGGCATATAATTTAATTTTATGACCATAAAATAAATTTTGTTGGCCTTTTAATCATTGTTGCCAGGAAAGCTCGCGTTTTAGTTAAAAAAAATTATGAAAATATTAACACTTCTTAAACTCTCGTGTGGAGCTGCTAGTCTCCCATCGGGCGCGTCCCCAGGTGGCGGATAGGGGGAAACCCTAACCGACTTGTCGGAGGGTAAATGGGAAATAAAATACCATTCGTGGACCAAAACTAGCTAGGGGTGGTTCCCTGAATATAATAACCAATATGGGGGACTCTAATGGAGAAAACCTTACGGCGCAGGGAAACGGATACCCAGTGCCGGCGACTTTGAGGGGTGAGCAAACGGGCTCCCAGTCGTCGTTATCCAATGACCGCAATACTTCAGAGGTGATAAGTTCTGTAAATCCATTTGGAAGAAGTTCCATAGTGCCACGATCACCAGCAAGACTCTATGCAATGCATAAGTCCGAGAAAGTTATTACCCCAAGTGGTACTCCAGTCAGTCGACTGGACAATACATCCGGGGGGGATCCATCCTCTTCGAAGGCTGGCCCTATGGATTTTGAGGAGGGCCAAACACTCCATGAAAGAAGTGATGCCAGCGGAAATTTTACAATGCGAGCAGTAAAATTCAGTGAAAGAACTGTTGACCTAGAAAAGGAAAATATGGATCTCTTTGAGAGGCTACAGAAGATGGAGCAATCATTTGCCAAGCTAAGGGAAGAAATTGAGTATCTAAAGCGAGAAAATGAACTTCTAAAAATGAATCGGGATGCTAAAGAACAAAGCGAATTAGAGAGTATTGAACCAAAGAAAGTCAACTATCTCACTGATGAGGATGAATTAGAAAGGGAGACGAACTGGATCCTAAAGAAGAAAAAAAAACTTTCCAGGAAGGGTAAGAAAAGAAAAGCTGAATCGTCACCTGAGGTTGAACAACTAAATGTTAGTGGAACTACAAGTACCGAACCGGAAGTTGTCCAACCTGAGGCCAATCAACCGAAAGGTAGTAAATCTACCAAGAACATTGCACCAAAACTGGTGCAACCGAAAGAAATATAATAAGTGGGCAAATTAATCGAACACCGGAGAACAAAACAATTCTTAACAATTTATGTAACAGCCTCAAATCCCTTCTTAAAGAAGTTAAAAATGAATCAATCAACAGATATCTAGTTAGCCTAACTGATGAAAAAAATTCTGATTACTCACTGTGGAAGGCGACGAAGGGACTCACTCAAAAGACCCAAAATGCAAGTGCCTCCACTTAAAAAGGATGATGGAACCTGGGCAAGAGGCCACAAAGAGAAGGCTGATCTATTTGCGGAGTATCTCCAGGAAACCTTCCAACCACTACCAAGACAAACTGCCAATGAAAATATAATATCTATTCACAAGCTGGATGAGTTTGAAATACGGCCAGTAACTCTCAGAGAATTAAAAGAAGAAGTGAAAAGTAACATGAATGTTAAAAAAGCCCCAGGGTATGATTTGATTACTTGCCAAATTATCAAAGCTCTACCTAACAAAGGATTTCGTAAGCTACTACACATAATCAATGCGAGCTTTCGGTTAAAATATGTTCCGAATCAATGGAAAGTAGCAGAAGTAATCATGATACCAAAACCTGATAAACCACCTAACGATAAAAAATCATACAGGCCAATTTCTCTGCTGCCAATCATGTCAAAACTCTTTGAAAAATTATTACTAAAGAGACTTAAACCAATAATTGAGGACCGACAACTAATTCCTCCACATCAATTTGGATTCAGAGAAAAGCATTCTACAATTGAACAGGTCCATAGAATCACCAACATAATTGAAAGAACGTTAGAACGTAAAAAAGTATGCTCAAGCATATTCCTGGACGTCGCGCAAGCATTCGATAAAGTCTGGCACAGTGGTCTGGAATACAAGCTGCATAGAGATCTACCGAGCCAATTCTATGCCATACTAAGATCTTATTTATCCAATAGACACTTTCGAGTGAAATATGAGGATGAATACTCTGAGCTAAAGAAAATCTCTGCCGGTGTCCCGCAGGGGAGTGTCTTAGGACCAATCCTGTATTTACTATATACAAGGGACATACCAACCACAAATGAAGGAACCATAGCCACCTTTGCAGATGACACAGCAATTATGGCAGTTGGAAATAATGTCGCTGATGCAACGAGCAAACTCCAGAGGATGACCAATGCGGTTTGTAACTGGACAAAGCGTTGGCGAATCAAACTTAATGAGACAAAATCCACGCATATTAACTTTACTTATCAAAAGGCTTACCACCTACCTATAGAAATTAACTCGCGACACGTGCCATATGCAAATACAGCTAAATACCTTGGCATGACCCTCGATGCCAAGCTTAAGTGGAGAGAGCATGTCAAAAAGAAAAAAGAAGAACTTAACATAAAGTTCAGAAAAATGTATTGGCTCATAGGTAGAGGCTCTGAGCTTACAATTCACAATAAGCTGCTGCTATATCGGCAAATTTTGAAGCCGATATGGACCTACGGTATACAACTCTGGGGATGTACCAAGCAAACAAACGCCAAAATGATACAGACGTTTCAAAACAAGGTTCTTCGTAGCATCGTCAATGCTCCGTGGTACGCAAGAAATGAAAACCTTCACAGGGACCTACGGATGGAATACATCAAAGGGGAAATAAAAATGCATGCCGCAAAACACGAAATAAGGCTCCAGGAACATGGAAACCCCTATATTCGCCATATGATAGATAACCCTGTCGTTGAAAGAAGACTCCAAAGAACGAGGCCACTTGACCTAGTGAACTTACCAAACTAAAATTAGTAAATAGGTTTAATTGATTATGGGGCTAACCAGTGGGTTACACCCCAACAAACGTGAATTTTACTAGATATATAAAAATTTGTATTTGAAAGAAAAATTGCTAGATGAGCGCAGTCTCAGTCGTAATAAAATAAAATGAAAAAAAAAAAAAAAAAAAAACTTCTTAAACTAGAGTTTTACTAAAACTTACATATTTAAATTAGAGTCTGACTTTTGCATAAATTTACAATATTTAAGTTCCTGTATTACCTAATTAAATTATATTAGAATTGCAATAGACGGTATGTAAAACCAAAATGTTTTTGCTTTGTTATCTAAATAAAAATTCGAAATTTCGGATGTATAATTGTGGTGAATTTTCGAAGGACATTTGTTCGATAGCTTAAAAACCGCTTAAAATACAGTTATGTCCATTCATTTGGAATTTTATTGTTACATATTCACAAAAATTTAGTATGAGAGACCTCTTATACTTTTTTAGACCATACCCACTTCACGAGCCCAAATTTAAAATTTTTAGGTTACACATATTCTGTAGAGAATAATTTTGTGTTTATTGCCTTCGACCATCAACCAATTTCCTAAGATTTCACCAGCTAACTTTGCGACGACAGTCTTAGCTAGTTCGTGTTCGAATTACGCTAACTAAATTTAGCCACCAGGCTTTAAAGCTTTTACCATTTGTTCCTTTTTAATAAATCACATAGGCGGCTATGGTCAAGTGAATTATTATTTGTTTTTGATATCAATATAATTTTAGAGATATAGAGCACGATTATTTAAGTTAAATATGGGTAATGCATTGCGATTGTGAAGAGATATTTAGCACAACAGAGGTGCTTTTATATTTTTAAAATTTTGACCGTCAATAATTAATTGTTTTTTTTTTTTTGTAAATTGGACCATATTTTAACAAAACTAAAAAAACACCTCTGTTGAGATAATTCCTCTTCACAGCCGCAATGCATCGCGATTATTAACTTAAATACTCGTACTTATTATACCGATAAAAAAAAAAAAAAAATCACTTGACCATAACCATCTCTGATTGTATTAAAAAGGCGAGAATGCTCAAACAATATAATTTCCATATTCAAAACATAAAAATGTTATGATTATTTTGTCAATTAACATAATTATTTATTATGCATACATATAGTATGGGTTCTATGTACAATAAATCAAAAAGAGTGAGTTCCTCTTTATAAAATATAAATACGAGTACATAAGTTTACATAAATCAAACCAAAAAAAAAAAAAATTATGTGTGTTCAAGTATTTATGCGTTTGAATAATAAAAAATAAATTATAAATCAAATCATGGTTAAATGATTTCGAAAGTTCTAGTTAATTATGTATATTAATGACAAAAAAAAACTAGGAATACCCTTTTGTGCGTTCAAGCATGACCCTACTAAACTCGATTTGCTTTTATTTATTAACCATATATCAATCAATCAATTAATTTCTAAATTATCGAAATGATCAAAGGATTTTTTTTTTGCAACTACATTCTATATAGGTAGGTAATCGCATTTAATATTTAACAACTTGTTTTTATCTACAGCTTTTTTTTTTTTTAAATTATACACATAATTTTTGCAATAAATAATATATAATTACTGCATTATTTTTTGTACATAATAAAAAGCTTATTATGTTTCTGTTTTTTTACTTAAAGTAAAATTTTTTTTTATATTTACATTTTTGTATTTTGTAAATAGAAAATATATTGTATAAAACAAAAAATATAATTCTTGTATAATTTTTAATGTAAGCTGGTTAAATGTGATAAATTATACAGAGAAACTAAAAAATTAATATAAATTGAATAATAATGGGAGTTTGGAATATTTCTTGTTATTTATTATATTTGTGTTGATAAAATAATAATAATAATAATCAGTAAGTAGCGTTGTTACTTTTTATTTATTTTATATTTATTTATGTATATAATATGTACTTGCACTAATTAATGTCATGTCGAAAAAAAAAAAAATTCCATACATAACAAAGTAATTTATTTAGTTTAAATTCCAACTTGATTCTAAATCGATTGCAACAAAGTTGGGTGTGAATGACAAATCAATTCACAAAATAAGCGAACATAATAAAAAAACTATAATGATATAAATTAATTATTTGATGTGGCTTCATCGCATTATCAGATTTATTTTTCATTCTCGAAAGGATTGTGTCAATGTTTTGATTTAGTTAGACACATTCTCAATAAACATGATTTTAATTCGATTTGTCGTAAATTTTTATTTTTTAACTTAGTTAGGATTAATAAAATTATTTCATAAGTAAAATAATCGTTTGAAATTTTATACGATTTTGTGGTAAACAGAAAAAAAATCTAAAGTTTCAATTTTAAATATTAAAGCATTATGTCAAAATATAAATGAGATATGTCACACATCAGTCACTTGCTTTAGAATTGGTCGTATTTTATTTTTTTAAATTTAACCCTTTCGAACATGTGGGTAACTGCAGCAGTTCCTTTCCAATAGTAAACACACTGAAGAAATTTGTGCTTATCATAAAAATATAAATTTCGAATATTTTCATAAATAAACCAAGGAAATATGAAAATTTATCAATACATTTTGAATCGTCCACGACACCTTGCGTGTTCAATAAATTAAGATTAACGGCAGAAGGCAAACTTTCGAATTTAGGCTTGAAACTTCTCACACTGTTAGAATCGAATTTGAGCTAATTGGTCCTCATTGGAAAAAATTATAGTGCTATACCCGGAGCCGAGAAAATGGGAAAATAAATTTCATATTTCATCTGAAAGATGGAAAAAATGAAAAACGAAACCGTATTTTCAGCGGAAACCGGAAAAGTTTAATCAATTGACTTTATCTTTTCCATTAGTGAATACTATGAAGTAATTTATGCTTATCACGAAAATATAAATTTCGAATATCTTCATTGATAAAACAATGAAAAATGAAAATCTATCAATATCCCTTAATGACACTATATCGAAGAACGATAGGCCTGCATTTATAGTCGTTATTATTGCTATTATTATAGCAACGATTTTCGAAAATCATTTCAAAATCAAGTCAAAAATTCGATATGAATTTGGAATTTAACTTGGTGATTTCGATACTTTGTAAGTATTTATGTTTAGTGATGGATTTTGATCACTATAAACGTTGTTACATTCTTATAGTGAGGTTTATAAAAACGAAAACTGTTACTGTATCATTAGTTATAGTTGTAGTAACGATAAATTCGGGCCATAGTATTATACGTTCAATAATTTCCGAATTGAACAAAAAAATTATTGATTTTAACTATTTCTGACATAAAATGTTTTAGAGAGCAATAAACATGTTGTGTCATTCAAAATACCGACCAGAATGAATTTAAACTAACCAATCAATTGGCACAATGATTAAAACGGCTATATTTGGATCGGAAGCTACCGGGTTCGAATACCACAGGGGAGGGATTTCAAAAGTATTATACCTGATATAACATTTGTGACTCTTTGTTGATATGCCGAATTCTTGGTCTGAAACATTTTTCATGTCAATACTAAACGCTATTATGGAACGTTTTATTGTGTGGATGGTGTAAAAAGCTTTGGCTGTTGCATAGGACTTTAAAACTATACTGCGGACAGATGCGAAATTAATGAAATATATGAAAATGAATCTTCTACAACCGTTAAATCGAATTGTTCTAATTAGCGCTTATTGGAAAATGCTAGTCGAAAAAAAGGGGAAAAAATCATGATTTGCCTGGATGATGGTAAATATTTTCAAAACGAACCTATCTTTTAGCGTAAACCTGAAAAATGTAACCAATAATCTTAATTTTCAAAAAATATTAATTTTCCTTTATTACATTGAAAACATTTGTGTTTTTCACCATAATTATTTACGCAAGAAGGGCGGTAAATGAGTTGTTAAGGAACCGAGTTCACAATTTCGAAACAATAGGCGTGAGGCGTAACGATCATTTAACGAACGTGTAACGTACAATTTTTATTTCGTACACCATACGTGGCAATAATTTTATTTTTTAGTTTAAGCTCGCTGCACGAGAAGGATTATTTTTATCCAAAGATTATTTTTCAATAGAGTTCAAATTTCCTTGAAAATTAATTTTTTTATTTAATTTCATATACGAAAAGGCGAATTTTTTTTCACTAACATATGAGAGAAATGTCATAAATAAGCAAATATTTCAATAATGGGCAAAAATTGTGGTGTTGTTATGTTGGCCGTCTGCAAGCTTATTTGCCCAATGTTGAATAAATTTTAACTCGCGAGGAGAAATCTTGAAGGGGAAATTTATATTTTTTTTATCAATACAGTGATTTCATTTGGTGCAATGTTGGGATAAAATAATCTCAGAAATAATCTCGCCCGTGCAGTCGGCTTTAAAGACAAACCATAAACCTCAGTTCAAATTTAAAGAAAATCAATGCAAATGGTTTTAAAATTATCAAGTTACTCTATGGACTGATTTTCTTTAAATTCGAACTTATATTTTAAGTAAATTAAAGGCGCAGGACAAAAAAATGAAACATTAAAAGTACAATCCTAAGAATATCAAAACCGTTAGGTAGGCCACTTTTCCATTTTTATTCGTCAGAATGATTTAAAGCTGAATTACATTCAAACTTTTCGCTCTATTCCAAAAGAATAGAAACACGAAGAAAAGTCCAAATACATTTTATCCATAAATAAAAATGAGACGGGCCAACTCAAAATTTCATTTTTCCCTTTCAAAATATTTCTAAGGCCGTGTGTGAATTAGTTAAAAACCAGTTAAAAATTAAAATTTTGGCATAAAAGTTAAAATAAAAAAATTTACTCACCACAAAAAATAAATAAAAAATGTATCATGGTAGGGACCGTATATAAAATTTAACAAGCGAGTTAAAAAAACATAACCTCGTTTTTTAATATTTGTTCATTTGATACATAAGCACGACGTATTTCTTTCTGTTTCTTCTTAAAACAGCTTCATTTTTGATAAATTACGCATTTTATAAATTAATAAAATAGATAACAAAATAGGAAAATGATGATTATAAACGCGCTTCATCTAGGTAGTTGATTAGTTGCCAAAATTTTAATTTTTAACTAATTCATACAGCAATATTAAATTTAGTAGTTAAAAATATTTCACTACGATAATTTGATTTCCACCAAATTTTTAACCAAATATTTTTAACATATTCACACACGGCCTAACTATGATTGTATAAATAAAGGTTGAGCAACTTTTACGAAAAAAGATAAACCAGTCCATCTTTTTCAGATTTTTCCATTCTTTTTCACCAAAAAAAAATTGTGTGTTGCAGTAAATAGTATTGAGTAATACTTTTTGAGTACTCATTCTTATTTTAATACAAGGAAATCATATAAAAATGCATTTTTTGTCGTACATTAAATGTAAATCAGCCATTAGTTCATTGGTTAACCTTTTTTGGTTTCCGCTAAAAATCAGGTTTCGTTTTTCATTTGTTACCATCTTTCAGGCGAAATATGAAATTTATTTTCCCATTTTCTCGGCTCCTGGACTACATAGCACTAATTTTTTCCGATGAGGGCTGATTGGCTCAAATCTGGTTCTAACGGTATAAGAAGTTTCAAGCTTTAATTCGAAAGTTTGCCTTCTGCCGTTAATCGTCATTTATTAAACACGCAAGGTGTCTTTGATGATTCAAAATGTATTGATAAATTTTCATATTTCCTTGGTTTATTCATGAAAATATTCGACATTTATATTTTTGTGATAAGCACAAATTTCTTTAATGTGTGTAAAATATTTTATGTCGGAAATAGGTTAAACCAATTATTTTTGTTGTGCAATTTAAAAATTATTGAACGCAAAATGTGTCTTGGATGGTTCCGTATAGTATCACTTAGGGGTATGGATTGATTTTCATTATCCACAATTTTATGAATGAAAATTGTCAAAATTTATATTTTTGTGATAAGCACAAATTTCTTCATTGTATTTAATAACTAAAAATATTTAGTTAATTGGTTAACCTTTTTTGGTTTCCGCTGAAAATCAGGTTTTATTTTTTACCGTCTTTCAGGCGGAATATGATAATTATTTTTTCATTTTCGCGGCTCCTGGACTAGCACTAATTTTTTGTAATGAGTACTAATTAGCACAAATTCGGTTCGAACGGTATGAGAAATTTCAAGCTTAAATTCGAAAGTTTCCCTGCAGCACTGCTGCAGTTACCCACATCTTTCGAACCCCAGTACAATTTTTATAGCTCTAAAATTAAAACTTTGCAATTGGTAATTAACGGTAAAAAATACCACTATATGATTTGTTGTGGTTTTGAATACTTGGTATTCTTTCGAATGTGAAAGTATTCACACTTGTGAATAAATTTTAATAATTTAAGGGAATCCCCACGAGTTTATTAAGTTGTTCATTATCGTACGATTTACAAGAGTAAATTTGGATAACGGTAAGTGCATTATAAGTAATTTATTAAAATTGTATTACATTTTTTGATATTTTTTACATATTGGACATATAAGTCCTAAGTAATATTCCGGTATGGGACATATTTGTCCCAGCCACTCAGACGCTACTGAGGTATGTAGATACAAATTTAACTTTGTGTTTTTTTATTTATTTTGAACATAAAGACCTAATATATCACAATAAAATCTTTGCTGAATTCCGGATCGAAAGGGATCGAACGCCTTTTTTTTTAAATATAACAAAAAATAATAATTATTGAAATTATATTTATTTTTTAGTAATATAATAAACATGGAATAGGGACCAATCGTTACTTAATTCAATATTGAAAGTAACACCGATAGGACCTAAAAGTAAAAATTGAGAGTATTTAAACTATTTAGTGATTTATCGATAAAACTACCAGTTTATAGCCTAATTGGTTAAACCTAAAAGCAACAGATGCTATTCTAAACAATACCTAGTGTTTAACAGTACAACTGAAAAAAATTGACAAACTTAGGCGAATTGCATGATAGTTCTCATAATAGCCGCTTTTCTTGACGTTTTGATCTGATCCGGATCGTATCATGTTTCATGAAACGACGAGTAATAAAAAAACTCTCGGATCAAAATTTCAATCCAAAAACAAAAAATTGTAAAATTATTAATTATTAATTACGTCTTGATCAATTACTTTAAAATTTGGAGCTGGAAGGTGCCTTGAATTTCGGTTTAGTTTGTGATTTTGTTCCTTCTTTCAATAATTGATCAATGCCTATATGCAAACCGAAGGATATGAAAAATGACTCGTTCAGTTTAGAGAATTAGGAAGGTGTTAATGCTATTAAGATTTGATTGGCTGGTGTTGAGTTCCAGTGGAATGGAAATTTCGTCTCCACTTTTAATTTCGTATTTAGTTACAGTAGATTGAAAATATTTTCTGGTGCGCGATAAACGCTCGAATGAGAAAGACGTGTTTTTTTATCTTTCTGCATAAATTAAATTACAATTTCAATGTAAATTCAATGGTTTAAAAGTGCAGTTGTGTAATTAATAATTTAGATAAATGAATTATTGATAATAGTGAAAATAGTGAAAATGATTTATTTTATTTATTTTCGTGTGAAGTGAATTTTTTTGAACAATAGGAAAAAACATGTTCTAAAAATAAATAACGGTACTTCTCAGGTACCGTTAGACAGGTATTTTTACATCACGTGTATTGTTTTATATGTTTTTATTTTATTAAATTGTGTATCACTTTGGTAAAGGGAATTTTGGTTGTTTTGTTTGGTTATTTCTATGGGTTGTACTAGCTGTTAAAGCATTTTTATTTTGTGGAATGAAATGCTTGTATGAGTTTACCAAAGCAATACAGAAATAATTTATTTATACATAATATTAAATTATTAAATTATAGAATTTGGAATTTGTCCACCATGTGATGTTCGGCCATTTGAGGTGAGGGGAGACAATTGGCAATTAAAAAAAAGTGATATTCTTAAAGAAGCGTATTGGTTTCAAGCGAGAACGCCATACCGTAGTAGTTTGTTGAATATTTTATCGTTGGCTGAGCAGCAACGGCTGTTTTCCAAAAAATAAGTTATTATTAAACATAATTGGGCCGATATTGAAAAATATGCACAATTAACCGAAGCTATACTGGCGAAAGAGAGGTTTAGCTTTCAGATTATGGTTTCTGGCTGCTGGAGGTTCATACAATACAACCTGACGGGCAACTTGATCGACTTGCGTAACATAAGTAATATTATATAATGAATATTTTTTCTGTAGTGTATCATCGTTAAATTAGAGATACGACATTTTTTCATCGAATTTGTAATTTAACACACAACGTCAATGTGGCTTAATTAATTTTCCCCAATTCAGATAATTAAACTAAATTTGTTTTTTTATTTATAATATAAATTATAAAAATAAAATTAATAATGTTTTCTGTTGACGATTGTAGAAGCCTCTTGAGGAAAAAAATTGAAAATTACGTTACGATAAACTTACACTTGTCTCAAACGCGATGTAAGAAAATCTCGCAATCCGGTAATGAAAAATTGTTTTGTTATTATTTATAACAATTTTGAACGTAAAATTACCAGACAGCTTAGTTTTAAATTTTTGCCGCCAGGTGGAGTTCATGATGTTCCACTGAGAAAAATTATAATTTGTCGAATTTGTAATTATTTCTTTACCTAAAGAATATTTGGTTTGTACCAAAATACTTTTCTTATAATGAATATTTTTTGTCCCTTGAATTTGTAAGAAGCCTTCTTTCTTCTGTTAAAATGAATTTTGGATATATTGAATAAATATTTCGGCCCCTTGAGCTTTCGTTAATAACAGGAAATTTCTACTGACTGCAACTGTTTCTAAAATACAGGGTAGCCAGTCGTAAGGCTTCTATTTATACGCTTTTAACTTGACATAATGGCCACCAAGTGCTAAGTGTTATAACTAACCTCAACTTCGTTTTGATTAAGGATAATCACGGTATCAACGATGCAGCGTATATTGACAGCAGTACAAAATAATTCGAATACTTAAATGTAGGTTTTAAATGAAGATTACAATAAAGTGCCTTGCATTGCAAAACAGATAGCATTTTGCAAAACCATTTGTTTTTTTTCTAGGTTTTGAGCAAGTTTGTAGTTGCGTAGTAGATTGCTTTCTGATTATCAGCATGTGCCACTTGAAGGAAAAAAGTTGAAAAAATTTAGTGGATTGTATGAGTTTTCGAAAACAATTATGGGAAAACGTTATTTTTTTTTTGTTCAGGCCGGACTGATTTTGTAATTTTATGTTTTTTTATAGATTTTGAAATGTTAAGAATTTGAAGGTGAAAACGAAAATAAAAAATTAATGTGGGATGTAGAGGGTGAGGAATGCCAAATCGGTGAGTCACCAGGTGAAAATCCGTAGTAGGACCGTTTTACAAATATAATACAAGACCGTGTTAACAAGGTTTGGTTCGAAAATATTTTTCAATTCCATCGAAACTTAAAAGCAAAAATTTCTTCGGTGGAAATTTAAAATGGAATGGAGTGGAGTGGGTATTGAAACTATAATTATACATCTCCCTGTTTTAAGCAAAAACCGAAAAATGGTAGTTTGACATATTTGTCAGATATCGGGATTTTTGAGGTTTAATTGACAGTAATTTGCATACAGCTTTGAGCTGCTTACATATTTGAAACATTCAAATATTTTCCGATGTTTTCGAGAATTATGAGATTATTTGGCATTTTCCACATTAATATGTATAGATCATAGGGATTTAACGTTTGGTTGAACGCTTCGAAAATTAAGTGCTATGTCATCAGTAATATATATTCGTCTGAAATACTATTCCATAACAGGTTTATTTTTGAGTTGAAGCAATGGATTTCGAACTTCTCTCAATTCTTTATAGGGAACAATTTGTAAGCCATTATCAGAGCATTTTGAATTGATCAAATTACTATTGGGTGTGTCAAATTCAGTATACTCTTTTCAATATTATGGTTTGGTACAGTACTTCAATACCGGTGTGGCAAATTAAATACTAATATGCTAGGCAAACCACGTTTCCATACATTCTTTTAATTTATTTGACATTTTCGAAGTGTTGCGTTAAGTTAGTAAAATTATTCACATTTTTTTGCTTTTAAATGTCAAAACACTTTCATTGAGCTCTTCAGTTCGTAACATAAAAATGAGTCTGGTGGCTATCATCATCAACTATGTTGGTATCAGTAGACACAGAATGTATTAATTTTGAATTGATTATTACAAATCTGAAGATTTTGTTTGATACAATATTGAATATCTAGGGATTCCAATTTATCGATAAATGAACTATAAAACCGAAGTAAATAATATAATTTATTGATAAATTGGAGTGGCTAATTCCATCTGATATTAAAGGATTTGAAGAGATTTTGATTTACCTTGCGAATATTCTATCAAATTACAATTTTTCGATAAACTTGCATATTGCGATAAATAGCAATTTTCCAATACATATTTTGATTTACCGGACACTAACAGAAAATTAAAATTTCAATAAATTAAAGGCACTACACAATTGAAGACAATATTGCAAAGAGAAAACCAGCAAAGTTATGCAGGCCCACTGCCTGGTAAATAATCAAAGAACGCGCAACTTTAAAATTTTAATTCTACAAATTTGTAAATTAACAATACACTCCCAAACCTAATCATGTAAATAAATAAAATTAATCACAGAATTATTATTGTTGTAACAAAATGGGCAGGTGAAAACATTAAGAGCAGCGGGAAAATTGAGAAAAGACATCTTACAAGAGGAAGGTTATTCCGGCCGAAATATTGGGAAGCAGATAGGGAATATCATCAATTCGTACATAAAAAATAAATAAAATTATGTATCACGTATGAAAGGGAAAATACTTAAAGAAGCCTCAAGTTCAGGTTTATCTACTGTCAAAATCACCAGCAAAGTAAATTGTTCTGCTTGCATTTCAACAATCCGAAATGTTATCAAAACAAAAAAAAATCAAACTCTAAATACGAAACATAGTGAAAATCGTTTACATTTTTCAAAAGAAGACGAAAAGAAGTTTAATTTTGATAGCCTGAGTTGAGAAAGAATGAATAAGTTCTGTTTAAAAGTCACAGCAAAATCGTTGGTGTTATGATATGGGTGCAATCTCTTATTGCGGACCCATCGACCTTATAATCATAAATGGTAAAATGAATGGATTATTATACAAAGCCTAAATTGAAAAAAAATTTTAGAACGATAAAATGGATTTTTAGCCATAAAGGATGCGTGGAAGGAGGTGTGTATCCTATAATGACACGTTTTTCTTGCTACTTTAAAAATTTAATGTAAAATACAATCTACGGGTGTTTCAAAACACAACATTTTGTCCCTAAACTATGTAATTCCACCATCAAAATTATTCATAATATTGGGAGTGCCATGTAGTTGAGATTTTTAATTGAAATACTGACAAAATACGATCCTTACTCAGAATTATAAAAATTAAACAACGACATGACTTTTCTGCAAATCGCCACAAAAAAAAAAAAAAAAAATGAAATACCCATTTTCCGGAATTTTCCCAAACCTTTAGTTATTGAAACATAAAAAAAACAAAACGTAAATTCTTAATTAAAATGGTAAAATATCAAAATAACCGCAAATAAATTCCACCAAATAAATTATAATTAGATTGGTTAATTAATTTACCTTTTTTTGTGTAACTTATTACAAACAAAAATGTTTTTTTTATTTTTAATAAGACAAGGAAGCTTATGATTAATTCTCTTCGGTGCGATCACCAATATTATGTAAATTAAATAAAGGTTTTAGAGGAGACTCAGAAAATTAATAATTAATTATAACGTTGTTCTTTTTGTATGTTTATACTTGTTACCATTAAAGTGATTTTTTTTTTTTTTATTTAAATATTACATTTTCGTGTCAACAGCAATGGGTGTGTTTTATAAAATAAATTTTTTTTTTTTTTTAACTTAGAAACTTACATCAACAAAAATTAATTTATTTCAGTTTTTTTTTTTTTTGAATCATGAAAATTCGATAGAATTTGTGTTTTGAATGTTTTACACAATACCACACAAGAATTTATAACATTTTACGTATTATTGTTTGTACAGTACTCGTTTAGTAATTTCCGACAACTGTGGCAGACATAGAATGAGGGGACTTGCAAATTATTTTAATCATATTAGAAGGTAGACTGATACAAAATAAACGAACAGTACGTACTTGTTTAAATACGCAAAAATTGTTTCGAATTTAAAAGGGTTATAAATTTGAGCGAATTTTTAATGTTTAAATAGCTATTGATAGCAGAATTGATGAAGTCCCTACCCGAATACTGTGAGAAATTTTTAATATTTTTTGCTGACTGTAGAATTTTTATTTTAAGATTGAAACGACTACAATATACTCTGCGTTCGTACAATCCCATTATTTTTAAAAAAGTATCATACGGATTTGAATGAGTGTGTTTTATACCAAAAATTCTTACATATTAATAGTTATCACATTATTTGAGCAGGGAATTTATGTGTTTTGGTATTTGAAATTATTTTTTTTTTGTAAAAAACTTTAGACAAATTTAAGTTTCTTAAACAAGAAATTAGAATAATTTTGAAACGTTAATTATCATTCGCGTGTAAAAATTTTAGATCAGCTAATAAACTTAATTACTGCGGCCTAATCTAATTCATTCTCCTCTATTAATTTTCATTTTATTGGTAAATAAAAATTAATTCGATACTTAATACGTTCTTAGAAAATAACTACATATAAATTAAGGGAATAAAATCATAAAAGCTGAATACATATACAAAACAGATTAGAATTTTATCTATTTTTAATTACCTACTTCCCCAAATATAGAAGAACAATTGTCTCTAAGACACCGTAAAAATAGTAAGCAACTAGTTTTCAATAATATTGTGTAATATCCTTTCGATTGATTTTTTTTTATTGTGTACTATAGCATGTTTTTTAAGACTAGAACTTAGCGATTCTAGAAATAAACTTAACTGGATAAAACAGTAAAAAATTATTCTAATGACATTTTAAATTGATCGAATATCGTTTAGGACAGCATACATATTTGAATCAAATTTCTCGAGAAACAATTAGCGATTGTTACTCAACACAATTAATTAAACAGTTTTAGAATGACAAAAACTATTTAAAGCGATAGCGTGGTAAAAAATAATTTTAAGAAGTTTCTCATCGTTTTTATTTTCGTCCAAACAAACACACATTTTAAATGTAATTTGATTAAAAGCTTTTACAATTTCATTTCTATATAAATACATGTATACACAAACTAAGAGGAAACTAAAATAATAGTTCTATAATTAGATGATAAAAATTTTTGGTTTTGTGTCGTGTCCGTTTGTGGGTATATATGATAACGACTGATACGAAACAAATACATATATTTAGATGGTCTAGTTCAAATTAAACCTTTTCCGATTCATATCGAACTATTTTCAATATATAAACGCTTCCACACTCAAATTTCATTACTTTATCGCTTGTCATGCGGCAAAGTAGAGTTTTCCATTCAACTCTTATTAGAAAAAATAAAAAATAATTTTGCAAAAAAAAAAAAAACAAAAAAAAAAAATAAAAATACATACTCCACGATGCACTAGCATTACGGCAACGTCTTAACGACGATGGTGATGCGCCCGATGACATTTTTATACCAGTAGCCGATTTAGTTAATGATCGGATCATACTAAAACCTTGTTCATCACTCGACGATGAATTTGGTATAGTATTTGATGCTGGTTCGATTTCATCAATATTTAAATCATTATCCTCGATAATACTATCCATTGAATTAGCAATATGATGATGGGATGTTACAGATGATGTTGTCACATTTGATGAAGGTGATTGTAGCAAAGCCGTGGCAGAATACATATTTCCCGTTAATTTACTAATTATCGATGTTGATGATAATGATGGCGGTAATGATTTATTATTAATATTATTATTTAATTCATAATTATTATTATTGTTATTATTATTGCTAATCAAATTGTTATTTAAATTATAATTATAAATATTATTATTGTTATGATGACTATTTGAAGTTTGTTGTTGTAAAAAGGAACATGACTTATTATTATGAATTGTACAAGTGTTTTGTATTTTATTTAGTATTAGACACGAACACCGCATTGATGTGATTCCTGATGTTGATGATGACAATGAGGCATAATTATTCATGGTAATCGATGATGATGGTTTTATTAATTGAATAGCTGTCTCTTCAGACAGTGGCAGTGATCGAGTTCTTTGATGTACCGGTTGAATTGGTTGTGCTGTCAGATTATTATTGTTGTTATTATTATTATTAATATTTTGACTTGTGGTCGATGTTGTTTTATTATTGCCACTGTTATTATTATTATTCTGATAAAAATTACTTCCTACTAACATAGGACCGCTTGGTAATGAAAATGCTCGTTGATGGCATGCCACGGTTGAACCAACTGTGAGGGGGGAACAATTTTGACAATTTTTAGAATTTTGTATTATGTTTTTATTCAAATTATAATCAATTTATTAAGAAATAATATTTATTAATTAAACCATATATAGAAATTATATAGATAAATATTAAAAAAAAAAATATCAAAATAATTAACAATAACCAAATTTGTGTGTGTGTATTTTATGTTATAGAGTATAAATTATTATAATTCTTAATCATTTATGGATGCGGTTAATATAATTATTTTATTAGAGGTTTAATTTTGAATTAGTATAAATAGTTATTAGTTAGTTTAGATTTTTGTTGTAATAAATTAATATAAGATTATAATCATAAAACCATTGGCATTCAAAAAAAAAAAATATTTGTTTGAGCGATAAATCATTATCACAAAATTGTATTTTGTGTATACATTTTTTTGTGATAAAATATACATAATTATATGCTAGTTAAGGTCTGATTGCGCACTAGATAATCCAAGTGTACATACAATTAGTAGGTGTGGTTGAAGGCTTTAGGGCAACAACTAAGGCAAATTTAAATAAAGTCAGTTGTGCCCTTCATTGAAAGAAATATAAGTATGGTGGGTTGTTGACGCCATTGAAGCCAATTTTCAGCATTTGATTTATATTATAAAGATAAATACTGAATTATCATTTTAAGAAAAATGTTGTCGTTTAAAAGTCAATTTTGTAAGATTTAAATCTTAAACGTACCTTTCCCCAAGTACCATTTGATCGCGGATCAAAACCTATATATGCGAATCTTTCTTCAAGAATTTTATAACATCCCCTCTATATTTGATGATGATTAAAACATTTTAAAGAAAGATGTTGGAATGATGCTGATCATTCATTCTTGCGATATGCAAAAGTTATAGTTTAACGTAAACAGTTTAAATATCAAGAAATTACAACAACATAAGATCAATCCTAAAAATAGATTTATTTAAAGCATAACTCGGAATATACCAATTCAATTAACCAATTAAATATTTTAAATCTATGTAAACTCATATAATTATTACCACAAAAGTTTTTCCTCTAACACCAAAAGGAATATTTTTATAGAATTTATTAAATAATAAAACCATAAAATCTTTTTTAATTTTTTTTTTTTTAAAGGATTAACATTTTTCTTCACCTCATCATCGTGATCATCATAACAGAACATAGACGACTAGTAGAGAGAAAAATATTTTTCTAAATTATAAAATTACATAGAGTGGGCGTCTCTCTAAAAACATGTTGAATATTTTTCACCAAATGATAAGATAAATAAATTAGGCAAAAAAAAAAATAAAAATGAAAACAATCTTAATAACAATTAATTAATATTTTGTTGTATTAATTATTATTAAATTAATTCAACAAAAATAAAAATATTTGTTCTTTTTATTATCAACAACAACATCATCATGCTGATAATTTTTCTTCTAAAAAATAACATAAAAATAAATATTTATTAAGTGAAATATTTATGTATATAGTGTATGTATGATATAATTCATAAAACATAATATGTATTGTATATACGAGTAACAATATATGAATATTGTGTATTTACTGTTGAATTATGTTAATGTTAAGATTTTGGTTCTATATAGCTACATACGAAAAATAGACTCCCTGAAGCTGATGATACATGATCGTTGTTTTAATATGTTTGTTCTTGTTGCTATGTATTTGGCACAGACCTGTTCATCAGTAGATTTTATAATTTCCAAATGTCGCTTTTCAATGCAAATTTCGTTCAAATATGTACATATGTACATACGTATAGGTACTAGTAGCTAGACATATAGCGAATATTGTATCGTACAAATTATTTTCTAATTAAACACGTCAACGTCTACACCTCATACCATCCTTTATTTTATTATACCGTTACATTATGAATTTTAAGCATTCAGTAATTTTGTACGCAAAAATAATAAGAACGCTTTATTTTGCTGTGTTTTAATTAAAATAAAATCTTTTCAAACTGTCTTCAAATTTTGTTTGACAACCATATATTTTTTAATCAAACTAAATTCATATTTATTTTACTCACCTCTTATCAAAGAGTGATGAAACTTATTAGTTACATAATTTCATACTGCACATAAATTATGTATACATATTGAGCATAAAAACTAAAACCCGATTAAGAATTTTGATTGTAACTTGATTTGGATGTATAAGTTAATATCAAGGTAATAGCAAAGACCTTATACTTCCTTTTATTCGAATTCGAACCAAATTTATTTCATGTTGGGGAACACGAGTCAATTTTGATTTTTTTTTCTACAATAAATTAATATAACTTTGTCGAATTAAGTATAATAATTTTTCAAAATATGTAATTTCACTAATAAGTTCAAAAAATTTAAAAATTAATAAAATTTTTAGAAACTTCACGAATTTCCAGAATTTCGAAAATATTTAATGAATTTTACACGAATTTTTCGAAATATTAAAATCTAACAATTATTTTGTTATTTCGTAAAGCAAGATACAAATTTTACTGGCTAAAATGCGTTTATCTTGTAAAATTCCCTTTTTTATAGTGAAAGCTACCTAAAATTATATTTTCTACGAATTTCGATATTTCTAAGCTTAAATTAATGAGATCAAAATTAATTGATACATTACTTAAAATCAAACCCAGTATGCAGCTGAAATGCAAAATTTTGAAAAAAATGTGTTTTCAGCTGACCGTAGCAAACATTTCCAGAATTTTTAATGCGTTAAATTTGAGAAAAGTAAAATTCCCAAATTGGTTTAATATTTCTTAACACCGAGGAAATTTCTTCAATTTATTACTTAAATTTTAAATTCTGGAAACATTTAAAAACTTTTTATGATGTACTTGATATTCTTGAACCCCTTGAAACTTTCACTTAACGAAATTGTTTTAAAAAGTTTCGTGAAATTTTTAAAATTGGTCGACATTTTTTAAATTTGTCAATTTCTTGAAATATTTGAAATTTTTAAATTTCTTTGAGCTTTAAAATTGTTTCAAAAACACTTCTGAAATTCTGAAAAGTGAAATTTTTGATTCTAAAAATTTTTAGAGTCATAAAAAAATAAAATTAATTTATAATATTTTATAAAATTAAAATTAATTTTACAAATTATGAATTCATGAAATTATTAAATTTGATAAAATTCTTTAAATTAATTAGTTTCTTGCAAAATTTGATACTCTAAAGTATTTAAATTTCACTAATCTTAAAATGGTCTAAATAGGTTTGGTAAATTTTAGAAATTTCTTAAAAATTTTAAAATCTAAAATTTCCTAAAACTTGTTTAAAAAATTTAATTGCATTTATTCAAATTCTTGAAATATTTTGTAATCTCGTGACGGCTGCTATTAAAAATTCTTCAAACTTTAAAAATCTTATTTTTGATAATTTGGCAGCTATAAATAATATCCCAAACATTCAATATATCCAAAATTGATGAATTTCTGAGAATCGAACCGCAAAATTTTGGCAAAATGTGTTTTCAGAGTTACCACCTTTCTAGAATTCTTAATACGTTAAATTTGAGAAAAGTAAAATTGAAAAATTTGTTTAATTCTAAAATTTTAGAAGTACATAGTTTAAATCATTAATTTAAAGCGCACAGAGAACTGTTAAAATTACATAATTTAAATTTTAAATTCATGAAATATTTCTTCGTATATTAAATTCAAGAAGTTCGTAAATTTATTGAAATTTTTTAAATTCTTAAATTTCGTAGAAAACTCTTTAAAAAACTTAATTCCTTAAATTTTCTGAATTTGATAATAACGCTCGTGACATTCTTTAAATTCTGAAAACAAATAAAATTATTAGATTTCTTGAAATTCTAAAAATCTAAAACTTCAAAAATATAAAATTAATTAAATTAAATTTTAAGTTTTATAAGATTAATTACAATAAATCCTTAAATTTTATGAAATTTATATTCACGCTTTAAGCTCGTGATTTGAATATTGCAGACAATTTGGCAGCTAAAAATGAGACCCAAACATTCAATATGAAATGCAAAATTTTGAAAAAAAGGATTTTTCAACATTACAGACCAGAATAAAAAGTTATTAATATTGCACGTTAAATTTGAGAAAACTAAAATTCACAATTTGTTAAATTCTAAAAATTCTTAGCACTCTTTTATATCAGAATCCTAAAATTTTACAAATATTTTAAATCATTCATTTAAAAAATTTGTTTCATGATCACCACCACAGAATACTTCATTAAATCGTGATTTTAATGATGCTCATGAAGTTTCAAGAAATTCTATAAACTCTTAAAAATACAAAATTTCAATTTAACATTTTTGAAACATTTACTTAACGAATTTTTTTAAAATTTGTCGAAATTTTATAAATTTGTTGATTTTTTCAAAAATTTGAAATTTTAAAAATATTAAAATTCTTGGTTTACTAAATTTAAATGTTTGTAAATTTTGTAAATTCTTAAATTTCTTAGAAACTTAAAACTATTATTTCAAAATAATTAATTTCTTTAATTTTAACAAATAAAATTAAATTAATTAAATTTTAATGTTATAAAATTAATTACAACAAATCCTTAAATTTTATGAAGTTTTTCTGATCTGTCGTTTCGTGCATAAAATTATTGAAATCGTGACTCTGCTATTAAAATTTCTAGAAATTATAAAAACCTAATTTGTTTATTTCATGAAGTTCAGGGTTTATAAAAAAAGCAATGTATTCTAAAAATTTTTGGAGCCTCAAAATAATTGAAATTTTTAAATTTCTGGAAATTTATATTCTTTAAATTATTAAGATTCGGATTATCTGGGTATTTTGATATTCCCGATGATGTACTACAAGTTTGAAAAATTTACAAAAGCAGCTATTTTCTTAACGGATAGAAGCAAAGCCATCTCAAACTGCCCTTTACATATTTTAGTGAGCTAAATCCGCCAAAAGTCAAGTTTAGGCGAATCTAGGCATTTCGTTTCAATAAGTCTGTGACATTGTCTTATTTTACAAAACAATTTTTTTATTTAAGGAAAAGGAAAAATAACGCTCTTCAGAAATGACTTCCTTACCTTTAATTGTTTTCAATTTTAAATTAAGCCCATTTTCTGTGCAATTCGATAAGTTCTTTCTTTATATAATCAATTACACATTTATTCTGTGGGTGTTTTCCAAATTGTTTGCCGCCCCAAAAATTTGCCGATCTATCTTATACTCTATGTCTTTGTTTACAATATTAATACAGGTATTTGGAGATTATATTATCCGAACTATTTTTCAAACTATTATGGTTGTTTAGAACCATGACATTACTCAAATTATATTTTAGTGGTTTATAATTTGAATTTCTATTTAATTGGAGAATAGTGCAAAATTTAAGAATTTATAAACTTAAAAGGTTATCATTTTATAAGTTTGTATTAGATTAAGAGTTCAGTTTGTACATTTTCATTTCTGTTTATTCAATTATACATTTTTTACAAAAATAATTAACTTCGTTTGCCAAGAAGATTGATGCCTTGTTAAACTGACAAGTAAATTAATATTGTTGGAACTTTCAGAGTTTAAAGGGAATAAAGTTCAAACTTTTTCCCAAACAGCTAAATTCAAATTTGGTGTGAAACTTTGATTAAGTATGACACATTTTATGACAAATATTTGCGTCCCCCTAACACATAAATGTTCGTTACAAAACTAACTTTTTAACTGCTCCAAAGCCAAAAATAACCGTTTGAATTTAAGATAGATATTATATCTATTAATGTTATTACAATTTACCAAAAGACCAATAAAGACTAGAAAAACTAAAAATTGTGAAAATAAATATTCTCAACTTTAATTATATATTCTCCATGCCAAGGATAATATATCCTAACTTCCTTTTTCGTCGGCATTATACTTGTTGTTTGTTATATATGAATGTACATACATTATACAATAACAGACAATAGGAAAAACCAAATATTTTACATGAAAAATTGAAAATTAGTTAATTGCAACGGCGACTTAAAAATTGGTATACGTTTTTATAATTTATATATGTTACCCCAGTTTATATATGCCATAACCAATTTTCCTAGTTTTGTTTATGTAAATTTGTTAAACAAAAAACTATTACTATACATGCACTATATTATTACGGCGGTAGCGTCTAATATTTATGTATAATAATTTCGTGATATAACTTAAAAATATATAAAACAAGACTTATAGACGTTTTGTAATATAAATTTTAATTGACGTTGTGTTATTATGTCGATAATAATAATCATATTAAAAAAAAAATTGCTTTATAATTAATCCTGCGGAAAATTGTTTAAGTTTTTCTTTAAATTTAACACAAACAGTTTTCTGCCGCTGTTTTCTATATTATAATTGATAGTAATGCCTATTAATTTAAAATATATTTCTATAAAAAAAAAAAAATATATTGATTAAACGCTATTTAATATAGATTCTAATTTATTAGTTTAGGTTTTTTATTTCGAAATCAGGTCATTCTGCTTGGTAGACTGGAGTGACAAAACTAAAAATATTTGTTGCGCAATAACCTCGTTTGGCAATCATATCTAATTAATGTCGATTAGTATAGTAAAATAAAATAATGTTTATAGTATTGTCTCTTGGACGGGTAGCATCGAATAAATTCGAGTTAATATTTTTAAAATTATATCGTAACTCGATTAAATATTTTCGATTAATCATTATAATAAAAAAAAGACATTAAAAACTAAAAGCTGCGCGCCAAAAAAAAAAAAAAATTCTTTCAAAATTCAAATTTACCCATGATTATCATCAATCAACTCATGATTAACACTTTTGGAGAATTTTTTTTTTTACAACCCCTTTTATACATAAAAGCACATAAATACACTACACACTAAATAGAATATTTCAAATACATAATGGGTAAAAAAAAAAAAAATCAAAATGCGCGTGTAAGCAAATGACAGACAGCAACATAAACAACATATAATTTTTATGTTTTCTTTTTTTTTTTGTTGATATTCGGGAAATATAAAATACATAATTTATTACTAAATAACAGTATTGTATAGTATTGTGTTTAGAAATAATAAAATAATTGTTGAAACCTTCTGAGATTAATCAATTATACGATTTTATTAGACACATGTGAACACACAATATATTACAGCTATACAAATAATATTTTCTAATTAATTAGTAAACCGCAATATAAGAAATGGTCAACTATCCTCTTATATGTATGTATACACATAATTAAAAATTTTAATTTATTTTAGCGTCACGGAGCTCATTAGGTTTTGTTTATAATTATGTATGATGTATTTATGTAGATACAGAAATGAAATGTAATAAATAATTTTCATTTTTTTTTTAATTTTCACTCTGTTATTCTAAATTGTTAGCGAATCAATTAGTTGATTTATTTGAAAATAAAACCTTTTTTAGTTCAATCTTCTTCAACTTTGATTATTGTCATATTTTTTTTTAATATTTATCAAATTTAATTTACAAATTTTTAAAACTCAGAATAATAGTCTTGCAAAATTGGGAATTTATACTGGAATTTTACGTATACACGTAGTCGGATTATTTCGAGTTCAAAATGATTCCACCCAAAAAGAATGAAAAAATTAGATAAATGACACAAAGATTGAAAATCAAATGACCGAAAGACTAAAGGCCGAAAGACAAAAGACCGTGCAGCGTTTAATATGCTTTCGCCTTATTTCTTCGGATCTGCTTGCTTATTTCTATGCAATTTTCTACAAATTTGTATAATTTAGCCAATATAAGACAGTAAAATTGTTCGAAAGCAATTTATTGTTTGGACAATGCCAGAATAAGTTACGATTTTCGTAATATTTTACTAAATCGTCAAACCTTTTCGCTGAATTCCAGTAAATCTTTTAACTTTTAGGTGGATACTTTTTGATTTTAAGCTCGTCCAACTGTTGTTCCTGTTTAATAGTTTCAATGTATCTTTGGTGATTAAATGGTAGAAGTGAGGTAAATGTTATATGTGAGCCCTCTACAGAATTAATAGTCTTTGGCAAACCGCATATTTAATGGCGTAACAGTTTTATTTTTTTTTAATGAAAATAAAGGTTGAAGCCTTTTCAGGTATCTTCAAACTAAAATACATTAATTTCTCTTAAAATATTCAGATTTCAGAAGTTGTTGAAAATTTTGCAAAACAACTGCAAGGAAAATTTAGCCTCTTCGGCCTTTTTGCTTTCGTTCTTTTTGTTTTAGATCTCTCTTGTAGTTTAAAATATTGTTTCCCTTATACATTAATGAGGTAAATTCCAACACATTGAAACAACATTTTAGAGTGTTTCTCATTAATATTTGGGAGGGATGTTAAAATCCTAAATTGTTACAAAATTTAAAATGATGAAATATATTTTATTTCCTAACGTAAGTTAGAAAACAACTTTTGTTTTTCATTTGGTTACCTGAAAATATTCTGGAGAATAGCTAAATTTCGATATTCAACTCTAGGCGAAATTTTAATATTAAGAAGGATTTTATTGAATCAATTACGTATTTAAATTTAATCGAATTTTGAGTAGAGTTGAGAATTCTAAATAGAATTTATTGAGAATTCCCGAGAAATCAAGAAAAGATAAATTTAAAAATTAAAACTGAGCGTTCAATGCTTGTAGTTCAAACATTATTTTGACGTATTCAAGTATGAGGGATATCTGTCGAAAAATAATTGTTTACCGTTTAAGGCATTTAAACTAATTTTCTTCTAAAAAGATTGTTCTGAAAAATGGCCCTCGACAGCACTATTCTTATCCTGTTCGTCTCGAAAAGGTAACTCAGGGTCAAAACTCTATTGATGATTATTAATCTGTGAATCTTAAATTTCTTCTGCGATCTATGAGATAATCCAAAGAATAGTGAAATATTATTTAATTTTCAAATCTGATGCCGAATTTGTTTAAGTTGCAATTAAAAAGAGTAGTAGGACAATTTATGTCCTACTACTTTTACTGATTTGAATTTCTAGTTGTGTCTCTATGTTAAAACAATTTGCTTTGGTGTTAATTTAATAAAACAAAAATTGGTTTTTAAAATTCTCAATTTTCTCGTCGAGAAGCCATAAGCCATAGGTCAATATTTTTTCAAGCTTTTAGAACACTTAAAATTGAATTTGACATACATTATTTGAATTGAAATTTATCTATTTGGAATTAAAATTTTGTAAAGGTAATTTTGGTTCGAAAAAATAAAAACATAAATTGCGGAGAATTTGATTGAAGTTTCGAAAAGTGATCAATGGATTCTAAATTTTAGAATTTGGTAGGAAACTTAAAAATTATTTTCATCAAATTGGATCACTAATCATTCTTCATTGATGATTATTTGAAATACACAAATTAAATTTTAAACGTAAATTGAGGCGAATTTCAATGAAATTTTGAAGTTCAGTATAGTGATTTTCATGTTAAATTAATACACTATCGGGAAACAAATTTGGCGAATATTTTTATTGGCCTGTTAGTTGAACGGTACCCAGTTTTTTACTTGTAATCATATTTCAATTTACCGATAACTTTTACAGTATTTTTTCCGATAAATTTGATAAAATGGTTCAATCCAATCATCGTAGGAATAAGCAAAATTTTGCTAAGTTCGCATTTAAAGGGAAATTGTGCAAGTATCGATCGGTGTTGCCCACGTGAGTTGCTTAGCATATTAGTAGTCAACTTGCCGCATCGGCAATCAATATCAAAGTAGTGTTCCAAAACTTAATCCTGAAAATGAATTTACAAGTTTATTGATACAGGCTGTTTCGAAATTGGTTGATACGGATTTCATGATTAAAGCGAAATTAACAAAGGAGTGGAATAGTAAATAAATAGAATTCACATGAATGTTATTAATTTGTGTAAAAGTTATACAATATTTTTAACTATTTACCAGAATTTTAATGAATGTTTGTTTTACCGGGTGCCCCATTTGAAATTACGCACCTGAATATCTCATCAGAGGAGCCACTTATCCAAAATAAACCTTAACAAAAGTTGTTCGGTTCGGAGGGGGAAATCGGATGTTGACCTTCAATTCGACCTGCAAGGTCATATGAAGCTCAGAGTAATTTTTTAAATGGGAACCTCAATTTTTGACATCGGATTTAAAAGGAGTGGGAAATTTTACAATTTCAATGACCTCCCAAGGTCATTTGTGGCACTATTCCAGTTTTCCCATGGAAAGGATTATAAACCATTTTAATTAGTTTGAAAGGAGAAAAATAAATGATCTCAAAGAATTAATGAAAATGTTTTTTTAATCCAGAGGTTATTACGTTTGCTATTCCGACAATTTTCGAATAACCTTAAGGCTACGTTAAAATAGAAATTTTTTGTACCAACTTAACTCCCATCTAACAATTTCTTAAATATGCTTATTTGTAGAAATTAATTCCAGTAAATATTAAAAATTAGAATTAATTTTTACAATTTTGTAAATTTTATAAGCTAGCGCACACAAAATTGTTAATTACTATAAAATTAAATAATTTATCCAAAAACCAAACCAGAAAACAAAAACACAAAAAAAAACCATAATAAAAAAACATGTTAAATATTAAATAATGAATGTTTTTTTTTTTGTTTTAAAATTATTAATTTATACCTGAAACCGAATGACGCCTTTGTGACTCCAATGGTCGCAATGGAGCTGTTGAAGGATACTGTGGATTACAACTAGTGATCGCAGGCTTGATGAAAGTATTAGCAGAAGTGGTACTAGTAGCGGTATTTGTAGCACAATTAAAAGCTGATAGGACTGTAAAAAAGCATGATTGAGAATGCCATAACACCAAAAAAATATTATGGCAGTAAAAGTTAGTTAATGTTACAGATAAAAAAAAAAAAATTGTATAACTTAAATTATTGGTTAGTTGTTAGTGCTAATAAATTAATAAAATAAAACATAAATATTATAAATATTTACATAAAACAAATTAATAATATAAAATTAATTAATTTAAATTTTTTTTTGTTTTATTTTTGGTTAGCAATTTTCGTGCATAGCATATTTACATAGTAAGTGTTAGTAAATTTGTTACGATATTTTATATTGGTTAAAAGGTGATGAATTGTTTTGAGTTATTGTGTCGTGATACATAAATTTTTCAGGATAGATAAATCAACCAAACAATTGCGATAAAACACGTTCGCAAAATATTTTTTTTTGTTGTCACAATTTCCATAAAATGTTATGAAAAAGTAATGTTTATATAGAGAGAAAATATGATTAATTTATTGTTGATATAACTTTCGTTGTGTATTCGTATATATTTTATAGAAATAGGCTTAAAAGTTACTGTATAATAAAATACTTATCGTATACAATTATCAATAACCACAATTTACTGTTAAAAAAAAAAAAAACAATGTTGTGTTCGAAATCTTATAAAGTAGCTGCCGCCGTCAAATCAAAATATGTGTACGCTATAGAAGACAACTAAAATTACAATTATTAAATGATAAGAAAATTACGCTGTTACACCAGTTAGTTTAAATTTTATTTTAACCAATTTAATCATTTAATTGATCAACATTTTGAGTGATAGCTATTTAAGTGCTTTTATTTTAAAGCGACCGTAAACATGATAGGGTATCCTAATTGGTATAATTCACAAGAGTAGGGCAGCTGTATAGTTTTATGGGATGAAAAATAATTTGACTGTTGCAGGATTTGGTAAATGCTAATATGTTGTTTTTAAGCAAAACCTTGCCAATATTTGAATAATAAGAGCTAAAATGCCATACTATACATTCGATGAACTAACCGAAATCCATATTTTCTGCTGTAGAACTAAACTTTACCAGCAACTGTTCAAATTCAACTAAAGAAAAGTTTTGCAGGACAATGAAAACGAAAAATTTCAAATAATGGCTAATTGTTCTTCACTCAACAAGAGTAACACAGATGAAGCTTTTATTTTTTTATTAAGTATTTTTTTACACAAAGTTAAGGGTTCAGGATTTTGATAAGGTAGAACTGAATGGAAAATATATAATTAAGTACATAAAAGTATAAAACTACGTATTATAAAAAAACAACACAAAACCACTCATAGTATTTTTGTACGGTATATAGTAAAAAAGACACTAGTTACTATAAATCATTCATTAATTTCGTATAAATAACAAAAAGCTCGTCGTTTTGCATTTATTCATGTCATGCAACCTAAAATGTACAATAGTACATAATATAATATGCAAGATACATATATAAAATATTTTTTGCTTTTTTTTTTTACTATGTTTATGTAGAAAATTATTGTGGGAATGAAAATAAAAATGAAGAAGTGTTTATTTGAGTGACAATATTGAACCACAGATTATATAAAGAAATTATGCTTGCTTGACTTTATAATAATGATAGCGTGATGTGGATTTTGTGTTGTGTGTTTGAAATTATGGTAATTATTTTTGATATTTTATTTATTATTAATATTATTATGTTGTTTAAATAATAAAATGGTTTATAATGGATTATAAATAAAATTGCTGTATGACTATGTCTGCTGTATTTTTTTATACCTTTGCATATTATACGAGTATCTATTTGGTATACAAAATTGTTTTTATGTGATTTGACTTGAATTTTCTCTAGAGAATATTTTGTATTGTGTGTTAATAATTTATATATAAAAAAAAATGCTTTTATGATTGAGCTGTTAATCGATTTTACATTTTTAGATCTTCGTATAAAAGTATATTTGTTTGGTTACTTCATCAGAACATAAAATATAAATATTTAAATACCAAAAGGAATGCAATTCCTGTTGTGTTCTGTAATACTTGATTGGGTTCGGGCTTAAGTGGCTGTTATACTTAATCACGTAATAGGTATTGTCCGTTATTGAACGAATTAAAATTAAATCCAATAAAATTACCAAGGTTTTTATATAGGAGTAATTTATAATTGTTGGGGTAACAATTTCATCACAAAAACACCTTAGGCGTTTTCTGTTACAAGTGAACATTTTGGTAAGATTAACGACCAAAAATCAAAAGATCAACTGCAGGGAATGTTTGCTTATAATTATCTAATCTCAGATCGGATTGCAGCACACTAATCACTAATGCTTCTATTCACAAAACTCGTGGAACTTTAATCGATCATCATACTATCGTATTCAAATTTATCTGTGCAAGCTGAATTTTTACGGGAAAAATTGATATAAATCAAAATCTTTGTGAAACTAATAAATGTAGTTAGCTTAATTATTTTTGCTTTATAATTTAATAAAAAAAAATTTAGAATTTTAATTCTAGAAAAAAATATTATTTCTAATTAACTAGTGATTTTGCCAATTAAGATTTGTATTGCTTTGTTTAGATTTTATTACGCCTTTTTAACATTTCGTAAGCGGTCCAAATGATTTGATAAAATCACCTGGAATCTTATCCCTTATGGTTAATTTTGCACCCTTTTATAAATGTTTGGTCTTACTACGTATATCGTGACTATTATCTTCCGCTTTCAACTAAACTCTAACAAGTTTAAATCGGAACTCTGCCTTGGTCATGGTTACTAATTATATTCAATTATATGCTAAAATTTTGTACAATTTTCAGCAATGATTCTTCTTGCGTAAGGAACATTATTGACCTGGAGAGCAAATTGAGATCGGACTAATTTAACATTAACTAGTCATGTTACCTCAAACACAATATAATTTACCGTCAACAAAAAAAAATGTGTTCGAAATCGTATTCATAAGTCCATTGAACTCTAGAGGACTAGTATGCCTAAATTAGTGCATTTTTCGTTAATTTTGTAATATGGAAGACACTTTTCTGATAACATTAATTGTGAGTATTCGGCTCTAAAAACTAGAACTGTTCAAGGCCAAAGCTCAATTCAGATTTATTGAGTTAGTCCGCCCCCAATTTTCTTTTCAGCACACAATAATGTTCCCATAGTTGTCAGGGCAACCGCCAGAGTTCAAATTTAAACTTGCGGGGGTTTAAATGAAAGTGAAATATAATAGTCACGATCTAGTAAGACCAAAAATTTATAAAAGGGTGGTAATTAAATTAAAATTTATGATGTTCCAAGTGATTTTAGCAAGAAATTTGAACCATTTGCGAGATGTCAAAAATCTAAAGAAGGGCATACAAATTTTAATTGACAAAATTACTTTTTTAATTAGCAAACAAAAATTTAATTTTAACTAATTTACAATTTTTTTGTCTTAATTTTTAATGTGCACACACAATTATGAATAAATATTTTTGTATGCAAAACTTATTTTGTATAAAATTAAATCAACTGTATTTTTTAATAAACTAGTTTGTGTGGCGTTTCACTAAAAATTTAGCTTGCACAGATAAATTTGAATATGATAGTATCATCTTTTTCCATTTTTTTAAACATTTACATGGACACCTAAATATTTTTAAAAATAGCTGTTTTTCATACGTTTGAAACTTTGCCAAATCTTAAGTTTTTATAACTTTGCACCAGTGAAAATTTTATCAGGATTCCAAACAATCGATTAGAAAAATGTTGTGCTCATCCTTCCATCCTTCCACTCATACATTTTTATTATTTTTGTTTTGCCTCCTATTCTCACGATGTTTTGGTCGAAATTTTGTACCAAGATACATTTTAGTAATAAGCAGTTTGTGTTAACTTTCACGTCTATTCGAGTCTAGAATCGAGGAGGTTGTGGTGGAAGAGAAAACTGCCAAACAGATTTTCTCAAAAAAAGAACCGACGTTTTTTTTGTTATGTTGATGATAAATTTGAATATCCATCATCTACCTGTTCACTAAATTTGAAGTCGATTGAATCATTGTGTAGGGTTTATTATAACAAAAAATAATAAAAAACATAGCGAACGGTTTTCCGAGGTAATATGAACATTTTCGTATTTTTCTATGATTAAACAGCTTCTAAATTCCTACAATTGTTCCATAGATGTCTTAAAGATAAAATGAATAGGCAACGGTGTAACATGGAATTTAAATTTCTAAATTTACATAAAATACTTTGCTGGTGGCGATCCATTCATTATTCGTGAATTGATTTAATAAAATCGCCTTTAGAGGTATTATTCTAAACTGTACATCACACGTTCTAAACTATAATCATTTCATAATTGGCTGTGACATAAATTGTAACATGATTGATCAATCCAATAAGTTCTACAATCTTTTAAAAGCGAACAATTTAATATCGGTTCCATTTTTACCTACCCATAACCGTACTTGGCTCGATCAATTCATTGTCCCTGAATCGGATTACTCTAGGATATTTTCGTCTAGTCAATATACGTTGCCTGATATTTCCGACCATGATTTACTGGCGATCTCTTATAAAGCTAAATCAAAGCGCATTAAAATGGATTACAGGCTTATCTATGACTATAGCCAGTTGGATGCTGAAATTATTATGAATTTTTTTTCTGACGTTGACTGGAGCTTTTTGCACTCGTCCAATAATGTCAATTTTACCTTCCAGTGTTTTTATGATTGCCTATATTATTTTCATAATAATTGTGTACCAACGAAAAAAATAGTTAATAGCCAGCCTGTTGCTCCATGGTTTAATAGTAGTATTGCTAAAAGTATGCTAGCGAGGGATCATGCGTATATCAAGTATAGGAGAACAGCCGATGTTAAGGACTTAGTAATATATCGTAATGAACGCAATAGGGTAACTAGCTTGATAAGAATCTCAAAACAGAAATATTTTTTTGGAAATAGTAAATTAACCATGAAACGAATTTGGAATAACTGCAATCATATTGGATTAGGAGCTGGTAAAGCTAGTTCTTTGACCGATTTAGACCCTTCAATCATCAATTCTTATTTCTGCAACGTACCCATTTTGCCGGTTGTTATTCCCTTACCTGAGTTTGAGTGCACAGATAATCACACATCTCTCTCTTTCAGCTGCATAAGTGAATTTGATATTTCCAAAGCTGTTTATCTCATTAAATCGAATTCATCAGGTCACGACAAAATCAACTTAAAATTTCTTAAGAATATTTTACCGTATGTTATATCACCTTTGACCTACCTGATTAATAACTGTATCATGCGTTCCGAATTTCCAGATATTTGGAAAACGAATATAGTGATTCCGATTATAAAAAAGAAGGGCATTGATTCTTTGGATAATCTTAGACCGATTAGTTTAGTTTCGATTCTATCAAAAATTTTTGAAATCATTCTTCGTGACCAAATCAACCAGCATTTAACTAAATTTAATTATCTAAATCAGTTTCAGTCCGGATTTCGTAATAACCATAGTACAACATCGACCCTTCTTCATGTTGTCGATGATCTGGCTTGTCATCTTGACAAGATAAACTCGTTTGCTGTTCTTATACTTTTGGATTACTCAAAAGCATTTGACTCGTTAAACCATGTTTTGTTATTACAGAAGTTAATGCTTTTCTTTAATTTTGATAATACAGCACTGAAACTTATGTTTAATTATTTAACAGACAGATATCAAAAAGTCATCATAAATGGAAAAGAATCGGAACCTGAGCGTATAATGTCAGGTGTATTTCAAGGAACGATACTCGGTCCAACTCTATTTTCTCTTTTTATAAATGACTTACCTCACGTAATAAAATATTCCAAATACCATTTGTATGCTGATGATTGTCAAATCTATCTGGGTGGTACTAGTGAAAATATTTTGGAAACCTTCAATAAAATCAATCTGGATCTATCATACATACTAGATTGGTCCAATTCTAATGGAATCTCACTAAATATTGCAAAAACACAAGCAATTTTCATTTCTAAAAAGCACTTCCCAGTGATTCCTGAAATTTTTATCAATAGTGTGAAAATTAATTTTAAGAATCATGTTAACAATCTAGGAATTTGTATAAACAACAGATTCACATGGGATTCACAAGTTGTTAATGTTTGTGGCAAGATCAATTCCACTTTGTATGGTTTGAAGCTCCACAAAAATATTTGCCCTAAAAATGTTCGAACTTTGTTAGCACGATCATTAGTAATTCCCCACGTAGTTTATTGCGAATTTCTTTTTTTAAGTTGTGATTCTGCCTCAAGTGGTTTGCTGCAAGTTACTTTGAACAACATCGTGAGATACGTTAATGGGCTCAGAAGATTTGATCACGTATCAGCTAATTTTAAAGAATTTTTCGGTTGCACTATGGTTCAATTCTTTTATTACAGAGCATTATTGCTTTTATATAAAGTCATTAATAATCGGGTACCTTCATATTTATATGATAAAATTAAAATTGGTTCCAGTCGAAATGGCAGAATAATACTGCCTGTTAACCGTACAAATATTTACAATAATTCACCTTTGTTTAATACATTTACTATTTGGAATGAGGTTCCGATTGAGATTAGAAGAGTGAAGCCTTTTGCAAAATTCAAAAAATTAGTATTTAATTTTATTCAAAATAAATTTTAATTTTGTTTTATTTTTTTTTAAATTTTTGTAACATATATATGTATATTTTTAAAATTATATTGTATGGATAGAAAAGCTATGCTTTATCCTTTTTTTTCTAAATAAATAAATAAATAAATAAATTATTTCTCAGTAATAAATTCTCTTGATATTAAAAGGTCGTATATAAATCTTAATGCCAAATTACTAAGTGGCGGAGGTGGATGGGATACTAGCAACGAGATAGATGCTAGGAAATAAAATTCTTTGTGCCAATTGAAATTAATTCTGGATTTGTATTATTGTTTGGAATTTTTTTTTTTTGCAATGTCGAATGATCTACAGCGAGGCTTCGTCCAAACTGAAGCACAGAGTAAAGAATTATATCAGACAATTCTCACGTTGCTCACATAATGTTGTGATCTAAACAAACAGTACAACTTTTGAGAATAGAAATTTTTAACATTGTGGTTGCTCTCTGAACGGAGAATTCTCAATGATTTTCAACAGTATACTAGAGATGTATAACTGGATTGGAGAATGTGATTTTAAGTCTTGTTCAACATGTTTCAGTTCTAAATAATCTAACATTAATTGTGAGTCTGTGATTTGGCGGATTGAGCGTAGAAGATTTATATTGTTATGACTAATTGAGATATTGGGGAAGTAATCTCCAAATCTAATAAACCCGTGATATCTTTTAAGGACCTTGCTCAAAATAACGGGAAATCCTTGTAAAATGTAAATCGTTAGTTTGGTGAACTATATTTGTGGGAAAAGTGTCGGATAGACCCAAATTTTTTGTAAATCCTTTTATTTCTTAAATTTTTATTTTGCCTTGAAAAGGAGACCATAGTCGTTTTTAAACAATGATTTAGATGTTCAGAAAATTTAACTGGCTCTAGTATACGCACAATTTTGCTAATAAATACAAACCAAAAAACAGAATATTAAAGCTTGAATTGAATATCTTTTATTTTTCACGTACAATTTTAAGAGTTAAACGACAATGAAATTTTTTTGTAAATTACCAATAAAATTAAATTTAGCAGTCCACTAAAATTAAATTGTCATGTCAGATGGGGGAATTCAACTAGGAGTTGTACTCTTTAAAACGTACTTTGAGCAGTATTTGGAGGCGATATTTAACCTCCACCGACTAACAGGTTGCAGATGTTTTAATGATTTCGTTTGTTTAATTTCTCGTCTCGAGTCGTCTCGTCTTGCCAAGCCATTTCAGATTTTAAAGTGATATCACACTTCAGAGGTTCGTTGTATACAATATGCTATCATCT
This sequence comes from Tipula helvola, assembly GCA_963556165.1. NCBI lineage: Eukaryota > Metazoa > Arthropoda > Insecta > Diptera > Tipulidae > Tipula > Tipula helvola. The sequence goes on along the minus strand of OY744482.1, from coordinate 80,445,183 downwards.
CGTTTTCAAGGAAATGAAATTACCTACAAAATCACCATTTGAAAGTTAGTAATTTTTTGTTCAATGAAATCTTATCAATTAGATTTACAAAACATAAACAAATTTTAAAGTTACTAATTGTAAATTAAAAACAAAGTTAAGATTTGGTAAAGTTTCAAGCGTCTGAAAAACAGCTATTTTAAAACCGCTGGCAATAAATTGGCATCACAAGAATTAATATTTAAGACACACCAAATTAATAAAATCTGCACAATTTAATGAGCAACAAAAAAAAAATTTCTTGGCATCATAAAAAATAAATTTTGGTATTCGATACAAATTATTTAATATTTGATCTGGGCCGGAAAATTGGCGAAGCAATTTTAAAACTATGGTAAATCTCTTTAATTTTTAATTTGTTTATTAATAATTTGTCGTTCAAAATGTTTATTTTGATGTCCAAAAATATTTTTTTGTCCCTTCCAATAGTTCCAACAAATTATAAATGTTACCATTTATTATTTTTCGTTCCAAAAGAGTATTTTTTATGATGCCGAGAAATTTTTGTTTGTTGCCCATTAATTTGTGCTCTTTCATTATTTGGGTGTATCTCAAATATTAATTGTTTTGATGCCGATTTACTGCCAGACGTTTTTTTTTATTTTGTTACTAAAAATTATTTTTTTGTGTTCTCTTTGTTTGTTCTAAAATATTATTTGTGTTGCCAGTTTATTATTTTTGATGCTAACGTTTGTCGGCACAAAATTTTTTTATGGTTGCTCATTTAAATTGCCTCTTTGAAAAATATTTGGGTAACCCTTCCTTTAAATTATTTGGGGAATGAGTTTCTCATCAAAATTCTTTCAAAATTGAAAATTAGTTTTTCCGTTTTATTTGATTTCTGTTATTAAAACATTTAATTTTGGAGGTGGTTATTTATACATACAGTATGTATTATCTAGTATGTACCTACGTATATAGGTAAAGATTTATTTTTTGTGATTTGTTAGGGTACTCAAAGTTTTATTTACCAAAAAAATGCACTTGAATGATCCTTCCGGGCACCACCTGAAGTTGCCATAATTTTTCAGCAACCTTTGGTAATTTTAGATTAATAACTTCATGAGATCTCAAACGATACGTACGTTGAAACGTCGATCGATCGAGGAATCGAACTCGTTGAGCTCGACTAATTTAATGTCGCTTTTATGATCGACTAATTGATTAAGATCTCCCCCTCCCTTCCCTTACATTTATCTTGCATAACTACTTATTTAAGATATCACATATTACCCTAATAATATACGTAAACAATTTAGTCACTAATTACAAGACAAAACTAACTTCAGCTGTAAATATCAGCCTCTTGCTAAAAACGTTGATAAAACGAATAATTATTTGCCCTTTACTGTTTTGTTATACAATTCATGTACATATTTAAATTTCAAACCAGACACATACCGAAAACATTGTATTCAAATTAGAGCTTGGTTTATCCAGTACTACTGAAATAAAATTATCCCGCACTGCCACCTATCCGGTTTTTCCGAGGAATTTCGAATTGGGAATTGATTATGACTTTTTTTTTAGTATACATAGTTTGCATTGTTTTTCTCAAAGTTCAATGTGGCGTTTGGTATTTTTTCCAACTTTGTTGTTTATTTTCCCTAAACATTTTGTTGGAAATTAGATGGTAGGTGTTTTAAAATGAAATTATTTTGTTTCTATATTTCCCTACACACATTGGAAAAAATAATAGCAAACTGTACTAAAAAAAAAGTCATAATCAATTTGCAATTCAAAATTCTCTGGAAAACCAGAAAGTTCCAGAAAGGTTTAGAAAGGTTCGATTAGTATTTGGGTAATAACCTAAATTTGATAAATTACAACGAAATTCGATATTTTAAAAGTTGCACAAGTTCCTCAATTCGGATTTTTAAAATAGAAAGATCTTTAAATATTCGCTAACATATTTTCCAACTATTATTTACATATGTATTTCCAAATTAAGTGATGTTCTCGCAATTCTAGCGGTAGTACTTAAAAATATTTTAATTTTTATTTTCACGAAACCAGAATTGGACCACAGGCCAGTAGCAAATACAGAAATGGGTGACTTGATCTGAATGAAAAGATTTTTGTTTTTTTCACGGAACGAGAATCGACCCCTAGGTAGAATCGAATAAAATCGTAAAATTTATAATATGACAGTTTAATATCAGAATTTGTAAAATTATAGAGTTAAAAATTCAGAAAAGCAAAACAAATTAGTGTTGTATTCAATGAATTATGCCTGAACTTGACGAAACAATCACCCTTATTGAGATTGTCGTGTCGACGTCGATAAATCGAAATAGCAAAAAATTGCAACATTTGACGATCAATACTACCATATTTTGTCGATGACATTTTAGCATCGACAAAAAATGGTAGAATCGATAGTGAAATGTTTAATCGAAGTTGACATATGCAACACGAATTTTTTGCTATGTCGATTTATCGACGTCGACACGACAATCGCATAAGGGTGAATTTTTTGTGCTTTTGTTTTTTATTCGATGTAGTTTTATCACAACATAACATTTTGGAGAATTGCTTTTTGTGAAATGCCACGTTTATTCAAAATTAACGTTGCTAGGGTTTCTCAAAACGGAGTCCCGGGATCCCGTTTTTGTCTCAAAAGCGTGACCAGGAAATCCCGGGATTTTCCAGTTTTCGATTTTTTTTTTCTTATATACTATTTTAAATCAATAACAGCATAGGAATAATATATTACAATAAAACCTTGGTTTAAGAGACTAATTTGGGATTTCTTGCAGGTAAATGAATACTATCGAGTGTAGTACTTCCTGAAAAAATCACGTCAAAAAATGGTTCCTCTGCCCCGAGTTATGGGCCAATAGAATCAAGATAATATGTAGCTTTACGTCAACAAAATTGTTACTGTAAATTTACAGAGAATCATTTACGTTTTAAGGGTCTAATACCACTTTAGTACTAATCGGAAATTTTACGGTTATAGAGCGAATTTACATTTTGTGAATAGCGGCATAAATTTCCCTTTCTCCAAAATTTAGAACCAACGTGAAAATTTAAGTTAACAGTCGATGACCGCTGGTGCTGTTGCTTTTATGTAGTGCGCTTTCTTTTTAAACCATCAAAAAATAAAATTCTTCAGCTTTAATTCCTGACAAATAAAGTAATATCGCCAGTGGGATTCAGCGGCCACTTTGCTTCAACGGTAAAGGTAAAGGTAAAGTAAACCATCCTTTATCAATAATTCTGGAACAAGAAGATTTAGATTTAATCTTAAATTATTCTGGAAAATGGAGCTTTCCCTTCTAATTTTAAATTTAACCTGTCCCTTTTTATTCTTTTATGGGTGTTACTTCACTTTCAATTTGGGTATTGTGGCTCTTTTCTAAATTAACATTATCCCTATTTTTTCCAAGTTATAAGTGTATTTAAAAGAGACTTCTTGGAAAAAAAATTCTTGGATTCAATTCCGGGTTTTGGATACTTTTGAACTTTTTATTTAGGGCAATTGTTCATTTATTTTGTGAGCGATTATGCATATTGATTAATCACCCAAAACTTTTGGGTTTTTTCATTTTTGTGTCTTGGATGTTTTTCGTAATTGAACAATTAATCGCCCGTATTTACAGCGAGTACAATCGCATAAACCTAAAACGATTTGGTTTTGAACGATTATTTGTGTCGCCATTGAAATTGTTTTAAATCGAGTTTTTGTTAGAATTTACGTTTTCATTACTTCAAAAATTATATTTATGCATAAGAATTGAATTTTTTGAAAAAATTAAACCCTGAATTTAACTAAAACATTTTGAATTTTTGATTGAATGTAATGTTTTGGAATTTGGGAAAAATTTGACAAGGGGTGAATTGTCACAAAATTGCCCCATCCTAAAAATCCGAAAATTTGCAATGTTCATTATAATTTAAAGCAGGTTTATAATTCTAATCATTAAAGTTCAAAGTACCACACGAATCACAGGTAAAAAGAGAATTTTATACTAAACTTTATTGACTAAAATTTAACCTTTAACGAACGAGAGCTTTTATTTTGATACCAATTACGTCCTCTCAGCGAGGCCTTTCGTCTGTTAAGGGTTAGTATTCAAAATTTTAAAATCTAATGGTGGAAGCAGGTAAGCAGAATTCTGCAAGCAGCGAAATTAGAATACTATAGTTTTTATACAACGATCTGCTTATTGTCTCTCTTTCCAAGTTTTCTGCATATCAGTAGACTGATTGCATATCAGTAGACAATTTTTTTCAGTTTGTTGACAGAAAACTAGCAAAAATTTCCTATCGGTTGTCGTAACGAAGGATAAAAATTAATTTATTTGTGACAAAAAGCATAATGCATATTTAAAATTTAATTTTAAAATTGATATTTTGGTCGAGCAAGAAAACGGTGCAGATAATAATTTCTTTTGGAATTCAAACAGAATTGAATCGTAACATTTAAAATACCAAGAGCCGTTACGAGAGTAACTCCTTGTCAATATATTTTCACAAAAATAAAATATTCCAGCAGCCTGATTGTCTAAAAAATAAGATAATGTGTAAATGGAAAAGTTGTAAATATTCAAGTAAAATTTCTGTCAAAAGTTTACGCCAATTTTTTATCTTGTGAAAAGTATTACATACATATGTGTGTTCGTTTTTTAATGCGTTGGTACAAAACAAAAAAATCTAAAAGTTATCGATGTTGTGGAACCGATGTGTGTGGCTACACAGATATGCTGAACAATGAGATGAATATCAAAGCGCAAGATATGAAATTGATCACACGCGAAATGGAAACAAATAATAAAATATGAACTCGACATAACTAATAATTACCGCAGAATTCATTTAAAGCACGATTTTAAATGGGAATATGGTGGTTATGATTTAGTAAACGGCTCGCACATCGTGCGGTCGCCTAAGCTAGATCAACTGATAATATAATTTACACAATTTGATGTGACATTTTTCAATGTAATTCTTTCACAATAAAATAAACAAGTATTGAAGTATACCTTGTGTTATACTAGGAAACAGCCTTTAAACTTAAGTTGGCTCTTTGAGGGTGCTTATACATCAAACCTGTTGACAGTAAAATGTTTGGTAATTTTTCATTTGCTTATAAAAAAGTTATCTGCTCTCCGTCTTGTTTTTCTGTAGAGAAATTAGCAAATAATGTACTGTCGACAAGTTTCATCTCCCAATTTCCACATTTATTAAACAAATCATAAACAAATCGATGAAACCGATTACATAAACAGCTAAATTTGTAAAATACATTGATGTCATAAAAACAAATTTGACACTAATGCTGAATTGCTCAGCGATAAAGTTTATGGCTGAATATAATATATTTACAAAATGCAATTCTAATCAAATAAGATAAATTTATGTGTAAACTTTAGATGTGTAAAACTTTACACTTTTTCCTATTTACATATTATCTTATTTTTTAGAGAATTAGGCTGCATATGTAACTATTAAGAGATATACTAAATTATTATTTAGAAATTGAAAAAAAAATGTTAGGAAATTACAAGGTAAGTCAAATAAAATCATTTGAAATTATAGTTTAATTTTACTCTCTTTTCCACCATATTATTAATCAACCTAACGCCTGATAAAAATGTATCAATAAATTCACGCAAATCCCACTACATATTTTATGTACATTATTATAAAAAATAAAATTAAGCAATAAAACCTAAAAATAATGTCGTTCGTTTAAATAAAATAAAAGTAGCAACAAATTAACATGCAATTACATGCCGCAAATTAAAAAAAAAACAAATAAAAATAAATAAAAATAAAAACATTTAATATATAAATAATAATTGAAATATCATTCCCATAATTTTCAATTCAACAACTTAATTCCGAAATTATTTGTATTTTTTATTTTTATATGGTGGGTATTTATTATGTATATAAAGCTAAATACAATAAACATAAAATTTAAAACCGAATAAAAACAACAACAAAATATATTATACATATATTTTCATTTCACTCAAATCAACAAAAAACTTATTTTCCTTTAGCATGTATATAAATACATAATCATAATAATATATAGAACAAAACAAAAAAAAAAAAAAAAAACTAAAAAAAATAAAAATATATATATATTCGTCGAGCTTTTTATTGAGCTTTTTATTTTATTTTATTTCAATTCAATTTATTTTGATTGTGTTTCCAATTTTATTTTTATCATAAATAATTTACACATAAATCCCTTATTAAACAAAATAAAATTAATAATTTAGTTTAATGAAAATCAAATTTTATTTATTTATATATTTTTATTTATTTTGTTATTATTATTATTTTTAATATAATAAACTTAATAAAAAATATAAAAACCAATATAATAATCGTACCATGATGATTTTTTATTAAATCCTGTTGTTGTTGATTTGATTGAAAATTTGTTGAAGTAGGATTTACTACTACAGGATTATCCTGATTATTTGAAAATATTGTTGCATTTTTTGTGTTATTACTATTATTATTATTATTACTACTATTATTACTATTACTTGGGAATTGAATTAATGTACTATTACTTGTAGTCGAAGAAGTTGTTGATGAACAACTTGCAGGCGGACTTTCTGCAAATTCAAATTTTGATATTAGGCCCGATATATGTAGCAAATATATAGCAAATCAAAATAATAATCAGATGCACAATTTTTGAGTTTTTTTTTTTTTGATTTAAAAATGTTGGCGTATTCCATTTTGAATTAAAGATTTGTTTGGGTTTTACATCTTCAACATAAATGATGCGGTTTGATGAAATTGTAATGTATACAATTTGTTTGAAGATATCTCTGTGCTATCCGGCTGAATTAACATTATTTTTAGGTAATTTAGCCAAAAAGCTCGTCCCTGCTTTTTAGAACGAAGTTAAAATAAATTTGTACCATCAAATGTACTGGATTGAATGATTTACAGGAAGATTTGTGTATTTGTACGTTTATTGATCAACTACCAGAAATTGTAAATATTTGATGATAAATTCCAAGTATTGTATATCTGATTGTTATTTTGATTCGATAAAATTGTTTGCTCTTTATGGTTTGTTTGTTGTATATACGAAATGATTTTTGTAATAATAATTAAATAGCGTATTTATATATAAAAAATGGCAACATTGCAATCTATTTTTTTTTTAAAGATTATTCTCAATGTTGAATGTCAAGCTCAATGTTTCAATAAAAGTTTTATTTTGTACAAAATAAAAATGTATTTACGTCATATATTATAACAATTGATTTGAAATTAGATTTTATTCTCTCACTCCATCTCGTAACTAACTCTAATTTTTTTGTTTCTAATTTTAATCTGTCAAAATAAAAAAATTGTTTAATGAACTACACACATAACAAAGATTTGTGTTTGGGGTTAATGTATTTTGATTACCTTGAAGCTTAATAGATATAGCAATAAAAAAAACTGTTAAAATGTATGTTCGAGTAAATATTGTGCTTGTTTACAGTCACAATACTGTGTATCTATGTACGATGTCTACAGAATAGCGCGTGTCTTGAATTTCAGCGGTTATCAGCAGTCATTCATCAAATAAAATAAAAATTCACGTATGCGGAAATTGGTGGCCCGAAACTAAAATAAAAAAGGTGTGAACGCTTAGCCGGAATTAGTTTATGTGAATGTATGTATACGAGTACAGGAAAGTAAAAAAATCATTGACCTTGTTCAAATGTAATATAATTTCTTATTATATTCTAACACAAATACCATAAAATGTTTGCGGCACCATATGATTATGTAAAACCATTTGTGAAACATACTATCAAAACATTCTCCTTAATAAAATTTTATTGTGCTATCAGATATGAAAATCTAATTCTCTATGTTAATTCAAATTTGTGCGTTTCTTGCCGATCGATCGATTTTCAATTTTCTTCTCGTAACACAAAATTTGATTACGTATTTTTTTTTTTTTAAATTTTCCATGAATATATAAACTAGCTAATAACTCATGATTTAGTTTTTTAAACTAAACAAAATTTTTGCTGCTCCATTATTACATCTTTTATTTTTTGGCTGACAAAAAATTATTGATATTGTACGTGATAATAACATACGAAGAATATTTTTTTATGTATGCTTGCTTATATAAAAAAATTCGTTATCAGTGATTCATAAAATTGATTGAAAATAGGTACCTATACAGTGTAACTTAAATTAATTGCGTGTTATGTTTTCAGTACAAAATATCTTGTTTGGAAAATGAAATTGAAACTTTAAAAGAGACCAACTTCGCTTTTTTCCAAACAGCATAATGATTCGACCGCTGAGAAAATTTATTAAGAGCTTGCATACGGCGAGAAAACACTGTCAGCGCTGACTGTGCCTTTACAAATTAAAAATTAAAAATACAATGATATTCGAAATTGAAGCATTTCGGAGATTAGGATGCCGGAAGAAGTTTGAAATTAATTCACAAATATGAAATAATTCTTGATTAGAACTGTATTGGTTCAAATAACGTATGAGGAATAAAATATGGACAAACAAAAAAAAGTAAAAAAAAAATTATTTACTAATCAAATGATTTTAATCCATCATTTATTTAAAACTTTAATTCTTAGATAAAATTTACAGAAAAATTTGCGCTCCATATCGATTCGCTTTCCTGATCCTTTCTGGCACTCTTTTCATTGCCGCCTGCGTTCCTGATGTATCAATCTTCTTTAAATCTCTTTTTATCTTTCTAATCAGACATTCAACATTTTTGGCACGATATCCATTGCTGTATACCATTCTCTTCAGATTTGCCCAAAAAGTTTCAATGGGCCTTAGTTGTGGAACATTTGGTGGGTTATAGTCTTTAGGGAAAAATTCGATTCTGCGTTGACGTAAATCAGATAACGTTGCGTTGGCATAATGTGAGGATGCCAAATCAGGCCAAAAAATCGTTTTATCAGTTTTATGATATTTATTTATAAATTTCTGAAGCACAGGTAAACATTTGTTTGTGTATGTTTGCGTATTAACCGCCAAACCACTTTTGAAAAATACTGGGTCACTGACACCTGGTTCGCTAATAGCCAACCACAACATAACTTTACCTGGAAACTTGGTCTTATGAATAAACTTCTCCTTTTCTGGTGCTTTGTGATCGGGAGGCTCGTAGTAGTATTTTGGCTGCCATTCATTACCTTCAACAGTGAAATAACTTTCATCATCCATCACACATTTATAAGCGAAATATGTTTGGGAAAGCACTCTTAATCTAGATTTGATTGTAGCTAATTGTTTGTCTGTAGTTGCTGGTGCCGATTTTTTGGATTTGCGTTGAATATTCATACTTTGTAAATATTTCTTGATAGTTTTTGGGGCAACTTGATATTTTTTACCCAGTTTTCTGTACGATTTTGCAGTTCGACCCACTGTTTCACCTTTCAATTTCATTCGAACTTTGCTACCTTGTAGTTGACATTTTTTACCAGAGTCGGGTTTTCTTTCCACAGGTTCATTATTCTCAAACAGTTTAATTGTTTTGTAGATAAAGGATTTTTTGAATCCAAGATCCTTGAAGTAGTGAAAAATCTCGTTCTTTTTTTTGTCTGGATTTTCCTGACAAAATTTATAAATTAATTTACGACGATCTACTTGTAACAACGACATTTTTGTAACTAATCGTAAAATGACGCAGTTGTAATGTATTTTTTATAAAATATACGGGAACCACCTTATTTAAAAACAAGGAAATTTTTATTTTTGGTTGTACAATACAAATACAAATACATTTTACATTTGTCCATATTTCATTCCTCATACGTTAAGTCTAAAAAGTTTTTCCTTTGATAAGTTTGTAAAATAGAAACTCTATTAGAAAAATGAAGAACAAATATTGAAGTTATGTATAAACATGGCAAAAAAATCAAGTGATCGACGGAGGCGTTAGACATACATACTCGTATGCACATATTCCAGTTATCGAAAAACTCGAATTAACCAAATTGTAAGAATTGCATCTTCTGAAGCGACTGCTCTGGTGATGCACTGAATTTATAATAAAGCTCATAAAGAAGCAGTTAACAAAATTTGCTATCCACTTACCCAAAACTCCCATAAATGTATTCATGACTAAATGAATTATTAAATAAATTTGTTACCTTAAAAAAGTTAAAAGTGTTTAGGTTTTACAAATTTTGTACAATTTTGTTTCGCCTGATGTCAACTTATAAACCAAGTTTTTAAATTTTATATTTATCTCGGAAATATAATATATTTATCGAGGTAAAAAGGTAATCTTTGGAAAAAGGAGGATCTAAGAAGTTTTGAATTAATATTCTAGCATAAATTGATCTGAGTTTAGAATGTATATTTTATGAAGTATTAGTTCTTTAAATGTCAATTTCAGAAAAGTGGAAATTTTATTCAAATACAGTAAAACTTTCAAAAGTGACCACATTTCTATTTTGACTACCTCCCTAAATTAACCATTTTTTGTCAGCCCCTTGAATGTTCAACAACTCTTGATCGATTTTGAAGAGACCGTCGAGACAGATAATTGTCTAAATAAAGAGTGAATTTTGTAAAAGTGGAGAGTCGTTTAAAAGAATGTACAATAATAGTTTGCATAAACAACTTTAAAAATTACATAAATAATAAACTTTTCCAAAATATTAATTTTACTTTAATTAACTTAATTATTCTGTTTTACATTTCAATCAAAATGTTTTTAAAGTTTTAATTCTGTGAAAAATTACAGTTAATTTAGTTTTAACAAAATTATTTGTGCCACAAGTTTCTTCTCATAATTTTTTTTACAGTATGGAATTTAAAATTATTTCTGGCCAATTAAACAGTGTAAGAGTCACTCAAGTTTTTTAGGCACTTGGCCAGTTTTTATCGCGTCTCTATAACTCTATAACCTAGAATCTCATCCCACTCGATTTTCTCAGCACACCCCACTAGAATAAGTGCAAGTTTAAATTGAAATCCTGACCGAGATAACTAATTATATTCAAGTCTTCTTTATCCGAAGAGCGAAATTATTAAGAATTGCAAGTTCCGTTTCGATATGAATGGGAAATACGAAAAATTTAAATATTTTCCAGTCAATCTCATCAGGCTATAGCGACTGAATTGTTAATTACATTATTGATTACTTTCTATATATAGAAGCGACCATGTAGTTAAGTATTGGCGAATTGTACGTAATACATAACGCAAAAATACGATTATTAAGTTTGAAATTAAAGTTCTTCAGGTATTAAACGAAGTAAGCCAGATCCGAAACTGGTAAAAATAATTTTAAGTCTAGAGTCTTAAGTCGGATTGGTTAGATTTATGTGAAAACATTTATATATAAATATCTATTGAATTATTTTAAGTCATTTCGATGGGGCTGAGAAACCCCTGCATAAAGACGGCTATTGTCCGCTCAGAATTTAAATTATTTTACATTTTTGGTTCAAAAAGTCAATAAGTTATTCTATTTTGGATTTGGAGGACGAACCTTACTGACATTAATTGAGCATGAACAAAGTGCAGTTCTGTTAAGTTAATCACCTAAACCTGCAATGTACGCTTTAATATATACCATTACTCGTACACGGTAATCTTTTTCCAGATTCTATATTTAGACTGTAGTGAATGGTCACGGTAAAGTTGCTGCAAAAAGCAGCGATTCTATTAGGGCGCAATGTTGACCGGAAAATCATAGCAATTGGAAAGACGGTAGTGTGGAACCCTCCATAATTTTCGCCAGATAATTTCTTTTTAATAATTTTTTTCGAATACAGCTTATGAACAAGTTTCAGATCAATACATCTTTTATATTCTATCAATTTTAGAGGGGTTGGCCAACAAAAGCCTTCGTATACCCGAATACCTCCAACGGAGTAACGTACAAATCAATAGGGTTCTTTCCCTGGGATTGCTTGGCTGAACTTTCAATGTAAAAGTTAGGTTGATATATCCATCTGAGGCTGCGCCCACAAAACCAACAGAAATTAACTACCACGGATATGATCCCAATGTATATGTATCCAAGCTAACACCATTCAATAAATTATGTCAGAAATAGAAGTATTATGAATAGTCAGAATTTGAATTTTTATACCAGAACGAGATATTTCATATCAGAATTCGATATGCCATGTCAGAATTTGAATCTTTCAGTGTCAAATCGTTATCTCAGATACAATATCAGAATTTGTATTTATGATGTCGGCATTTTATATCTTATATAAGAATTATATATCTTACGTAAGTGGCCAGCCACAGGTAGAATTTGAATTTGTGATGCCAAAAATCAATTTGTCAATCAATTTGTCAAATCAATTCGATACATTATGTCAGAATTCGATATGAAATATCAGAGTTTGAAATTATGATGTCAGAATTCGATATATCATGTCTGATTGATGTCAATATATCGTGCCGGAAATTGATACCTCATATAAGAATTTGACGTATCTTATCAGAATTAAATGAAACATGTCGATACACCATACCGGAAAATAAATTATGTTAGAAATCGACCAATCATATCAGAATTCGATGTTTTATACTTATCAGGATTCGATAAATCATAACAGAATTCGATATCTATTATCAGTATATTAATCTTTGATATCAAAATTCGATATCTCATATCAGAATTCGTTACTTCATGTCAGAATTTGATACGTCATATCAGAATTTGAATTTTTCAGGCCAAAATTCGAGTTAGCATGTCAGAATTACATACTTTATGTCAGAGTTAGATATGCAATATCAGAAATTATATTTATGATGCGAGAATTCGATATATTATGCCAGAAATCGATAGGTCACATATTTGAAATATTATGCCACAATGTGCTAAATTATGCTAGAATTCGTTACTTCTTGTGAAAATTACATACGTTATGTCAGTATTTGAATATCAATGTCAAAATTCGTTATATCTTGATATCAAGTCAGAATTCGATATGTCGTGACAGAATTTGAATTTATGCTGAATATATGTATCATATGTGTCAATCATGGCATAGTTCAATAAGTCAAGTCAGATTTTGTTATTTGTATTTATGATGTAGAGTTCGATACATCGTGTCAGAATTCCAAATATCATGCCAAAACTTGGTAAATCATATCAGAATTCGATATGTCTTAATTCATAATTCTATAAACAAAGTTAAAATTCGACATTACATGTCAGAATATGAATTTATAATATCAGAATTGTTTAGCTTATGTCAAATGATTATTTGATAAATCTATCCTAAAATCTTCAGAATTCCGTATATCATCTCAAAAATCGATAGATCAGAATTTGAATTTTTGGTTTTAGAATTCTACATATGACATAAGAATTCGATATCATAAGATAAATTTCATATATTACATTGATATTTTAACTAATTCGACAGATTCGGTTAAAATTCGAAATGTCTTATCAGAATTCGAACGGCCTTATCAGAATTTGATATATCATCCCATGACTTCAGAATTCGATATAATATCTCAAAATCCGCTATGTTATATCAGAATTGGATATATCATCCCAGAAACCAACACAGTTTTTTTGAATTTTGGTACTTTACATCGAATTTTGACATAACATTTCGAATTTTGGGATAATATGTATATCGAATTCTGAAGTCTTGAGATGATATATCAAAGAATTCAATATCTCATGTCAGAATTCGATAAATCTCTTCAGCGTTTGACTTTCATCACTTGCTGTTGCGGCCATATATATTTAGTAGATATTTTTACAACAAAATACAATAAAGTAGGCGGTTTTTTTAAATTTTTTTCGTATTCGGTGGACCATCCAGTCGCATATGCGAATCAAGTGTTAAACTAGTTTGAACGAAATTATCAAAAACTACATAAGTCCTCAATTTGTTGCCACGAAATTATTGAAAAATCTTGAATATAATTTAGGCCAGGGCAGAATTTCGATTTAAATTTGCTGAGTTTTATATAGAAATACCAACAATTTTTAGCAGGATGCAAAGAAAATCGAGTGGAATCAAATTCTAAGTGAATTTATCAACAAATTTGTTGACCACTTGTGAGATGATAAAGAAACATAATAAAAGCTGCCCATAGTTGCTTAGTAAGCATGAATGCCTCCTACATCACTATTTAGTTAGCCAGAAATAAAATTTATTATTTTCTTTTTTCCATATTGCACAAATAATTTAGTTAAAACCTAAATTAACTGTAATTTGTCCTAGAATTAAAATTTAAAACGTTTCTTGATTGGAATGTAAAGCAGAATTTTAATTATCATATAATTAACAAAAAGTATATTAATTATAATTTTTACAGTTTTTTGTGTTATGTTGCATTCAAACTTAAGCATGCAGAAACAATTTTGTTAAGGTCTGTTAATGAAAGGACCAACAAAATTATCGAGTTAGAGAAAAAATCGAGTTATATTAAATCGAGATTATCCTCTACATGTTTGTTCTAAATCTAATAGGCACCAATGGACATAAGTTCCTGATGAATATTAATATAGCGTTATTTCGAATCACTGCTATCCTAAATGATCTATAACGATAATTTTCAAGTCACGTATGTATGTGTATGAGGTGACATGATGTTTCCATTATTGATGTCATACAATTTTTTCCGCATAATTTAAAAATCATTTTTCACACGCCTGGTCACTCGATATACAACACACCCACTCATATCTCATTAAATATACTATGAAGTATATTGCAAAATTTATCTAATTACGAAATAATTTTTAAACCGAAACCATCTGTAGACAATATCTTTCTCTCTACTCCATTCATAAGAAATTATATAGACGTAACATAATAAGCATACTAAAAATCACAAAAATATAAAAAAATAAAAATAAAACTAGCGTGCGATACACAGTGGTGTCATCGTCCATTTAATGAAAATATTTGTAAGTAGTAATAGTAATAGTAATAATAATAATAAGAAACATAGTTAACAACTATAAAAGTAAAAAATAAAAAAAATAAAAAATTTTAATTTAACTAGTTTAATGGAAACATTGGCACATGAGCTTGACATTATAACATTTTGTTCACCCCCATATATGTATTATGTAAGTTCGATATACTTGTCGTTTTTTTTTTGTAATACATACGCGACGAATCAAAATTACAAAAATCAAAATTCGATTATTTTTAATTAAAATCATATAAAATTTAGGAATGGTATAATAGTGCGGTTTTATTATATTGTAGTTTTGAGTTAATTTTTTTATATATCTACAACAAATAATAATTAAAAATAAAAATTATATTATAGTGTATGTAATTAGCTAAATTTTTTTTTTTTTTTTTTGGTGGTGGTGATTTTATTTTATATATCTACTCTAAAGAAAACAACTATTATTATATAAATTACAATTTCCACGTGAACAATATTATATTAAAGAAAACTACTCTAAAAGTCTAAAAAATTTCCATAACAAGCCAAATTTATAAAGGTTAAAAAAAAAAAATTGTAGATACTTTATAATTATGTTTAATAAAGAAAATTGACTTACCACCTGTTGGCGACAGGGACATGTTTAACGGTTTATTTCCAGTATGCGATTGGCGTATTGATTTAACTGGGATTGGTTTCGATGATTCGGACGATGAACGTATTCTTGATACTGGTTGAATATCATCTCGATTTTTACTGCTGTCTGACATTGCCCTATAAATAAACAAAACAAAACAAAAAAAATAAATAAATTTGTTAATTTAATTTAGAAAAATTTATTCGCGAAGGTGATAATTTTTCTATATAAAATCGTGATAATTTTAAATTGTTATGTTACCGTCAAACATCTTTAACTTTATAGTTTTATTTCGACTCTGTGCAATTTGTAATTCATAGAAAGTTTGATTTTATAGTTTTTTACTATAAATATTATAGCTTTTAACATTCTGTTCAATTTCTTGGTAAAGTCGTAAATTTTACTTCTTCTCGGTAAATATGTATAATAACAACGCCCGTCGGGTGAGAATTTTGCTTGCTATGGTATTTTTAAATAACATGATTATCTAATAGTGTTTGATACCTAGTTTATATGATTTGTATATAGTTAGTCATAGAAATTTGCGAACAACCTATTAAACGCCTCCAATTCACATTTATCTTGAGAGAAATAATGATTTCTGAAAATTCATTGTCACAACAGTTTGTGTACTCGGTTATACGCCTATAATCAACCTTTTTAATTATCACCTACTAAAATATAGGCGCTTTCTTTTAAAACAAAATTATACATTTTGGCTAAGGTAGACAAAAATTATGAACATTTTTTTAATTGTGGAATATCGCTCAAATAGTACGCGCAAGACATAAAATTGAAGAATCGAGAAATGGGGCTGACTGCACGAAACAAATTACGAGCTCTCTTTAGCCACCGTTTGTAAAGGCTTTAATTATTTTTTTTTCGCTGGCGCTACTTTCTATAGAGGGATTTGGCAGCTTCATGATGAATATCACGGTTGGGTGAGTAAATTACACTGTATAATTTACACAGTTTTTTTCATTTTATATGAAGAAATGTAAAAAACTATACCGTCAATTACATAAACTGACTATATTTAATTATTTTTATTGAATAATTGTGAAAACATCGTACGAAATATACAAAATAATTCTGTTTATATTTTTTTTTTGTTATTCGTCTTAAAATACTTAGCGTCATGCTGAATTATATCCTAATGAGTATATAAACCCCATCTAACTGTAAAAAGTTGGTATTGTATATCAAAATTATTATTAGTATTTTAATAAAGAAATGTAAACAAAATTTTAATTTTTGTTGTAATATGCACCTATACTTTCAAATTTGTAATTCGGAAATATTTTTTTTTGTACAATTCTAAGAAACTGATATATCGAATTCTGATATGAGATATCGAATTCTGACATCGTAAGTTCAAATTCGGATATGATTTATCTAATGATTTAGCGAACATATCCTGCCATAAAAATACAAATTTTGGAATACATATCGAATTCAGGCACGATATATCGAATTTTGACGTCAATAACTCAAATTCTGATGTCACAAAATTAATTTCTGCAAACGCAGAAGACTTCAGAATTTGTATGTTAGAGTATGACATGATATATCCAATTCTGATATGACATCTCCAATTTTGAGATGATGTATCGAATTCTGAAGTCATGAGATGATATATCAAATACTGATAAGACCTTTCGAATTCTGACAAAACATGTCAAATTTTAACCGAATATGTCCAATATGGAAAAAGTTAAAATATCGATATGACATATAAAATTTGACTCGTACTCGTGATATCGAATTCTAAAACCAAAAATTGAAATTCTGATATAATCTATCGAATTCTGAGATAACACATCGAATTTTGAAATCATTTACGGAATTCTGAAGGGTTTATAACAGATTTATCAAATTGTGACAACCTTTCAAATTCTGAAATGACATTATAAATTCTTATGTATTGAATTTGGATATACATAAATAACTCAAATTCTGAGAGGGAAAAATCCTTTAATAATCTAGAATTCGCGATTATTCGTTTTGTGTCTGCCTACGGCATAAGATGTACAATTCTGGCATTATAAATTCATATTCTGATATGTCAGAACTGTCAGCATTAACTCTAATTTTCACAGGAAAAATCGAATTCTGGCTTGATATATTGAATTCTGAAATACAATCCATAAATACGAATTCTGATGACATATCGAATTCTAAAATTTTTTATTCAGATTTCCCTTGGTATGTCAAATTCTGACATGATATATTCAAATTCTGACACCACATATCGAATTTTGGGTTGATATCATGATATATGGAATTTTGACATCTGATATTTAATTTATGACATGACGTATCGAATTCTGACATGAAGTAACGAATGGTACAATTTATCGGATTCTGGCATAATATCTCGAGTATGTGACATGTCAATTTCTGGAATGATATATCACATTCTGGCATAGTATTTAGAATTCTGACATCACCAATACAAATTCTGATATTGCATATCTAATTTGGACATAAATTATAGAATTCTTCATGATAACTCGAATTCTGGCATCAAAAATTCAAATTCTGATATGAGATATCACCAAACGGGAATCGAACCTGGAACCTCCGGAGCTTAAAGCAAGCCTGCTAACCACTGTGCCACCGGGGCGGCTTTAATTAATTGGCTCAACACAATGAGAAAAAGCTATTCAATTTTATCTGGCAAAATGGTAAATTACAAATTTCTCGGCAACTCAATGTTGGTACGATAGATTGCAGGAGAAAGTAAATCGGTTTCTTCAGAAGTTGCAACATATTGGGGAACATTACAATTTCTTCGATTGATTGATGCGCTGCTCTTCAAAATGATGACAAACAAAACAGCTTTCAAAACGCGAAACCTAAAATATGAAATTACTATTTTTGTCGGTGCTAACTCAGATGGATAAGAAAAACTTCCTCAGCTAGTTATAGGTAGGATATTGAAGCCACGATGGTTTAAAGGTGTCCACATCCTTCCAGTATTATACAAAGCTAATAAGAAAGCATGGATAACTTCTTATCTGTGGGAAGAGTATATCAGAAGCCTAGACGAAAAATTCGCTAAAAATAACCGGAAATTATCCCAAACTTAGCTAACCCCTGTCTAACTTTATTCGCAACACATATGGTTCAAAACTACTTAGAGTTAAATTAGGACTACGTGGAAATTTTGTTCATGAATTTACCATTGCTTCTGTTTAATCGTCCAAATTGCGACTTTCTATCCAAATTTACATTTAGTAGTTGATTTTAAAAAGAAAGCGATTTTGTGATTCAGATACTTCTTTCTGTGTTGGTGGGATTTGTGCACCATTCTGCCTTCTCAATGCTTGTACGACTCTAGACCTTTATCCAGCGCCACACATCGATAGGATACTGCAATTACATGGATGTACATTTTTGCCTAAAATAGATTTAATTCGGGCTTACCAATATACTATTCGTGTGGCACCCGAGCACTTTTTGAATTTCGTCGTATGCCATCCGGGCTCAAAAATTCTACACAAACCTTTCAAAGGCTCATAAAAGAGGTACTGAAAGGTCTGTAAAAAAGGAATATCACCTTCCAAAAACAGAATTCAGGCAACTCTGGAACTACAACCTCCTAATTCGATCAAACAGATATACATAAAAATTCATCGGTATGTTGATCAACTTTTATCAAAGTTTAAAATCTATTGCCATAAAGCCGATTTAAAAAAAAAGGTAAAACCAAATATAAATTCGAATGGCCAAGAATGCAACCAAATTTTCAGTAGCGCCAGTAATCCTACTTGTCAATCATTACTACCGATTGTTTTGAAATTGAAGTTGTTTTGGTTTTGCAATAATTTAATTCCAATGAACAGTTGTAGGAACCTGCCGCATTTCATTCAAAAAAGTTGTACCTCCATAAAACACGATATTAAGCCTTCAATCGTGAACTATTAGCAATTTATCTGTCTATAAAAAAATTTCGACACTTCGTGGAAGGTTGAACTTTTACCGTTTCATAAATCGATTACCAGACATCTCCAATTTATAGCTCAATTTACAAGTAACATTTGGCATATTTCCAGTAAAAATAACCTTGTCGGGATTTCTTGTCCCGTCCAACGGAACAAAAAATTTCAGCTATCAGCCATACAAGAGGAATAGACGTGGAACGACTACTTTCTTTACAAAAAGCTAATGAAGACTTAAAAACTTTACTTAATAGATCCGATAAGACGTGATGGAATCTATCGATAATTAGCCACCAGTCGTCAACTTGAACAATCCGTCCATATATCCCCGAACCAATGCGTCGTAAAATTTTCGACATTCTCCACAACTGAAGAGTGAATGCGTTCAAAGTAGGTATAGATGCATTTCTACTAGTAAAATATAGGTGGCACTCCACGAAATTTTCAAATCACCAAGTATATTTATACATTACAAAGATGGTAAATAAGAGTTCCATATTTTTTGAGGATCTTAAAACTCCTCCTTCCACGTTGGCAAATAAACCCAAGGAGCTTGTATGCTTTAGCACAAACATTAGCTATATGAATATCAAACTTTAATTCAGGGTCAACTATTATGCCTAAATCGGTCATTTCATAGACCCTTTTCAATTTAATATCATTTATACAATAAGGAAAGTTTATTCTGGATCCTTCTTTCGAGAATGTGATGTTACAACGCATTTATTGACGTTAAGCTCAGTTTGTTTAGACTAGACAATGTCAAAAGCTTTTGCAAGTCAATTTGAAGTTTCTTACAGTCATATGAATTACTAATGTTATTGAAAATATGGCATCAGCCTACATTAAATGTTGACAAGTCAAAACTTTAGGCAAATCATTTATAAAAATAAGAAATAGAAGAGGCTCAAGTGAGAAATGGCTGATTTTGCGACAACGATTAATATTATATTCAATTTCACTTGTCGGGTTCTCTTGAAAAGATATGATTCTAATCAATGAAGAAGTTGCTCAGAAAATTCAACTTTAGCACACTTATTAATCAAAAGGGAATGAGACGCCGTATCAGAGGCTTTCTCAAAATCCATGTAAACGAAATCAACTTGAACTATCAAGTCTACTTGATTGAATACTACAGAAGAGAAATCAATTAAATTAGTGGTGGTCGAACGTTTCGGGA
Organism: Tipula helvola; assembly: GCA_963556165.1. Lineage (NCBI taxonomy): Eukaryota > Metazoa > Arthropoda > Insecta > Diptera > Tipulidae > Tipula > Tipula helvola. The sequence goes on along the minus strand of OY744482.1, from coordinate 80,424,518 downwards.
AAAATCCATGTTGTGACGTGTTGGGAACGTCCCTATGTAAACCGCTTTACCTAATTAAAAAATGAAAAGAAAAATCGGAGTTACTTTTATCTATGTAATTCCAATATTATTGCTTTGCTTTCATGAAAATCTGCTGGTTCTTGACCGAATGTACCATACAATACTATTTCCAATTTAAAAAATTAAAAAAAAAAATTTTTTGGCTCCGAAAATGAAAATTCATAGAGTACCTGATCCAAGTTAGCTAAATCGGGTTTATTAAACCGCAGTCTGCCAACGCTATTAGGAGCTGTTCACATATTACGTAACGCTTTATGAGGGAGAGGGCACAGGTTTATGATTTGTTACCGCATGGAGGGAGGGGATGTTTTTATAAAATAATTACGTAATGTTTCTGATTTCGAATGAACATAATCATAATTCGGTTTATTTCCCAATAGATATAATTGACGATTGAAGCATCACGTTCCACTGACGTTCCAAATTTTTGAAAAATGTCCAATTTTGAATTATAAAACCAGATTTTAACTACCGGATTGCTAAATTTTGTTTCGTGGCCTTTCCGAAAGCGCTAATAGAAATCTTAAATTTATTCAAACGATTGGAATTACTACAAGAACTAGTAAAGTAAAGGCAGACAATATTTTCTATTAGAAATTTTTAGGTTGGGAAGTTTAAAAATTTTTAAAAATCCGTTTGTATTGCAAATGTTTTTTTTTTTTTGAAAAAAAAATCTGAAGTTTAATGTCACTCCACTCTTTATTCTATAACCGTTTCATCACTGGTAACAGCAACATCAGATTGGTCTATTGCATCAGAGCCAGTACAGCGAAAAAGAGTCGATTCAAGTAAAAAGTTGGTCATTCAATTAACGCTTACAAAAGTCCGTTAATTTTGAAAGTGAGACAAGTCCATTTAGGTACAGTAAAATTTTTGTTTTATTCAGACATCTTTGATAAATGTGAAACTGGATAGTAAATAAAATGTACATTTTCTAGAAAAAGCAAAGGGATGCAGGCAGCTTGGGAATAAATTTTACGGTCGGGCAACCGCTCAATTAGAAAAGCTGTTTAGAAAAACTGTCAATGCAATTAACATCGCAAAACAAAGAATTGAGATTTGCTGCAGATAAGTTGATCTAAAAGTTGATCTTTTGTAGAATTTTTTTAATATTCAATTTTAATTAATTTAGACAGATTTAACGGGCGGCAAGAGTTCTAAGTAAGGCAGCAAGGAACATCGCCAGCTCCAAGAAGGGAATAAAACCAAAACGGAATTAATCCCTTTTCTACTAAATGAAAGCACGTTTGGTTGATTTCACTAGTACAGCATTAGATAAAATATTCGAAATTATCTTTTTTTTAATTAAATTCGTAATTAAGAATTTTGCCGATCCCAAACCGATGGAGCGCAACTCTCCTCGAGTTAAAACTCCACTTTTACCATGACTAAACACAAATAATTTTGCTTGATAAACGCCACATTGTTGGGTCCCGCCATTATAATTTCGGCAAAAATCGTTTTCCAATCGTTGCTCCTTAAACTTCACTCCTTTTCCAGAAGAGCAAATACTCGATCAGGAGGAATAAATTAATAGGCTGGGATCTGGGATTATAATTTGTAATTTCTTAACGTGAATTAAAGCATCAGAATGGATCTACTTAGGGAGTATCTCCAGGAGTATCTCTCAGATTTTTTGTTTTGCACTCTTCTACACCTGACAGAAATTGATTGAATGACCGATTTATTTTCAAAATTTATTCGGTAAAACCGAAATTGTAAAGTTAGAACTGCGTTGAATAATAGGCAACCTGATCACAAACCTTCGGCAAAACCACATTCTTCTTGTAATCATTAATTCGTTTTTCTTTATGGTATTCCTTCGGTTCTAAGCCGCTCTAAATACATACAAGTGTACAATTTATTAATAGAAAGGTCACTCTCAGTGATAGGCAGGGCCTTTCAGAGCTAGCAGGGGGCCTGGGCCAAATTATTAAAATGGGACCCCATAAAAATAAAATAAAACAATTTTAAGTTTATATCACATGAATTCATTTTAGTATTTATTAGGATTTATTAGATTGAAGCTTTTCTCGCTTTATTATTAGAAAATTCTCTAAGAATTTGCTCAAAATTAATTTTTCTTGCGATGTCGTGGTTAATGTTTAACATTGCCAATCCATTTAACTGTTGTTCTGCCATTGTTGAGCGATGATAAGAAGACACAGATGCAGGAATACTTAAAAATATTCTTAAGACAATGATAAGATTCGGAAATAAACCAGCTAAGTTTTTACTGAGAATATTTTCTAATAAATTTGTTGGTGTCGGATCTACATTGAAATTAGCTGCATATATTTTTTTAAGGAATTTTACCTCATCTATATCTCGTTTGATAACTCACTCGTGTATTTTGAATGCAAACGGTTTACTGCAGCTTCAATTTTTTCATCAGTCAAATTTGGAAATGACCAAAGAAAACCGAAAAGATTGCAGATTATTTCGTCCCTCTAGTAATGAAACAGCGTATAAAAAAACTAGTGGTTTTAAAATAATTCGCATTTAAATGTTTTTTGAAAAAACTTTTTGAAATAAAATCTTTTATTTTATAGAAAATTAAACATTTAAATGTGAATTATTTTAAAACCACTATTTTTCTTATACACTGTTTCATTACTTGAAATCGTCTTTGTAAGCCAGCTATTACGGAGTTAACTATTACGTTAAACACATTTATCCTGTAGTATTTTTCAGCATCCGTTTGTGTCCGTATCGTTCTATTAATATCAAAATCACATGTAACTCCATATTCACGTGCTTTAGCTTTTGCTTTCGCAAATATTTCATTCCACATTCCGTTTAAATTGCGAAATCTCATTACTAGACTTTCAATATTATTTTGCTCAATATCAAGTGTAGCATTTCGAGCTTCAATTACCAAATTTGTCTGATGCAAATCTGTCAAAATTTCGAGATATGATAGAGAGCAAAACACATTCAAATTTATTTAAATATTTCTCAATTGAGTGTAATTCAACGATTGCGTGTGGTGGTAAATTAAAGGAATGCATTTCATTTAAAGCATCTCGAATAGATAATAGATTTTTGGCTATTGGTTTTACTGCATCTATTCTAGCAGACCATCTAGTTTTGGAAATCGAGTGAAGAGACATACGGATATGTTTCTTTAAAACCTCCCATCTCCGCGGACTACTGCTAAAAAAATTATACATTTGTTGTATAACTCCAAAAAATTGTACAGCTTCTTTACACGATTCAGTTAAATCAACTCCAACCAGATTTAATGTGTGGTTCCCACAGCTGGAAAAAATACAATCAGGATTACGCTTCGTAAGAATGGCTTGCACACCGTTTAGCTTGCCAGCCATATTTGCACCATTATCATATGCTTGGGCAATACATAAATTAAAATTTAATTCCATATCCGACAAAATTTCAAGAATTCTGGCAGCAATTTCTTCTCCGGTTTTTCCAGAGAATCGAAGCAAATAAAACGCTCTTCAATGTCAAATTTTAAATTGTCACATCTTGTTCTTGTTACAAAGACAAAATACTATCGTAGAGCAAGCGCAAATGAGAAATCTATAGTAACAAAAAATTCGGGGGCCCCTAAAAATCGGGGGCCCGTGCCGTATGGCCCGGCTGGCCCACCCTCTGATTGGCCCTGGTGATAGGTGTTGCCCAGTCAAGAATCAACAGTAATGAGCTTCCAAAATATTTGAATTTAGAAAATAAACTTTTAATATTGCTTTGTTTTTCGGCCATCTTTGACAAAGTACAAATAAAAAAATGAAGTCGGCATACGCCTCGCGATTGATAAACTTTAACATTTAGGCATTTTTGTCAAATCATTCGATTTTCAAAAAACTACATCTTGCAGCTTAGCTATCCTCACTGCTCTACTTTAAATAATTCACCTAAGGGAGTATACTCATAATAAATTACTTTTTAGATTTTTTTACTTCTCATTTCCAATTTGATTGACTTTGAATTCTACAATTCTGTGAACAAACAAACAAAATTGTCAGTTGTAGGGGAATGCAAACTCCAGTATCATTCAAGATAACGGCAATCTTCATTGAAGATATAATGGCTTCTTCTTATGGAATTATCTTAAGATAACAGTGTTTATTAATACACATGCTAACCTGAACAGAATTAAACAATTATTATATCTTAAGGCATCGAAGAGTCCGATCTATAAATTGTCGCTAATGAAGGCCAAACTATTATTTCTTGTTCTTAGTTTGTATTTTACCAATTGCTACCAAAGTTCTCACCTTTTCAGGTTTGATTGAAATTTTCCACCAATAATGCTTGGGGAATCGTGTGATTAATCTTTCGTTTGAAAAATCATTAATTTGTAATTAGTCAACGCTTATTTGAATAGTTTCTACGGTAATTAAAACAAAACTAGAATTCCTTCGGCCTGCTTATTGGAATTAATATCTTCATAATTTCACATATTTCTTGTGTTCTGTAAATCCAATTATGTAAAATTAACTAACCAACATATATGAAACAGAGAATAGCTGATTTCTGTATTCGGCACAGATTCAAAAGAACACTGCTCAATAAAAAAAACAATTATAACTTACTTGAATATAAATGTATACATGTTTTCAGCAATAAGTGCATCTTCCGTTTCCATCCATAATTCACCGGAACCGATTGCACTGTGTCGACCAACTTCCATATAAAAATATATCTCTTTAGCGCCGCAACATCGAATTGTCATCAGTAAAAATTCTACGTTGGGCATTCGTGATTCAGCTGGCCCAATATGCGTTAATGACAGAGCTTTCTCTGTTAAACGCACATTATAGCTGCCAGTAATGCCTTTGTCAGCAGCTAATCCTTTTTTTTGTACATAAACTCGCCACACATGTTCTGAAAGTAAATAGAATATAGAAAATCGTTAATTAATATTGAAATATAATTTATTGTCACAATGTGTAAATTACGTAATCAGACTTTCGTTCTTTTTCTTTATTATCACTAAGGTAAATACTTTTTTTGTCGATTTTATTTCGTTTTTAAATATATGTACGGTACAACAAAATAATTCATCAAACAATAGGCGCCAAATAAATTAATTTATATATTTAGAAAAAAAAAAAAAAAATCGACCATTATTCACAATTCCAAAAAAAAAAAAAAACAATTACCAATTACAATTGGAAATTTGGCATATACATAGGTAAAAAAAACAATAAATCAATCCAATCGAATACAAATAAATTTGTGCGTAAAGCCTTTCAGAGACCTAAAAGAAATTTTGAATAAAAGAAAATTTAGCAGCCGCGCATTTATTAATACATTATACAAGTTTTTTGAGACGGAAGCCAGACTATCGAGATTCATTTTTAAATAAATTATTAAAATCCTCAACGTGATATATAAGCTAAGATTCTCGTTTTTTAATATAAAAATTGTAAATCACTATAACATCAGTAATCGAGATATATAAATTTAGTATATTCCGCAAATGACCGTTTCACACTAAATGCAACTGTTTGGATGCAATCGTCAAAATGATTGGGAATTGATTTAAATTTTAAACCAATTAAGAGAATTGCAGTGAAAAACGTGATGTAACAATTCTACAAATAGAAAACGACTAGTTGAGTAAATCCAACATTTTCTGGCCCATTTAGAATAACGACCAATACACAAGATCATATATAGTTTGAAATACCAAGGTTGGTTAATTTCAGACATCAAATTAACGAATACAGTAGTAGATGATGATCAAGGTCATTTTCAAATTCAGAAAATCTCTAATCTGAGATTTAATTTTTTATTTCAATTGATAAAATTAAAATAAAATTGCAGTTGTCGTTGGCCAAAACTTGGAGAAAACAGATAGAGTTTTACTTGCACAGGTTAACCAGTCAATTCAAATTAGGGAATTCAATCCCGGGATCCAGGATTTTTGTCAAATCCCTTGATCCCGATCTTTTTGTCAATTCAAAAATCCCGGGATCTCGTTGAAATCTTGGGATTCCGGTCTTTTTGTCAAATCTGGGATCCCGATCTTTTTGTCAATCCCAAAATCCCCAAATCTCTATTTTTTATCAATACCGAAATCCGGGATCCCGGTATTGCCTTATATATAATACCGGGATTGCATTCCCTAATTCAAATATGTGAGTCATGTCCGTCTTAAAATTGTTTGCAGTACCCTAGGTGCATTTGGATTTCAAATTTCTCAAACAAATCACGAAAACAAGAATTCACACTCAGCTTAATATTTATAAGCCCGATTATTGTAAAAGCCATCAGACGAAAATGGTAAACGAGTGCCTAATCCAAAATAGATGAAGTGGCTGTACCCGAAGAAATAAAAAGGACATCTACTAAATATTGTCACAAATTAAAGTTTACATTGCGCAGTTGCATCTTGAGGTATTATTTTAAATTTTTTTTTTGTCAAATCTGACGTGCAGCAACCAAGTTAGTTTTAATTATCGGGTTAAGTGATTTTATATCTTTTCTGTAAAGTTGGATTTTTGATTTTTACGAGTATAATTTTGAAATGTGCTATTAAAATTAAAAATTTTGGATTAGTAGGTAGAATTTATTGCCCCACTCAAAACTTTTCAAGTTTATGATCGATAATGAAAATTTCTAAACAATAACGGCTTTCGTATATATAAATCTCTCAAAATTAAGTCATTAAGCTTAATTATAAAATATACAGCTGCACCAAGCTGTACTTTTCTAATCTTACCATATAGCCACAAATTTTACTAATTGTTAATTAAAACATGATGATTCTTTTTTTTTTTAATTTTTATTATATTTAATTAATAGAAAATTATATTTATTATCTTCGTACAATTTGCAATTTTTAATTAATTTTATTTCTCATACGCTCTCTTGAATGAAGTAACCGCTGTACTGTCTCGTCGCGTTATAATATGATTGTATGCCAATATAAAATATGTACCCACGAAATCGTATAATAAAACAATAAAAAAAAAAAAACTACATACAAACCACAACAACAATTTACAAATTTACATAGTTATATATGAGTTTAATATAGCAGTAAGTCCAGTCTTAAGTTAGTTAAAATCATAAATTATATACGAAGTAATAAAATTTAATGTACTGTAAATTTAAATGAATTTTAATAACTGCAATTTTTTTTTATTACAAAAACTATTATTTTTTTGTTTTTATTCTTTTTGTAAAATCAGTAAAAATTAAAAAAACTCTTAATGTTTTAAAATATGTTGTTTGGTTTTTTTACTTGATACCTATTATAATTATACAACCTAAACCACCACCAATATCATCGATGCGTAAAAAATATATTTTTTTAACAGAAGGACATTTAAGCCGGAAAATTGTTTTGCAATCATGCTAATTTAGCATAAAATTTATCGGTACATAATAGTATAAAACAAATTTACAAAACCATCATGTAAATGGTGAGCCTTGGTGGTTTACAGCTTTGGAGAAATTTCCTTGTTGTGTTGTAACAATCAAATGCCTACTATTTACTATACAAATGGGGAAAAAATGTTAATCTCTACATAGTGGGTGAGCCATTTTATTTAGTCGAAAGACAAAAATTTTTAAAGGACAATGGGGCTTATCTATCTGTAGTAATGCTGACTTTTAGGTCAATTTTCAAGATCAGTTAAAAGTCAAGGTCATTTTAAAAAAAAACCCTGATTCTGACACCGGATTCGAAAAGAGAGGGATATTTTACGTCCGGAATTTGTATTTCCCATGCCCTCCCAAGGTCATCTGAACGAATATATTTTATATTATGCTTATGATTTTCAGGTGACTTTGGGAGGTCCTAGAAAAACGTATTAAGAAAAACATATTCAAACGTAAAATTTCCGACTCTTTTCGAAACAGGTGGCAAAAATAGGGGTTTCCATTTTAAAAAAATTAGCCTGACCTTCAAATGACCTTGAAAAATGGCATGAAGGTCAAGGTCATTAATGTACATAGATGAGCCTCATTGTCCTTGACAACTTTTGGCTGAACAATTTTTTGGTAGCTCGTGTATTTTAGGAGATATTTGGACCCTTCGATAAAAATGATTCACCCTGTATATAAACTAAGGTGTCCGTCATTCTGTCTGTTTGTCGATTTGCGCTAATCTCAGAAACTATTTAACCGACTTTGATGGAATTTTCGCCATTGTGCAGGGTATTTTCTGCTGGCGGTTTTAGGCTATCGTTTATAAATATCGGGTTGCATATTTTTTTGAGTTTTTGTACAGTTTGGGCGTACATATCGTTTTTTTAACTTTACTATCGACTAAAAAAATTCTAAAATCTAAAGGTATTCTAAAATTAACCTAAAAGTATTTTTTGTTAATTTAAAATGGCTGAAAATTTTGCTGTTATTAATGTTGAAAATGAAAATATTCTTCCCTTGGACTACTGAACAAAATTCATCAGCTAATAATAGTTCTTGAAGTTGATGAGCCTGTCGTATCGCTGCAACCGGTTAATGTACAAGATCTTGAATATTTATCTGTAAGTAGATTAAGTCCAAATACAGAAGTGAAAGCTTTGGTTGACTGAATTATTAGTTTTAACTTTTGAGTATCCAATTCTTCTCTCAACTAATATTATTATGCGTATTCCATCATCTGCTGCATCCGAGTTATATGATCGTCTTGCCAATTTAATCGTAAACGAGTTAGTACCTTTAATTAAACCTGATGACCAGATAATCTTCACCGGTGACTTTAATCTACCCAAGATTAATTGTAACTGCAACTCTCATTTTGGATACTATATTTGGTTTGGATACTAAGCAATGTAATATTATCCTTAATGGAAATAGCAGACTGCTAAATTTGATATTCTGCTCAATGGATCTAAAAGTTTCAGCATGCAATGATCTCGGTAATTCTGGGACCCCTTTTAGATCATATAACTTTTTGTAATTATTTTAGCCACTCATTTAACTCTAATAATTTTAATAGTTTAATGTTTTCTTATTTTGATTTTAGAAATGGAGATGATGGTAATTTGAGGAACTTTCTCGGTGGGGTGGCCTGGGATAATTTACTGTTACCTCTTAAGAGTCGCATTTGTTTAATTCATTCCACGTAAGTCTACCAGGAAAATTAAATATGAACCGTGGTATAATAGATCTAGTGCATATCCTATTCAAATGTATATCGATGGAATAGTTTTAAATGATAACCAAGCCACTAGATTGTAAAAAGGGGGCTGGGCCTGACGGTATTCCGCCTTATTTCATAGTGACTCGCGCTGATATTCTTGCGGCTCCGTTGACAAAGATTTTTAATCTTATTCTTCGGTTTGGAGTTTTCTCCGATTATTCCAATTTTTAAATCTGGTTCACGTAGCGATGTTCGAAATTATAGAGGATTTTCTTAACATTCAAGGAATCCCGACACTCTTTGAAAGTCTAGTTAATGCCTGATTATTTTTTATAATTAAAAATGTTATAACGACAAAACAACACGGTTTCCATAAAAGTTGATCTACGGTTACGAATCTCGCGATTTTAATTAATTATGTCAGAGGCGCTTGAGTTAGGCCAGTCCAACACATCGATATTTTTATCTGCTAAGTACTTTTTTACCTTTAAGATAAGAGGCAAAAGGTTTTTAATAAATTATTGTTGTTTATCTGAAAGTCACTTTTATTAATTTTATTTAGAACGCTGTGGTAATTAATAAAATGTTCAAGACAGCACATCTCGTGCGGAGTTGCTAGACTCCCATCGGGCGCGTCCCCAGGTGGCGGATAGGAGAAAACCCTTACTGATTTGTCGGGGGGTAGATGGGAAATAAAATACCATTCGCAGACCAAAACTAGCTAAGGGTGGTTCCCTGAAAATAATAACCAATATGGGGGACTCGAAACGAGATAACCTTACGGCGCAGGGAATCGGATAGCCAGTTGTCGATATCCAATGACCGCAATACTTCAGAGCTGATGAACTCTGACCCATTTGGAAGAAGTTCCATAGTGCAAAGATCACCAACATCATTAGCTAGAACAGTTGAGACAGAAAATGCAGAACTACGCAGACAACTGTGTAACATTGAAAAAATTACGTCGGATTTAATGAACGAAGTAAAATCTCTTAAGTTAGAAAATGAGAAACTGAAAAATTCTTTACAATCAAAGGAACCTGATGAACAGGATGCTTCAGTTTCCGTGAGAAAAATGCTTTGCAACCCAAAAAGCCAGAAGAACAGTGTGCTACAGAGTACCACACTGACGAAGAAGAATTAAGAGAAGAAACTGACTGGATCTTAAAAAAGAACAGGAAGAAAAGACCTGCGAAAAAAAGGAAGACAGAATCTTCTCCAGAGATTGTAGCTTCAAGCCGCACTTCAATAACTGCTGTATTAAATCAAAATCAGCAAAATATACCAGCTCAGGAAACCCAACCTACCAAAATTAAGGAAAAGGCTCCACCACCAATCAACATTATGGCGTAACTGAATATAGTACTATCCAATCGTTAATGAAATCGGTGACTACAAAAGATTACAGAGTTGTAGCACTGAACAATAATATTTGGAAAATCAATACAACAGATATTGAAAGTTATAGAGCCTTGGCTTCAAAGCTGACAGATGACGGCAAGGAATGGTACACATATGAGGACAAAAATGATCGTTCGATCAAAGTGATGGCCAGAGGTGTTCATCCAACCTGTACAAAGCAGGATATAATGGAAGACCTTAAACACCAGGGCTTCAAAATAGAGGATGCGGTAAATATCCTAAAGAAAGAAAAAACTGTAACTGATCAAGGGATTAAAATGAATAAAAGGGGGCTCCCATTGTTTATGCTTACTTTTAGTAGCACGGAAAAAGTGGAAAAAATTTTCAATATTAGGGCAGTCCTTAACATGCGAGTTCGAATAGAAGCGTTAAGAAAATCCACAGGCTTAATAGCTCAGTGTAAGAAATGCCAAGGATATAATCACACGCAGAAATATTGCAAACGAGAGCCTAGATGTGTGAAATGTTCGGGAAAACATCTCGCCCAAGATTGTAGGTTCACAAAAGCTACGCCTCCAAAATGTGTAAACTGTAACGGAGAGCATCCCGCTAATTATAGAGGATGTGATGTAGCCAGGGAACTGAAGGAAATCTGAGAAATAAAAAACAACAAGGCCCGCTAAACCGTGGGATGTTGAATAATAAGACAATATCTAAAACTCCAGTGGTAGAACTACCACTAACAAGTGCAATAGCAGGCCGAAAAACATACTCCCAGATTGTACAACAGCGGGAAGTAGTAAGTAACAAGGAATGGCCGGTCAAAGCCTAATTCTTGAAATTTTTTTAAAGAATATAGAAGCATTAAACTTAAGCCTACTAAAACAAGAAAGAAGCCTGGACGCTTTAAATAAGCGGTTAAATAAGCAAGAAACAGTGAATGAAATCACTTCTATGATGTACTAATCTATGAAGATGTATAACACATTCAGAATCGCCAATTGGAATGCAAATGGGCTGTTGCAACAAATTCCAGAGTTAGAAATTTTCCTAAATATAGACAAGATAGATACATATATGCCTAATTTCAGAATCTCATTTGACAAAAGATTCATTCGTTAGAATTCGAGGAAACCAGTGCTATCACGCCATCCACCCGTCAGGAAAAGCGAGAGGAGGTTCAACCATATTTGTGAAGGAAAACATCAAACATTACGAAGGAGTAAAAATTGAAGAAGAAATTATGCAAGTAGCCACCATTAATTTTCGAATAAATAGTCAAAAGGTAATCAACATATCTATTGCCCTCCACGTTATAATCTGACTAAAGAAAACTATGTTACGTTATTCAAATCGCTCGGTTTTAACTTCATAATCGGAGGCGATTTTAATGCTAAAAATACATATTGGGGATCAAGGCTAACATCCCATAAGGGTAAGGAGCTATTACTCGAAAACAGTAAAGGAATTTCATCTGACCACACACCTGTCATTATGACACTCAGTGATACCATTATCAAAAAAGAAAATTTACCTAGGTTAACAAATAATAAAACAAACTGGGACCTCTTCCGGAAAATAGTCGAAGACAATACTGAACTACAAGTGCCAATTAAAATTCCTGCAGAACTTGAAGTTCAATTCGAGTTGCTGAACAACAGTATTCTGCAAGCAGCGTGGCAGAATACTCCTCCTACTTGTAATCAAACGGAAAGTCACATCAACTATCCAGTAGAAGTGAGAGATCTGGTTAGAGAAAAACGGAAAGCTCGAAAAATCTGGCAGAGGCATCGAGCACCACAAAGCAAATCACGACTTAATCATTTAAGCAACAAATTAAAAATGCTTATCAAAGAAGTCAAGAACAAATCTTTTAATGAATACCTGGCTTGCTTTTCTGGCAACAACGACACTAATTATTCCCTTTGGAAAGCAACTAAAGGTCTTTAAAGGCCTAAAGTACAAATAGCTCCTATCAAGAATGACGATGGAACTTGAGCTAGAAGTGCCAAAGAAAAAGCTGCATTGTTTGCAGACTATCTTGAAAACACATTTCAACCCCTTCCAAGGCAAACAGCTGAAGAAAATATAATTTCAGTAAATAAAGTAGATAACCTAAACATAAGACCTGTAGAGCTAAAAGATGAAATTAAAAATAAAAATGACAGTAGGTACATAAATTTAGAAAATCCCTTAAAATGCCAAGAAATAAGACAACTTAATCAGAAGCAGTAATTCAAAAAGCAAAATAATTTTAATAGCAGCCTCCAATTGTTAACACCGTGAGCCAATTGCTGACATTATGCCAAAAATGATTTTAAAAAAAAAAATTACAGAATACATAATTTAATTTTTTTCTCTATTCATACTCATAAAACAATTCCAAGTAATTTTCGGTGTAATATACATACAGACATACTAAATTACATACTACCACCATACAAATTAAAATTAACAAAATAGTAATAAAATAATTAACTAAGATGCTTGTGTTTTTTTTTTCAAACCGTATAATTTTAGCGCCAGATATATTAAATTGTCTTCATTCTACGTATTAGGTCATTTAATTTACATATTTACATTATAAGGTTTCTATGTTATAATATATATTATTATTGTTAATATATTATATTACGGTAAAATGCATAAGTTTGTAATTTAGTTTTGTCTTCGTAAATAAAATTAAATTTTTAATTTAATTTATTTTTACATTTCAATTATTTTTATTCAATCTACATTATTAAAATGTTTTAGTTTTAAAAAATCTCCAATTATGTATTTGCAATAAGAGATAAAATTGTAACATGTATGTATCTACTGCGTTTTGTTAAACTCTTTTCAACTCGAATAATAAAATGTAAAGTATTTTATTGCTTTCACGTGCATAATGTAATTAAAAATTGTTTTGAAAAGAACAAAAAAAAAAAAAAGTTTCACTCAATTAAAAAAAGTATCAAAATGTTTCATACTTTGATGATGCTTAGGATTTTTTTTTTTTTTTTGTAAGCATAGATGAATAATAATTGTGTATGTGTACTGTGTTGTTGGCTGGGAAATTGTAAATAAAATTTTCCGACTTTGTATAAATAACATAAACAATGTTGTCTTCGTATACTACACATAGACATTTTTCGTTATTTAATATAATTTTTGAGTATACAAACATCCATACATATTATATTGATTTCATATTATGTATTATATTCAAATAATTAACGTATACATATTCTCGAAGAGTACTCCAATTGGGAATCAAATCGAAAATACATAACATTTTGTTACTTCTTAAGTTTCAAAAACTAATACACAAAATAAACTAAAATCGCACTTGAGTAGTTTTATCACATTTCAAAGTGTAAAGAGTGTTAAATTATTTTTTGTTGTTGTTTTGTTTTATATACAAATATAAACAATTTAAGCACAATGAAAAGCATTCTCCAAATTAAGTTTTTCTACACTGCTATATTGTATTGTTGTTGGCTGAATTAGTTTTTATTTAATTGTTTAGATGACGGATATTAATAATTTGTGTTTTGTATAGTTTCTAAACGGTTTACATATGCAAAATAACAACGCAATTCTAGTATGATTACGTTTTTTATATATAATGCGTAAAAATAAATAAAGAATTCTAAGAAATTTCGAATTTTTATAATTCTATTTTTAGAATTAATTTATTTACACAAATTCGATATTGCGAATCCAAAAATGTATATTATATACGAATTTTTAAAATATACAAAAAATGTAAAGTTTTTTATTTTATTTTATTTATTTGTAATCCGAGGTTAATATACTTGGAAGGGGGGATTTATTTGTGTGCGTGTGTGTATAAATATAAAACAAGAATAGTTTTGTACGTTGAAATTAATAAAACAATTAACGCATGTACGTCGATTATATTACAGGAGTTTGATCGAAATTTGAGCCTCAATCATGGCAAAAAATGTATATGGATAAACAGAATATGAAGCAGCCTGAAGTAAGTGCGTATTTCATTTCTTAAGGTCTAACCAAAGAATTAAAATCAATTATTTCTCAGCCGTTGCACTTCCATTTACGAATTTGGTAGGATGAAGGGCGGGAGAGCCGTACATAAGATCATCGTCACAACTTTAACCACTGTGCTGTTTGGTCGTTTAGTTCATTATTGTTCGAGTTTCTTGATTTTATTCGAATTTTGGTGTTGGGTTATTGCATAATGTTACCAATTTAGAGATATATAGTTACATCGAGATTTTAGAAATTGTATGAGATTTTCAAGGTTTTTACGTATGAAATTACTAAATAAAAGAAAATACTAAGTAAATGCTGTCCCCCCACACTTTCGATATTTTTGAAGGTTAAAACGAAAGGTATGGTTTTCAGACTTATTGTTAGATTTAATTAATTTGCCTACCATCTTCAAATACCTTGGGCTAACTATTGAAATGGGCACTTGTCAGAAGCTCAAAGACATTTTAATTAGCAGTTTAAATTTTTTGTTTAATCGTAAAAATCGACCTTTACCTATTCGTATATTTAATGTTACGAATAAAACTGTATTGCGACAATTAACCGGTTGTAGTATATATAAATAAAATAAATTTGATTAGCATTGAGTCTTAATTAATAGATTAGAGATTTTTTTAATATTTTACCTGTCAGAGTAGCGGAGCTAGTGGCGTAACTACAAATGCCGGGCTCCCCCGCAACATTTTTATTGGGCTTCTAGACACGCTTCTTGTATCTATGGACAGGTAAAGCTTTTATTTTAATCCAAAAATGTGCTTTACATGCTTTTCTAATTCTAATCTAGCCTCACATTAATTAAAATTATCTAATTTCGAGAGGATTTAGAAATTGCACTAAACAAGCGCAAATTGTAGTCTTTACAAGTTTATATTTCCCTTGAATTTTGAAAATGTTAAAATAATTAAAAACACACAGGTTCTGATTGCATTCGAATATAGTTTCTCTACAAAGTAGTATTTTATATAAAAGAAATGCGATACTCAAGCCTGAGACCGAATCAAAAGGTGATTCAGTTCCATGTCCTTAAATAATACAAAACATATTATAATCAAAATCGTTATCGTTTGATGTTGAAAGCTTTGATTTCAAATGAGTTTAACGAATTTTCTTCTAAATTTAAATATCTGTTAGAATACTTCAGCAACCGAGAAGTAATTGTTGGGAATGTCTTAAGAAAATATCAAATAGCGACCAGATAGCGATTTTCTCTAAAAAATTAGATCACCTCCTTTACTTAAAATTTTCCTAGAAATGTCCCATTATTCACTATGCGCCAAGAAATGTAGCTATTTGATTTCGTTTTCGGGCAAACGTAGCGACCACCTTTTTGAACCTTGCACAAGTAATTTCTTTAGCGTTTTTTTTATTTCAAAATTAAATTGTCCCTTTTCCAGAATTCATAAGTAAATGGGAGCGCCTCGATTTAAAAAAAAAAGATCCCTCCAAAAAACCTCGAAAAACACTAAGTAAAATGCCAGGAGGCCCCATTAGAATTTTGTTAACTTCAATCAACAGCAATATGGTAACAAAAGGATGCTATATCGTCGGTGACGATGCAAAAGATTGGTAAGAATAATAGAGTTAGATAGTTTTTAAGGGGACATAGTACCTTCAAATTTCAATTTTTTTTAAATTGAAATGTAAATTTTTAAATGAAAACGAAGACATATTTTAATTAAACTTTCCACTATGTTTTATTAGTATTTAACTATACAAAAAAAAAAATTTTTTAATTTTTTTTGGCCTCGTGTAGTTTGCTAGAATTTTTTCAAAAAAAAAAAACACCAAAATATCACGGTGGGCAGAATTTTTGCTTTCAGAAAAGTCTGAAACAAAAAAAAAAACGGGGTTTTAATCAGCATCAAAGCCGCTATAGAATGAACTAAAAAGAGAAAATTTGGTTGAAAAATAACAAAATGACGGCGTTTTTTCAAAAATCGACGTATTTTGCCCCCGAAAACCTGCTATAACTTAAAAAATTGTACGCTGATTTTTTCATCCATAGTTCATTCTGAACATTAACATGTGTAAATTAATGTGTTAAAATTTCAGAACGATCGGATAAATATTTTTTTTTTAATCTTGCCCACCAACTTGAAAAACGTTGTTTTGAGAAAATCGCGTTAAAGTTAAAATACAACATTTTTGTTAAAATGTATAAAATATAAATGTATAAAAATAAAATGTTAAAATGTCCCCCTCAAGAACAATAAAGCAGATGTTACTGTGAGAAAGTCGATGTAGTAGCGAACTGAACGAAATTCATTGATAAAACGACCTTGACGCGCCTTGCTATATATGATCACTATTTTTTTTTTAATGAATTTCACTTTTATATTATTAAAACCATGTATAAAGGCTTATTCTAACAAATTCTATCAAAACAAAAATTTCGATTTTTTAAAAATTTGTAGGTGCTATGTCCCCTTAAATTAAATTGAAGATAACAAAATGTTCAGAAGTGAAAAATCAATTCAAGAAGTTGAGGGAATTTGGTAAAAAAGGGTTTAATATTTGGTTTTGTAACCTATTCATGCAATGATACTTTGCAACCTTCTTTTCATTGAGAAAGCCAACTTCCGAGTTATTTCGGGGCTATTCTTGGCCCATTCCTCCACAATAACCCGGTGTAATTGTTCCTTACCGTTAATTTGGTGTTCACGGATTTTTCGCTCCAAATAATGCCATAAATTATCAATGCGGTTGAGATCTGGTGGCTGGGGAGAATGAGGGAGTGTTGATTTTTCATTGTACAATAACCATTCCTTGAACAGCTATGAGAAATAATAGGGACTGTAGTCCTAATCCTCTAAGGTATTAAACGAATACAAATCACTTTAAATATTATTCAGTCGTTTTTGTTCGAGATTTTTTATAGTTTCGTAGTTCAGCATTTTATTTTTCAAGATTGTATTTATGCATCATAGTTTTGTATTTTCAAAATTTTCTTATTGATATTTTTTTCGATATTTTTGTATTTCAAGATTTTGTCGCGTCGAAATATTATTTGTCATTCATTTTTGAGACCATTCGAAGTTTTCCAATTATTTTTGCGATAAAGTTGTCTAAGGAGAAAAGTAGACGCTTTACAGATTATTCGAGATTCTCTTAGTGATTTCCAGATTTTTCAAGATTGTTTTAGAAATTTAAGTTTATTCAAGTTTTGATATTAGAAAATTATTATGAATATCGAGAGTATTCTAAAATTCTAAAATTATTCGAGTTTACTTAAAATTGGCAAGGCATCACGTGATATATCGAAATATTTTTATACTTACAGTTAAGTTGACGTCAAGTTATACGGCGGCACGAAATGAGTTCATTGATTCTTAAAATTATTTTTATTGATTTTAAAAACAAATCAACAAGCAAAACACTCGTCCCATCAAAATAAATCTTCAGCTATTAATAAGTGATAAATATTTTTTTATTGAAACAATTTGTCTGATATAATTTTTTTATTCTTCACATTAATTAAAAATTTTATTGATTTTGTCATTTTTAATTAAATTTTTATCTTATTTTAAACGAGGTGTTCGAATTTAAATGCTCTTATTTTGCCCAGTGGTCCGTTCCGCTCGATGAATGGATTATTATTATTGCTATTGCTTTTAATTTGGGCATCTAAAATAATCTAGATACAGCGTTCTTGTATTAAAAATTTAAGTTAATGACTTTTTTAAGCGTTAAAAGGTTTACAACAAATGGTTTAACAGGAAACTAGTAAACTGATAAAAAGAATATAAAAACTAAAAATTAGAGTGTACCAGTTTATAAGATATTAAGAAGAGATAAATCTAAATTCGTTTTCTTTGAACAATGTGTCTCAGTAAATATTGAGTTTGATGGCCATTGACAGGTAATAGCAGAGATAGGTACGCAGATCTGACTATGCCTTGGTGTTCAGTAGAATTTCATGAATATTTGTGCCAAACGATATTTTTGCGCGACCCTCAGGGGGTGAGATTTTTATTTTAACAAATTTCCCTATATAAAAAAAATGTATAGCTGGAGTTTGATGGCCATTGACAGGTAATCGCAGAGATAGGTACGCAGATCTTACTATGCCCTGGTGTTCAGTAGGATTTCATGAATATTTGGGCCAAACGATATTTTGGCGCGACCCTCAGGGGCTGAGACTTTTATTTTAACAAATTTCCCTATATAAAAAAAATGTGTAGCTGGAGTTTGATGGCCATTGACATATAATCGCAGAGATAGGTACGCAGATCTGACTATGCCTTGGTGTTCAGTAGGATTTCATGAATATTTGTGCCAAACAATATTTTTGCGCGACCCTCAGGGGGGGTGAGATTTTTATTTTAACAAATTTCCCTATATAAAAAAAATGTATAGCTGGAGTTTGATGGCCATTGACAGGTAACCGCAGAGATAGGTACGCAGATCTGACTATGCCTTGGTGTTCAGTAGGATTTCATGAATATTTGCGCCAAACGATATTTTTGCGCGATCCTCAGAGGCTGAGATTTTTATTTTAACAAATTTCCCTATATCAAAAAAATGTGTAGCTGGAGTTTGATGGGCATTGACAGGTAATCGTAGAGATAGGTATGCAGATCTGCCTATGCCCTGCTACCGAAACGATACTCCTTTCACACATTGCAAACAGTAAATTTTCAGCAATTTCTAGTATCCGAGTGGTATTAATGGTCGACTAGAGATCGTGGGGTTGTGAGATCGGTTTTCGATTTTGTATCGCTAATTTTTATAGAGAGGAAGAAATTTTCCTTAATTAGTTTTCACTATAAATAACCTTCATTGTAAATTGTAAAAAAAAAACCAAATTTAAAATTGTAAATATTGATTACACCAACCATTTTCATTTTTAGTGAAAAATGGTGAAGAAAAATTTATTTTCCATATGTAATGAAAGTGAACTTAGAATTTCTTTTTCAAGATTTTAAGTTTACCTATTTATGGCTTACTGTGTAACAACAAATGGAAAAAAATACAATAGCCAAAGCTTACATTATTTTGCAAATAAATGTACTCATATAAACAAAAATATCTGCAAAAAAACTCCTGGAGAGGTATATTGGACAGTGTACCATAAAAATGCTTCTAAATTAAATAATTAAGTATAACCCTGAACATAAATTAAATTCACTTGTGCAAAAAATAATTTTGCGCTCTTTGCCAATAATAGCAACGTGAAGTAATTAGAAACTATTAAAATGGGTTTTGTAGAAAAAATATTATTTCATTTGCGGAATGTATGGAACCAAAGATCATAGTATATTGCGAATGAAATGAATCTGTCGCGTTAACATTTTAAATTAACTTCTATTACATTTTATTAGTGATGTATTAAATTCTGATTGACACAAAAAAAAATCGTTGTAAACCAAAAATATCATTGATGTCCTTTTAACGTTATATTACTTTCTTTTTTACAGAACCCAATAGTCAAATTTTTTGTCACACCAAATGTACGATCAATTTTATATGCCCTAAAATGGGTCAATCCGTCGTCGCTGATTCTCTTTTTATTACATTGGCGTTTAATTTAATTGGCCTTTACTTACAAGATAAATCAGATACTGAAATTAAGCGTAAAAAAAATCATTTTGTATTTGCACATAACTGTCCAGTTGTTGTATTTTTTGACCGTATCATTAAAATTTTTATTTGTATTTAATATACCCAAACAATTTATTTCATGTTTTGGAATTTTTAAGATTCATAAAAATTCCAATAAATAAAAGAAGAATCTAAAAAAAAACACTTAACTTTTTTTTTTGTACATATTTATTTATTTATAAAATTGATGTTTTTGTGCTTTAGTATAGACGCACATATTTTGATTAATTGATGAAAAGCTAGAAATTTAATTGTTTCTGATCGAGGTCAAGGTTAATTGGAGTTTAGTGTAGATTTTGTTCTAATACATAACAACATAATTATTAGATGCAATTATTAAAATTATGTATAATTAAAAAGTGTGTGACAAGACATTCTACTATGCACTATATCAAATCATCAATATAAAGACTTTTACACTAAACTGTACGCTGTGAATTATATATAAATCGCGTTATGGTTAATAAACTAAATTAAAACTAAAAAAAAAAACGTACACACTACAAACATACAAAAAAAAAATTATTTTCATTCATAAAAAAAGATATTCTCATTTCATTCATTGATCGCTATCAAAAAAAAAAAAAAATTAAAATTAAAAAAAGATTTACAGAAGAATTACGTAGTTTTGTGTCTGTGTAATAGAAAACTATGTATAGTTACTTAGTTTTTTTTATAATATAATATTCCATTTTTTTTAACACATGCACACACACTTTGTGGTCAGACAAGTATACACAATATAAAAAAAAAATTGTATTTTTGTACATACTCATAATATAGTTTTTTAGTTGTAGGTGGGATGCATTGAATTTTTAATGAATGAAGAATTTTAAAATGTTACTACTATATTGTGCTTTGCACGTTAAGCAAGATTAAATTATTTTTAAAATTTGATAATGTTGTATATTTTATATTGCAACTTATTATGTTATTATTTACTATATTTTTTAATTATGAGTTTAATTTACAAAACAAATTATTTGTTTACTCCTGTTACGGGGAATATTAATTACAATCTTAAACTAAAATGATTGTACTCGTTTGGAAAAAGTTCCAAGTGTAAAAATTTTGATATACTCATTAAAAATAAGCCTAAGCTTGTTTTAAAAGTTTAAACTATAATACTGTATCTTTCTTAAATGACATTACTAATATACCATACTATATAGTGTTTTATCCGCCCTCAAGATATTTCGGAATTTTGGCCGTATTTATGAAAAAAAAAGGAAATTTAGAATGAAACTTAGTTGTTAATAATTACAGGAATAGCGAAATTTTGAAATATGCACTAGTATTCAAAAATTAGAAAAATTATTATTTCAGAAACATGGGAATTTCGTGTAATTTACAAAACTCTGGAATATAGAAATTTTAAAAGTTATTATTAATAAAATTCAAAATTTTAGTTGATATATTTTGGAATATATACTTCAGGATTATTGATTTAAAAATTTTTTTTGTTATTTAGAACACACATTATTATTCAAATTTCTCTAAATTGAGTTAGCAATACCATAATATTTGCTTTATTGCATTGAATCCGAACATTATCCAGAGGATAATGTAAATTTTGTTACGAACATGATTCAGGGTCAAATATTAAGCAAAAACACTGAAAGCAAAATAAGTTTGTACAGTAAGTCCTCGACTTACGTGATTAATTCGTTCCGAAGGATTTCGCGTAAGTTGAAAAATCGCGTAAGTCGAACAAACTCAAAACTATTTTTTTTTTAAATCACGTAAGTACGAATTCACGTAATCGACTTATCGGAATTCCCATAAATCAAGGACTTACTGTATGTATCAGGAATTGTATAAATGTGCGCAACTGCACAATATATTTGAACTAATTTCTGCATTGGGTATGCACACTGAGAAAAAAAGCGTAAAACAATAAAATCAACGACTTTTTGATATTTATAAGAGCAACAGGTTAAAATCATTCAGGCTATAAATAGTTCAGTAGTAATAATAAACAAAAATTTCTTTATTAACAATTAAAAAAATAACATAAGCACTAAAATATGACGGAGTTTGCCTTTCCAGTGTTAATTTCGTCTATTAATGTGAACACATCAGTTCAAAATTGGTTTGGAGACCAAAGCATATAACACACAGTTAAGGACGACAGGTTATTTTGTAAGAAATTACAAAAAAAGGGAAAATTCCAGTGTGCGAGATTCAGAATTAATAACGTAACCAAAAAAAATCATCTTGATAACAGAAAAGCAAGGAGGATTTAAAAAAATCTGGTGAATTTGCTCCAAAAAAACAATGTGTGATGAACTTTACAAATAAACTCAACTGTATTGAGGCCCATTATTGTAGAGGCACAGAGTTTATCAACGATCTCTTGCTTCTGAGCTTAATAACAACAAAGTTTTGGAAAATGTACTCATTGGAACGTGATAACATTGATGTTAAGGAATCATATTTTAGAATGGTTTTAGGTTTCAGTTCACCACCCAAGTTTGGGTGAAAAATTGAAAGTGGAAAGAATGGCCAGAAGTAAAATTAATTATGTTAGAAAAGCGCGTTTATGTACGCTGCCTGATCAACACTTATTAATGTCGCCAGATTCATGTTCAAAATTTCACAGTTGCTAGAGGCAGCAGTAAGTCAAAATTAAACCGTGACTCAGTATCAGTATTATCGCACCTTTTGATTGACTTCACAAATTTGAAGTCAAAACTAACAATATCCTATATGTTTGGCATTATTCAAACATCGGTTACAAAGGTAATATTATCGAAAATTAACAAGCTTACAATTCATTAGTGTAACAGTTACTGATTTGTGAAAGGGACACATTTCAAAATATTTTAGTGACTTTGAATTAGTTATCTTGTGAAACTAAATCACACAAAATAAAAGCCAGACACTTATAAACTCGAAAAAAATCCCATTTTTGGATAATGCTACTTTTGATTCTAGAGGCCTCAAGTTAGTTTTAAGTGTCCGAATTTATTACTTATATATTTTATTCGAAATAATTTAACAACATAAAATTTTCCAAATAAGTGGCTTAAATTTGAACATTTTTGAATCCTATGTCTACCACAATGCTTTGAGGAGTTTACCAATATTAATTGGCTTTAAGAAGTTCTAAACAAGTTGGGTTAAGAAATCAAATAAATAGCTCTATTTACGAAAATCCAATTTCATTATCCCAAAAAACAAAATTCCAAATTCAAAAACTCGTTTGCACGTTCAAATTATTATACAAAAATACCAAATAAAATAATTGTATTCTGGAAGTAATAAATAACGTTTCATACAATATGTGATTTTTATAGTTAAAACAATAAAATAGGAAATTCCTCAAAGGTGCTTAGCATTGAACTTCCTAGCACAGAAAGTTATTATGTTTCACTCACACACTAAAATATAGAATTCCGCTAAAGTGGCTTACCATTGGAAAACCCCATAAAGCCGCTTAAATTTGAGGTATAAATAGAGCAAGGTGTTTTACGAGTAATGAAAATAACAATTTTTGAAACGAGAGAACAGTCGGCTGCGTTTCGGCCGCTAATGTTGGCGAGCTTCAAAAAATGATTTTCGGCGAGTGAAACACTTTACTTTTTTTAGGCCGCGATTATAGCATTACTGAAATGAAAGAATAGCGTAATAGTAAACGAATAATTTATTTCGAATCAAAAGTAAGAAAATTATGCGAAACAAATAAAACCAGGCTTTAGATGTGGCGGACCGATCAACATTTCCTACAATTATTGTAATATGTACGTACTTGCATCAATAGAGACGAAAATTAGCATTATGGGATTTTCTGTCACTAGAGACGGCAATCACGTTTTTGCTGGTAGTATTCTGCTACCGGCAGATATCTTTTCATAGTGGGTCGTAGATGGGGGTGGGTCGGAATTTCAAAATTTAGGCATTAATTCCATGTTTTGAAAATTAATTGAGATTTCGAAAAAAAATTTTGTCCTTTAAAAGGAATGGTTTGGGTGTCAGCCACCATCCTCTAAAAAAGTACAATTTACGAATTTAACTAAACTTAAAATTTTCTGTAATAGAAATATTTATTGTGTGTTGTATTATTTAACATTCGTGCCACATACTCGACGCTTTAACAAGCAGATACACAAGTAATATTTGCAAAATTACGAGAAATGCTATACTCGATATTTTTAGTTGGCAGATTTATTGCTGATATGCTAAAATAGTACACTAGCATTTTTAAGAGTAGACGGGAAAGAAGAGACGGAACGTTCACCACAACAACGTCAAAGCAACACTTGCTATGGTTAATACAAATTTGGGTGACCGCTGGAGGGGGAGGGGCGAACGGTCTGGAATATGTCACGATCTGTTACGGAAGGGGAGGGGGAGATCAATTAATACAAAAAAAGCGTTTCCATCCATGAGTTTCAAGAATTCGCTATTCATAAAGTCGCAATTGTGAGAAATCGCAATTTTGTAAAATCATCAAATTTCCAAAAAACTTAAAACTCATATATTGCTTACAAAATCGACCACCGAGTGGCCCAATTTTCGGGTTTGATAATTTTAAATATTTATAAAGTTTAAGTTAATACATTGGAAATATCTTAATAGGAGTTACAATCCTTGACTTGCGTATTATGTATTTAACCGAATTATATATAGGTACTTTGGGATTTTCAATATTTCGGATTCGAAAATATTAGAAAATTTTACGTCCGAATAAGTATTTTCCATGACCTCCCAAAGTCACCTTAAGGAATGTATTTTAATAGTTTTAATATACCGGGTGAGTTTTTTAACTTGATACACTCAAATATCTCGGAAAATAAGCACTCTACGAAAAAAATGGTAGAGATCAAAATTGAATTATTCATCGGGGGAAATACATTAGTGTTAAAATTAGTACCCCATCCCCTCCTTGTAGGTGGGGCGAGGGGTAACTGTGTAACTAAGATAGGAACCCTTATTTTTATTGCGGATTCTACGGCTAAAAATACGTAGGATTTGACTGAAACATTTTTTTCGATTCATGATAGATGGCGCTGTAATTGACGATATTTAATTTTATTTGATTTATCCTACTGAGAACCTACGCAAAATTCTGCAATACGCCTGCAATAAAAATACAATGATTTCGTTATAAATACTCGAAGTTAGTCTTAAACAATTTGTACTATCGTATTCATATGTATTTGTGCAGTGTATATTTTTAATAAAACGCCACACAAACTTGATTAAAATTGATATAAATAAAAATCTTTTTGAAACTAATAATTTTTATTTAGATAGCTTAATTATCTTTATTCAATAAAAGAAATTTGTTAATTTTAATTCTAGGAAAAATTATAGATGATTTAATTGTATACAAAATTTATTGTACATACAAATTTTTATTCATAACTATTTGTGCACATTAAAAATTAAGATAAAACAATAGTAAATTAATTAAAATTAATTTTTTTTGCTAATTAAATAGTGATTTAGTCAATTAAGATGTATATGAGCCGTTTGTTTTGAAAGTGGAATAAGTCACTTTTTCAAAAATATCAAGTTAATGATAACAATAGATAAATAACAGTATAATCTTTATAACGGTAAATAATTTATTGTCAAAACAAAAAAAATTAATCCCTAACACTTGTGCAAAAAATAAGAAAATTTTAAATCTCATATGTTTCATCATTTATTGTTTTTCTATTCTTTCATTATCACGTTTCAACAAAACATTGACTTATTCCACTTTCAAAATAAATGGCTCATATGCCCTTATTTAGATTTTATTACTTCTCTTTGACGTCTCGCAAGTGGTCCAGATTTGTCGATAAAATCTCATGGAACCTTATCGCTTATGGTTTAATTAGCAGCCTTCTATAAATGTTTGGTCTTACTATATCATGACTATGATCTTTCGCTTTCATTTAAATCCTCGCAAGTTTAAATCGGAACTCTACCTTGATCGTGGTTACTAATTATATTCAAAAAATTTGTATTGGATATCGTCAATTACAGCGCCATCTATCATGAATCGAAAAAAATGTTTCAGTCAAATCCTACGTATTCTTAGCCGTAGAATCCGAATCTGCAATAAAAATAGGGGTTCCTATCTTAGTTACAAAGTTACCCCTCGCCCCATCTACAAGGAGGGGGTGGGGGTACTAATTTTAACACTAATGTATTTCCCCCGAGGAATAATTCAATTTTGATCTCTACCATTTTTTTCGTAGAGTGCTTATTTTCCGAGATAATTGAGTGTATCAAGTTAAAAAACTCACCCGGTATACAAAAAAAAATATTATCTCCCCTGTGTAATATAATAAAATTTATGCAAGATTTTATAAATTTTCGAGTTTTGTTTGGATTGAATTAAACGTATTTAGATGCTAACACGAGTTCACGAGTTTTTTTTTTGAGATTTATGCCGATTTCAATCAAAATTATCAACTTTATTTAATATTTTCGAGATAATTCGAGGTATTTAAATTATTTTTGGATTTAAAGGTTATTGAAGAGTATTCTGCGGTTCTAAGTTTACTCGACATTTTCGGGGATATTGGAAATCTTTTGAAATTTGACATAAAATTTGCAAATCACTGTAGTTATGTAACGTTACAGAATTAGTGATGCATTGAGATTATAAGTAGAAATTGTTCGAGATTTCATTATTTTTCGAGATCATTCAATATTTTCATATTACTCAATTTCAGCTGTTGAATTAAGCAAATAGAATCGAGTTACTTGATCTTACGTAGATGTGACAGAAATATGCTGTTACTTTAAGCGCAAAATTCGGTAAGGCGCTAAAATACGGGCTTAAATCTATGTTTTTCTAACAAAATAATTCGCAATAAACAAGATTGAAAATAACTTGAACGTTGAAGCCTTACAACACTATATTTTCGTAATTTTGCGATTGACTAACAGGTTGGTCAACTTTGACAGTGGCATCGATATATTAACTAAAAGATTTTGCGAAATTAAAAGCGAGAAAAGAAAACGTTTAAATATGTATGTACGTAATAATTTAAAAATGTATCAATCTTGAATTAAATAAAGCAATTAGTTTTGTTTAATTAATTTTAAGCAAGGTCTTCAACCCTGACAATCCCGAGTTCCATTTGAAACCCTGTTTTGAGGGTACAATTACGTCGAATTGTTTTTCCAAAAAAAATCGACGTGTTAAAACTTGCGTCGAGCTTGTAGAAACATCATCAGTTTTGTGCTTTTATGGACATGAAGTTATTCGCTATTCTTAGAAAATTCTTAATTTTTTACGATTATCATATGATTGTAAAGTGTACTGCGGATGCTTCACTGTACGAGTCCATATATAGTTTGCTTAATGTAAATGGTAAGGGTATTTGAACATTTTTTCAGTCCCTCTTGAAAAAAGCATTTCATAACCATTCTAATGCTCCGATCGTATAATTTTGATTTATTGATCAATTACTCGTATCAACTTAATTGATCCAAGATCTCAAACAAAAAACAAAATCAACCGAAAAAAGTAAAGTTGCTGTTGGAATGATATTTCAAATTAAATTTAAAAATAATCATTTTACACCTCGGTCATTGGTTTAAATATTTATTTGTTTGTGTATTAAACAACAAATCATAAACGAGAGGTTCTATTTAGTATTATAAATATTGCTAAAATAAAATCCTCGCACATAATATTTCAGCTTGCATGCACAACTCAAATGGTTTTTTCTTCATTTAAACAGTGAATAGAAGAGGTGGCTTATAATTACGTATGCAAATACGACAAATGTATGTTGTCTAAAAGTTTTTGAGGATTATTTTAATGAAATATTGGATAAAGAGAAAAAGATGAGAACAATGAGACTGATTACTGGTTGGTTATGGTTCGCTCAAAGGGTTAATGGGGAAATAAACAATAAATATTTTGGATTAATTGAAAAATCTAAACTTCTACAAACAATATCAAAAAGGCACTTCAAAATGAGCTGTAGAAAGAAACCCAAATGTGTCTTTATGTTTTCTCAAATAAATGGAAAGGTTAGCTTAGATTATAAAAATAACAAAATAACTGAATAACCGATTTTGATGAAATAAAAAATACACCTTATCAGAGAAATAACGAAATTAGTTTTGTCTTTTACTTTCTTTTACGTAAGTAAACTAAAGTATAGTAATCATGAAAATTTTCGACCTTGAGATTATTGAAAATTTATCTGTTTTGAGGTCCCCTGAGTCCGAAAAAGTGGGTTTCGAAATGATGTCTGTCTGTCAGTCTGTCCGTCTGTCTGCCCGTCTGTCTGACAGTCTGTGTCCTCTCTATAGCCCAGATGGTTTAACCAATCGAGCTGAAACTTCAGATTTAAGCTTTTTTGATAAATTGGGAGGTCCCAGTGAATATTACTCCAAATCGGTCAACCGGAAGTGACTACTCCCTTGGGCCAGAAAATTTGTTTTGCAAATATCTGAAAAAGTATAAGGTTTACAAAAAACTACTAATACAAAATGTTACCAAAAATTAAAAAATATTGAAAAATAAAAATAAAAAAATTAAAAATAAAAAAAAAAAAATTTAAAAAATTTAAAAAAAAAAATTTAAAAAAAAAAAATTTAAAAATTTTATAAAAAAAAATAAAATTGATGTGTGGCAAACACATTTCTTCTACGACAGGGAATTTTGAGAAACCTATTACGCGAACTTCTTACAGATTTTTTCTAAGGTTTTAATTAATTGTATTCGGCGCTATTGGCAAAGCATCAAACACAAGCAAATTGCAGAGGAACTACTGTACATAGGTAATTCTTTTCATGTTTGGACCTTAGCGGGCAGCGCGACTAAATAACGAAAGCAGTCACCTTCTTATGAAAAGCTCCCTTATCTTTAGCTTTTCTCATTCAATGAAACAAATAAGCCGTCTATGCCATTGTCACTTGACTATAAAATATTGTTAAAACAAATTGGCACTCCCGTTATATTACTTTCTTTTACGTAAGTAAAATAAGGTAAGTATAGTAATCATGAAAATTTTCGACCTTGGGATTATCCAAGATTTATCTGTTTTGAGGTCCCCTGAGCCCGAAAAAGTGAATCCTCTCTATCCTCTCTCGAACTGAAACTTCAGATTTAAGCTTTTTTTGATAAACTTAGAGGTCCCATTGAAATTTACCCCAAATCGGTCAACCGGAAGTGGCTACTCCCGTGGGCCAGAAAATTTATTTTGCAAATATCTTAAAAAGGATAAGGTTTACAAACAACTACTTAATACAAAATGTTTCCAAAAAATGAAAACAAAAAAAATAACAAAAAAATGTAAAAAAAATAAAAAAATTATAAAAAAAATATGAAAAAAACAAAAAAAATTGCAAGAAATGTGCATGCTGTTTCTCAAAATTCGCTGTTCGTAAAAGAAAGTCGTGTGTTGGCCACACCTCAATTTTTTTGATTTGCTTTGTCATTGTCGTGAAAAAGAAAATTGTGCAAAAAGAACCGTGTAAAATGAACAGTGTAAAAATAACCGTGTAAAATGAACAGTGTAAAAAGAACCGTGTAAACAGTTTGGTGTATATTTGCAGTAGAAGAGTGGTAGAACATTTAAAAAAAAAGAATTTATTATATTTGAAAGGAAGAACCTTATACGTATTACATACTCATATGTATTAAATAACACCCAAAACAACAATGAAACGTGAAGTAAACCGAATAAATTAAAGTCACAGTAGAAATATTCAGTAAAACTTTTGCACATTACGACCGCTCCGATGCAGAAGTTCTTAGTGCCTTTAGTTTAGTTGTTTTATCATGAATTCGGACTAGACATTTATAATAAATTTATTTTGGAAATTAGGATTTTAAAATTTATATTTATTATAACAAATTTGGGAGCTTTAGGGTTTAGGATTTTAGAGATTTTGAAAATAAATTTGGTTGAATATTTAAAAACACCAGTACACAATTTGCTATTTAAAAAAAAATTGGGCGAAGTTCGGGATAACCAATGTCGCCAAATAAAATTTTCAGTTCGCTATAACATAAATCCCTCTCTTCTATAAATTTCATATAAATTTCATTCACAAAATTCTGTACATGAATGCTTTTGATTTAATTAAGAATTTGATTACAGCTATACGAATTGCGTATTACATTTTATAAGTTCAAACCTACTGTAGAAAAATATTTTTCTGCTAAATTGCCACACAAATAAATTAATTAAACCTAACCATATAATACACAACGCACAACGCAAAAACAAAAAACTAATTTTTAATTTATACATATGTATGTACAAAATATGTATTTTTATTTATGTATACGTTAGTTCCGTTTTTATATGTTATATTTTATAAGTGATAACTTCCTTCCTTAAAACAACGAAAAATACTATAATAATTGTAAAACATAATAATAATACACAAATGCTTTATTTGATGTAAAAAAACCGTTTATTTATGTATTTTTATTATTTTTGACAGGAAGCTTAGCTAAATTAATAATTCAAACACACATTCACCCAAAAAATAAAAAAAAAAAAATAATTATACGACTTTCTTAAGTTTCAATCACTTATGTATAAAAATTTTAATTAGCATCTGATTCATTGGGAAATATTATCCAATAAATATTTGTGTATATATGTGAGATAAAAACAAAATATTTGTTGAATTAAATCACTCGACTAGTTAGTATATAGTATTTACATACGTTTTTTGTTTATTTGTTTGTTTGTTGGTTGGCAATTTGGGTTTTTTGTAGGCAGATAAATGACCTTGTTCTATGTTGAAAAAAATAAAAAAAATTATAAAATACGCGGCAATGGCAAGAGAATAAAAAAAACTATTTTTAGTTTTTTTATACTTGCGATTGTATTATAATTTTTTGATAATTTACTACATTGATTTTAAATCGAGTTTGTGTGCGCTAAGTATTTATAAGGTGATTTATAAAAAAATCGCGGGTGATTTAATTGATTGGAAGAAAATACAATTCCCCTCCATTATTTTGGTACGAACAAAAATTTTAATTAACTTTTTAAAATTTAATGCGAAAGCTTTATAATTATTTATTTGTATAATATAGAAATTTATATTGCTGCAGTAATATTTAAAATATTTCGCGACGCACAACTTTGAGGAAATTTTTAGGCTTTTTATTTTATTTATTGTTGATTTGTTGGTATTTTATTCTTCTGAAAAATTAACATTTTACTTTTTATTTTTCATCTATATAAAGATGAAATGTTGTGATTTTATATACTCTTGCTTCGTTACATATATGTTTTGTATAAATTGTACATATACATAAATAAAAATATAAATTTATAGGTATATTATATGTATGTATTGCAGTCTCTTTGTTTTGATTTATTTATTGTGTCCCGTGCCGTGAGAACCAATGCTGTCTGAATCTAAATACAACTTAAATTTATATACAAACAGAACGATCTTCGTTAAGCGTAAGAGTAAATTCAAGGAATGTGCCCAAAAAATAAATAATAAGAAAAGTAAAATATAATTGTAGCTTCTATAGCTTTCAGAAGCTTAATTTATCTGTTCATTATTTTGATTGATCCGGAAACAACGTGCAATAAAGAATACGTTAAACATGTCATTCCTGTAAAATATAAAATTTAAAACAAAGATGATTCTTTAAGATGTTGGTGGTACATTCTAAAGTACTAATTTATTTGCAATAAATCTTTTATCCGGCAACACAAACATGACATTTTTAATTTATCCGCATTGAATTGAAATATATAATATTTTTTATAATATTACGTCAATTCAGAAATAATTAACTCGAAACAAAATTGTATAAAACAACTTTTAAATTAAAAAGAAAATAAAAACTTAAAGTATTTAAGTACTGTTACATTTGATTGTGTATCACATATCACATATTGTTGTTTGGTTGGTAGCGCATTTTTTTGTGTATAAACATACAACATAAAAAGTTTTTTGTTTTGTTTTTATTTTTAAAGAATGCTGTTTAAAAAGAAAGAATAAAATTCTTATTATTGTTAAGTTGCGTTAATCGCTAGCAAAGAAATACATCAAAATTAATAAAATTGGGGTGTAATTCGGATATATGTACTAGGTCGAAAATTGCGGCTCATTGATATGTATTTTATTAAAAAATTTTTTTTATTCTTATTCTACATTTCAAAGCTATCAGAGTATCAGACTCACCACTATATATACATAAATACTCGAATTTGTAAGTATTTATAACGAACACAACAAAAAAAAAAACACATGTCTAGTAAAAAGAGAATGGAATGTGCATTGAAAATAAAGAAATTATAGCTCGTTTATTAAAAATATGTCAAACATGTTATTTATATTATTGTTGTTGTATAATTTAATAAAAAGCAACATACACAAATTATGTTTCTTTTTTCTTTTTATTAAACATTGAATTCCAAAACTGCGAAATTCCAATCGAGTTACAAACAACAACATTGTAAGCGTTGTATGTTCTTACATTTATGTATAGTACATGCGTATATAAGAAATGTGGTTGACCTAAACAATTCCTGACTTTTTAAATTATCATCACTTACTTATACGAGTCGATTTTCTTCTCCTGCATCGTGTATATATTTTTAATAGTCTTTAAGTTCTAACGTATTTTGTATTTTTCTTGAATGAATCGGTTTCATAATTAATATGTTGTTTACAAATTATGCTGAGTCACACGTATATGGATAGCACGTGTATATATATTTGTACATTGTTGATTTGCATTCTCACAAAACTTATTTTTTTGTGCATACTTATTATAAAAAAAAAAACTAACGATCAATACTAGAGAGTATGACGATTTAGACTACTGTCAAATGTCATTTGGGAATTACGACAATCTTTAATTTATTGATGTATTTTGTTTATGCACACAAGTAGTAGAAGAAATAAAATGCAAATAGCAAATTAAATAATTTAAAATTTTCTACAATGTTAAAACAATTCCTGTGCGGTTGGTTGTCCTTCAGTGTAAAATATTAAATAGAAACAATTTTATTGCGCAATCTAAAGTATTTTTTGTTGCTACTTTTTTTTAATTCCGTTTGCAGTCTTACATTAATTGGCTACCCCGAATAATTCTGTTTTGTAAATTGGACTATTTGGTTGCGTTTATTTATTTGTACTTGAACAAATTTAGTTAAAATATTAATTAAAATTCGGTAAACATAAATTTCAAAATATCAAAATATTTTTCAATATTTCAAACCAGGGTTTCAAACCCTGTATTCCATACTGGTTTGCGTTGCAGGAACCGCTAACACAACATGCGCAGCTTCGTATAAAAGTGGAATCTCAATTTTATGGTTTTCCTACCATTCCATTATCTTTTTCTCCTTGTGGACCCGTGAAAACGATTTATAAACAGCAAATTCCTGTTCCATGCTTACAAGGGAACCTTTTGTACTGTCAAATTCAAAAAATTATATAAACTATTCAATTGGCGAAAAAAAGGTAATTCTATCCCCTCAAAAAATAGAGATGCAACCCTTATAATCTAATTTACTATGGATTAGTTTTACTTTTTATGAGGAATAATTACCAATTGTTTTATCAAAAAAAGTGGAGTAGAAGTCGAGATATATCGAAAAAAGTATTTTTGAGGTTAAATTAACGGGTGGTTTTAACACATAAAAAGGGCTTGGTTGCCAATAAAAAAAAGGTTTCGTTAATGTCTCACAGAGTCACAGAGTACTATACATCTTAAAATAATTTTTATAATTTTTTGAATTTGACAGTTCAAAAGGTTCCGTTGTTCGTTCAGGGTTCGGGTTCAGGTTCGGGTTCGAAAAAATCACTAAAAATGCTTGAATCTGACAGTGTTCGAGGCTCGGGTTCGGTTCGAAACCCTGTTTCAAAACAGTAAAACATTTGAATTCAAATTTCAAATCCCTTTCTGTAAAATGTTCAATTGCTTATCCAAAACTTCTAAAATTTAGTACAAAATCTGTAAAATCACATTGAATTTAAAATTCAAAATTTGCCATTTAAATTCAACAGGAAAGAATGTTTATTTCAACATAAAAAATATAACATAATTAATTTAATCCTTTTCAAAATGGTCGCCGAAATGTTTTTTTACCCTATTCATTTAATTCTATTCAATATAACAAAAACTATGCTTCGAGTTATTTGTTGTTAACCTGCCAAATACGTTTTTCTTCTGTTGGCTGTAAAAATTAAAGTGAAATCCTAGTACGCTGTTCAAGTGAAATGAAATTTTCACTGGTCTCCAAAAGTAGAAAGATAAATCTGACGTGAAAATTTCATTTGGCGAATTTCGTAAATATTTTAGTAGACAACATACTATATCTGTTTTTTTGTTGTTGAGAAACTAGTTAACTGCATTTTTGTCGATTTTGAGTTATGAATGAAAATAACTCGAGAATATTATGCTAAAGTTTCAAAAATAAATTTCAGTTTTCCAATATTTTCCGCCATTTGTCCGGAAAATCTAAATAAAAATGAGTATAATTACTATTAAAACCTATTGTGACTTTTATTTCAAATGCGTTTTTCTGAAAAATTTACTTTTTGCAGTTAACTAGTTTTTCAAAAAAATCCACAGATTTTTTTTTATACAATAAAATTCACTTCGATAGTTGATTATCCTCAAAACGCAAAAACAAATAAAATTGTCAAAATTTATCTTCACATTTATCATCCGAGAAAATAAAAATGAAGTGAAAAATGTGTAGAGATAAAATAGAGACATCTGTATTCGAAAACTCCCATTTCACTAGCTAAACTGCGTACCGCAAAATGAAATTCAGCGGTGAAATTTTCTTCGTTTTCGCTTGTTTCAATTCTATATGAAACATTTCATTTCACTTCAGCAGCGTACCGGGCTTAAAACGTAAATCTATTTAGCAAGAAAACACAAAAATGGCTCAAGCCAGTTTTTGGTATGTTCAAAAGGATTAAATGACGAGTTTGGTTTTATCGTTCATGCGGATCGGGCTTGTTTGATTTTAAAACAAACACGATACTTTTATAATTATAGATTGGGAATTTAATTCTAGTGGCAGGTACCATAGCTAAGAATCTGATTTAAATTATGATAAGTAAATCGATATTTTTTCGATTTAGCTAAATCTTTTTTTATTTATACAACGCAAACAGTTGTTGTAAATTTACCGAAGTAATACAAAATGTAGGTTAGAAACTAAAAAAATAACATTGGTGTGTGATACGGCTACTGTACAGAAAAACATAATTTCTAATATGAAGAAAATACGGATTAGTTCAAGAAAATTTCTACATCATTTTTCAGCTAAACGAAATTTTTCTCACCACAAACTTTACATTTCTCAATTTGAATTTTTTCTAAAATATTAAAATAATCTTTATTTGTTTGATATGAGAAAACTAATTTCTTCATGGTTAATTCTTATTTCTTAAGTTTAACGAAATCGGTTTCTTCGTAGAAACTGATTCTTTTGATTGAAAACTAGAAATTCTTATGGTGAGAAATTCAGTTTCTTTATTTAAGTAGTATTTTCTGTAAATAAACAGATATTTTCTTGTTGGAAAACACATATTTAGAGTAGAGTAAAACATTTACGAATCTATTGTTTGGATTTTCTTGTATGCATACGTTAATTTCTTATATGAAACTTGCTAATTCTTGACTAGAGAAATGAATTTGTGAATCTAATGCGTGAATCTTCTTGGATACATCTCTTTAATTCTCAAACAAAAATTGATATTTCTTGACTAAAGAATAGTGAGCGTGCCATGCCGTCTCTTAGAATTTAGTTCGTGTACCAAACAATTTTAACTTGGGGACACTTTTTCTCGACAATGTTTGAGTATTGCTAGCATTGTTGAGAAAAAACGTTCTCGAAAACTAAACGTTTTTGAAAAAAATGTTCCACACGAAATTTGTACGGTTTTGAGAAGGAAGGTGGATACTGGAGTAAATATTCGATAATTTAGCAAATCGCAATTAGCAAGCCGAAAAATATAACAACTAGACCGGTTTTCTCAGCAAAATTTTTATTTCTTAACAGCTGTTTGTTTTAACAAAAAAAACGATATGATTGCTAACAATTCTTTAAGTCCGTAAAATAAAATGAGCAACCAAGACAATGAATACTATCGATAGAAATTTGTTTGCAAATATTTTGTTTATTTCATATAAAAGTTGATTGTTTGCTAATCAAGCGTGTATCTATCAAGGCTGGGTAAATTACATTACACTGAGTAATTAAAATTCTTTTATGAATTACAGCAAACTCAGTAATTAAAATACAAATTACAATTACTTTCAAGTGGTTTAATTACATTACAAGTTACAATTACTTTGAATTGTAATTTGTAATATAAAATCGTTTTGCGAAAAGCTTATCATTAAAACAACGATCATTAACATTAGGTTTAATACGGGTGGCTCTGGAACCTAATCTTAATAAGCTTTGTTGGGGTATCCACCCCAATATTATTTATTTTATATTTTAGGGTTATCTTAAAGGCATTTCAAGGTCAAACTAGTTTTTTGAACAGCAACCTATATTTTTTTAAGCATCAATCAATTGTACGTAAACAATTGAACATCTTTTATTTGAAATATTTTTTTGACCGACGTTCATTTTTGACGATATTTAGCAAAGATACTCCAATATTTAGCATTAAACTACAAAGTTGGTATTTTGTAGTAAAACACTGTTAACACTGCTAAAGTACTATTCACACACAAACAATCTTAACTAAATCGGTGACCACACGAGCGTGCCGTTTCCTTGTTAGATAAGCTGCCCATATTGAGAAGAAGAGTGCAATTTAATTTATTACTGACTCCTTAAATAAAAGTTCCTGAAGTTGAACATAATGACACAAACAATCTAGTTCTAGACCCTAAAATAAAAATTCTGGCAAACCCTTCATTTTGACTTCTTTGCCCGGAACAAATAGTATCACCTCGATTGTGTTCTTCTGTTTTTCAAGCTGGGCATTAAAACTAGAATAAGAAAACCTAAGAATTTAAGTGGTGGGAGTGCGGTTGTCAGGATAAATTTGCGGTAACCTTCGTTGTTATATTTTCAATTTTTTTTGTACGCAATTGTGATGCAACCTGTAAAGTGTTGAGGAACAAATAAATAAATTTGGCTCAAACAAATCTGGTCATCGTGATTGAAACAAAACCAAAATTATTAAATGTTAAAAAAAAAAAATGTCAAAATTAAATTATTTTCTGCTATAATTGCTCGATTAACTGCTAGAAACAATTGAGCTACGACTTTTTTCTTGATGTTTCATTGTTTTACAAACTCACTCATACAATACACATTTTTTTCTCCCTCCGAATTTCTTTTTTATTAAAAAACTGAGTGTCTTAATACCATTAACCATGGCAGCGTTGACCAGATTTTCCGTGTTTTGTACATGTCAGTGCTGACATGTTGTAGCCATCATATATTTTATTTTATGATATATGTTTATTTTATAACATATTGTTAGGGACTTTAATATTGTTTAGAATGATGTCGCCTTCTACTAATTGTTTCAACAACGTATTTATATTATAAATCTAACTATTGATTATTCAGGCATCTGAAACAGGATCGACTCTTAATTCTAACAAATTTCTTTATATGGAAAAATTTTGCAATATTCCACTAATATTGAAGGATCAGAGTAGATATCTCGTTAGTATTTTCTTGGATATTGTGAACTTTCGCTCATATTTGAGCTCTAGTGTACCATAATGTAAAGGTCGATTATTGTCTTCCACGGTCAGAGTTTGTTTAGACTGCGAAGACTGCAGTGTGTCATATCTATGGGTTTTAGCTAAAGTTTTAATGAAAATAAACAGTGTATAAAATATGTTGCAAAACCTGTAGCATATTGTTGTTCTTGGTTCAAACTTTAGATGTAAACGATTTTAAATAAGCTTTCAATTTGAAATCTCTTGCAAAAAATTGATATCAAAAATTGAGTTTTTATAAATTCTGAATTTGATAAATATTTTTGAAATTCGTGTGATGAAATGTTGACGAATTTATAATATTTTGTTAAAACTATTTTAGAATTGTGGTTTAGTTTACTCGGGCCTAAACATTGGCAATTCACTTTCTTCTTAGATTTCGGTTTGCAATTTTCAACTCAGACTTTAGGATTCTGACCTACAAAATCGTAAAATATTTTTGTATATATTTTGAAGCTAAATAAATCGGAAGTATCCTATTTATATCTTGATTTCAAAGAAATATTTCTTTTTTGTACGGATTCAGTTAAAAATAATTTAGTTTGTTTGAGCATTTTGAAACACATAATTAAAAATTATAAATTTTCTAAACATAAAATATTATTCGTGGTTGGTCGCAATAAAAATAAAATAATAATTATTATTATTTTATTTTTATTTTTTGAAGAAAATTTATAAATAATATTCGCATTACGATATGATCACCGCTGCAATACAATGTTGCGCTGGTACAACATTAATTATATTAGTTCATACGAACATATATAGCATTGGATGGTGGGGTTGATCCCATTGTTCTTGTGACATGTACACATATTATATCTTTACGATATGGATCTTAAATGGTTCGCGCAATAACAGCACAACACACAAATTGATCGTAAACAAAAATATTGAAATATAATCATTTTCTTAATAAAAAGAAATAACCATTATCAGCATTTACTTTAATGTTAACCAATAATTGGTTTTTTTGAATCCATTGACGTAATATATTTCATAAACCATTTACTATATATTAATATGCTCATTTTGTATGGACGCGTACGTCTATGGATATTTGTAAACATAAAAAAAAAGAAATAATGATATTGACTTGAGGTTATTTGTATGTAATACCTCTCGTGTTTTAATATCCGCGATCACTTTTAGCAGGCTATAAAAAAATATAAATTCTTGCTGTTTTAATATTTTAATTTAATTGAAGTTTAGTGCATTTTACGAGTTCGCTGCATATCGTATGTGCGACTTGGCAATCAACAAATCGCTTTGATGTGCGCGCGCGATCGTATTATTATACATTGTGCTTTTTGGCATAACAAAATGAAAATGAACGTAAAATTAAAAAAAAAATATGAATCTAAATGTCAACATTCCTGTAGGAATTGTTTTTAATTTACTTTTATTAATTTTGTATTTTTCTTTTTAAACGTTTATTTTGGTTTGATTTAGCTCAAAACGATAGACATAACACTCAACGAATATTTTGAATCATAAACAAGCGTAACATTAAATTTTGTATTTTTTTTTATCACGCGCAGAGTAAATACATTTACACAAACCGCTAACAAGCTAAAAAAAATGACAAAAATCGTGTACATCGACGAGACAATCAAAGTATGTTTGTACACATCTTTAAACAGCACAATGTTGTTAAACATACTTTATTTTTAAATCCTTTACAGATGAGATAAGTTTTCAAACTTTATTTTGTTGTAACTGATCTATTAAAAACCGCAACATATCATTTTCGTTACTTATTGTATTTAAGTTCTTTTTTTGATACTTTTATTGATTGAATGGAGAAAATTTTTGTTTTTCGAAAAACAATTTAAATCATTTTTGTTGGTTTTGAATTATGAATGAAAATAATTCGACAATTCTTTAAATTTTCAAAGATAAGTTTTACAATGTTTTCCTTAATTTCTTCGAAAAATCTAAATAAATCAACTTTTAGCAGATAACTTGTCTTTTTTAAAAAAACATAGATTTTATTTAAGATTTGTTGAGTAAAATTCCATCCATACCTTGTCAAATTTAGGAACAATTCAGATTTGATAAATATGCATTTCGAAGTAAAATTAAACACGGAACAGACTTGAATTTTGTTTTGTTTGTTAGATTCAAAATAAATATGTACAGGAAATCCTCGTATAACACGGTACTTTTATAAAATGGTTTCGCAATAAGATGGTTCACAAAATGTATTGAAAATTTTGGTTAACACGGTTCGTACAGGATTTTACTAAAACACGGTAAAATTTCCTCACTTACACGCTACTGATGGAATTTAAGATATGTGATGAATTTTTAATGTTTTTGTTCTCTTTGTGTTGTGAAATCTTTTAAGTCACATAATAATTCGTTTGAAACTAGTTATATATTGTACAAATGTGTGTTTTCCACTCCAAGATTGCTTCGACTTCAAGATGTGTCGGAAATGAACCTTAATGGTTTATGTTTGAGGTAGTGCTTGGTTTAAAGGAAACTTTGAAACGCTGATAAATCATGTCCGAATTTTATATATCGATGATACATATATGTCAGAATTCGGAATATAATCAGAAATCATCTGAGAATTTGATATATCCTGTCAGAATTTTGTATACTTATTATGTCAGAGTTCATTATACCACGTCAGAATTCGATATATTATCTGAGAATTCGCTTTATACTGTCAGAATTCTATATGTCAATATTCGAATTTTCGCGTTAGAACTATCTCAGAATTCGCCATATATTCAAATTCTATACGAGTATATCACACACAAAAAAATATTGCGGTGTGAATGGTATTTTATCCGAAAAAACTTTATTTTTTATCCAATAGTACCATATTAACTCCGCAAGATCGGGTACAAATTTTAAAATATCCAAAAGGATCGAACAGTATACTTTTGCACCGTTCGGAGTAAACGCAAATGTTGTCAACAGCGGATTTTTTTAAAAGTACTTCCCAGAGATTATTTTCGTTCTATCGGAGTAAATATTTACACCGTTTGGAGTTTTCGTGAAAAAGTAAAATTGTAAGAGATTTTGGCTGTATTAGTTAAATTCGCTAGAACAACCTGCATATTTCTTCTGTATAATAGAATTTAAATTGTGATACAATCAGTCTAGTCGCAGCGGCCTGATGAGAAGATTCAATTCTCTTACAATCTTCGGAACATATTAAAATCATATACATTAAAATAAAATACCAATGGGATAAAAACCATACACTCAAAAAATGTGCGGTGTTAATTGGTTTTTTATCTGAAAAAGTATTTTATTTTTCTAAAATATTTATAAATGATTGATAAATATTTTTATCTATCCGAAAAGATAAATTTTTATAAAACTCCTTTTGGATTTAATAAAATGCACCTCTAGGTGTTTTCCTAAAGATGAATGTTCCTGTTTGGGTTTTATTCGGTGTAAAAGTTTTTATCCAAATGTATTTTATGCCATTTTTATTATAATATCCGATTGGATTCAAATTATAAATATCCGATCGGTGGGACACTATGTAACACCGATTCGGTGTTGTGGTGACCTTTTATTTTTTTGTGTGCATGTAATAATCCGAAATTGGGCTAAATAGTGTCAGAATTCGACATATTTGCCAGAATTTGATGTATCGTTGATATATG
The DNA here is from genome assembly GCA_963556165.1 of Tipula helvola. Lineage (NCBI taxonomy): Eukaryota > Metazoa > Arthropoda > Insecta > Diptera > Tipulidae > Tipula > Tipula helvola. Next base: position 80,383,114 of record OY744482.1, on the reverse strand, counting down.
CACGATATGTTAGAATTCGAAATATCATCATAAATCATCTCAGAATTTGATATATCCTGTCAGAATGTTTTACACTTATTATGACAAAGTTAGTTCGTCATATTATGTACCATATCAGAATTCGTTATATAATTGTCAGAATTTATCATATTCGTATATTTCATATACATTTTGTAAGAATTCGATATACGAGTATCATCTAAGAATTCGATACATAATACCGGATTGGATTCGAAACATCTGTCAGATTTTAATATATCTAGACTCAAGAATTAAAAGGGCGTAAGTCGGCTTATGCCCTAATCGACTTTTGAGCATTTTCGATCTAATTTTCTATTAATACATTTTCATTCCAATTTTTAGGTAATATGCAAAAGAATAAGATATCTTACTTTCTTTGATATTACCTTGGAAATTGGAAAATAAAAACGTATTAATATACAATTAAACAGAAACTACTCAAAAGTCGATTAGGGCATTAGACGACTTACGCCCTTTTAATTCTTCAGTCTAGATATATTCTGTCAGAATTCTATAGATTATGTCAGATTTCGAATATATTATCTCAGAATTTGACATACCATATCAGAATTCTATATAACTAACATGTAAGAATTCGAAACATAATATCAAAATTCTATATATCATCTCAGAATTCGCTATATACTATCAGTAATCAAATGTATGTCTCATATCAAATGTATCTGTCAGAACCATGTCGAAATTCGACACATGATGTCAAATTTCTTTATTTCATCTCAGAATTTGACTTTACCCTTATTATGATTCTCACCTCACCGAAAAACTTCATACAAATCTAGTCACATTTACATAGTATTTCTCGGTCAAGTGAAAACCATAACAGGGGTATTAATATCCGAATTCTATACATCATGTATGAATTCGAAATATCATGTCAGAGTTCGATATATCATTTCAGAATTCGATACAAACTGTAAGATTCGTTAATATTCATATATCATGTAAGAATTCTACATATGTCAGAATTCGATAATATATCATCTCAAAATTCACTATATACTGTCAGAACTCGATAAATCTTTTAGCATTTGGTATATCTATCATGTCAGAATTCTACATGTCGGAATTCGAAATATCACGTCAGAATTTTCTATAAACCATCTCAGAATTCGCCAGATGCAATCAGAATTCGATAGTTCTGTCAGAGTTTGATATATCTTATCAGAATCCCATTATCTCAGACTTTCTAAGTCTTTTTGGAACGTAACCTAAAGTCCTTGAAACAGCCAATCATTTGGAATACATTTTTTATGAAAAAACATCTAGTGGGCGGTGTTTTTTCAAACAATCTGACGAAGATTTAAATAAATCAAATGTTTTCTTTGATTTATTTAGTTCTTGAGCTGGTTTATTCAATACAATTTGAAAAATACGCTTTGTGTTGATTCAATAAATGTTTCACTTCAATAAATTTTTTGGTTGGTCAACAAAATCCTTCATATTTTCTAACATCCCAAATAGAGCTTCACCGTTTGGTTAAACCGAAACCAAAATCCGTGGTTTTCATACCAAAAAACTGTAATCGAAAACCAGGTTGCCACACCGTGGTTTTGAGGTTTTGTAAATTTATTCGTAAAACAATAATATTACGCCTAAAAATAAACAGTTTTCTAGCATTATTTGTTCTTCTCGGTCAACAGGATGTTACATATTAGTTACTGGTTCTACTTGATCATAGAGGTTATTACTAGTTAGTATGTAGGTAATTGTTTCAACTGATAAAGAAAAAAGAAAATTATTTTCGGTTTTTATTTTGAGCATAATTTGCATTTTTATTTTTATTTAGTTATTTTCAATGTAAACAATAAAGGTAGATACAAGCAATGGGGAGTAGAAATAAATAATTCAAAGGGTTTTACGTCCTCAATGATAAATCATATGCGAAATATTCACAAAATTTGTTGTGAAAAAAGAAAATACGATTTCAGAGATAGTGAAAATGAAAATAAAACACGATTTGTAAATGCGTCAATATTAAAAAAACAACGTTAGGTGAAATTGCTGATGAATTAACTACAAAAGATGAGTTTTCCATTCGAGGTATAACGCGTTTAAATTTTATTCGCCAAGCTATTTTCGATAGAGGTTTTAAACTACCGTCTGGTACAATGGCGCGTCTGATACAAAACGTACGTACAGAAGTTGATCATGATGTTAGTTTGGAACTGGATGTGAAGCATCGATGGGACGCTGCAAAAAACAATAGAGGGCTTTGAACCTTTTAAATGCAACACATTTTTTAACTGGAAATATTTTCAAAATAATTGAGAATTTATGTAACATTTTAAAATCCCTCGAACTAACTGTGCTTGCCTTGGGTAGAAAAGATGCTAATTTATTCAAAAAAATCGACGATGTAAAAGCCGATGTTCTCTGAATTTTCAGGTATGTATTTATTAATAAGCTCAACGAACATATTAAGACGCGATTAGATTCAAGAAAGAACCAGAGCGTTACTTATTTATTAAACTGTTTGCTGCAACAAAAATTACTGACGAAGGACGATATCAATTTTGGAACACGTTTGTTAAATAGGCAATATCCTAAGTCAATGAACGGAGACTCAACTGATTTGAGTATAATGGATGAAATAAATTCAATCGTGGTATCTACATCTTTAGAGAATGGGATTAATAATGTCATAATTGTATCTGCCAATGAAGGCATAGAAACATCATTTTCTTCCCTTTGAGAAGAGTTTTTAATATTTAAGAAAACTGGTAAAAGAACTAAAATTTTGCAGTAACTCAATACGAACGATTCGTCCAACATTAACCGACCTGAACCGTTAACCTCGGTTTTTCGAAATCCGTTTTCTTTAACTCTAACCCCAGACAGAGTAACTTTCAAATCAACACAATTCTTCCCCTTGTTAAAACGTTTTATTGCCTTAATTTCTTTGTAAAGCAACATATTCTAAATCTTGTATATTATTTGTAAAACTATTTTGTTCGATTCCATATGAAGAAACTGCTGCTAGAGATTACTAGAAAATAGCCTTTTGGCCGCAAATATTGGTTTTGAAAATCCATAATTTGTCGTATACCGGTATACCTCTTCGTTAGATTTTCTTACTCCACCGCTCATGGACGAAGGTATTACATTTTACATCAAATTTTACGTGTTAATTCTAAGCTTGCAAATGTTCATAAATTTTTAATCAGAACATCCACTTATCGAGCGAAAAATGTTTCCGCTTAGTCCCTCGGTTCAACATTTTTTCTTTTGTTTTAAAGTAATTTCTAAATTTGACTTAGAATTGAAAAAATCGTAATTACACTTTGATATTTGTTTTTTATTCGAAACCATTGCAGCGATCTGAAGTGGGAGAATGGTAATTTGAACGTTTTCAAAAGTCTGAAGGAATGTTACATTCTTTGGAATCACATCGGGTGAAATTATCCACAAAAGATATTGTGTGTTCAAAATTCGAGTTAAACCAAAAGTTTACAATGCAAATAGAAATAGTGCCGCATTTTTTCACAGTGCAAAAAAATGTTAATTAAGCACTTTGGAAATATAGGGTCGGGTATCAATCTTCACGAAATTTACGTCAAATTTCCTAAAAATTCATGGGCTTTTACAAACCCTACACGAAACGTGATACAATAGTAAATGGGTTTCGTATATGTCGCTCATATCCATTCAATCCAAATGCTATTGACTTCTCTAAATGCCTGGGAAAGTCGAGTGCTCCGGATCAAAATGCTGATGCAAATACTACAGCCAACCGCAGGAAGAAAAGCTAAATACAATAAATTTATCAAAATTTAATGAAATTGTTGGTCCTTTCAAAATAAAACAGTTTCAGATATTTGAGCAGAGCAGCTGAACACATTCAGAAGAATTTTTGTGTTTGAAAAAAATATATAACATATTAAAGACAGATGCAGCACAAACAATGGGAAGTCAAATCTATGCATAACCATTTTCAGCACACAATTTAAAAGTAGCAGGAGTACTTACTTCCTAGCAGAAACAGAGGAACGAAATTATGATGGCGACCTTGCTAATAATCTAAATAGAGCAATATTCGATCTTCAAATTTTTCAAGAAATTACTATTTTCAGTCGACATTCCAATAGTTTTCGTTCAAAATAAAAATGACCCCGATCAAAACAACATAGAAAGTTTCTTAAAAACTATAAAGACGCCTGCTAGAAAATTAATTCGGAATATTAAACAGCAATCTTATATTGTATCTTCTACTTCATTTAAAAAAGCCATGACTTAAAATTGACGAAAAATTTGTGTTAGAACAACGCAAGATAAACCAAAAGAGGGAAAAGTTAGAAACAAGTATTTTGAAACAAAAACAAATGTATCCTAGTCGTAAACGTAAGACTGAAAATCTTCCAAAAATACAATAGAAATGAAAGGCTAATCCTATTCTGGCAAGAATTTACCTAAATATTTTTATATTTCAATTAAAACAACTTAGCTTGTCTTAGATATTACGATGGAGACGGATAATTCGGATTTTCGCATGCCCCCTGATGAGTCAGGCATAAACAAGGACCCTAATTTACAGAACTTTTTTGCAGAAGAGCTAGACCAAGAAATCGTTAAAAGCAACACTCATGAAGTTAAAATTACTTCATTAATCAATTTGCAGGAGAGAAATTTCTGTTAACGGTAGTTCTGGGTAGTTTACTACTTTTGTTTAAAAAACCTAAATTTATTATTGTGGTAAAGTATTTTTTTCTACGAAACTATGATTTGCTTATTAACCTGACTAGAAAATCGACTCTGAAAACAGGCAATTTCTTCGGGAATTTCAATGAGTAATGGAGTGAAGTTTGTTCTTCAAGTATTTACTTACTAGAAGAGAGTAATGATTGTTTTTTTGCAAGTAAACAAATCAATTTAATTTACCTACAATACTAACAAGAATTTTTATTTAAACAATGAATTGATTTTCAAAACTTTGCTGAATAATTTATTTATTTTGATTTATTTTCTAAGCTGCATAGAAAAATCAAAATAAAATAAATAATTCAGCAGTTTTATTTAATTTGTTTTAATTATAAAAATTTGTGAAAAACGATTTGGTGTTTAAAGTCTCGAACAATGTAAAAACCAGTTTGAACGTTGAAAATAAAATTAATTTATTTTAATTATTTTTTTTATTAATCTTAAAACATTCCCTTTTTATTTATTTATCACGTCACCCAATCGGTCGCTTTCATTTTCATTCACTTTTGGTTTGTAAGTTTTCAGTTTTTGAGAGTTTCTACCCGCGCTTAAACGCTAGCCAAGTTAAAATATAAAAAATTTATTGATACTAGTTTAGTTACTTAACTTGAACGCCTATCAAAGTTTAGGATTATGTAGTGCTTGAAAGTTCCGAAACTTACCTGCAAATAAAGAAAAGAAAAATATTATTTTACTGAATCAAAAGTAATTATTATACATATAATGACAGTTTCAGTACTGCAGTAAGAAAAAACCTTCATGACTTTTAAACATAAAGTAAGTATATACTAGTATATTATAAAACAAATAAAAATTGACCCAAAAAAATAAAATTAAACCGATTATCACAAAATTCATGTACACAACAAATAATATAATTTTTATTACACTACACCAACAACAAAAAATTCATTACCAAATATAAATAAATTTGAAATGAAAATGTATGAAAATTATATTAAATTTCGCGTGACCTTGGTATGTATATAACACGTGGGTGAATTATTTAAAACTATCTATGTATATAGTTTGCATTTAATGAAAGATTTGAATATTAGATGAACAAGACAACATTTTTTATAGCTTCCTTTTCCTATAAACGAAAGAGGATGAATCATTTTCGGTTCACACATACTTTATAGTATACAAATTATATAAAAAAAAAATATTTCATTCATAATCACCAACCAAATTATGTTATCAAGAAATTATGTTTCCTTTGCTCTGCGCTCGCATATTTCTATCACATGTTATTTTAAACTTAAGTTCAATTATGTTATCTTAAAAAATAAGATGTGTGTGTGTGCGTATGTTTACAAAAATATTCGGGGAGTTCATAATTCGTTTTCTTGAACATTGTATGTGCACATGATTTGATTATATCCGAATTCTTTTATTTGTATACATAAAAGTCCATGTTGCCAGAGTGGCCACAATAATTCGCACAAAAATTATAGATAAAAAAATATTATTTATTTTTATCACAAAAAATTTATAATTTTATCTTTTAAATTATTATTAGTTTTAATTAAATCAACCAAATTACATCAATTTCTCTACGCATACATAGTATGTACAATAAATATATAAATACATCCATATAGAACGGAATAGAAACAGAAATTGTTTTGGTTTAGTCTTTATTTATTTTTATGGAAATGATGACTTTGGCGACAATCAGCCCATTCGAAAAAAATAAAAATAAAAATTGTAGCGTATATAGTATTTGATGTTGTTGTGCCTAACTCTGTACAATACAAACGTATGTATACCAGAACTTAATATATAAGAAGTCGACAAAACAAGAAGTATGTATAATAATTCCGTAAAATATTAAATTTTTAATAAGAACTAGAGACTACATGTTAAAATAAATAGAAATACACATTTTTGTTTATGAAAAGCTTAATATCAAAAAGTTTTGTTTTTCATAATTCAATAAAATAGCAAAATGAAACTATGTGTAAAGTGTAATAGGTCAATAGGCGATTAGCTAGACGTTGAAATATTTTTTGTAATTTAAAATATTGTAGGACGAATATTTAAGTAATTTGGTTTAGATAGAAATGTACAAATTATTATTAATATTTATGTTAAAACGTTAAGTTGACATAAATATTTTTTTTCTGAACACGCGTCTAGGAGAAGTATGATATTCTTTAATTAATTTTGAATGGTGTCCTTCTGTTAGTGTTTTTATAAATTGGCAAGTCACAGTAAATTTTGGCCTAACCGGAAGTTGCATTTTATCCTAATATCTCAAAATATACAAAATATCATAGTTAGTACAAACTATGATTTTCCAAATGAAAATAGGCTCTGTGTGTGGCCGGATTAGTATTTTTGTGTTATAAAATTGTAGACTAGACTTTATGGGATTCGGAGGATGCAAAAGTTTGTATTATGTGATGTGCGAGTTAAAAACTTATAAAAGGCTTACAAGTTCATATTACGGAGATATGGGAGCTTTAAAGTTCGTAAGTTCATATTATCAGTTTATGGGAGTTTGCAAGTTCACGTTATGGGATTGGGAGATACAAATATTTTATATTATGGGGCTGTAGGCGTTAAAGAGCGCCCATTATTGTTTTTTTTCTCGCGATTTTCCGCTATTTTCAGGTTCTTGTCAAAAGTACAGAGCACTTCGGTACCTCTGAGTTCACAAAAAGCAACAAATTTTTGGATGGAAACTGACCGTATTTCTGGAGTCATCAAAAAGAACAATTACCAACAGATTAACCATTTACAAATTCAACCATTCTGGCAATTGTTACTGCGACAGTTTCAGTGCACTAATGGAATTTGTTATTTAAACAAACATAATTATGTTAAAATTTACAAATTTCATATTTTAATTATAATATTCGTTTAAAAATTTTCAATTTTATGAAACCTTCCTTAAATTGTACGACCGAAAAATTTGAAAACTAACTAACTAAAAAATATTTGGATTTAAGAGATATTTTTGGTTGCTGAACTTAAGATTTTTTTTTTGGTTCAAATCGTATGAGACGTTTCCTAGAAAAACGCCTAACAACACCAAAATGAATTTCAGGAATTATCGATGATTTTATTGTGCTTTGTAGGTAAAAAAACAATTTCATTAGGATGAAGCAACTTATGTTAATATAGAGAAAACTTAATAAAATTAACAAATTCGTAGCCACATAGCTCACAAATTCAGAGCTTTAAAAATCGAAAATCTGCAATTATGCTCCTATTTCGATGATTGATATCTCTATCAATAGGTGCTGAGACCTATAATTGTGATGCCAGATCGTTCGAATATTTCTACACATTTTATAGAAAATTTAATTTTATTGAAAATCAACTGAACTATAGCCCACAAATTCAGAGCTTTAAAAATCGAAAATCTGCAATTATTCTCCGATTTCGATGATTGATACCTCTATCAATAGGTGTTGGGACCTGTAATTGTGATGCCAACGGGTATTTAGATCGCTCGAATATTTCTACACATTTTGTGGAAAATTTAATGTTATTCCAAATCAACTGAACTATAGCACAAAAATTAAGAGCTTTAAAAATCGAAAATCTGCAATTATGCTCCGATTTCGATGATTGATATCTCTATCAATAGGTGCTGAGACCTGTAATTGTGATGCCAACGGGTATTTAGATCGCTCGAATATTTCTACACATTTTGTGGAAAATTTAATTTTATTGAAAATCAACTGAACTTTAGCCCACAAATTCAGAGCTTTAAAATCGAAAATCTGCAATTATGCTCTGATTTCGATGATTGATACCTCTATCAATAGGTGCTGAGACCTGTAATTGTGATGCCAACGGGTATTTAGATCGCTCGAATATTTCTACACATTTTGTGGAAAATTTAATTTTATTGAAAATCAACTGAACTTTAGCCCACAAATTCAGAGCTTTAAAATCGAAAATCTGCAATTATGCTCTGATTTCGATGATTGATACCTCTATCAATAGGTGTTGGGACCTGTAATTGTGATGCCAACGGGTATTTAGATCGCTCGAATATTTCTACACATTTTGTGGAAAATTTAATTTTTATTGAAAATCAACTGAACTATAGCCCACAAATTCAGAGCTTTAAAAATCGAAAATCTGCAATTGTGCTCCGATTTCGAGGATTGATATCTCTATCAATAGGTGCTGAGACCTGTAATTGTGATGCCAACGGGTATTTAGATCGCTCGAATATTTCTACACATTTTGTGGAAAATTTAATTTTATTGAAAATCAACTGAACTATAGCCCACAAATTCAGAGCTTTAAAAATCGAAAATCTGCAATTATGCTCCGATTTCGATGATTGATATCTCTATAAATAGTTGCTGAAACCTGTAATTGTGATGCCAACGGGTATTTAGATCGCTCGAATATTTCTTCACATTTTGTGGAAAATTTAATTTTATTGAAAATCAACTGAACTATAGCCCACAAATTCAGAGCTTTAAAAATCGAAAATCTGCAATTATGCTCTGATTTCGATGATTGATATCTCTATAAATAGGTGCTGAGACCTGTAATTGTGATGCCAACGGGTATTTAGATCGCTCGAATATTTCTACACATTTTGTGGAAAATTTAATTTTATTGAAAATCAACTGAACTTTATCCTACAAATTCAGAGCTTTAAAAATCGAAAATCTGCAATTGTGCTCCGATTTCGAGGATTGATATCTCTATCAATAGTTGCTGAGACCTGTAATTGTGATGCCAACGGGTATTTAGATCGCTCGAATATTTCTACACATTTTGTGGAAAATTTAATTTTATTGAAAATCAACTGAACTATAGCCCACAAATTCAGAGCTTTAAAAATCGAAAATCTGCAATTATGCTCTGATTTCGAGGATTGATATCTCTATAAATAGGTGCTGAGACCTGTAATTGTGATGCCAACGGGTATTTAGATCGCTCGAATATTTCTACACATTTTGTGGAAAATTTAATTTTATTGAAAATCAACTGAACTTTATCCTACAAATTCAGAGCTTTAAAAATCGAAAATCTGCAATTGTGCTCCGATTTCGAGGATTGATATCTCTATCAATAGTTGCTGAGACCTGTAATTGTGATGCCAACGGGTATTTAGATCGCTCGAATATTTCTACACATTTTGTGGAAAATTTAATTTTATTGAAAATCAACTGAACTTTAGCCCACAAATTCAGAGCTTTAAAAATCGAAAATCTGCAATTATGCTCTGATTTCGATGATTGATACCTCTATCAATAGGTGTTGGGACCTGTAATTGTGATGCCAACGGGTATTTAGATCGCTCGAATATTTCTACACATTTTGTGGAAAATTTAATTTTATTGAAAATCAACTGAACTATAGCCCACAAATTCAGAGCTTTAAAAATCGAAAATCTGCAATTGTGCTCCGATTTCGAGGATTGATATCTCTATCAATAGGTGCTGAGACCTGTAATTGTGATGCCAACGGGTATTTAGATCGCTCGAATATTTCTACACATTTTGTGGAAAATTTAATTTTATTGAAAATCAACTGAACTTTATCCTACAAATTCAGAGCTTTAAAAATCGAAAATCTGCAATTGTGCTCCGATTTCGAGGATTGATATCTCTATCAATAGTTGCTGAGACCTGTAATTGTGATGCCAACGGGTATTTAGATCGCTCGAATATTTCTACACATTTTGTGGAAAATTTAATTTTATTGAAAATCAACTGAACTTTAGCCCACAAATTCAGAGCTTTAAAAATCGAAAATCTGCAATTATGCTCTGATTTCGATGATTGATACCTCTATCAATAGGTGTTGGGACCTGTAATTGTGATGCCAACGGGTATTTAGATCGCTCGAATATTTCTACACATTTTGTGGAAAATTTAATTTTATTGAAAATCAACTGAAGCCCACAAATTCAGAGCTTTAAAAATCGAAAATCTGCAATTGTGCTCCGATTTCGAGGATTGATATCTCTATCAATAGGTGCTGAGACCTGTAATTGTGATGCCAACGGGTATTTAGATCGCTCGAATATTTCTACACATTTTGTGGAAAATTTAATTTTATTGAAAATCAACTGAACTTTAGCCCACAAATTCAGAGCTTTAAAAATCGAAAATCTGCAATTATGCTCTGATTTCGATGATTGATACCTCTATCAATAGGTGTTGGGACCTGTAATTGTGATGCCAACGGGTATTTAGATCGCTCGAATATTTCTACACATTTTGTGGAAAATTTAATTTTATTGAAAATCAACTGAAGCCCACAAATTCAGAGCTTTAAAAATCGAAAATCTGCAATTATGCTCTGATTTCGATGATTGATACCTCTATCAATAGGTGCTGAGACCTGTAATTGTGATGCCAACGGGTATTTAGATCGCTCGAATATTTCTACACATGCTTTAAAAATCGAAAATCTGCAATTATGCTTTGATTTCGATGATTGATACCTCTATCAATAGGTGCTGAGACCTGTAATTGTGATGCCAACGGGTATTTAGATCGCTCGAATATTTCTACACATTTTGTGGAAAATTTAATTTTATTGAAAATCAACTAAACTATAGCCCACAAATTCAGAGCTTTAAAAATCGAAAATCTGCAATTGTGCTACGGTAACGTCTGGGTGTCTGTTATGTATCTATCGTATTTCGGTAGTTGGAGGTAAATTCTGTTTTGCCGCATTTAAAAAAAAAAAAAAAAAAATTAATCATTTAATATTTACAAAATCGGCCACCAGGCGTTCCGATTTTTAAATTTGGTCTTTTATGTATTTTAAAAAAAAAAGAAGTTTAATTTTTTTCAATTGTCTTAATTAATAGGGATTATTCCAGTTTCTCGAATTTTGACGTTGAGATGCACCTTACATTACCGAATTACAGGATTAAGTTTTATTTTATACAAATAATAGAAATTATGCAAGATTTTATAGATTTTGCGAGCTTGCGAAATCCTAGAGGGATTATTCAAGGCTATTCGAGCTTCTCGATACTACCAGAGCCCACTGTATATCTAGCCTTACCTATAAGATGGCTAAGATAATATTCTAAATTTGTAAAGTGCTGTAGATGTGATATATTACAGGATTAGGCCCGTTGCACATTTCAGCTATGCTATTCGAAATTTGAGATGATGCGTGATATAATAGAATTAGTATTTCGTCTATATTTAGTATGTTATCCATTTTGTATGTTGTACTCTCTAAATTGCTGTACAGTTTACAACTAAATCGTCTACTTTTAGAAACAGGCATCCCGTTTTATTTACAGCCACTTTTGAAGAAATACAAATAACATCATTTCCTCTCATATAATTTTCTCTCTTGCAAGCAAAATTCAAATTGCTTTTTTCTCCATTTAACAAGTAAATAAACGTTTTTGCATATGATAGAAAGATGTATGAACACAAGAAAATGCGAACGAAAAATGAATGTAGGCTGTTTGCCGATTGGTTGTGGTTCGCTCAAACAGTTGATATGGAAATAAACCAAAAACAATTTTGCGTGTTTATTTTTATTACAGGTTAGAGACAAAATTTTTTTTGTTTGTTGATTTTATTCGTGTTTGCCGACATTTTGATTATTAATTTTAAAATAACGTTATTCTGAATGGGCATTTAAACAAAACAAAATACTTCTATTTAGACAGTAAATTTGTTACAAATTTTGTAAAATTTAGACCCCAAAGATGGAAATACAACTTCAGAAAATTAGTATCCCACATAATTAAAATTAATTTTGAAAATGTGTTGTTTTGAAAATAAACAAGAGCTGAAATGTTACATTTTATGTTCATCGAAAAAATCTAACAAAATTTGTAAAATTTCAAGAGAAGAACAAATATTGAAGGCACGCGTCGGCCAATTAATAAAATACATGAACAAATTTTTGAGAGAAAAAACTAAAGAAGATACGTGTATACGAGCATGGTTAATTTTTTTAATTATAATAAAATAAACGGATTGAGTTCTTCAATCTGCCCACCTTACATCGATTAGTTGCGAAGTTTAGCTGCACTAATTCCAATTTATAAGTTTTTTATCATTAAACCACCTATAACTTACATATTTAGCAAGATTAATAAGCAGATAAAGCCAGCACCCATCATAATAACAAAAATATCTGCTGTCTACTCTGATTTTTTTTTTTTTTTTTTTTGAAAGTAGAAAATATATAAATTAAGAATACAAAAGAACTATTTGATCATTTAAAACGATCGTAAAAAATATAAATGCAGTCCATATATTTCAAAAGATATCGCAGGTAGAATGTATTATATACAAAAAAAATTTGTTTTATAGGTACACTGAATATATAGTATACTCGAATCCACCTCATAACTTCCGGGACCGTGCGCCCATAAACCGCATTTGATAAATTGTTTATTCGTTAATGTATTGATTTTATGCAAAACGATTTCAATTTAATAGTATATACCTATAGTGATTATAATTAGCATGACGTATTGTTGTTTACAATATTTGTTTTATATTAGATTTACCTTGAAATTCCATAGTTCAAAACAACAATATAATAAACTTTAGCAAGATATAATCATAAATAAAAATTTCGCAAAATTGTACAAAGTTTAGCTTTGTTTCTGTATAAGTGTACGAGTACATACATATGTATAAACTAAAGCACAGGTGATTTAATTTTAATTTTTTGTCTGATTTTAAGCCGAATTCCATTCACGTAAAATAAAGTTACATTTTTATTTTTATTTTTTATTTTTATAAAATCATATCATAATATTTACGTTGAGTGTGGTAACGTATATTAAATGACATGAATGAGTTAAAAAATTACCCTGAAGATGATGGTAACAGACAAAAGGCGAAATATTAGCTTCTTTCGTTTCATTTCATTTTGTTTATTATGTGCGCGCTTAGTATAATAAATAACGAAAAATATTGTGCATGAACATAAAATATCTTCATATTTATGTATATTGTATATGTATTATGTATATATAAAAAAACTATACCCAACCACTTTGCAATCAACTTACATTATTTTATGGTTCATTATTCTTAAGTAAAATCTATATAAGGTCATCCACCCGTAAAATATTTATATGTATGAGCCACATAAAATGCAGAAAGTAAAATACTAAAACATCATAATCAAAATATAAAAATCTCCAAAAGATCCCACGTTTCGAAGAAAAAGAAATGCTTTATAAGAAAACAAGGCAAGAAAATGTATTTCAGAATACGAATAATAATGCAAAAAAAAAAAACACAATGCACCGTTATTGTTGACAACAATTACTTTATAATTCGGCGGTTTTTTAATTTTTATTTAAGAAGAAATAAATTACTGGTTGATGCCGTTAATAATTTATTTCCGCCCTTCACTTTTGTTACCGTTTAAGGATATCCTTGCATATATAGTATGTAGGTACATACATACATAGCTTGAAATAATTTATTAATTTTCTTCTTGGAAATTAATAAATATACATAATAAGTGCATATATTCGTAGGTGCGATCTATATTGTTTAGTATTTTTAAAATTTTAGGTTGGGCTGAATTTAATTCCAATTTCTCTGCAGTTTTTATTCATCCCAAAATGCATAATATATTCAACCCTAAAAACAATGGATAATATGAGTTTAATTTTTGGCTCACTTTATAGCAAAATATTGGAAAACAGAAACTTATTTTTGAAACATTAGGGAATTGAGTTATTTCTTTACCCAAAATCGACACAAATGCAGTTAACAAGTTTCTTAAAAAAAAGGAATTTTTGTTGACAGTCAATTTCTCTCATGAAGTTGAGCCTCCAAAAACATTTTATGGTAGCCCAATTCCAATTTTAATGGTACTATGTCGTTTTTATGGTAAGAGATTTTGTTTTTTGACGGAAAATATTCAAAAAAATATAATTCTGATATGAGGTTTAATACAATTAAATTTTTAAGATTTAATCGAATTAGCACTAATAGATATGTACATCTATACCTGTTTTTACACGATTCTTTTTACACTAGTTTTTTTACACAATGTAAACGTATCTACCATGTAAAAACAGGTTTAGGTATACTTAATTTTTTTAATAGTTATTATGTTGTGTTTCCTGTCAAGATTTACCCAAAAAATCATGTAAAAAAATCCTAAAAAACTTTTTCATCAAAACCAATTTGAAAACCACTGAAGGAACTAACCAAACTAGTCACATTTTAGAGGTGGTCCTTTAACTAGACATTTACTAAAAAAATTGTCCTTGTTGTTTATAGGGTTGCTAACTTTCTAAAGTGGTGTGACCGGTCAGAGGTAAAAACTTAAGTTTTTTATTTTCAGCCATTCAAAATAATAATATTACTACTTCAGTCATAGTTATAAACGTTTTTCTTCCATTAAAATCCATTCATCCGTTGTTGCCAACATCTCGATTATTTTTGAGAAGTTTAAAGCTCACAGCTCAGACGCGACTCGTTTAGTTTGGTTCTTTTAGTAATCATTATTTACACAGCCAACAAAAAAGTCATGAATCGTGTGTTCGCAAAATAACAGTGAATAAATTTGATGACAGATGGTGTTGTTAAAATGTTAAGTTTTGATTTTTTGCATTTTATATACATCACATGCAAAATACCGTGTAAATTACACAGCGTAATTTACTCGCTAAGTAAAAATGTACCTAGAAATCGTTCTAAAAAAAAAGGGTTGTGTTGAATCTTGGCATGCATCTGGACCCACAAACATAACATACAAAAAAAAATTTAGAACACAATCGACGCCCTTGCCCTTCCGAGAGGGTGTTAAAGTTGACAAAAAATTGTTTAGAACAACAAATTTCTGTCTTTTATACTCATGATAAAAATGGGGGCAGAAAAAAATATACAGAGTATTCCACCCTTCCGTATTAAAGGGGGGTAACAAAGTAAAAAATTTAAGTAAATAATGCTATCTGCATGATTTTTTCGAATTTCTTTATCCTTTTCGAAAATCGTTACTGTTATAACTCTTCAAACAAAGTGGCAAACACCTATTTCATTATTTCAAAAATATCCAAAAAAATAAAAACCAAATGAAATGATTTCTGTGGCATTTAGGAAAACATTTGTCTTTTAACTGAATTTCATTGAGAACCGGTCATCTGTTCTACCGGTCAACTGTGCGACCGCTGACCGGCTTAGTGCCACGAAACCAGGTCGGCCCAGTTCAAAACCGATCGGTTGGCAATCCTAGTTTCATATGAAATATTGGTCACTTCATAGAGATGGTAGGTCCTAATATTACTTTTGGAAGGTTATATCAAAATTAATAAATTCAAGTTCACTTTACGATCACTCAATACAATATCATTGATTTTTTAATAATTTTTGGTGTTGCCACCTCAAAAATACTTGTGCGACTACGATTAAATTCACCGACCCAAAAACGGACAGTTTTTTAGGATATCTTAGACTCGCCCATAAAGTTAAATCCATTACAAAAAACATTTTAGGTACCTAAAATATGCTCTATAAAATTAAAAAAAGGTGGTAAAAAGGTTCAAAAAATTAAAATTATTTTAGTACAAAAGCTGCTTTTAATTAATTTATTAACTTAGGTTTGTTGTTTATTTCATCACAGTAAAATTCATAAATCAAAAGAATTGACTATTTGCTTTGGTGGAAGCTCCAAACCCGTTTCAAATTCTCAAAAAATTTGGACTCTCGAGGCGCTTTTAAAAATAATTTTTTGACGTAATCAATCATCTCTCTAACGTGTAAAATTTTCGGGTAGACAATTTTAATTGCAGCAGCCGCCTGCACCATAAAGGCACAGCATATGATAAAAATATTAAAATTTTATTTAGGTTCAAATCTTCGCCTAAAATTTTAACGGAATCGTCGAAGCTACTGTGAGACTATTGGCTTTGTCTAATAAAGCAGTATTCAATAAAATTTTTTTGCGGCTTTCATCCTCATCCTTATTTAAAACACCTTCCACAACATTAGCCACATATCTTCCAGTTACGTCGGTTGTTTCGTCTATTGTAAAATAGTTTCACCGTTTATAGGCTTTTTGTAATTTTTTCAAAGAATCGTTTATTCGGGTACTTTGAAGTTGTGAATTTGTAAATAAATTGAGCGAAATATGGATTTGTCAATTTATTTACACGAATGTCGGAAGCTAGTAGCATTTTGCAAAGATTTAAACAAAAAATACATGTACGTGACGTTTCCATTCTTCACCTCAGATATAAATGTCTAATTTGTAGTTCTGTGGTTTATTTACCAAAATAGTCTGTTTTCTTATAAAATTACCGAAAACGCGTGAATTAACAGTTGCAGAACGTGGAGCAATTGTTGCCTTACATAAAGAAGGATATGTAACCAGAAAAATCTCGAATAAACTTGAAATTCCACAAACAACAGTGTCATATACTGTACGGCGGTTGCGAATCAGATAAGGTACCAAATAATCCTGGTCTAGATCCAGAACAAAACGGAATTCATTATATTCAAACAATAAGCAAACGAAATAGACATCTTACAGCCATTGAAATACTTGTTAGTGTAAACAAAACTCTTCCGAAACCCATTATGTAGTTAAACCACCGTAAGAGATCGATTAAGGTAACCTGGCCTTCGAGGGTGTGTGGCGGTCAAAAAACCATTGCTGTTTGTGTTTACAATGAGCCAAGCAACATGTAAAATGGTCAATTCAGGACTGGAAAGAGACACTTTGGTCTAATGAATTAAAATTTGTTGTATTTGGGTCCAACCGAAAATCATATGTTAGAAGATGGCCTGGATAAAAGCTAATGAATGATTGTTTGACAGCATCGGTGAAACATGGGGGAGGTTCGGTAATGGTGCGGGCGTGTTTTGGTAGGTGATTTGATATAAATTGATGGAAAAATGGACAAATTTCAGTATAAAGAAATTCTTCAAAATCACGCAATTCCATCTGGACTACGACTCATCGGACGTGGGTTCATTTTTCAACCTGATAATGATCCCAAAACAAACGTCCAAACTATGTACGAACTATTTAGATGAATAGCATAGGCGAAAAAAACTTAATTGAATGGAATGGCCACCACAATCTCCGGACCTTAACCCGATCGGGTTGTTGTGGGATCACCTTGACCGTGAAGTGAGAAAAACTTGTCCAACATCGTTCAAAAATTGGTTTGAGAAACTACAAAATATTTGGAAACATTAGATAAACTAACAAATCGGATGCCAAAATTCTGTTCGGCAATAATTAAAAGGAAATGCGGTCATATTGATGAATCCGTAATTTAATAAATTTTTGATTTTCTAATTTTATATTTTATTTTTAATTGTTATTAAATTGTTGATGGGATTGCAATAAAATATAAAATATTGCCTTGTCTGAACGGTATAATTAATTGGAGCATAATTTGATTTAGTAGTGTAATATTACACAGCAAATGTAAAATACGAACATAATTTAACCAATTTTAGTACAGTTTAGTACTGCAATTAATTATCCTAAACACCCATAATTAATTGAAACATACCTCTGCTTCTCGGAAAAAACGGGTGGATCGCTTTGGGTGGCTCTTTATTTTATTTTGCAGGCTCAAATATTCACTGATTAGAATATGTTTTAATTTAGCCATTTTGATAAAAAAAGGTTTGAGCAAATACTTTCGGCACCCAGTGTATTTAAAATTATTACATTTTGGTATATCTACTATTTAGTTCTTATATTTAGTACACCAAGAAAATTAATTTTTTAAGTGAGAAATTTATTAATTAGTAATTTTTATTTGTGTATTAAAAATTAATATTGCTTAAACTACTTATTTTAATATGAACTATGTATGTAATTTTAAATATATGAATTTAAATTTATAACGCCCTGAGAGTTATTCCGCCAAGTGAAAGAAATGTAAAACCCATAATGAGGAGCAATTTGCTGAAGATATTTGTAATTTAGATAAAAACTACTACTTTTATTTTTAGTACATAATATTATTTAGTACAAAACTAAACTTTAGTACAAATTACAAATTTTGAATGTACCTAATATTGAGAATTATAATTTTTTAAATATTTGTTCCATTTAAGTTAAATACATAAGTCGGAACATATTTCTTCAGGAATCGATGTGGCTCCGATAATTTGGCAACTCACTGTAAAAAGAAAAGTTTTTACAAGCAAAACAAAAAAAAAAGAAAATCACTACAAACCTCGAGGTATAAATTAAATTTTAAATCAAATAATTGAAACAGGAATAACTCTATAGCAAGCATGCTAACCACCGTGCCGCGCCGGTGGCACAGTGGTTAGCATGCTTGCTTTAAGCTCCGGAGGTCCCAGGTTCGATTCCCGGCGGGTGATGAAAACATCACGGCTGGTTAATGTTGGATCATTGAACAATCACTCATTATCCGTTAAAAAAAATGATTACGAAACTTCATCATGAAGCGGCCAAATCCCTCTATGGGATGTAGCGCCAGCGAAAAAAAATAAAACAACTCTATGAATCCTCAAGAAGCAAGAGTTTAAAGGCGGCGGCAGTCGATCCTCTAAAGTAGAAAAAACATTAAAATTTCATTAACAGTATTGTTATATTTTAACGAAAATATTTTAACACCTGCGGTTTTATTTGAAGAAACGATAAAAAATAAGCAATATTAAAATGGCTGGCAAACTGGAACCAACATAATAATTCCATTGCGGACGATGATTAATTTAACATTGTTCAATTTTTGTTATTGCTGTCATAGTAAATTTTGCGGCAGGAACTGTGGCTATTGTTGGCAATTTATTAATTTTGATGCCAATGTTTGTCGCCACGGTATTTAAAAATTATGTCATGCAAAAATATTTTTTTGTATTCTTATAAATTTGACCCAAAATATTATTTGAGTGTCCCATTTATTATTTTTTTAATAATGCTTGTAGCTACAAAATTTGTCTTGGTTGCTCATTTAACACTAAACCTTGACACTTCATAATACCTATTCCTACCGTCACAGGTTAAATGACCCATTGTGGCAGGTAAGATAGTCTAGAGCAGTGCTTCTCAAACTGTGGGCCGCGGCTCCTTAGGGAGCCGTGGAGCTGTTGCCAGGGAGCCCTTAAACCTCGCCTTAATATCTCTAATAAACCGCAAAATTTCCTCGCACACAAATTTCTGAATCTGCCTATGATCAATGGCCGCTACGGTTTTCTGTGTTAATGGTTTTTGTTTGACATCAAATGTGTACATGAATTCCACAATCACGATGATTTTGGTGGGCAGGTTCTTGTTCTATAATGAACATGAACAGGAATTTCAGATCGCAACCCTTGACCTGCGGGACAAAAAAATCATGGCTAAAATTGAGGCCATTTATGAAGAAACAACATTTTTAAATCAGAGGTCGATATCCGAAGTAATTTCTTGGAGCTAAATTTAAAATAAAAGCTATTAATTTATGTAGGTCTATGAAAATTTGCAAAATTGGATATTCAAAATGTACTTATTTAGTATGTACATTAAAAAATGACTAGTACTTTAATTTAATTTGCAATTTCAAATGGCAGCTTGTCAAATTCGGCTTCAAAAATTTCAATTTGGTTAAATTGTATATCAGGTTAGTGTTGAAAACTCCAAATCGAAAATTCCAGGATTCTAATGCCGAGTTTTTTGTAGCGGATCCAATACCAATTTTTGGTAAAACGGTTGATTACAGAAATGTTGGTAAATTTTTCGAATACTTGCCGAAAATTTATCTAACTATCTTCAGACAAAATGCCTATAAAATACAAATTATTAACTAGTTTTATAAATTTGTCGAAACTTTTACCTTGATTTTACACATAAAAAGATCATATTCGTTAAATCTTTTAATTGTTTTGCAAATCTACCCAAACCTACCAAATTTGAAGAAAATTTAATTAATCCGAACAATTTATCATAAAAGTTGGCACTAGATTTGAGGAATAAAACCCTTTACTATTATTTACAGTGGCGTAACTACAAATTTCGGGCCCTCGCAAAATTTTTGTTGGGCCCCTAAAAATGCTTATTGTACCTATGAACAAGTAAAGCTTTAAGTGAAAAACTTTTTTCTTCCTATTGTCTGTGTTGTGATGATTTCTATTATGTATATCGATAAAGCATCACAAAATTCGAATATAATTTGAAAAATATCAAAAATTTCGAAATAATCTCAAAAATGTAGAATTTTAAGGATAAGCATAAAATATAAGCATAAAATATGTATCTGCAAAAATTGTCAATTAGTTTTAAGCTTGATAATTAATTTATATAAGTTTGGGTATTATTACCTTGACTTTTAATGTTGAGAAAGTTAATCAACAATCATCAAAAGCTTTCAGTTTTAAAAGGTTTTCAAACCAAACCATTTTACTACGAAACTCGAAATAATAAAGGAAAATGGTATTTTCAGATAAATTTAGAATATTTGTTTTCAATGAGCTTTAAGCTTGATAATTGATCTGAACTTAACATTTTGAAGAATTTTCATAATTTAAGGTTTTTCTTAAAATGTTTTATGAGCAAAAATTATGTTTTGTAAAAAATGTCAAGCACTATTAATTTTAAGAGCTTTCAATTAGAAAAGCTTCTTAAACCAAACCATTCTCCTCAGAAATTCGATTTTACATGGAGCAACGGAATTTAGGGATAATTTAATATATTTGTTCTCAATGTAAATTTTCAAGAGCTTTTAATCAAACCAAACCATTTCACTAGGAAACTTTCGTTTATCGAAGCTTTTTGAATCAAAGCATTTTGGAATTTTAGAATAAGAATATTTGTTACAATGAGCTTTGGGCTTGATAAATTAATATTAGCTGCATTTCTTAACGCATAGTGATCCGGATCAGATCAAAATTTATATGTGAAGCAACAATAACACTTGATCCAAAATTCATTTTGGATCACAAATGGTGAGCTATAAATTAGTTCAGCTATTAAAATGTAATTGAACAATATTTTGTAAAGCGACAAAGAATAAGATGAATACAGTACGAGCATGAAGAGGAAGATTCAAAACAAAACAAGACAGAAAATTGAAATTTGATATTTGTTTGTTTTACCCATTTTGGTGTCGTTTCATGAGACATGATCTGATTTGGATCAGATCATACGTCAAGAAATGCTGCTACTATGTATTTGGGTTTAAACTTAACATTTCTCATACTTTTAATAATTTCAGGTTTTTGTTACACTGTTTTATGTACAAAAAATATGTACATATTTGCAAAAAGTTTCAAGATCTTTTAGTTTTAAGAGCTCTCACTGATCGAAACTTTTTAAACAGTTTTCTCAAAATTACCCTTTGTAACGAAATTTTGGGATATATTTAGAATGTTTGTTTCCAATTAGCTTTAAGATTGATAATTAATTTATACTTATGGGCTTGAACTTAATATTTTTGAGAGTTTTGTTAAAACGTTTTATTTTGTATTTGCAAAAAATGTCGAACTTTTAGTTTTAGGAGCTTTCACGGATCGAATGTTTTTAGCCCAAATCATTTCACCACACTTTTTATCCTGAAATTCGATAGTTTGAAAGAATGTGGGATTTTGGAATAAATTTGGAATAAGCTTTAAGTTTGACAATTAATTCATACTTTTTGGGTTTGAACTTAACATTTTTGAGCTTTTTAATAATTTTTGGTTTTTAATAAAATGTTTTATCAGCATAAATCATGTATTTGAAAAAATTGTCAACAGCTATAGTTTTAAGAGCTTTCACTTATTGAAGCTTTTCAACTCAAATCGTTTTACTCAGAAATTTAAAAATGGTAAAAAAAGGTAATTTTATCTAAAAAAAAGGTAGTTGTTTGGAAAAAATTCAGAATATGTGTTTTCAATGTTAAAATTCTTCATCCAAAATGTGTGTGTAAGAAAACCAATCTGAGTAAACCAAGATTTCATTTTTTGTGGTGATATGCGGGCCATCGTTCAAAAGTAGATGAAACAGAACATAATTCTATGCTATGACGAGTTCTGAATGAGCCGTTTATTTTGAAAGTGGCCTAAGTCCATTTTTCAAAAAATTCAAGTTAATGACAACAATAGATAAATCACAGTATAATCTATCTAACGGTAAACAATTTATTGCCAAAATAAAAAAATGAATCCCTAATACATTTGCAATAAATAAGAAAATACAAAATTCCGTATATTTTTGCATTTATTGTATACTGAAATAACCTGGATATAACCTATACAGTAAAATAACCTACATGAAATCAGAGAATAATCGAAATTTTGGCATAATCTCAAAAATCTTTTAAATATCACCATTTATATTTATGTGTGCACTCTGCAAGTTCTGACAACTCAAAACTAAGCACAGAACATAGCCTTACAAAATTCGAATAAATTCGAAAATCTGTAAAAATCTTGAATAGTCCTTGGAATGTCGAAAAACTTAAGAAATCTAGAATAAA
Organism: Tipula helvola; assembly: GCA_963556165.1. Lineage (NCBI taxonomy): Eukaryota > Metazoa > Arthropoda > Insecta > Diptera > Tipulidae > Tipula > Tipula helvola. The sequence continues at coordinate 80,360,010 of OY744482.1, read as the reverse complement.
CCGTGGAACAATTTCGATTACCCCAGTAAAAGTGAAAAAATCTCTATATTAAGTGAATGTCGGTTGATTTCGAACAAATTCAATAATACAGCAAAATCTGAATATTAATGAATAGTATCAAAGCAACCTTGATTATACAAGCCATAATCTAAAAAACGAAGCTTTTATAAGGGAATTAGAAACGAGGAAAAAACCAAAATTTCCATAGTAAAACACATAAAACATATGGGAAATCACTGTTTTTCCTAAGACAAATTTGTAAATGAAAACGCTGCAATTTCTTAATTATGATTTCTGGAATATTTTCATAAATGTTTGAATTTCAACATATATAAATCTCGTTTAAGTAAATCGTTTCAATTTTCTTGTAATAATTGATTTATTTAAACCAAAATATAAAAAAAGTTCATAACAACAGCTTTCTGGTCAAATTAAAAATAAAAGCTTACTACAAATCGTGTGCATTAAGTCAATATACATAGATGGCAGTGGGCAGTAAACATTTTGAAAAATCGTAGTAAAAATTGCGACCTGAGGAAATTTGAGTTCAAAAATTGAAAGAAAATCAAAACAAATTCACAAAATATTAATAACGTGTCATAATTGTGTGATTAAATAATTTTTTTTCGCATTTCTCTGCCAACAATTATTGACATCTAACGTACACTAGTAAAACTAAAGATAAATTTAGCAAGTATTATTTTAATTTGTCAGAGCCAACTTTGATGTATTTTTCAAAATGAAACTTCGAAAAATATATTTTAGAAATAATTTAATTTTAATATTTCTGCAATTAATATTTGCTTAATACCAATATACCCTTCTTGTATATTGTTGCTAAAGATATGTAGAACACTTTTGTATAAACATTTTGTAACATTTTTGCTTTTCCAATGAAAAACTTGAAGCTAAAAAACACCATGTTTACTATGGATTCCTATGGAAATCAGTGAAAAGTTATACCACTAAAAAAGCTTCTAAAAAATACGTCATAATGATTATGGCTCTATACTCTAGAAGGCTCTGATAGTATACGAACATTTTTAAAAATTCCCAAAATTGGTGTAAATTTGCACTTAGTTATCAAGTAACTTAATTTTACTAATACTACTAAGCAAGTTAAGCTCAAAAAAACTCAAATATTCAAAATTTCAAATTTTGGATATAAAATTGTTAACTATGAATTTTGTACAGGAAAACTCAATTTTTTTTTTCCAGAATTTTCAAATTTTGATAATTCAGAAGAATTATATCCAAATTTGGTCTTAAACACCCAAGTAAAAACCATTTGACGCTAAAATTAAAAACGAAGCAAATTAGGTTCGGGTTATCCAGAATAGTCAGCACAAAAATGTTTAGCTTCAACCTTAGTCAGTCATTTCTTTATCTGTTCTGTTCCACTGATATGTCTAGGTAAAATATTTAGTACCAGAGTTTTTACAGAAGCATCCAATTTTTAATAGTTCCTTATTCCAATTCTTTTCAAGTTTTTCTAAATGTTTAATAGATTTTTGGATTTATACAATTTATGCGTAAAAGAATTTTTTAATCCTACAAATCGGATGAAGCTGAAGGAATATTTTGGGTTGGAAGAACATTTTTTTAAATTGCGGAATCGGATATGGATTACAAAAATCACAAAAATGCCTAAAATGCTTAGCTGTAAATTCGTTATTATTGAATAATAATAATTTTTGGGGGCTCTAGATTTTATTTTTCCGATTTCGGGGGCCGCAGTATGAAAAAGTTTGAGATGCATTGGTCTAGAGTACACACATTTCGTAGAAACCAATTAATTATAAAAAAGAAATGAATATTGAAAAATTTATTGTACGTATATTATTGGAATAGTCGTGAAATTTAATGGTGATACAATTACGTTGATTATAGAAAATATATCCGGTCATAGTTTAGCGTTAAATTGTCCCTAATAAAATCATTTCTTAAAATATTTTAAAATCAATTTTAATTTCGTAAATTTGCACCAAATATTAAATTTGTTGACAATTTAATATTTTTGTTTCTCTTGCTGGTCTCTTTATTTCGATGACTTATATTTGTTTGTTTTCCGTTTTAATAGTTCTAACAAATAATGTTTTAAGGCCACACATCGGGAGTTTTGAGTAAAACTAACAAGTTTTTTTAAAAAACGATTTAAAAAAAAGTTTAAGAGATATAAACAAAATATTTTTTACACATAATTTTACATCATTATAAATTATAAAAAAATTTTTTTTTTTTTTTTTGCAAAATTTTTTATTATTAAAGATGGCGTTAAAGTGGCTGCCTCAAAAAAAAAGGTGTAAATCGGCCCGCATCATAACTCGCCTCTGGGTGGTCCGAAAAACAAAAAATGCATGTTAATTAAGACACTAAAATACACATCTTAATCCTCAATGAGCGTGTTTGAAAAATTAGTTTAGTTTTTACACGCGAAAAATCGACCAACAATGACGTCCATTTTGCAATTTTTTTTCAAAGTCGCATAATTTTCTTAATTTTGAATATTTCCTTTTCATTGAAGGGTTAAGATGTGTATTTTAGTGTCTTAATTAACATGCATTTTTTTTATTTTTTTCGGACCACCCAGAGGCGAGTTATGATGCGGGCCGATTTACACCTTTTTTTTTTTAGGCAGCTACTTTAACGCCGTTTTTAATAATGAACAATTTTGTAAAAAAAAAAAAAATTTTTTTTATAATCTATAATGATGTAAAATTATGTGTAAAAAATATTTTGTTTATAGTTATTAAACTTTTTTTTAAACGTTTTTTAAAAAAACGTGTTATTTTTACTCAAAACTCCCGATGTGTGGCCTTAGTGATGCCAAGTAGTTTTTGTTTGATACTCTTTAAATCGTGTACTTTTTGTAACTCAAATTTTTATTGTTTTGATACCGTTTTATTGGCAGCCTTTTAACTTTTATTCTAAACAGCACAATAAATTGCTTAATTACTATTTTAGCACTACATATTAATAAACATATTTCCATCTTTTAGAAATATGATCATTAATTTTATTACTATATTGTTGTCTAAAATAATGCGCAGGTGATTTAATTGAAAATTGAATAAATAAATTATTAAATCCAATTAAGAAAATATTGTGCCTAATCTTGTTCAGATCAAAATATACAATACACACGATCAAGTGAATTTATTAAAATGTATTTTAATAATGTACAATTTTTTCTAGTGCATGAAATAAATACAAAAATAAAATTTAAACACGCAAATAATTATTTTTTAATTAAATAAAATTAAAACTTAGTCACACGATATGTTATGTAAAAATGAAATTTAATAAATTATCACATATACATAGTATTATATCGAATGCATTCTTTAACGATTTGCACTTTTCAACGATCACGACGAAAAAATTTACAAAATTTAAGAACAACATCTATTTTAAACCGCCGATAATATATGTTATTGTATATACATATATATATATATATATATATAATTGAATCCGTAAAATAAAGACGCCAAATTTTGTATACATAAATATAAATAGGCGAGACACAATAACAACATTATTTTAATAATAGAAAAGAAATTAGATGCAAGCCTGAATTAAAATAAAATAAAATTTGCGGTTTCAAAAATAAATTTTTAAAGTTCTGTTAATATAGAATAAATATGTGTATATTGTGATGTATTAAGATTAGATAAATTTGATTTTTTGTTTATACGTAGAAGAGAATGGAACTGTTAAAAAAACATCTTTTTCGCGCTTTTGACTTAACATTTATAATAATTAAAAAAAATTAAATTAAATCTGGTTGCTATGTACTCATCTAATTACATTTAATAAATTTTGTGTCATTCTGTTCGGATTTCGATCGTCACCCAAAAAGCCAGACATAATAAATATTAAGAAAAAAAACAACATATAAATATAACATATTTTTAGTAATTGTTGTTGTTGTTTATTTTTAAGAATTAAGGATTTGACATATTGTGTTTAAATTAAAATCATTATATTAAATTGTGCTTGATATTTTACAAGATAATTGCAACATATTGCATGATAAGTGTAGGCGTGTGTCATAAATTGGAGAAAAATTAAATAAATTATTAGAGTCGCCTCTATGAATAAAAAGACAACATTTTTTATTTTTTTTGCAGCGTACATAATATTTTTGGGTTAATTTAATTTTACAAATCATTATGTGGTCCAGGCCATATAAGTATATACACAAATGGATACGGAGACGATTATTTCCAGTCGGCAAATAAATTCATAAAATGTTATAAATTTTCATCGAAACTAGGTTCTTGGACTGGAGGAATACAAAAAAATAAAAAGATCGTAATGGAATTCTATACAACATTAATGCACATTGCTTTATTGCAATAAAAATAAAAAGTTTAAGATATTTTATTGCAGTTGCGATATTGATGAAATATGTTTATAATGGTCATTATATTCAACAAAACATAAATATTTTTTGAGACATAACGTACTACAATAAATACAAAATTTATATACACAATTGGAAAAAATTTGCAGACTTAACAATTTTTTTTATTTTAGTGGAAGTGAATATACATAAATATAAATTTTAGAAGGGGTCACAGTGGCTGATATAGTCAGACAAAAAAAAAAAAAATCTAATTGACTGAAACAGAAAGCAGAAAATAACAATATCTTCCTTAAACTATTATTATGTGTTTACGTGCGCATACTTATGTATTTATAGTTTTGTTAATCTAAAGAATTTCTAAAATTTAATTTCATTTTTTATTTCTATGTTATTCTGTCTGGGCATTTGATTTCTTAATTTAATTTTAATGCTTGTACTTTTTGTTTTCGTCTAAATTTAAATTAAATTCAATTAAAAGGTCAACATTTAGAGAAAAACAAAAAAAAAAGTTTTTTTTTGTTTAATTATACCGAACAAGAACACTAACACCTTAACGTGTTATTTTTCTGTTCTATATGAAAAATTGATCTGTATGTCTAAGTTCATATCAAAATCTGTATATAATTTTTTCGAAAATTGTAAATCAGTTTCTCACAAGATTTATGTGTCTTCTACTATAATATATCGATGGTTTTTATAAATACTAACCCCATGATGTCAAATCGTGAATGCACTTACCAATAAATTACCACCTACAATATAAATAAAAAAAACCTCCACCATATGTGTGTGTATATGTCTCACTTTTTTGAATCATGAATGAAATATTTGAAGACTCACAATAATAATAAAAACATTTATTTAGTTTAAATGGCATCCGTTTCTTTTATTGTATGTACATTATATATTTAAGTTTTCAAAATCCATGATGTGTGATGTTGGTTTAAGTAAGATTATCATTACATCAGATGTTCTCATGAATTAAAATACAATCGTAGCGGATATTTGATTATGTCTTATACAAAAAAAAAAAAAAAAATTTGCAAACCATGCGAATAAATCATGAGGACCGTGTAACTAAATTTAATGAGATATTAATAGGCAGAATGACACACACACACACGTACATATACATCCAAGGCATTAAAGGTGTTTGGCAAATGTAAAATGTAGAACATCAAAATAGCATAATGATGCAATATGCTACATAAAAAAAATCACTTTAGATAAATTGCACATTTAAATAAATAAAAAATAAAAAAAAAATAGCATTTTAATGTTAATCTCTTATTTAGGACAAATTATTAGTTTTTTCCGTCTTTATGTTTGTAAGACAGCGAGTACATAATATGTATGTATATATAAAGTTTTAAAAATAGACTTAAGAAAATTGCAGTTTGTACCGAGTTGACATGGATCGATATAATTCTCTATTATGTGTATTTTCATGTAATATTATATTTTATGGCGCCTATCTAGAAATAATTTTTTTTAGTTATTAATACAATTTTAATTAAATTTTTATAAATGAAATAAAATTTTGATGAATTTAAGAAGTATCATCACTTGTAAAATATTTAATTCATAATTTTATAATTTATTAAGAGTCGTCGGCGGAAATATGTTTTTAACACATTGTAAACAGTTTGTGAACTCATAAACGCATAGGCTTCGACGAGAAGAAAATACTTAAAATAATTCTTTGCCTGTTTAATAATTTTTGGGAAAGCTATAACCGCACAACCAACAGGTGATATTAATCAAAAATAAAGTGCAACATCTAAATTACAAAACAAAAACGAATTTATTATTTTTAATTCTAAATGTCAAAACAAATTTAATACATATATTTTTGTTTGTTCAAAATGAAAAAAATAAAAATAAAAACAAACATTTATGTTTTTTCATGCTCTGAATATTCTAAAGTATTTTTTAATAACCATTTTGTATCTCATAATTGTTATTGTTTGTTTTTTTGATTTGATTATTGTTTATGTGATTTTATTTATTTTTATATAAATTCATTAAAGATGATAAATTGAAACAAATATTTTTGCATACAAGCGAATTTAAATAAGGAAGGGGGGGGGGGGAGGGGGAGGAGTAAGTTGAGTTGACATTGCAACATTAGCCGTGTTTTCCATGAGAACTGCACTAGAACTCGATAAACTTTAAATTCATTTTATTGTAAGTAAACCGAAATAAATTCATAAAGCGCGAATGTGTAGTGCATTTAACATAAATACATATTTTAAGCTGTTACAGCAAAATTACAATTATAGCTTATTTTTTAGTTACACTTGATAAACCCATACATTTATCGAGTGCAGTCGCGTGTAATGACGTCACCAAAAAATAAGAAAATATTGATGAAATAACTTAAGGGGAAATTTTTAAACTTAAAATATGTATTTATGCTAAATACACTACAAATTCGCGCTTTATGAATTTTTTTTTTCGTTTTACTTACAATAAAATGAATTTAAAGTTTATCGAGTTCTAGTGCAGTTCTCATGGAAAACACGCCTATTAAGTAGCTATGGCTAAGACACATTTGGATAACCGCATTTTAAGCAGCACAGAGTTGGCTCCTAATAAATCAACCGAATTATTTTTAAAAAGTTAATTTTTATAAGCCAACAGGAAAACAAATTAAAAAAATATTTATAGTTTAAATAAAATAAAATAATAGGCGTGTTAAATATTGTTATAATTAAATAAATAAATAAAGCAAAAAAAAGTCATGATGATGATGGAATGAGGACTCCCCCCATCCCCCGATGGATGGATTATTAATAAAAGTAGTAAATAAAGTAATAAGTGATATTAGTTAAGGGGTAATAACACCTTGTGAGTGCGAAATCAAGGGTCATTTTCTCCTCTTAGAAAAAAACACGAACCAATATTTTTAAATTCGGTTTTTAATTCACGTTTATGATAGTCTTGAATGAAGTACACGATATTTTAACATCTTTTTTCAAAATCTTATTCCTGTTTTGTTCTAGATTGAAAATTGTGACCTGTAGATTTCCGCCCGTGGAGGTCATTCAAAAAATGGAGTTTCCTTTCATTAGCCACTGTGCCGCAATTTTTTTCTTGTAGGTACTTCAAAATATGATTGTTTCGTTTTTCTTAAATAAATTGCAGAAAATTACCATGATGTGTTATTACGGAATAGGTACGAAAGGCAGAATGTCGAAAGGCCGAATGTCGAAAGGCCGAACGCCGAAAGGCCGAATGTCGAAAGGCCGAATGTGTCGAAAGGGCGAATGTGTCGAAAGACCGAATGTCGAAAGGTCGAATGTGTCGAAAGGCCGAATGTGTCGAAAGGCCGTTTATGTCGAAATTGATTTTAGTTTTTCATCTTTTCATGAATGACAATTTTCAAAATTTATATTTTTATGAAAGAACAAAATTTCCATCAAAATTTTTGTATAAAAATGTTTAATAGTAAATCGCCTTAAATATTAAAATCTTCTTAAGGGGAGGTTCTCATGAAACTCAATCCGAAAATTCGATTTTTTTTTATTTCATTTTTTGATAGCCTATTATATGTAGAATATATTCCCCAAACCGTTTGACTGAAATAAATTTCAAAGAAAAGTTATGGTATAATAATTCGACCCACTTTTCTACTTTTGAACTAAAAACAATCGTTAACAAAATCTTTAAATGCATTTCCTGAAAAACGATGTTTTTTATATCTGTCTCCACGATAACTCAAAAACTACTCAATGGATCACAATTTTTTTGATTTTATTTTGAAGTTCATTTAAGTTATTGGAGGATAAACCTAAATGCAGATAATATTTGACGTTTTTTTTATTTTTTATAGCACTTTAAAGAGCGAAAAAAACGTGAAAAAACGGTACAGAAAAATTGCACGTCCGCCATTTTTTTAATTTTTGACTTTTTATTGATATTGTTGGTACAACCTCCAGCAAATATTATATATTTTATAAACATTTTTGGTTTTTTGATTTCCGATAGTATTTACAAATGGTACAGTGGAGACCGATAAGTCACCTTTTTTGACGCGGTCACGTGACAGTACGTATAAGCAATTCCCATGACGTTACTATTCTTAATTTTTTTATTTTTTTTATATTTTAAACCTCAATAAATAAGTCTCGAAAATCATTAAGTTGTTTATTTACTTCCTTCTATGAAAAAAAAAATCGAGAAAATCACTTAATTTTTTAGTCGCTTGATGAGAACCTCCCCTTAAGTTTTTTTTATCATATAAAAATTAATTAATTATAATAAAAAAGAAAAAGAAATAAACTTTTTTTCGACAAAATTTGATCACATTAATATCGTTCGATGTTGAAAGGCCGAATGTCGAAAGGCCGAACGCCGAAAAGCCGAATGGGTCGTAAGGCCGAATGTCGAAAGGCCGAATGTCGAAAGCCCGAATGTGTCGAAAGGCCGAATGTCGAAAAGCCGAATGGGTCGAAATGCCGAATGTGTCGAAAGGACGAATGTCGAAAGGCCGAATGTCGAAAGGCCGAATGTCGAAAGGCCGAATGTCGAAAGGCCGAATGTGTCGAAAAAGTTTTTTAAATCGCATCAAGTTCTCCAGGTATATAAAACCTTCATCCGACCATGTATAGAGTATTGCTGTCAAGTTTGGAGAGATGCGTCTGGTACCACCCTCCACTTATTGGACAGGGTTCAACGCCGCGCTATCAGAATAATACGGAATCCCAGACTTACTCAAGAACTAGACAACTTACAGCATCGCAGAGATGTTGCAGAACTCTGCGTCTTCTACAGATGCTTACATGGTAAATGTATAAATAAATAAATAAATACTCGCCTGTAGGCGAACCTGTGCATTTCAATGGAAATTTACATTTATATTCATAAATTTTTCTGAAGGCACTTTTAGTGAAATTTCGGATAAATATTGTTTCGGATAAATATTGTCTCTTTGTAGACGTATATGTAAAAACAACTCTTCGCTGGGTTTTAGTTGATACATCTGAATATTACTTGGATGTTTAGCGTCTCGACAAGCTTACAAAATTTCAGAAATTAATGATGGTCAAATTCCATTGACAAAATTGTGTGGTTAGTGCTGAAGATGACATGGTAATTGATGAAAATCCATTAAGCGATTTCACAACAACAAAACTGACTGATATCAGTAGAGATGGATTGAGAGAAGCTTACAAACCTTGCCGTCTGCCAACATATGTTGACACGAAACCATTTGCAGTAAAACCACCACCTTGCAACAACAGAAAGCAACCCGATGGGATAAAAAGGAAAAACAATAGTATGAAATTGATTGTCCGTACATATTTAAGGAGTACAACCAGTAGGGGGTGTTGATTTGATGGATGGATTGTTAGGCTGCTACCATATGCGCATGAACACCCGTAATTCGTCGAGCAATATTTTTTTTCGCCTACATTCTGTACCATAGACTGAACCTAAACCAAGAAAAAATTAAGTTTCCAACATTTCGAACTGAAGTGGCTGAATCACTTAGTTTGAAACGTATGATGGCAGAGAAGAAAAATGTTGGACGACCATGTAATGCATCTCAAACCGCTTCCCGAAAACCAGCCAAGAGAGCATATCTTCCCAGTATAGATATCCGTTACAATCAAGTAACGGTGGTACATTTTTCGTGACCGATCAGATAAACGCCAATGTTAATTTCCAGAATGCACGCCTGAAACACAAGCATTTTATGTGAAATGCAATCTTAGTTTGTGTAATTCACAGAATAAAAAATAAAAAATGTTTCTGTAAGTTCCACAATAAATAAAAAAAGTATGACCGATCTTAATTTAAATTGCTAACTGGCCTAATTTTATTGTTTTACTTTGTCTCGTGAATAAATGACATTATATTTCAATAATTTGTTTTATTATGTCTTACTGCATAAGGCCGCCCAAAGGCGGACTTTTATTTTTCATGTGTGGGGATGGAGCCTCAAAATTAATTTTAAACTATAGATTCGCCCTTTTCAACACAATTTCAACATAATCAAAATTTATCAGCTCGAAAAAAAATTCATGCATCAAAACTTATCTGGTTACAATTGAAGTGAATCATCAGAAGCCTTCAAGTACTTTGCGAATAAAAAACAAATTTTAAAGATTTCGTTACGTTTTTATTTACCAGCTTTTCCCATACAGCTCAGTAGTCTACGTGGTACCGATATTATTTGTTGACAAAATCTTATTTGCTTACACTAAACTATAAAACATAATTGCTGAGCAAAATTATTAAACTCGCTCAAAATTTCTAATTCAGCATAAATGTAGGCTCAAAAAAATTGTTTTTCGTGTACTTAATGGAAAAGAGCGTCATTTCTTGGTTGAAAACAGTAAAGAAAATTGCTACTTTTCTCCTTAGCACGTTTCTTCGTAGAAACACTTTTCTTTATAGAAATTTTTGCATTTTTGACTTTTATTTATTTGCTTACTGCGGTTGTTATGTACAAGGCGACGAACCAGTGTGAAGAATGTAACAATTTTCCGGATTATGATTTTCGCATACAAATCCCACACAAATTTCAAATCAAAATTTATTTGATTTTTAGTGGCAAATAAAAATATTTTTTTTTGCACAAACATATTTTTGTTGTTGTTGTGTGGTTTACAGACTAACGCTTTGTTTTAATTTTTGTTTGAGCTGGTGTACAATTTAAACAAAAAAAAAATATTTTGGAATTCTGGTGCTTTGATTTTTGATGAATTTTTTTAAAAATATTTATCGCGTAGTTTTTGGTACATTTTAAAAAATCATTTACATACTTGTTTTTATTATTTTTATTTTTTATAATTTGTTAAAATTTGGCTGGTGATGCTCCCCTTCTCGTTTAGGCATAGTTGTACGTATTTTCCGATAAGAAATCTTTGGGAACATACAGGGGAGGGGGCCCATTATTAAATTATTTGACGCCTTTTTTGTGATATTTCTACTTTTTTATAGAGTAGATATGTAATGAGTAGATGGCTTCTTTATTTCACTGGCTCACCAAGTCGTAAATATTGGATAATATGTCTATAAACATAGCCGAAAAATCATATTGTTTTTCATACAAATTTTCAAAATTTCTAAATTTCTTTTATAATTCCATTTCCATCGCACTTGTTAAATTTTATCAAAATCGGTTAAGAAATAGACAAATCCCATCTTAAGTAGCCATATTCCAAAACTTCATCTAAATTTCATCATAATCGGTCAAGGTGCTTAATTGACCAAATTTCAGGACCATCTAAAAATAATTTTAGAATCTCATTTTCATCGCTATAGAATATGTATATTTTTGTACGTAAGTAGGCTTTTATTGAAGCCATTATTATGCATATCTCGGCTAAAACTGGCATTGATTCTTCACACAAACTCTTCTGTAACGCATTACTTCCTAAACACAGCGATATTAAAGATTTGTCATTTATTTCTTTTAAAGTTGGTGTAAGTGAGGATGTATTTGATAGATTCAACGATTTGGCCATTAGGAATCTTAATTCATGAGTTTCAAAATCGTCAACGGGGAACATATGTATCAAACGTTTTGCTGGGTCGTCCAAAAAACGATTAAAAACGGCAACTATAACTTAACGCTGTATCATTCAGCCCAGCCCTATGAAAATGCATTGTTGGCACCAAAGAAATTTTATAGCTTCAGTTTCCGCAAATTTGAAGAAGACATTCGACATGGTCAATCATTCAATGTTACCACAAAAAATTTATTTTGCTTGGTTTCGTTGAGTAATACTAAAATGGTTTGGTTTTTATCTGACGGATAGGCATTAGTTTGTCGAAATTAACGGTTGTGTAAATCAAAGCAGATTAATTAATGAAGGAATTTCACAACGGTCCGTATTAGGAACAGGATTAACAAAAACCAATATAACATATTTTAATCCTATCATCGTTATCATGATGTATGTGCAATCTGCCCATACTGTTTGTTTCAACTTTCAAAAATGTTGAAAGATTGATTGTGTCCAAAAGTTTAAATAACTCGGACTCACGATTAATTACACCATTGAAGTTGTTCGTAATTATCTGATATCGATGACTCGCTAAATGTATGACATACGTTTAGTTTGTCCTATTGCTATTTAAAAAAATGTTTATTTCGCTTCAGTAGATTCGAAATAAACTGTTACGGTTTAGTTTGCTGGAGAGTACATATTACGCTCGTATACAACCTCTTGTTATTGTGCCCAGAAACACATATTGCGAATTATGAATAACAATCCAAAGCTTACAGATTCCTTATTTCGATCTTTAAACATTTTTCAAGGATAATTTTTGTTCGTCTTAATAATTTTTTAAAAGTTGAAAACCAATAATGTGCTTTTTACGAACACTCATAAAAACCAATATATTTATTTAATTATAAACATATTTATTTATTTAGCAAAAACATAATATTTCGGTTGCTATGAACCATTCTCAAATGTATATATAACATTAAAACTAAAAATAAAATATAAAATTTACAAATAAGTATAAATAAGTACCACTGGTAATAATGTATGAAGAAGAAAATATGATGCACGAATAGTAAGTGTGCATCATATTTTCTTCTTCATACATTATTACCAGTGGTACTTATTTATACTTATTTGTAAATTTTATATTTTATTTTTAGTTTTAATGTTATATATACATTTGAGAATGGTTCATAGCAACCGAAATATTATGTTTTTGCTAAATAAATAAATATGTTTATAATTAAATAAATATATTGGTTTTTATGAGTGTTCGTAAAAAGCACATTATTGGTTTTCAACTTTTAAACATTTTTCTGTTAAGATATTTATTCGTTTGGAAATTTATGAAATTTTTTTATATAATGAGAATGACTGGTAATGAAACTTCTGCTGGTAAAATGAAGTATGCCCTGAGGAATAAACATCATATTCACCTTAAAAAAACCACTACCACTAATTTTCAGAAATTTCCTTTTAAATTTTGGGTCCAATACATAATGTTTAAGAACAACCGGGAGAAATAAAAGCAAGCGAACATTTTAATCCGCTTCAAATGTAAATGATTTGCTGCAATTACCAGTTTAGATCAAGTTATTTTTGTTATTTTGTACGCACTATTTATGTTAATTAGCAGATATTCTTAGTAGATTATGCTATTTTGATTTAATTTTCGCTTGATTTTTGCATTTGTCCTAGTTTTTAATAAAGACAATCATTTAAATAATTACCTACTCATGGCAATCGCTACTGGATCCTCCGATCCTCATATTGCTCTTGTTATGTATAAAATAATTTTTTTTAAATAGATAGCAAAATAAATCTCTTTGGAATTTCATTTCGCCGCCTTGTTGAATTTCATCATAACCAGTTTAAGATGCTTAATTTGCCAAATTTCAGAGCATCATCTGAAAACCACTTTCGAATCTCATTTCTATTGTTATATTCTATTAAAATTGGTTAAAAAATAGCGTCCATCCTAATAATAGCCGTAGCACCTTTTCGAATGATGAATTACAGCATAATCAGTTAAGCCAAACTTTCGTTTTTACCAAATTTCAGATCTTCGCCTAAAAATTATTTAATAATTCCATTTCCGTCGTACCTGTTGAATTTTAACAAAATCGGTTAAGAAACAGCCAATTTCCACTCTTTCTTTCCCCCGTCAACGAAATCGAAAAAAAAAATATCTCTCCTCGTATAAAACACAAAAGAAAGAAAATGAAACAGCGATCGCGTCTCACTTTTCTCATATCTAATTTTTAAAGAAAACTGAAAACATTTACTATATCTGTACCTCGGAAGAATACGACACCATGTCCAATTTTTTCCGAAAATGAACTCTACACCTGGTATTTAGCTATGTTTAATTCTCTTTCTAATGCAATATAACACTATGAAAAGCTTAAAGCCATTACGAAGATACACATGTTTTAATTGACACCATGAGTTGGTTCCGTTAGGGGCAAAAGACACTACATGGACATAAGTTCATATACCTCTGCAATTAGTTTCATATAGAACTATTGGAATTTTAAACATGCACCTATACGGTAGCTAAAGTTTTATATTATAGTTAAAAAAAACTAGTAAAATAACGTTAATGTAAAAAAAAAAAAATTGATCAAAAAATCTTGTTTCAGTTAATACAACGAATTTTGTATTTGTGACATGGTGTCCTATGCTTCCGAGGTACAGATATATGAAAATGTTTTATTTACAAATTACAAAAATAAAAATAAAATTCAATTTGTCGGTTACATAGCAGACGAATGAAGTGCTGGACGAAAATGCACTGAGGAGCGATATGAAGACCTGCGTCTATTTCTATTTGGTACTACTAATTTCTCTTCAAAATTTACAAGAAATAGTTTGGTAATCATCATTTATCGTTTACTAATTGGATTGTTGTTGCATTAAAATTGCTGCTACACTCTCATCTATATTTTATAAAGTAAGGCCAGGGGTCATTAGTAAGGTTTGTTTTTTAAAAAAAAAAAACGGAAAAAATCGACAAAATAAAATGTCGGCTCGCTTTTATTCTTGAGCAACATAGTAAGCAAATTTCTTGAGTTGAGAGAATTATAAGCCCTGATCACAATTTTCATTTGCTATAACAGAAGTCAGTGGGGGAAAATATTCTTGCAGAAATTACTTGATTTTTCATTTTACCTTTTATTTGTCATCTGAATAGAAATGAAAATAATAATCAAGGCATTTCTCTATCGCTTTTATCTGAGAACCAGAATTCAAGCACAGTTAGGGTAATCACAAACGGTTAAGTTAAGGTTAAAAAATTAATTTAAAATTTTCGGTTAATCGATCCCATAATAACCGATCTTTCGTAAAAATAATCTGTATTTTGAATTATTTATTAAATTTTGTGAAAAAATAATTTCTCAAAATAATTAGAATCAACAACTAAATCAGCGTTTGCAAAACCTCGAATAATCTCGAAAATATTGAAGCCCTTCACTGTAAGATCATAACAGAGATGAGATTCTTAATTCAGATTTTTGGATTTATTTAGATTTCCAAATTTAATAGCTTTGAGTGGCTTATGACATCAAAATTATAACCATTACATTATTCAATATTTTCGAGATTTTTCGAGGTTTTACGAAATTGCTTGATATTTTTTTTTAGTTTAAACGAGTTCCTTATTGGTTTCTCGTTTTTTCCAAGATTTTAAATTTATTCGAGTTTTCTGGGAATATTCAAAATTTTTTGTGAATATCTGAGCTGGAGTATTCCTCGAAAGGTTTTAACTGCGTCTTCAGAATTAGTAATTTTTTTTTAAATTTGTATAGCATCGAGCTATATAGTGATAAGATAAGCTTGAAGGATGTTGAGTTATATACATGATATTTTTTAGAATATTTCAAATTTTCCAGGGTTGCTTGTTATTAAGATTATTGTTGAAGATTTGTTGAGATTTGTGAGATTTTGAGATTACGCGTTCGGTAAATTTTCGAGATTATTGCAGATTTTCCAAATTATTCGAGAGTTTTTGTTTTCCTGGAAAATATTTCAAGTTCCCGAAAAAAAAAAATTCAGAGAAGCAAAGTTGTTAATGGAACAACATTTTTGAAAACAAATTGAAATTGAATTATTTTCTATTGAACAATTTAGATTTCTTTATGCATGCAGTGAATGCGCTGCATTTATGGACCTGCCCCTCTAATTGGCTTATATAATCAAAATGCATAAAATGATAGATAGGGTATTTACACCACCATTGCACTGAATTTTCATTCTACCAGTAATCTGTAAAAGGAGTAAAATGCTGAACTTTTCACCATACCATGTTTATTTCCTTCATCACCTACTGCGCCTAATATACTCAAGCGCATGCTTTTAAGTTTGTTTTTTGAAAATGGGCCGGTTAGTAGGTGATTTTACTTATTGTTCGGTTATTTTTTAGCTAATAAAATTAAAATGAGTCTCCGAGACACAGCCCATGCTGATTAGAGTAAACGAAACAAAAATTCATTAATAAACAGCTAAATAAAGGAGAAGAAGCGAACAATAAAAAAAATCGGAATTATAAATTTTAAATTTGTTCACTGAATAGCCAAGGATTTTCCAACGTAAGAAAGGATAACAAGTATGCCTTGCATAAACGCAACAGATACGAATAAGCCAAAATTAAAGATGATAGATAAAGCAAAATCTCCTCGTTGGTTCCAAAACATAGAATTGCCACTGCATTACAAGTCGTTTAAAAATGCTTGTCAGTTCGCTTTTTAAGGACTGGTACAATGGTTTATTTTTCCCTTAAATTACTCTTCACTTGCAAAAATCATTCCATTAAGGCACTTTTATTGGTGGATATGGTACTGAAATCATTTTTACTGATAACGCGAATAACACCCCTTTGATACAGCCGTTGAACCAAAATGTGTCTGACAACATTTGCAACTCAATGCACTAATGTTGGAATAATTTCAACACTGATGAGTATACATTTGAAAGATGTGGCTTTTACTCAAGCTTGGAATGAACTCCCACAGTGCATAATTCAAAATTCATTTAAACATATCTTTTTCGTTCGATTGACGAGATTCATTATACAATATACCTTATACAATTTACCTAGCAGGTCACTTTACAAATGAATATAATATCCCTTTGGCGAGACTATAAAATTCAATTATAAATGACAGTAATTTGAGTGAAAATGAAATAATGGAGTTGGGAAATGGAATTAATGAGAGAGCAGTTTACGATCATATTGAAGCAAATTACGTATTAGGCAGTGTGGAGATGGTGTTGAAAATTTGAATAAAATCAATGATGTAATTAATTCTTTCAACATGGTGGTCGAATGGGCAGAAAAAATTATCTGAGAGGGTTGTAAAAGGAATATTTCTTCTCATGATTTCGATAAGAGATTAGAAGGAACACAAATATGATTCCTGTCAGAGTGCAGAGCTGAAGATGTCATCGTCCAAACAAGTGCAGACTGAGCACCTCTTTTTCTACAAAAGCAACCTTTTTTGTATAGGAAACTATTTAATTAAAATCGATTTAGATGCGTTGCTTATAGAGAGCGGTTTAGTATATTTTGTTCTTTTTTAGAACAAAATTATTTCTTAATTTATAAAACAAAATTTCCCAAATTATTTTGATAATGAAGGATTTAGCAGAATTAAAATTTAAAATTCTCTTAAAAATAGTATCTTTGCCATAAATAAGAGAAATGAAAAATTGTTCGGAAATAGTGAACCCAATGGGTTAGGTTAGCAATGGATTCCTTTCCAGATACAGATGGAATTTTTTACTTCAGCTAAAGTTTAAAAGTTGTGGTCGGTCGTTGACGCTCGAAGAAGAAGGACGGACGTGTTTTAGTCGTCATTTATTTGTTTAATGTAGTGTAAAGTTTAAAAATATGAAGTTTATTTATTTTATTTTATTTTAATTTGATTTAATTAAGTGAAAATTTAATTATGGATAAAATGCAATCCATCGGGATGCATTAAACAGACAAGTTTTTAATTTGAAGCGAATTAAATCAAATTTTTGTTTTTTTGCTTAATAATGCATGTCTCTTAAATTTGTGTAGTTAGTGCATAAAATTTAAATACATTATCTCATATTTAGATCCAAGTTAATCCAAGTTTTTGGTTTCTCTCTTTACTCTTATGAGATTATATTTTTGTATTTTTATTTTATGTGTAAATGACCCAATTCATATTTTTTATGTACTATATAGAAATGAATTTTTTCGAAGTATGCGGTAATTTTTTGTTTTTCTGAACTATATTCGCGGCCGTGTATGTGTTCGTCGTGATTTTAGAAATATATTCAACTTTCAACAGTACATAGCTATATTATAATTCTCCATAACATTTTATAGCATGTAATCTGTGTTTATGTATTTTCATCTGTATTGATGTTTTTAGGTTTTAATTTCATTCATGTTGTGTGTATGTATGAGATAACTGTAGTGCTCTTTATATAATCATGAGCTACACAACGCAATATTTTCATGTATTCGAATCAAATGGGATTCTTATACTACGTATAATCGAGTAAATTTGAGTCGAATTGGAAATTTTAATTAGAATTAAAAATTTCATGTATTCGATTCTAATGGGATTTTTATACTTTGTATTATCGGGTAAATTTGAATCGAATCAGAAACTATCATACGTAATACAGTGAGGTCTCGTTATAGCAAATATCGATTTAAGGAAATTGAAATTTCGCAATTAAATTTTTATTTGCCAAGGTGTATATTGTTTTATGTTAATAAGGAAATAAACTAATAAAACTACATAAATGCATGACTAAGTAAAATAAAGAAATATCATTTGGCTTTGCTGTAGCGAGATTTTCACTGTGAGGTCGTTTCACCTAGAGGTCGTTTTATTTGTTTATTGAATTATTTAGGTGGATTAGGATTGATGCAGATGTAATTTTAAGCGCAGTTAAATCAATAAGAACATAGAGATATTTAGAGTATTTGAAGGAGTATATTTTTTTAGTATACTGAGAAATAATTAAATTTGTTTCAGAATCTAATGACATTAACACACTGCGATTTAATAAGTTGAATTTGGTGGTTTGAGCTTAGCTGTAATGTGTCAACCCTAATTTTTGCTAATCGCGTTTTATTTCATAGAGTGCCTGAACTGGTTTAGCTAAATCGGACTTATTAAACCGCTGTCTGGCAGCGCTATAAGATAGTTCCAGAATTAATCATTCCTTAAGGGATTACATTTAATCCTAATTTCAGAACTAAAACTATAGCCGGATTAAACTCTCCAGAAACAACAAGCTGTTAAAAACCATCTAGTTTAGAAATTGTGTCGTCTTATTTACTAATTATCAACTACTTAGGTGCCTGGAACCGGGTTGATTCTTTGCTACTAACATACCTTTCATTTCCCTCGATTTTGTTATTCGTAAAATGGTGTACGGTGGACCCGGCGTAATCCGGGAAACTTGGGGATACTTGCCTTAGACTTGGTCGTACACACTAAATCAATCAATCAGCTAACGTTTAAAAATTGT
The DNA here is from genome assembly GCA_963556165.1 of Tipula helvola. Lineage (NCBI taxonomy): Eukaryota > Metazoa > Arthropoda > Insecta > Diptera > Tipulidae > Tipula > Tipula helvola. The sequence goes on along the minus strand of OY744482.1, from coordinate 80,340,654 downwards.
TTAGTGAATTTTATAACACAGAATTTGAAATACAAATTGATAAAGTTTACATATTAGTAGAGATCTTATGGCAAAGCATACTGGTAAGTTATATATAAAAAATTATAAATTAATTCTTTTTCGGTACCGAGAATAAAATGCCGTAAATATTGAACTAGATAAAATTTAACCTAAGATTTTAGTAAGCTAAAATAAGCTGGCAGCCTCGATAAAATTATATTACATTTGGATAGTCATGTTTACTCCAACTGTACACATTTAAATCAACTATTAACGTGCTTAATTAATTAATTCCAACTAAAACCTAAAGTAATGAACTTATACAAACAAATACTAAATACATAATAATAAAATATAAAATATAGATGAAAACATACTAATAACAATAATAACAACTATTAATTGTTATTGAACTAAACACCAAAAAAAAAAAAATAACATTAGATGTAACGAAAGCGATAAACAACAGATATTTTGGATTTTTTTATTACTAAATTCCTTTAGCAATAAATATTATTATCTCCTAAAAAAATATAGGCGTCAATAGAATTATCACTTTCTTAACTTTATTGCTATTTTTTCTCATATATCGTCTTATAATATTATTTTTACGATTATTATGATTACTATTTAGTCAAAACTTATGTGACTTAAATAATTTTCAAAGTACGTATAGCCCTTATTCAGCGCGCATCTCTTATACATAAAATTATTGTTAAACATATAATATTCAAGGACTGGATTTATGGTCTGGTAAATTTTACTTACTACCTATGCGTTTTTCCACACTTCAATATATTTTGTAATTAACTTGCACTACAAGTTTATTTATGTACAAATATGTAAATGAAGTAAAAAATCATTAATATTTTGCTTATGTTTACGGGTGATCGATTTGAAAGAATTTTTTATTTTTTTTTTATAGGTAGCATTGACTTGGATATGCACACTTATTAATTCATTGTTCATTTCCTAGCCTATTAAATAAGCTATATAAGTTTCGTACTGATTAAAACAACATAAAATTATATAAATATACGACAAAATGTTCGTGATGCTCAAATGCAAGTAATTAAAAGAATATAAAACAGAGATCTTAAATATTTAACGATACATTTTTCCAAAGATGCACTCCTATAAATAATTATAATAAATTGAGTTATTACTGCCAGCTGTGTTTATATATTCTCGCGTATTTATTCGTTATTATTGCAATGTTAGACCAAACTTTTTCACCTCAATTCTCATAAAAATTAAATTTTAATCTGATATCATCAAATAAAAATTAGAAGTTGAATGATTTTTTTCGGCCTCCTTTACAGGATTTAATTAGGACTTAATTTTAGAAGGTTATTGAATATGCCAACCAAAGACAGAATTTTTTCTTTTAACAAAGAACATTCCAAATAATAGAAATTAATGAAATATTTTCTTATTTTTATTAAAATTTAATAAAAGAAAGATTAATTATATTATTAGAAATTGTATGTAAAATTGTTGGAGAATGATTAAATTAGATCGTCCACGATTATACTGAAGTCTGAGAGATCCGGATTGAACTCGCGCAATTGCTTTAATTTAATCATACCTATATAGTAAAACGATGCTGTTGATGATGATGGTGATGTTTTCGTTAACGACAGCGTCGGTGGTCTTTTTATTTTCGCGATTTTATTATATTTTATTTTTACAACGAGAGCTGAAACTGTTGTTATTTGTCTTCTTAACACAAAAAAAATATTTAATTACTCTTTGAAAGTGGTATTATTATTAGAGACGTAACGTGACGTCAATCAATTTTGTTTATATAAAGTTCGAACCATTTTTTTTTTCTTTTTATCAAATATATATATTCAAATATTGGATATATTTATATAAAATCAACTATAAATAAGCCAAGGTCATTTGAAAACGTCTCGATTAAATTTTGTTAATCTTATTCATTTCGCCGTACAGTTGATGGTATCTAAATTTATAGCTGATTTTATTTTATAACTAACAAAGAATAATTTAATTGTTAAAAATTGTTGAAATTTTCAACGAAATGGACGAAAATCCATCATAAATCGAGCTTTATTGTAAAATGCACGCTTAAAGATTTCTATGATAAAAAAACGTGATTTACGCTAATTCGAAATATGCGAATATCATAAGCGAACCGGAAATTGATAAACGAAAAACCTTTCACTTATTTATAAAAGCTCACCAAAGTGAAATTATCGTCATTTTACTGTATAATAAAATTGTGTATTTTATAAATAAAACAAAATAAAAAAATATTTTAAATGTCAATGTGTTGAATGTCTGTGAAACTGAAAATGTTGTTTTGTATTGAAAATATTTGATATTGTTGTTTTTCATTTCAAGAGAAAAAAAACAGGGTGATTATTATTATTATTATTACGTATACGTGTAAATGACAGAATTGCTTAATTATTGTGCTAATAGTTTATATACTACTATATATAAAAAATTCTATTATTGTATGTATATATTATTGAATATATTGTGTGTTGTCTCGTTGAGATGAAACATATAAAAAATTAATTGATAAGAATTTTCGTTAAGAAAATACGAGATGAAAAATTGAAAATGACAATTCTAATAATAATGGTTGTTTGCTTGTTAAAATAGAAAATTGAATTTTTACTATTGTGTAAATTTTACTCGTATATATATTGTAAGTAGTAAACGGCGGAGAATTTTTAATGAGATGCAGTATTGTAGCAACCCATTTTAAGTATGCAAGAAGGTATAGGATTTTTATTTTTATTTATTTATAGGCCAATTAAAAAAATTGCACTTAACACCCCGTTTCACAGAAGAGCGGCGTGCTGTAGGCGTAAAATACTCGAAATAAAAGCAAAAAAAAAAAAAATCGAGTGGGTCGAGTTCATTGCAAAATAGAAAAACATTTTCCAATAATTTGTCGCTTACGTCATACATTATTTATCAACAATAACAACATTGTAAAAAAAAAAAAATCAAATTACATTCTGTATTATGTGTAATCTAATTTCTAAAAAAATAAACAACAGATAAAACAAATTTTAAACCTAGACATTTTTTTTAATTTTTGTATGTTATTGCATACAACACACTACCATACTTGGGTAGGATTTTCCTAGAATTCATGTGGTTTCATCATCAAACAACCGGTACAAAATATTTGAAAACAACAAAACACCTTAGCAAAAAAATAAAATTGTACGTATTAAATAAATTCATGTATTTTATTTATTTATTCATAATTAATTTTATTTTCTATACAAATAAGTCGACCTTCGCAAATTAATTATTATGGATGAAAAACATTCAGGTAAGAAATTCTCGGTTTTATAACTTATTTTTGTGTTGTTTTGTTTGATAAGAAATTAATTTTTGTTTTTTACTTGTGAGCTAAAAATACAAATTTTATTATATTTTTTTCTTGCGTGTGAAGTGATTGACAAATATTTCATTGCATACGCGAAAATATTACGATATCAATTAATTTAAGGTTTCAGAGTTTTAGCCATTTTATGATGGATGGCAAAATGTTTAGCAGTGTGTTAACAGAATTAATACAATAAGTTGCTCCATGAAATACTAAAAACATGCGACATATACTTTACGAACCACTGTGAGCGAGATGAGCATACAAGCAACTGCTGCGGCTTGGGAAATTCCAATCAAAAATATTTCGACCTAAACTGCATAGTCAGGTAAGTATGTGGCCTGACATAAAATATGTCAACTAGATATAGGGTGTAAATAGTTCATTTGTGAATTATCATTTTCACAGAAAAAATAATGAATAAAAATTAAAATATTAAAATTAAAATAAATAAATGTCAAAATAATATAATATTAAATATCAATATGTTAATTTATTGATATATTTTAATTTTTGACATATGGACCAAATAAGACTTATATCAGTCGGTAAGTGGATTAAAATAGGCGCTCTTTAGGTCAGTTCACTAATTAGTTTCTTTCTAATTGACCAACCGCTATTTCTAGCTAGTAGTAAGGTCTGGCATAAACAAAATAAGTAAAAATTAACCTAAATGAGTAAATCGTAACCTAAAATTATTATTATAATAAAAATGAAGAGAATTTATACCGTAGCTTTTATTAGAATAAATTATATGGTTAAATAAAAACTGTTGAATTGTTTAATTTATTTATATTTTTCATTTTAATACGATTTTAAGAAACTTTTATTTTTTACGTTTATGTTACAGAATTTTTTTTGTAGTTAAAATTGTTTGCAACTGATGGGGGAATTCCGAAAGCGGTCTTCCAATTTTTAAAAATATAAAATTATTTACACAAAGAAATATTTTAGCCACATTTTCATGTAAAATTTATTTTGTTTAAAAGTTTTATTAAAAGTTGGAAAATATAAATTAATAAAACAATTCAACAGTTTTTATTTAACCTTATACAGGGTGTCCGGGTTTGGGATGCTAATCCGTAAAGCGGTGGTTCCTTGGTTCATTCTGAGAAAAAAATTGTATGGGAAGGTCGGGTTCATTTATAAAAACCAATTAAATCTTAATAATAGCCTATACAATTACCAGTCAAATAAGACTAAGTCGGGTGCTCTCCAATAAATATTTTGGAAGTTACAGTTTAATATTTCTGTGGTTTTTTTGAGAAACTAGTTAACTGCATTTTTGTCGGTTTTGAGTTATGAATGAAAATCATCCTAAAATTGTGAAAATTTTCAGATAACTTTGCCAAATTTTCCTTAATTCCCCCAAAAAAAATTATTGAAAGTGAATAACTGCTTCAAAAAAATAAATATTTTTATTAAATAAAAAGATAAGTGAAGTTATTACTACATTAATTAAATTTAAATAATTTTTTTTTTAGTAATAATTTTTTTTTAGTATAATAGTTTCTATAAAACAAAAAAACGTTTTTTTGAAACTATTCCATTTTATTAAATATAAATAACTTCTATTACCGACTTGTTATGAAATAAAAAAAAACGCCTAAATGATTATAGCATTTTTAAATGTAGTTAATTCGCCATTTCGCATCGGATGTCTCAATCGATTGGATGTCTTTATATTTTTCTACTTTTCTGTGTATTTATCAGGGTTGTGGAGTCGGGGAAAAAATACCCGACTCCGACTCCGACTCCGGTAAATATTTACAAGTCGACTCCGACTCCGACTCCGACTCCGACTCCTACAGAAGTAACGAAAATTTGTTAGAATAGCTGCAATTAATAGCGAAAATTTGTTGTTTCTTGCTCAGGTTAGATTAAAAATTGCATCACCATTCAAATTCAACAGAAATATAATTACATCTGAAGTGTTCTTTCTCATTTCGCTCTATCGCAAAATAAAATTTAAAACAATATAGAGAGAAAGGAACAAAGTGTCAGAGGATTGCAAACTATGTATTAACGTTAATACATATTTCAGTAGAACATCATCTATTTATATAAAAATGTTAATTCCCTGCGCAATAGTTTTCTATTTCTTTCTATTTTATTGTAACGTTTTCTCATTTCTGTTATAGTTTTTTTTATATACATTCACATACAACAAAATAATTCCTACGCATGCATGAAGTTATAAAACGAATTAGTGTTTATTTTTGTTTTTTGGAGTCGGAGTCGGCTCAATTTTGTCCGATCCGACTCCGACTCCGACTCCTGCAAAAATCGATTAAAACTTGATAAACTCCCGACTCCGACTCCCGACTCCGACTCCGACTCCACAACCCTGGTATTTATTGTTCGTATAATCTTAATTATAATAAACATAATCTTATTCTTTAGTAAACCGTAAGTTGCACAAAATATATTAAAATTCTTGTGATTTAAAAAAAATATTGTGTTTTTCATAACCCCATTTTTAAATTTTGTTTTATATTGTTAATAAAACAAGTTCGTAATTTTTGTAAATGTAGCAACGTCGGTAATTTTCGTGTTTTTAAAATTAGTTATCTTTACTTAAATATTTATAAAGAGCCTCTTGTTTGTTAATAAAACTAGCTATCTGCAGATATCGACTTTATATGAATTTAAATTCAGATAACTCAAAACAGGATATCTGATATATTTCCATTTTACAGCATAACAAAACTGGTTTTACATAATATGTTTATGTAAATTGATTTCTGCCATCGTGTTAGTTTGATAATACAAATAAAATAAATAAATTTTTCAAAATTATTTGAATTATAGTCATTTTTGTTTCAAATGCAATTTCCCAAAAATGGTCTTTTTGCAGTTAACTAGTTTCTCAAAAAAAACACAGATTTGAGTGTACTTTTTTTCTGAACCAAATTTTTTAAACACCTTGTATCTCAAAGGATATCAAAAATGGATCTCCCCTCCCAAACGATTTTTTTTTTCAGAATGAACCAAGGAATCACTCCTTTACGGATTAGCATCCCAAACCCGGACACCCTGTATAGATACTAAAATAATTTTTTGAATATTATCGGTCAAAAAATTATATTTTTTCTGTGATTTTAAATTGATACCAAGTATGTTCACTGATGGCTTTTTGACAGAAAATATCCGGATATTTTGAACAAATTTTATTCCCGCTAACTTCACTTTAATAAAATATCCGGATTTTTTTTTTTGATGACATGAGCGAACGATATTTTACTTGACATATAATTTTGAATACGGAGTGAACACGACTATGTACCGGTATAAAAAAAACCCTACGGGCAATATTAAAAATATAAAAAAAAAAGTGAACTGAACTTACTTCAATAATTTTGATAGCTAATAAAACAAACCAAACAAAAGGTATTGCAGTCCAAAAACTTGTGTCTGAAATGCCTTTCTAGAAGGTTATTCAGTCCAAATACACAAATAGCATTTCAGTCAAACTGTTTTCTGACCGAAACAATTTTTCTTTTTTTTTAGACTGAAGTTCCTTTTACAACGGAGTTCTAGTCATAATATTTATAGGGGAAATTTTATGACTGAAACTTCTTTCTTTTTTAACTAAATTGCTTTTGATTGTATTCCCGGATAACAATTTTGCCGGTAATTCCTTTTTTAGTTGTTTGAGTGAATCTCCTTTTCTAAAGGTATTTTAGTCACAAAACCAAAAGGAATCCCAGTCAAAAATGTTTTGACTTGAATGCCTTTTAGTTTTTTGATTGAACTTCCTTCTGAAAAGGCATTTCAGTTTAAAACTATTTGGTCTGAGTTGCCTTTTAATTTTTGACTAAAATTCCTTTCTGTTTTTGCCCGAAATGTCTATGACTGGAACGCCCGGAGCAAACTGCTGCTATTGTCAAAATAATTCTTGATAAGTTTGGCGTTCCACAAATAAATTGCTAACTGATTCTCTTATAAATTTTCCTATTCGGGTTCCTGTTTCAGACAGTATTCAAATATGACCACTCCTCTATTTAATACCCGAATTTAGCATGAAGATTAGAAAAAGATTTCAATTGAAAAAAATAAAAATAAAAATTACAAATCCGAATTGTGAGCTTTTAAATAATTGTTTTGATTGTAATAAGTAGTTTTTTTCCTGAACAACTTTTACAAATAATTCAGCAAAATTTTCATAAGAATAAAATTCAAATATGTATAAGCTTTTACTTGGTCAGTTGATGCCTACGATTACATCAAAAACATATCTTGCCACCTTTGGAAACTAGGAAAACGGGATACCACACATTTTTAATCAAAAATTTTTTTTTTTTTAAATATCCTAAGCGTTGGATGTAATATCAAAGAGTTTGTTCGTTTTGCCCTTCTTTAGTCCTTTAAATCGAACGAATGCTGAGGATACCCGTGAGTCAACTTTTAGTCTCATTATCTGGTGAAATGAGGAACTGTGTTCAGTCGTTTATCACAATCAGGAATCTTTGTATTTGTACTTTGTGCTTGAAGATAGTGAATGTACATGTTATCTGCTTAATTTTTAGTACTATACGAAAAATCGCTGAATTTGTTTGAAAAAAAAAAAAACTCCGACTTTAAAAGATATCGATTTTAGCGTTGGAGATCTGACTTAAACTTTCGGTATCAAATCAGAGTTTGTATACAAATGAAGCCATAAGGTGTTATACGCAGTTAGAAATTTAAAAAAAAATCGATTTTTTTTATTGCATTTTCGGAATGTATATTATATATTTGAGTATATTCTGTGAAAAAATCGAATCGATCCGGAACGGACAAACAACGAAAGCTATAATCAGCCGATATGGAAAATACCTCCTAAAATCGTTCCTTGTGATTCCAAGACAGTGGAAATAGTGGCTTTCTCCTTAAGGGAGGATGGGGCATCTAGGATGCAAAACATCGGGCAACTAATAAATTTTATTTTTATTTTTTTTTTATTTTTTTTTTATTTAACAAATATTACAACTGAATACAATTTCATCTAGTAATTTATCTATATTAAATGATGTTAACTGTTTGAGGAGAATAACCCATCGGTTAGCTCCAGGTTGGATACTTCATTAATTTATCTGTCCTAGTTCTAAGGGCTTCGTTCTTCGAAGCCGTCTTACTGGATTTTGGTTGTTCAGCATACGACGCAAATCCGCATTTTCATGTTGACTGAGGCGCTGTACGTGTTTCCTAGCATATTTCTTAATTTCTTCACTGACGTACTCCATCTTTAGATCCTTATGAAGGTTATCATTCCTTATATACCATGGTGCGTTGACCATACTACGCAAGACTTTATTTTGAAAAGTTTGAATTACTTTTACGTTAGTTTTCTTGGTACAGCCCCATAGCTGTATACCATACGTCCATACAGGTTTCAATATCTGCCGATATAATAGCAGTTTATTATGTAATGTTAGCTCAGAGTTCCTTCCTATGAGCCAATACATTTTTCTATATTTGATGTTTAACTCCTCTTTTTTCTTTTTAACATGCTCTTTCCACTTGAGTTTAGCATCAAGGGTCATTCCTAAATATTTTGCCGTGTTTGCATGTGGAATAAGTTGTGAATTCAGTCGAACAGGTAACCAATTAACATTTTTGTTGGTAAAGTTTATATGTACAGATTTAGTTTCGTTGAGTTGAAGGCGCCATTTCTTCGTCCAATTACTCAATGAATTAGCAGCGTTTTGTAATTTGCTGGTTGACTCCTCTATGTTGTTTCCAGTTGCCAAGATTGCAGTATCATCCGCAAATGTTGCAATATTTGTTCCTTTTGTGCTTGGCACGTCTCGCGTATAAAGTATATAGAGTATCGGCCCCAGAACACTCCCTTGTGGAACTCCCGCCGATATTTTCTTTAATTCGGAGTATTCCTCTTCATGTTTCACACGAAAGCGTCGATCAGCTAGATATGACTTTAAAATCAGGTAAAACTGCTTCGGCAGATCTCTGTGTAGTTTATATTCCAGGCCTCGGTGCCATACTTTGTCAAAGGCTTGAGATACGTCCAAGAATACACTTGAGCATATTTTTTTATTTTCCAGAGCATCTTCAATTAGATCTGTGATTCTATGCACTTGATCTATGGTAGAGTGTCTCTCTATAAATCCAAATTGGTGAGGAGGAATGAGTTTTCTGTCTTCTATTACTGATTTTAATCTCTTGAGTAGTAACTTTTCAAATAATTTTGAAATTATAGGAAGTAGGGAAATCGGCCTGTACGATGTTTTCTTGTTTGGCGGCTTGTTAGGTTTTATAATCATTATCACCTCTGCCACTTTCCACTGGTATGGAACGTATTTTAATCTGAAGGCTGCATTGATTACTTGCAGTAATTTTCGTACTCCTTTTTCTGGGAGAGTTTTAACTATAAGTCCAGTGATTAAATCATAACCAGGGGATTTTTTTGAACTTAAGTTGTTTTTAATTTCATCTTTTAGCTCTTGTAGTGTTACAGGTTTTATGTTTAGGTTATCCACTTTATTTACTGAAATTATATTTTCTTCAGCTGTTTGCCTTGGGAGGGGTTGAAATGTGTTTTCAAGATAGTCTGCAAACAATGCAGCTTTTTCTTTGGCACTTCTAGCCCAAGTTCCATCGTCATTCTTGATAGGAGCTATTTGTACTTTAGGCCTTTTAAGACCTTTAGTTGCTTTCCAAAGGGAGTAATTAGTGTCTTTGTTGCCAGAAAGGCCAGCCAGGTATTCATTAAAAGATTTGTTCTTGACTTCTTTGATAAGCATTTTTAATTTGTTGCTTAAATAATTAAGTCGTGATTTGCTTTGTGGTGCTCGATTCCTCTGCCAGATTTTTCGAGCTTTCCGCTTTTCTCTAACCAGATCTCTCACTTCTACTGGATAGTTGATGTAACTTTCCGTTTGATTACAAGTAGGAGGAGTACTCTGCCATGCTGCTTGCAGAATACTGTTGTTCAGCAGCTCCAATTGAACCTCAAGTTCTGCCGGAGTTTTAATTGGTACTTGTAGTTCCGTATTGTCTTCGACTATTTTCCGGAAGAGGTCCCAGTTTGTTTTATTATTTGTTAACCTAGGTAAATTTTCTTTTTTGATAATGGTATCACTGAGTGTCATAATGACAGGTGTGTGGTCAGATGAAATTCCTTCACTGTTTTCGAGTAATACGTAGTTTACAGATATCCCTCTTGTTACAAAGAAATCTATCAAATCTGGTATCTTATTTGTATCCGCTGGCCAATATGTTGGTTTACCTCCAGACAGGAACTCGCAGTTTAGTGCCCGACCAGCTGCAAATAGCTCCTTACCCTTATGGGTTGTTAGCCTTGATCCCCAATATGTATTTTTAGCATTAAAATCGCCTCCGATTATGAAGTTAAAACCGAGCGATTTGAGTAACGTAACATAGTTTTCTTTAGTCAGATTATAACGTGGAGGGCAATATATTGAAGATATGTTGATTACCTTTTGACTATTTATTCGAACATTAATGGTGGCTACTTGCATAATTTCTTCTTCAATTTTTACTCCTTCGTAATGTTTGATGTTTTCCTTCACAAATATGGTTGAACCTCCTCTCGCTTTTCCTGACGGGTGGATGGCGTGATAGCACTGGTATCCTCGAATTCTAACGAATGAATCTTTTGTCAAATGAGATTCTGAAATTAGGCATATATCTATCTTTTCTATATTTAGGAAAATTTCTAACTCTGGAATTTGTTGCAACAGCCCATTTGCATTCCAATTGGCGATTCTGAATGTGTTATTCATCTTCATAGATTAGTACATCATAGAAGTGATTTCATTCACTGTTTCTTGCTTATTTAACCGCTTATTTAAAGCGTCCAGGCTTCTTTCTTGTTTTAGTAGCCTTAAGTTTAATGCTTCTATATTCTTTAAAATTTTTTCAAGAATTAGGCTTTGACCGTCTTCGTTGTTACTTACTACTTCCCGCTGTTGTACAATCTGGGAGTATGTTTTTCGGCCTGCTATTGCACTTGTTAGTGGTAGTTCTACCACTGGATTTTTAGATATTGTCTTATTATTGAACATCCCACGGTTTAGCGGGCCTTGTTGTTTTTTATTTCTCAGATTTTGAAGTTCCCTGGCTACTTCACATCCTCTATAATTAGCGGGATGCTCTCCATTACAGTTTACACATTTTGGAGGCGTAGCTTTTGTGAACCTACAATCTTGGGCGAGATGTTTTCCCGAACATTTCACGCATCTAGGCTCTCGTTTGCAATATTTCTGCGTGTGATTATATCCTTGGCATTTCTTACACTGAGGTATCAAGCCTGTGGATTTTCTTAACGCTTCTATTCGAACTCTCATGTTAAGGATTGCCCTAATATTGAAAATTTTTTCCACTTTTTCCGTGCTATTAAAAGTAAGCATAAACAATGGGAGCCCCCTTTTATTCATTTTAATCCCTTGATCAGTTACAGTTTTTTCTTTCTTTAGGATATTTACCGCATCCTCTATTTTGAAGCCTTGGTGTTTAAGGTCTTCCATTATATCCTGCTTTGCACAGGTTGGATGAAGACCTCTGGCCATCACTTTAATCGGACGATCATTTTTATCCTCATATGTGTACCATTCCTTGCCGTCATCTGTCAGCTTTGAAGCCAAGGCTCTATAACTTTCAATATCTGTTGTATTGATTTTCCAAATATTGTTGTTCAGTGCTACAACTCTGTAATCTTTTGTAGTCACCGATTTCATTAACGATTGGATAGTACTATATTCAGTTACGCCAATAATGTTGATTGGTGGTGGAGCCTTTTCCTTAATTTTGGCAGTTTGGTTTTCCTGAGCTGGTACATTTTGCTGATTTTGATTTAATACAGCAGTTATTGAAGTGTGGCTTGAAGCTACAATCTCTGGAGAAGATTCTGCCTTCTGTTTTTTCGCAGGTCTTTTCTTCCTGTTCTTTTTTAAGATCCAGTCAGTTTTTTCTCTTAATTCTTCTTCGTCAGTGTGGTACTCTGTAGCACACTGTTCTTCTGGCTTCTTGGGTTGCAAAGCATTTCTCTCATGGAAAACTGAAGCATCCTGTTCCTCAGGTTCCTTTGATTGTAAAGAATTTTTCAGTTTCTCATTTTCTAACTTAAGAGATTTTACTTCGTTCATTAAATCCGACGTAATTTTTTCAATGTTACATAGTTGTCTGCGTAGTTCTGCATTTTCTATCTCAACTGTTCTAGCTAATGATGTTGGTGATCTTTGCACTATGGAACTTCTTCCAAATGGGTCAGAGTTCATCAGCTCTGAAGTATTGCGGTCATTGGATAACTAATAAAATGTGATCAAAAACTCTGTTTCGCTCAAGCGATTCATCCCGCAATCATGGATGTACTTTACTGCCGACGACGAGCTGCTCCCCTAATGTTTCTGCAATTCCGATAAATATTGCGCTAAATGATGATACTAGCGAAAACGAATAAAACGATTTTGATGATTGCAAGCATGATAGAGGACTTTCCATCGATATTAGATCGAACTATTACAGAAACAGAGTAATTTGGAATATTTATTCTGATTAAAAAGGTACGAAAGATCGTAATGATGCTCGTAATTCACCGACTAAAAATTAAATACTACAGTCATACGTCAAACTTGAAATGGGTAAAGAGCTTTCTTTGCAGCTGTACCTACTCCATGGCGCGCTGAAACCTCTCATGATATCAATTCCAAAGAAATGAAAGCTCTCATGATATCAATTCCAAAATTACGTTTACAAGCAGTGAAACGTGTTCGATTAATAGTGTCACAATCGCCGCAAAAACGCGAATTACTGATGACCGATACCACAATCTCATTTATATTTGCTTTGCAATATTTACACAATGGCGGAAAAAGTGAAATACATCCAGAATTTGAACGTCCTATGAAGGATGTAGTGACAAAAACAATAGCCACGCTGTCACAAAGGCTAAATAATTATCCGGAAGGAGATATTGTTTTAAAAGAAAAGGAAAACGGTTATGATAGTGAGAAACTCGTACGATCCAAAATCGATTTTGGAGACACTACAAAATAGAATCGTTGCAGATTTACAATATTCCTGCAAAACCGCCGAAAAATCGAAGGATGGTTCAGATCGTCAAATCAGAAGTTTTTTAAAGGGAGATGGTTCCCGGGGAACTATTTTGCAAGCCGCTTACTGAAATTTACTTACCATACCACCTACCAGTATGGGCTCGGAAAAGGCGTTTTCAATGCGGCTCTTAGCGATCTAAGCTATTTAAAAGCATTTCTCGCCGACTATAAATTTCAAAAAATAACTAACAATATAAGTATGTTAAAAAAGCGCTTATATACATTAATTTTATGTATTTTGATCAATGTCAATTTTTTTACTGAATTCTTAAATACGAACATAAATGTTTTCTTCATATTTTAAATTTTTTTCTCAATACCGGAATATTTCGGAATCCGGAATTGGAAACTTTATAATTTTGAAATTCCGGAATTGTAAATTCAACGAAAATTTGCAATCCCTAGCCAAGATCGATTATGAAATGTGATTGCTCCTTATTAGATAAAACAAACAGTTAATTTAATTTCCAAAATTGACTTGTCAGTTTCAACGGATGCAAGCAACCGGGCGCGAACAAAATATTTCCTAGTGTAATACAATTCTTCATTGTAAAAAACGGGAATAAGTACAAAAGTGACATTCCGTCTTAAACAAGTATCATCGAATCATTTTATTCAAAAACTTTAAGGAAATAAACAAATAAAAAGCTTTGTAAAAATTTAAATTATAGACATTTTAAAAATATCTAGGTTACGCCTTCAAAGAAAATCTGGGAATTTTCAAGTAATACGAGAATTACCATAGAGAAACGCGATCGAGGGCAACTTTCCCAAATTCAACTGGTTCATCAAATTTATAAGCAATTTCACAATGTTATTTTCAGGAAACTAATGTCCTACAATAAAACAAACGAAACAAAAACTTTGTGCCTAGCTATTTAGGAAAACTTACTGAACACGAAACGGACTGGAACGAAACGAATACTATGTGTCTCAGACTTTACTCTGTTAAATATGATTTTTTTCGCAACATTTTCATTAAACAATGTATAAGCTTTTCCTCTCCGTCAACCGTCGCGTCGTACTCAAATATTCAAAGTGTTTATGTTTGAAGGAAATTGTTAAAAACGATTCAACTTTCAACATTTTCACAAATTAAGAGCCAAGGAGTTCTAAGGGGAATCGTGCAGAAAAAATGACAACGAAATGATTTACTTTACCGCGTCAAATTACATTGCAGAGGAAATTCTATGACTAATGGTTGCAACGTTTAGGACAAGTATTTACAGGACCCTTATTATTATTATTTTTCAATACCGGGCCAAAATACCAAAATGGAAAGGGTGTTTTCGTCGATGGGACACAATGGACCGATAAGCGAACTAGTTTCAAAATACCTACTAGTGCGAGCTATATTGAGTATTACAATATGCTTGTGTGGAATGTATTGCCCATTCAAAACTCAGATTAATAAGATCACACTAGTCAGTGGCGGTTGCTGATTTACATTTCCGCGCATACAAAAATCGAATTAATTTTTTTGTTAGCAATTTTAAATTACACACAAATCGCTTTGGCTACTTTCGAAAAACAAATTCTTCTGTTTCAGTTTTAAATCCAAATTTTCTTTAGGGAGTTGGATCATGTATTATCGAATTACAAGAAAATCGGGATATTCGATTTTTCGCAGTTTTTAAACCTATTTGATATTTGTTTGGGGAAGGGGCAAATAATTTAGCTATCAAGCAATTTAGTTTGAATTTCGACTTTCTCATTTTATTTATGGACTAGAATAATTGTTAGCTTGAATTTTTTTTTTTTGGGGAAACAAATAAAATTTGGGGAAAATTAAAAATTGAAATTAATGTTGGACGCAAAAAATCTGATCTAGAAACTTGTCATAAAGTATGCGATTAGCTTGAATATCGAGTATATGTACCTAAGAGTGTTTCCGAGAATATTCAAGATTTCCGATATTATTCGCGTTTAGCTTGGATTAAACTAAACCCAGCATTGAATTATATGAGGTCTTCTATTAATTTTTCGAAAAATGTGTTAGGATTTTCAGTGTCAGTTCAAGGAGAGTATCAAGATATAGGTACAAACAACATCATTTTCTCTGGTGTAATACATATTTCCGCTTGCATGCAAAACTCAAATTGCTTTTTTTTCTCTATTTAAACAGCGATTGATACTTATTTTACGAGGAGGATAAATTGTTAAAAGTTCTTCAAATTCAAATGGAGGCGAAGAAAGAGTTTTACTGCTTGTGACGGATGCAGCTGCGTATATATTGAAAGCCGCTAAAAACCTAAAAATAGTTTTATCCAAAAATGCAACATTTGGTGTGTTTAGCTCATGGACTAAATCGTGTTGCAGAAAGCATCCCAAAGGGTGCCGCTTCCAAATACTCCATTGCCACCTGAACCAGTTATAACCAGATTGGGTACTTGAATTGAAGCTGCTTTATTTTATTCCTTAAATTTTGAAAAAATAAAAGATTTTATTGCATTACTTTCACGGGAAGATGATGCTTCAATTGCATCGGCTCAAGATATTTTTCTAGATAATATGGTACCCCATCACTTAGCTTACTGGAGAAAGTAGGACTACCTTTACCGGAATCGATGGGTTTAATAAAAGGGATATTCCCGGTAGATTACGACCAAGGCATACCTTAGAAACTTGTTAAAGCCTTATTAAAGCTATCAAGAATTTTGGAAAGCCAACTTATAACAGAACCTGACGAAATTGAGAAAGATTATTGGGGCAACTTTAAATATGCACCAATTACATCGTGCAATGAAGAAAGTTCTTTCTCAGCTTTAAAGCTCATATTTAGTGAAAAGCGGCATCAGTTCTTTGTAGATAATTTAGAGAAAATTATTATATATTAATAACAATAAACTTATTGAATAAAACTTGTTATTTTTCGATTTTTAACTATTTTTTTAAATAATAACAAAAACAACCATTTAAAGATCACTTTAATTTTTCTGACGCACAATACACGTACATATAAATATTTTGCTTGCTCCGCAGTTAAAATAAAAATCAATTATGATAGGAGTGACGGTTTCTTGGCTTAAAAATCAATAGAAACCCCACATTAAATTTGCAATATCGGCGCTAAGTCGAATGCTAATGCAGAAGTCCTTTTATTTAATAGACACTCTGTAATAATCGTTCATTATTAATTATGACATATATAGTATACAATATATGACTTGTTTTTAGTTACACGTGTGACCCTTGTTATAAACTATAATAAAGATCGCATTTACATTTCACATTAGTAAATATGTGCATAAACTATTTTTTATTGACTCAAAATACTATAAACCTATAAACTATAAATTATCATAATCAAAGGGAAAAACAGTTTGAAAATATTGTCGTATCCGTGTAGCTTCAATAAAATTCTTGTCTTCATTTGATGAGATTTCTTAGAAAAAAATGCGTCAAATATTTTCGATCCCCGTTTTATGAGTTATAAAGTGTATTTATTTACCGAATCTATTTTAGCTTAGAAAATATTTATTTTTCATATTTTTTTTTTCTAAATTAATTTAGATAATACAATACTGTTTATATTATTTGTTTACATGTTTTTGTTATGAACAATTAATGTTAATAAATATTATCAAATGCAACAGTGTTGCAATAATACGGTTAACTTGTATTTATTTATTTTGCAAATAATTGCATTGCAATCTTATATTTGTACGTATAAGAATTTGATATGACAAATTTAAAGATTTGTTGTATTGATGCAGATGAAAATTAGTTTTTTTTTTTTAAATAATAAACAAAATTGAAATCCTTGAGGCTTAAAGTTGTTTGCTTGTGCGTTTCTTAACCTTGCGCAAAATAATTTTTCAAGCGTGCAGTATCATATTTGGCTGTTTATACATTTTATTTGTATATTCATATTGAAAACTTATCAAAAACAGATAATTTTATTTTATTTTTGTTTAAAGATATGCTAATTTTGTTTATTTGTCTTTGTATATGTGGCCACAAGTTATAGTAGCTTAAGTCGATTTGAGATAAAAATTATTTTCAATTTTCGACGTTTCCTATCTCTCCCCTAACTTCACTAAATTTGACGTGAAGTGGTAATACCTTGTATGGCGAAAGGCTTTGGTCGCAAGCCGTAGTACCTTTAGTTGGCATAGATGTACATATACTAAATATACACATATATAACACGTGCATTAACAAAATTAATAATGATAGTAAAATTAATGTTTTATAAAAAAAAAATAAAAAATTCTCATTTATAAATTGCGTTAATTATATAAAATTCCATACCAAATAAATTAAGCTTAATTGACCAAATAATTTAATTTGACAAAATTAAAATGATAAACAATAAATAATTGTACTACACCTTCGGTATATATAGACATACATACATATGTTATGTATGTACGTATATGGTATAAAATACTATGCACAAGCTTTTGTCTGTAATTTTTCATGTATGAAATGGATTATGTTTTGTTTTTCTACCATAATTCGGAGATTACATTGCCAATTTGCATATAAGTGGAAAAAAAACTATTTACAAACTGAAAATTTTAATAATGAAAGGTGTTGAGAATTTTTGTTGGTTTCATGGTCAAATCTTATAGTTTATTTTACATAGAAGTGATGTTGAAAATCATGTTTTTGGTGTTAAAACAAAAATTCTTTCAAAGTCCAATAACCAATAAAAACCTGTGTAGCTACTATTTTAGTAAACAACAAAATAATTTGATAGTGAAGTAATCCTATTTTGCATAAATATCAATGAGATAAGTGTGTGGGTTTAGTTGGTGACACGTTTTTTATTATCAATTATTCGTACATTTATTATACCAATTAAGCACACTTGAGAAAGCACATTTGGTCGTGATTATTTATTATTGAGATCCGAAGGAATAGTGATTTTCATACCTTTTCATTACTGCGGCCAGTGAATTTAATGCAAATCATTTTGGTTATTTTTCCCGCATCGCACCAATTTAAAAAAATGTTCTACCAACCTAAAATATTCCTTCAGCTTCAACCGATTCAAATAACCATAGACACCCCAGCGCCCAGCTAAACATTTTTGAGCTAATTATTCGAAATTTATCAAAATTTAAATTTTTGGCACGTTTCCCTAATTCGATCGCAACACAACTTAGAATTAAATTTTAAATGGTATAAACAAAAATTAAAATTTTCAATTGATGAATTTGGGACAGTGACGGATTAATGAAAAACCGGCCACTAGGCCATAAAATTTCGTTGATTTTGAAAATGATAATTTTTTCCACTGAATATGGTGGCCTCTTACTTCCATGTTTACGACAAACAACTCTAGTAGAAAAATTCGTAAAAGTCGATATTTTTAAAGGATCTGGCATTACAATTTAACATAATGTAAATACTCGAGCATCAGTCTCAAATTTAGATAGATATTTCCACTCGCACTCACGTACTGAATTTCTTAATTTCTTTATTTCAATATTTTTTTACATATTTGCAATTAATGAAAATCCATTTAAACTATTTATTAACTGCTGTCTGAAAAGTCAATCTTTGGAGTGGACGGCCATCATAAAATGAATCAGGATTCAAATTCGTAATTTTTCTCCAATCTTTAATCTTCGATTTACTTTGCTGCCTTATGGGTGAATATTCCTTAATCAGGTTTATTGGGCAGATTAATAAATTTGGGAACAACAACCCGATTGTTGTATACAAAACATTCCAACGTTTTTTTTTTTTTTTTTTTTTTTTGGGGTAATGACGTGAACCTCACTGGTAAATTTGGTATAATTTTTCGATAATATTGCCCCTTGTGTAATACGGAGCACTTATTTATTTATTTGTTTATTTATTTATTTATTCTTTACTTATTAATTTACATAATCTTTCAGTGCGGCCCATTTTGAGCATCAGCTCATTCATAATGGGGGGCACCAAAAAACGTCGAGAAACAGCAACTAATCCAGCCAATCCTGCAACTTTAAATGGATCCTTGCTAGACATATGTATGTAGTGTCAGTTTGATTTTTTTTTTCATCGGTTTATTTGATCCTTCACTGATTTGCAGACCGTCAAAATCATGAGAAGATAATATAAACTTTGGAAGACTTTTCATTTACACAATTGGATGAACTTTCATAACCCGAATAATCTAAATATACTTTTTACTTGTGTGACAGTTTCTGGAATATTATTTATACAAGATAATATCTACACATTTACCGGTAATTAAAATTTAGAAAATAAAAAATATTTATACAAATTAATTTTGCCAAAACACACGTTCAAGCGACGTGAAAGTCACTTCTGCAGCCACATTGACAAATAGCTTGCCAAACCAATAATTTTAAATTTCATGTCGACACTTAATTTATCCTTTCCAAAATAATATTGAATACCTGGTCGAAATTTGTCAAATTGGTTTTGACGTAGATTTGGTCGTCGATTAGCAAACACTTTAAATATCGTCTCACTACATCAATTATTAATCATTGGAAGTAGAAACAAATACATTTCCCACAGATTTTACGAATTCGGAAATTGAGACACATGTAACTCGAAATATGAGAGACAATCGACCAGCAAAGGTAAGAATCAAATTAGTTACAACTTGTTGTAGAATTAAAGCGTAGTTGGCAGAGAATTTGCTTGCAGAACCTAATTTTTGCGATAATTTTTTCACAAAATTTAATAAATAATTCATTATAAATTGTACACTCGGTAAAAATCGGTTAACATCGGATTGATCAAAAAGTTTAAATTATTCAATTAATCTTAATCTGTTTTAATTTTCCTACCACACCAGTAGTATTTCCAACAGCTATGCGGTGGGGTTAAATTTGTTTGCATACAGTTTTGTATTACAGCGTTCAAAATCAAATTCTAAATACTTAAAAATGATAAAGAAACTAATCGATTTATTCCATAAGTGACAATTTAGGTCAGAAGCCAGAAGCCGCCTTATCACTATCAGGAGGCTTTAGAGTCAATGTACGAGTAATTACTTGTGATTTGTTTGATTTTTAGCAGTACACGATATTCGCTAAACGCGTTAGAAAAAAAAGGTTTCGACAGTAAAAGATAACGATTATAGTATAGAAGATCTGATCTAAACTTTTGGTAACAATTCAGTGTTCGTATACAAACCAAATCAATCGGCGCATCTATAAAGCTAAAAATACATACAATATGCTTTTTGAGATATGAAATGGATCGATCCCTGTTCAGGCATTCAGACGGAATTTAAAAAACGCAAGTAAAGATGGATCAGACACTAAAGTAACTGAACGAAATAACCCGGACGTCATTAAAATGGAATCCGCAAGTAGTAAACGCTTCATGCTGCTTAATAACGGAAAAAGTAAATGGAGTGAAACCAACTTTTTTCGAATCGTACATGTTTCTTTTGTAATATAGCGATTTATAGCTCTGATTCTCTTCCAAAATAATTCGATAGCCTATAAATACAGTTCGTTTTCCCTCGAAGCATTTGGAAATTGTTGGGGTTCCACTAAAGAAATTTCTATTCCTGCATCATTTTTTACTATGCAAAAATTAAATTGCTCATGTATCATGTATGTGAAGTTGGTTCAAAATGTATCCCAAAAAAACGTAGTAGTAACAGTAAAATAAAGATTTTCATATTTAAGTGTCAGTTCAAAAAAATTACAATCATGATAGCAAAATTTATCACGACCGACTCTCGGGCCAAAAATAAAACTGTCATGAGCAAGGAGAACTTTTAAAATTTTTACAATTCAACTGAGCATTTCTCAGTCAAGAAACAGTCCTGCACTGTTTGTACAAATTTTACGATGCTTTTCTTTTAGACCTATATCAATTGATCAGAATTTTGTCATAGGAATGTCATGTGTATTTTCTCAAGTCCTGTATTGTTGGCACCAACCTCTTGATGATTTTCTGTTTGATCTATCAATTACCAGTACCCTGCAAAATTTCATGGTCAAATATGGCCGCAGAGCGTCGGGAGTAGTACATATTTAATTTGATTTTTGCAATTTAACGAAGTATTTTCTCAAGTCCTGTATTGTTGGTGCCAATCTTCAACCAGCATAAACAGGTACAACCATTTCAAGTTCGAAGTCCCCATCTCGGTGCGTCTTGCACTTGCTATTTTATTATTATGTCCGTTAAAAATGATTCAATATCTTCAAATCAAAATTGTATACAATGGTTTTTGTACCTTACAGTTTTTTTTTCATCCACACGACAAAATTCTGAAACAATTCTAGAGTACTCGCAATCGATAGGTCAAATAGAAAATCAACGGGCGATTGTTGACAACAATACATGACTTGAGAAAATACTTTGTTGAATTGTGAAAATCAAATTAAACACGACTCATGAGGCTTTGCGGCCATATTGGACCATGTCATCCCCATGACAAAATTCTGAAAAAATTCTAGAGTACTCGTAATTGATAGGTTTAATAGAAAGTCGTCAGGAGATTGGTGACAACAATACAGAACTTGAGAAAATGCTCAGTTAAATTGCGAAAATCAAATTAAGTACGGCTCACGACGCTTTGCATCCATATTTCACCATCTATCCTCATAACGAAATTCTGAAAAAATTCCAGGGTACTGGCAATTGAATGTTGTGTTGTGATTGGTGTTACATAACTAAAAACAATTAAAACTGTAAAAATAAGTGGTAATTGAAACTGTAATTATGTCGTGTACACAATATTGTCTACGCATCGACCGGAAAGAAAACAAACTCAACTATGTAATTTGAAAAAGGAATTTTTCTTATTAATTGTGTGTTATTAGAGTTGTAAATCCTGTGTAACAAAAACAAATCTTAATTCAAATTTGTCAGGTCTGCGTTTTATAAAACCTCAGTGGAACTTACAAACCAAACAAAATCACTATAAAAAGCATTGGACAAAATCAAGGTGCTGTCTAGTGAAATATAAAGCTCCAGCACAAGACAGCTCTTAAAAAAGGCTAAATTACTTAAATCAGAGCTTAAATATAAATTAATCGTTTATTATTGAAAGGGCACGTGACCACTTTTTGTCAAAATTAGTATTATGACAGTATTATAGCACAGACACGTAATTATGTTTTGTGACAAGATAACACTAGCATATGGTTAATAATAGGCGCCCTTTCATTAACCGTATGCTAGTGTTATCTTGTCACAGAACGTATGCTCGTGTGTGTGCTACAATCCTGTCATAATACTCATTTTAACAAAAGATGGACATGTGCCCTTTCAATAATAAACGATTCAAATATTTATAGATTAGACGCGGCACTATCTTAATGAGGAAACAGGATGGTTCAGATATACGAATTATTAGGAGAAATTCTGACCTTTATCGTTTATAAGTATAATTTTAATTTGTATGCTGAATTGTCAGGCTTCTACAGATACTCTTAATAGTGATAATATATCTTTCTTTTGTAGTGAAAGTGGTGCCAATGAAACAACCAACACATGTAATTCAAGTGTCTCTATTATTCAACAAAATTTTCGGTCCATGAGAATTAATTTTGACGTGTTTTGCACAGTAATAACTGAATTGAAGGTAAAACCATACATTATAGTGCTAACGGAGGTCTGGATTAATAGTAGTGAAATTTCACGTTTCAATATTGATGGATATACAATTTTTGATCGAAATAGTAATAATTATTCATCAGGAGGTGTTGTTGCTTAAGTTTTGGAAGAGATTAAATGTTCGGTGAGTGAATGTGCATTTAGAACTGCTGACTATTCAGTTTTCTATTATTGATGTTTATCGCTTTCACTGGTTTAAAATCGAGGAATTTGTCAATGAAATGAGTGATGTTTTAGGAGCGTCGTTTCAAACTCTAAATAGAGAAAATTAAAACCATGGATCTCTAATTATTTGTGCAACAAGGTTAACTTAAAAAATAAATTGGCAAATATAGTTAAAAAGCATTTTCTAAATTCCATCCTAAGAAAAAGGTGTTTCTATTAAAAGGAAAATAAAACAGTTAGTTGAGGAAGAAAAAAATGTATTATCTGGAAAAATTTAATAAACGAAAAGGGAACCCAAAAAGTCAATGTAAGCTCATTAAAGTAATCATTGGCACGAAGAGAGAAGATATTTCGATATCATTTATTATAAATAACAATATAAAAGTTACCGATAACGCTGTAGCTAGTGAATTTAACCGATACTTTATCGAAATAGCTGCTCACTTAACAAATAATATTCCAATCGCCTGTGTCCTGAAAGATGTGAATATTGAATCGAGTAGCTTTTTTCTAACTCCCATTTCAGAGGACGAAATTTTATATGTTATACGAAATATGAAAAATAAAGCTTCATGCGGCCATGATTATATAAACGCGATAACTATCAAGAATTCTGTGCAACACATAGTTAAACCACTGCAGTAAATTTGTATTAGTGTCGAGATGGGAATTTTCATGAACTTCCTGAAAACTGCTATAGTGTTAACTTTATTTAAAAAAAGGGATATAGCCTTGTTGAATAATTATCGTCTAATTTCGCTATTGCCCGTTATTTCATAATTTTTTGAGAAATACATAAAGTCAAAACTATTATCGTTAATTTCTCTTCTAATTCACAATATGGATTTCGACAGAGTCATAGTTCTGAAGAGGCGATCTTAAAATCTTTTAATCCAATTTTGAACATTTAAATCAAAACTTAGTTGTGGCAGGACTGTTTATTGACATTACGAAAGCACTCGATACGGTACGGTTGACCATGATGCCCTTCTTTATAAAATGAATTATGCAGGTATCAGAGGAGTGGCAAACGATTGGTTTCGATCATATCTAACAGGTCGACATCAAGCTGTTAAATTGGGTAATAAACTCATCGAAAAGAGAAAAGTTAATTTTGGAGTTCCACAAGGTTCTGTCCTTGGACCGGCGTTATTTTTGATTTTGATGATATGACATTGGCTTATTGTGGGAAATCGTATAAAGATGTGTCTTTAAAGATTAACCATGATTTAAATTTATTAAGAAAATGGTTGGATTTTCATTTTATGTCATTAAGCTCCAAAACAAAAGCTATGCTTTTTAATATATCACAGGCGAAGCAGCCGGATTGTAATATTACCTACCACTTCACATGGTGTACAAATTTTGGAAAAAAAGAACTCACTGCTAAACTGCATTAATAATCGAGTTAGTAGATAATTTTAAATATTTAGGCCTGAATCTGGACAGCTTGCTTAACTGGAAAACTCATGTTGGTACCTTAAAAAATTACTTAATAAATTGCAACAGACAGCTGTATTTGCTTAGATATGCTTGTCATAAAAGTGTGCTAATATCTGTATATTATGGAAGAATAAGGCCGAAAGGCCGAATGTCGAAAAGCCGAATGTCGAAAGGCCAAAAGTCGAAAGGCCGAAAGTCGAAAGGCCGAAAGTCGAAAGGCCGAATCTCGATAGGCCGAAAGGCCGACTATCGAAAAGCCGATTGTGTCGAAAGGCCGTTTGTGTCGAAATTGATTTTAATTTTTTATCATTTTATGAATGAACCAATCAAATTTTATGAAAACTAAAATTTATATTTTTATCAAAATTTCTGTATAAAAATGTTTAATAGTAAATCGCCTTAAATATTAAAATCTTCTTACGTTCTTTTTATGCCATACAAAAATTAATTAATTAGGTATAAACAAAAAAAAAAAAATTTTTGTGAGTTGGTTCCAGAAAAAAAATCCAGAAACAAAAAAATTCAGAAACACAAAAATCCAGAAAACTATTGTAAAATTCAGAAACACAATCATCAAAGTGCGGACCAAATTAAAATTCGGCTTTGCGACATTCGACCTTTTGACATATTCTGCCTTTCGACATTCGGCCTTCCGACATTCGGCCTTACAACATCGAACGATTATAGTCTGGTACAAATCAAAATAAGTCACGGAATTTGTTGTTGGGGTGGTATTTATAAAGATACGGTTACCTCTTGGAAATAGCATAAAAGTATTCTACCAGAATAATCTGCGACAAAAATAGACGAACTTCAAGTTTCCCATTGTTTCAAAAGTACAATATTCTTCCTATTGGTCATTTGTATGTTTTTAAGGTCTTAAAAATGTTCTTTATTAGAAGCGGTAATAGGAATTTCAAAAAAAGTAAATATTAATTGCGTAATAAATTACCTGTCCAGCTTTTATAAAAGAACATTTTAGGAGATATTATTTGTCCACTGGTCCTATGTTATACTATAAAATATTTAAAAATGAGTGCGTATCACATAGTTTGGATGATATCCTGCGGAACTTAAATATGTGGCTATACAATCAGATATCTGTTGAATATTTGTTTGAGGTTGTAAGTTAAGTCTTTTTAAGAAAAAAATAATTTCTAACATAAAGAAAAATCGGATTTGTTCAAGAAAATGTCTACATCATTTTTCAGCAAAACGAAATTTTTCTCACCACAAATTTTACGTTTCTCAATTTGGATTTTTTTTTCAATATTAAAATAATCTGTATTTGTTGGATATGAGAAAACTAATTTCTTGATACAAGAAAACTTTGATTACATAGAGAACATGGTTTTTCACATGGTTAATCTTATTTATTAAATTTAACAAAATCGGATTGAAAACTAAAAATTCTTATGATGAGAAATTCCGTTTCTTTATTTAAGTAGCATTTTCTATAAATAAACAGACGTTTTCTTATTGGGAAACACATATTTTCTTGAGTAGAGTAAATATTTATGAATCTATTGTTTGGATTTTCTTGTATGCATAAGTAATTTTTTATATGAATCTTGGTATTTCTTGACTAGAGAAATAAATTTGTGAATCTTACGCGTGAATCTTCTTGGATGCATAAAAATTGATATTTCTTGAGTAAAGTAAACAATTTATACATTTAACAATTTTATCTATTGTTTGCGTTTTCTTGTATGCATTGGTTTTCTTCTTCCAGGGAACTTGAATATTATTCATGATAGAAACGCTTTTCTTGTGACAACGCAATATTTCTTTCTGCAGTTTTTTTTCTGTAAAATAAAGAAAATATGATTTTTTTTAAAGTAATTCTTTGGTATTTAGTAACAGACATACATACGTAAGTGTTCAATATCTTAAACATTTTAATGTCGAGCAAGTCGAGAGAAAATAATAAAAACATTTTGAAATATTTCCAAAAATTCTTTTTTCCACTTTCAGGTGGAAACACCACCGTTTAAAAAGATCTAAGTTTATTCACTTTTAACCAAAGAATATTTGCGAAAAAAAAGAACATTTTTACGTTCTTCACTGTTGAAGGTTCGCGATAGAATGATTCTTTACCATTTATAATGGTATATACATATATACGTACAATTAAAACAATTTAACGATAATTTTCTCTTATCAAGAAAGGCTTACTCTTGTTATGAGAAATAAGTTTTCATATTATGAAATAATTTCTTGTATTAAAAATATTCTCTTAGATTAAGAAATTTTTGTTCAAATTGAAAAATGCGATTTTTAAATAAGATCGTTTAGGAGAACAGAATGTTTTCTTGTCCTGAGAGACGTAAAATAATAGTTTTCTTGTGAAGAGAATTTATCAAGAAATAGTTTCTTTAATTGAAGATTTTTTCTCAGTTTTTTTTCAAAATTGGTTGTTTCGAAGAGAGAAAAAACTTTTTCTTGTTGTGTCACCTACAATAATTAAAAATAATCTAAATTATTCAAAATGCTGTACTGGTTAATTAAATTTCTAGACACCCAACTTAGGTGTGTATTAACCCAATTATTTCAGCTATAAAAATAACAAAATCCTCTCATTGCATACAGTACTCTCCGCAAATGTTTGTAAACCATAAATAATTAAATTTGAATAAAAAAATGAAAATGTTGTGTTCTTAAAATGAGTTTTAAAAAAAAATTCAATCTTATCATTAACGTTTTAATAGTTTCTTCAATAAAGAAATTGCTTTTGTGTTCATCAAGAAAATTTTTAATTTTTCAAATATCCAATTCCAAGAAAATTGGACAATATAGTTTGAGAAAAGGGTCAATTCGCTGTTTTTTCTGAGCACTTATAGATGCAAGAAACTAAATCTCAGATTAAGCAACAAAATCTTAACTCAAGAAATTTTTTATCATTGCAAGAAAAACAAATCTTACATAAAGAAAAACGCGAAAGAAATAAGAAAATTAGTTCTTAAATGAAGAAAAAATACAAAAATCCGTTTTCTTCGTGATAACAACTCTAGTTTTTTCCGTGTACAAAAATTGTGCTTGTAATATGTCAAATTACAGTAAAAATATTTATTAAATTACATGGTATTGATTACTTAATTATAATCAAATAATGAAGAACTTTTCTTTTAAATAAAATTAATCTCACCCCAGCTATGAGGATTCCTAAAATCTTATTTTTTAATGTAAATTAGTTGGAGAGTATCGTAATCTAATACTTGAGTATCTGATTTTGAATAAATTTATATAGAGTTTTAGTTATCGTGGTTGATAATAAAACTGTAAGCTATGTGCTGCCATCTAACGAAAAGTTAAATAGTAGTAAAAGTTGGCAGCCTTTTAGTTTTAATTTTGGCTACCTAAACTCGTTGTCGCTGAATATGTTGGCTACACTTAGAAAAAAATGAGATTGAAATGATGGGATTCTAAAATAATTTTCAGGTGAAATTCTGGAATCTGGCCCAATCAGGGTGGAACTTTCCTATTTCTTAATCGATTTTGAAACGGGATTTGATCTCCATGATTTTTTTACATTAATAAGTGAGAAACGCGTTTTGTTCATTCAAAACTGTTTTTTTTATAAATTCTCTGCTTATAGGAGCGCACAAGTGAATAAACTATATACATAATATAAATATAAATTAAATACAAAAAAGCTTTATATAAAATTACAATGTCATGACAATTTTTTTTCCTATATTTGACGTTTTGACTTGCTTATCTCTTAGTTAAAGTAAATAAATGTACACAACACAAAAAATGTAATATTAGCAAATTTTGTGATAAACTTGGGCCAAATATATGCTAAATATATTAAGTGTATACGCAGACACACACACACACACACATATATATACACAAATTTATTATAAACGCGGCGTCTAAAAAATAACTTTTAATTTCTATATTGTTTATTAAATGATACAATTTTTGTTTTGTTTATACGAGTACATACACTACAATTCTCTTGATCTTGATTAAATTAATAATTATTTATTGATTTCATGATAAATTTATCAAAACAATTTAGAATTTTTTTTTTTTTTTATTGTTATAATACAAAATAAAATAATTTCTGTATATTGTGTATGTACATAATTAATTATATAATCATTCGTTTAGTTTAGATAAATACACAAGTTATCGGTCGTCATATTAGATTATATTATAGACTATAGACTATGATCGGTTAATTTATAAAAAATAAAAAATGTCAATACATGATTTGGTCATATATTAGGCGCCATACATTTTAATTATTACAATTAAGAAGGGGTGGCGGTGTTTAGGAAGCGTGTACACACAAAAATTTAAACTAATGAGATAAACTTTTTCGACCTAAAAAAAAAATTATTTTCAATTCTGATGAAATGAGATTTAACGAAATTATTCCCAAATCATTTTTTTTTTTTACTGACGCATATTTTATAAACAACACACAGAGAACAATAATAAAGTTGAATTTTGTTGTTTGACCAAATAACAACTTGCAAACTACACTCAATCGAATTTAGTAAATGCCGTCCTTATAAAATGTTCTACTTAATTAAAATATTTTTCGATTAGTTAGTATCACAATTCTTTGAATCTATGACAAAAACATTTATTGTGAAAACATATTCACTATTGGTTACGATACGAAACATAGATTTGAAGAGCACGAACGCAAAACGAAAAAAAAATAAAATTCGAGCGACGATGTTGGCAAGTAGGGTGTGTAGGCGAAAGTTGTGATTTCATTATGTTGATTTTTCCAACGCAACAACACTATACATTAGAAAACATATTTCTGGAGATGAACTTTTTCGATAAACAATTTTTTTTATTGAATTTATTTATTTTTTTGCGTACATGTTACTAAATTAGTTCCGAATAAAGGATTTTCTTATTGTAATTGAATTATGTTCTAATTAGATTTTTATTGTTTTGTTAGATCATTTTATATAGACGATGATTTGATGATGTGATATTGATACAAAAATATTTGGTACTTGAAATGTGCTACGAATGGAATATGATATGAAGATAATAAGGAGGGGTAAATATATTTTTGTTCTATATAAATTAAATTGCTTTGCAAACTTATGTTTGATCGGAAAAATTAAAATTATTATTTATGCGTACACGTCCTTGTAATATATTTGTTTTTTTTATTTGTTTGATTGAAACCCACTAATAAAATTAAAAATACTTTTTATGTGCAGAATACCTATATATAGTTGAGGGTATCATCTAAGACATATTTTAATGGGTAAGAAAGGTAAAAAGTAGTAAAAATATTGTGACGTTTTAGTTTTTACGATTATTTTATGCGTTTCGCGATATTCCCTTAATATAATTTTTATTTTTTTATTTTGCTTGTGTACTTTATAATATTATGTATACATACATATAGCGTACATAATAAACTGTAACGCGTTATTTTTTTTTTTTTTTTCATTTATTTGGATTACAAACCCGTTGTCGTATATACAATTTACATTTTCCTTATCTCTTATCTCGACAAAATCTTGACTTTCGTATAAATATACATTCTTAATTTATATTATTGAATTTGATTAGGTGAAATAATTTTATATAAAAGAGTGCGAGAGACTTTAGAGACCGCATATTGAATTCAATTTCATGGTAAAACCAAATAATTATTACGTAAATTAAATTTCAAGTAGCTTCGATGTAATAACATAATTTTTATGATCAACATTTGATTTTCGTTTTATTTTATGCGATTGTGACATGGTTTTTTTCTATGTACTTGTACATATATTGTAGTATGCTCGCGGTTGCTTAATTCAATACTGTTCGTTTTATATTATCATGATCGTGACGAAACAATTTGTTTTTAATTAGTTTTTATCAAAATTGTGTAAAAAAAAACAACAGATTTAACAAAAGAAAAAATATAGTTTTTATCAGCTCGTGCGTGGCCAGATTAGATTTCAATGTTTTGATAAAAATAATTTAAAATAAAATTTTAAACATCAAATTATCGGAATTTTTGTTTTTAACATATGATGATGAGTGGGGGATCAAATCAATATATCACAAAAATGTTGCTTGTCTTTTTACATACAATATATGCATGCGCTACGTAACATAAGAGAGTAACAAAACCGAATACATAAAAAACCCAAAAATATATATAAATAAAATTCACGTATTTGATTATACAAAAAAAAAATGTCAAAACTTACCAAATGTTGATTTTGGTTGAGTATCCGATATTTCTTCGCCACGTTGTATCGCAACACATGCCCGATACCACGTAGTTAATTCAGGTTCTGAATCAAAAACCATATCAAATGATTCATTTTCATTATGTATAGCGACAACACATTTATGCTTCGTATCTAAACGACGTACAATTACAGCATTTTTTAATAAAATTTTACGCTTTGGTTGTGCTGCTTTAGCTTTAAATTTCTTTTCCGAATCATAGTATTCGAGCCGAGCTTCACCATCTTTTGTATCACGATACAAAACGAAATATTTTTTTTTCATAGTTTTTAATTTTTTTAAACTAGCTTGCAGAACAACTGCTGACTTATTTGTATGAGAGATGGTGGTGGTGGTGGTGGTGGTTGACATTCTTAAATTTGATGTTGTTTGTATTGTTGATCCTCCTGCCACCATTGAACTTGTTGTATTACTGGATACAGTATTTGATGATATAGATAAATTAGGACCAGAACCCATAGTTGCTGTTGCTGGTGATTGTGTATTGCCAGCTGATGTTGATGAGGAGGAGAATATCGTTGATGAACGATTTTGATGAGGTGTGGACATCGCGGCGGTAATTTTCCGCCACGGTGGCCCATGAGAACCAAAAGAATAAAATGCAGTCGTGTCGAGCACTGTAACGATAAAAGAAAAAAAAAACAAAAAATTAATTAAAACTAATTCAACTACATATTTCATTAACATTTCAACCGTTAGCATACGTTTGTTATTTTAATTAGAATACCATTCATTCATTAAATGCATTCATTATGTGCGGTCTAATCTATATACAATGAACGAATGCAACTACTTTTTTTTTATTACCGACACAAGAAAAACTATCAAATTAATCTAAACCAAATCAACAATTTCGACGTACGTATACATAATTATTTCACTGTGTGTTAATTAAATAAATTGTTTTGGTTTTTAAATTTTGTTTACAGCTTCATAATTTCTTCTCATTTTGTAAGTAGTAGCATAGCAGTGTTGTGTACCTACTTACAATTTTAAGAAACTTTTAAGTTTGTGGGTTCTTAGGAAGAATTATAATGTATGGTAAATTATTACCTCCTAATCCGTACGTATCTAATCTACAATTTAAGAAAATGTTAAAAATTATTATAATTCGTTCAATTTTTAACTTATGACTCAATTTATTAAATATCCAAATGTGTATGTAAGTATTGATCTTATGTATACATTATACATTTTGCAAATATATAAGTGGGTTTTATGTTTAAAATAATAAAGATGAGTTAATTACAAATTGCGTAAATAAAAAAAAGTTAACAAAAGAATATTTTCTTATATTTATATGAGCCACGAGATTATTTTTGTTGTTGATTTCTCCAATATGTGTACTATATAGATATAGGATTTAAATTAACCTACACAAACCTATAAAAAATACAAAAAATTTATTTTTACTTGTTTTTTTTGAAAAACATTATTTTGATGATGAGCAATTCATGTGTCAGTGGGAAAAACTTCGCTGTCGGACAAGAGATGCTCAAAGTGACAAACTTTTATATTGTGACAATAAGTACTTAAACCGCGAGAAAAATGACAATTTAGGGGTATTTACTAAAAGTGTGAAAAATGAGTTAATCACAAAGAGTAAAAAAGCAAGTATCATAATTTATGGACATCAAAAAATATCAACAATTAACAATTTTTGTATTTTAATTTTTGCATTAGTGAGATCATTTTAATTCATTAAATTTGTTTACCCCAGCTTATAGTAGCTGTGTGAATGTAACGAAGAAGAGAATTTGGCTATATGAATATAATTCGCTAATACAACCTGTACACAGTATATTCTGAAAACAGATTGTGAATTGAGGTACAATTAGTCCAATTGACGTAGGTTAGATGAGAGAATTGATTTTTTCTTAATCATAGGTTCATCAGTTAGAAACTGGATCAAATTTTGATTTTTTTCAACTGGTGCTTTTAGAGTATAATTTACCAATAATCATAATTTGACTACCGTACAGTGGGCAAAACATGTTTTTTTGTGGAGAAAATTCTTTCTCCACATCTATTTTTAAGAGATCTGAATAATTTCTTTTTAAAATCACTCTGGAAAGGGTAGGCTACAACACGTCACTGCAACTTTTTTTGTTAACTGTAAACTAACCACAATAAAGACAAAGGATTACTGTATGGAAATTATTAATGATAGAAATGTAAATAAAAACATAGATTTTTGTTACATGCGACATGTATTTTAAACCTATTTAAGCCACCTAAGTCGATCTATTGGGCCACCCTTTTTAATTTTTTATGTTTTAATACTAAATAATACAAACAACTTTACATTCGCCCTTACGACAGGTCAGGTCAAGCCAAATCGCCTGTAAATTTGTTTTATTGAATATATAGCTCTAAAATGCATGTTATAAAAAATTCACGCGATATACATACTTCCCCTTCGAACTGCGAATATTTAAATGGAACTTTGAATAATTTCAGTCGGTATAAACTCTTTCAATAAAACGTTCACCAGCTCTCCTATCAGAGGGCCCCACGAATACAGACAGCAATCATAAAATTTGCTTTTCAAGAAGAACAACGGTTTGTTTAAAAATGTACAATAAACTATTGAGCTATTTTAAATTTATTCTACGTTTGGTTTGGTCTTAATTTATTGTTCTAACTTACGTAATTTATGGAAAAATAAAACTTTTTATATTTTTTGG
This sequence comes from Tipula helvola, assembly GCA_963556165.1. Lineage (NCBI taxonomy): Eukaryota > Metazoa > Arthropoda > Insecta > Diptera > Tipulidae > Tipula > Tipula helvola. Next base: position 80,307,124 of record OY744482.1, on the reverse strand, counting down.
CTTAAATGTCTTTGCTTTAGGAAATATTAAGCTAATTAAGTCGAATTATAGGTTGCTGAAATGTTCTATATGAAATGCAGGAGGATATACATATTTAGGGTGCAAAACCTACATTACAAATAAATCAACAAAAATAATATTGAAATCATTATCGTTTGATGCCGAAAGCTTTGATTTAAAACATACATTTGAAAAAACAAAAAACAAATGGCGGTTATTTGAAAAAAATTCTGAATTTCGGCGAAACACTTTTTTTTTCCAAATGACCGCCATTTTGTTTCTTTTTCAAAATTTTTCAATTCCCTACGTCAACCGATAACTATAGTCACATTAATTAAAAAATCTTTTTTTTTTTTGTTGCTTACAGATGATGCATACTGTTGTTATGCCGTCAACCGGTTAAAAGGTTGTTTTAAAAGAACCCCATTTTGGAATCGGCATTGTCTTCAGAGCCCGTATTCTTGAAATTCACCCGAAAAAATCACCGATTCTAGTGAAATACGTCACTTCAGTCGAAAATTTAAATTGTTTTATACCAGTCACCGGCGACTGTTTTCTTCTTTTGGTAAAAAATAAAAATTAGTCAATCGATTTTTTATAGAAAAATTCGAAAAAAAACTTATTTGGGCAACTATTGAATATTGTAAAAGTAGGCTGAACGTCTCTGATGGAAAAATTATTTATTTAAAAGAACCGTCCATTTGAAGTTTGTGTTGCATAGATAAACAATATAGGAAAAATTGAAAGAAGGAATTGCGGTTGTTTCAGCAATGAAATAAAACTTTAAACGTCAATGGATAGTTAGTATTAGTATAGAAAAATTCCGCTACGTGGAATCCGTGATGTTTTATAGTTATTCGGAAATTCACCTTGATCAATCGAGAAGAAATTGTTGTGTATGTCTTAAGAAAATTCCGGAATGATTTTTTCTTTCCGCAAAAGAAAAGATAAACCATGACTTTTTCTTAAAACTTTCCTAGAAACCTCCGGTTTTGCAAATTTGGAAAGATGTTCTGAAATAGGCTTAATCAAATAAGTTAAGCTTAACTAGACTTTGAACTCATATTCGAAAGCATGATAAATCATGCTGGGACCCCAATAACAGTGGGCCCCCACCACAGCTGCCGGTACCTAGTTGCGCCACTGGAAAAAGGCCAAAGCAGATAAAAGGTACACAATCAAAAGAACAACACGGAGAAAGAGGACATTCTATTAAGCCATATGTATTAAGAGAAGAAATTCTATTAAGTGCAAGCAAATCCTATTAGGAAATTCTATTAGAAGAAGGAAAATTCAATCAAATTAAGGATAATTCTATTAAGTGAAAAAAATTATATTAAGCGAAGATTCTGTTATTTTAAGCAAGTTGCAGAAAATACTTTAAGCGAAAAAATTGAATAATCGCTAGAACTGTTTTCAAATTTTAGCAAAATGTTTTAAGATCCTTTTCCGTACCATTGCGACCTTTTGTCATGTCGCCTATTTGTACATATCGGCCATAAGGTACGATTGCGCAATAATTGTACCCAGAGATGGGATTTAACGCGTCAACTATTATTGTCAACACGTCAACTATTATTGTTGACATATCAACTATTATTGACGACGCGTCAACTATTATTGTCGGCGCGTCAACAATTATTATGGACGTTGCCATTTGTTGACGTTGCGCATCTCTGATTTGTACCTCTTATAAGAATTGATATACTTATCTACAACTATTCACGGAAAAAATAGAATTATAGGGGCTAACGATTTCGAAGACACTCAAGAGCAAATAAGTATACACTCCAGGCGCTATAAACAAAATTCTGCAATACGTAGGAGACCAAGGTACAAAGGTTTTAACGTTGTGATTGTTTAACGTACGAATTTTATTAATTAAAAATATGATTAATACGTTTGTATTTATTTAATAGCAGATTATTCTGTATGTAAAGAATACTGAGAAAGCGAGTGTAATTGTTTAATGCGAATGTATTATAATTTCATAACAATGATAAATCACTTTCTTTTATTACGCGTTGTATATAAAAGTTTTTCTTGTACTTGACGAAAATTATCCCAAGTTTTAAAATCAAAATCAAAAACCAGTTTAGATCAAAGTATGTACATAATACTACTGACATATTGAGGATTTAAGCGCGCCATTAGTGAATTTTTCGAGATTTCTTGTGCCAAGTTCAAGATTAGCTAGTCGCTTTTTATTTCAGGATTACTGACTAAGCGCATTTAGTAAACTAATCCCTCACTCTTTTAAAGTCTATCCCTTTTTACTGAGTTTAGTGGTAGCACAAGTTGCGCCATTTTAATTCAGATGAAACTATAATTGACAAGTACAACAAATTTGTAGTAAAAATTTTAATTAATAATATAAGTATTTAAATTGTAATTTATTATTTTTGCGTTTATGTAGTTTTATTTGGATTTAAGTGCCAGTGTCTGAATTATTGAAGTAATTTGCTTTAAAATATAAAATTCACTTTGAAAATGATATGGAATTCCATTCGTACAGGAATTCTAAATTTCCAAGAAATTAATTTTTTTTTGCATAACATAGAATAGTGTTGTCCAATCGATCGATTTTTTCGCAATTGAAAAAATATCTGTGATTGGTGATTGGTCAACTAAAAAAAATTTTAAATTTGACATTTGGAGAAATTAAAAAAAAAATCAGAAATTCACATTGTCTCTTCATTAGAGATTCATCTATTTTGGTTTTGTTTCGTCAATCAAACAAACATACAGCTTTTCTTGTTATACTTGTACCTGTTTGGGGATAATTTATAGTTTTTATGCTTGAAAGCAAAAAGGGGCGGAATGTTTGGTTTTAAATAAAAATAAAATAAAACACACTTAAACTAGTTTTTTTCATCAATACTTATAATTTTTATAATAAATTTTATAGCTTTAAGCTCAGTATGCAGCTCGAGCTAAGAGAAAATTTCCATACAAATTTGAAGTAAAATTTAACTAGCAAAATAAAATAAATTTTTTTTAGCTGACAATTTCGTTGAGCGGTATGCACCTTGGTGTGAAAAATTTGAAAAAATTTCAGTTGTTTTATTCAAATCTAGATTGCGCCACTATAAATTCTTCAAACATTTTAGCCGCAATTTATCTCACAAGGACAATAATTTGAAGATAAATTTAAACCGTTTAAATTAATTAATTTTTATATAAAGCAACAGAAGTCAAAATGGCCGATCAACATTACGAAGTCGAGTATTTAGATGGTTTTCTGGATGACGAAAATGCTGTGGATATCATCAAACGCATCTCCAATTTTGTGTACTTTTTATAAACTGTTTTGCAATTTTGAACAATTCTTTAGAAGTATCAGAAAGTAATAAACTAAAAGAAGCTTCATTCAAAAACAAACGAATAAAAGTCAAACAAAATCAACAAAATTTATATCTACACAAATTTGAAGCTTGACGATTTATCTGTAATTAAATGGAGACTTGTGGAGACTGCGCTTGACTTTTTTTGCGAGGAGAAAAAATCACAAATCCTTTATATGGAACCAGAAGTCATGTTTTAATTTTATGATTTTTTTTTTTTGAATGTGTAGGATACTGAGTAAAACAAACAGTTTATGTAACAAGATTTTTGTTGTTGTTGTTGTATTTTTTTAAGATACAAGGTGTCAAAAATTGAAAATTTTTATCCACGTGGTGTTGTATTTATTTTTATAGAAAAAAACTATGTAATTATCCAAAAATTATAAAATTGGCCTCATTTTAAAAACAAATGAATAGAGATAATTATAAAAATGATACCACCATCTTTCAGTTTTAATGTCCATCTTTTTTTTATCTTTTTCCTCATTTAATTGTTTTAAGACATCCCGAGTAACCAAAAATGGTGATCACAAAATTTTAGACCAATTTGTCACAAAATATAAGATCCTTTTGGTCACAAATTAAGTTGACAATTTGGAACTTATTTATGCGGGCATTTTGTGACAAAATGAATGTTGATTTTACCACCCAAAAAAAAAAAAAAAAAATTTAGTCACGAATTTGTCACAAAATATAAGTTCCTTTTTGACACAAAAAAAGTTGACAATTTGGAACATATTTATGCGGGTATTTTGTGACAAAATATATGTTCATTTTACTCCCGAAAAAAAAATTTTTTTTTGATCATTTTTAATTTGGTGAATTTATAATTCGCTAAGTCACTACGTTCTTGCCTCATACTTAATGTATGAAGTTGGAATTGTATTTTTGTAGTTTGGTCTGAGCTACCTGATGAGTAGATCGAATTTTTTGTTTTGAGATTATCAGTACGAAACCAAACTACCACATAGAAAACTCAAGGAAAATTTTCATTTTTTAGAGTCGAGACATTTTGTATTGACTATCGGGATAAAGTACGGAGGGGATTTTGATATTTCAACACTTTTGGTAGTTTTTTTTTTTTAAATAAATAATAATAAAAATATCAAATAAACCATGCATACAATGGAGTATTTTCTGCAAAATTATTTATGTAAGTAGGGTCATAAAACATTTTCTTACGCATAATTGCATCAATAAACCAACAAATATCCAGAAAATTGTTGATAATTAAGTGATATTATAAAAAACTTTCGAATTTGTGGTTATAATTTCAACAAATGGTTCATAATTAGTTCCACAGTTAAACCACCAATTATTCAGAAAATATCGAGAAATATTTGACTTTATTACCATAAAAAAACTGTCGAATTTGTGACTAAATTTTCAACAAATATTTCAAAAATGGCGCTTGAGAGGCGCCATCACTAACTATGGTCTTATATATCTTATAAAAATATTGTCGAGTGTGCTCTGACTAGACAAAGAAAAGCGGAAGGCGCGAAACTATATTTTTGTGATACTTGCCCTTTAAACCCGTTGAATACACGTTGAAGAGTGCTTCCTAATATATCACACCAAGGAAAATCATAAAGCTCAATGTTCAAATATTATGTTTGTAGTATGTAAATTTATACATGAACATCGAAATAAAATATTTATATTTAAATTTGTCATCCCTTAATGGTTAGGCGACAATATTTTTTTTTTGTTCATTTTTATTCTAAAAAATTGAGGTGTGGCCTCCTCAAAGCTTTCTTTTACGAACGGGGAATTTTTGCGAAATTTATGAAACAATTTCTTATTTTTACAATTTTACATTTTTTTTTTAACGTGTTGTACTAAATAGTTTTTCTGTAAATATTATATTTTTTGAGATAAATGCAAAATAAATAATCTGGCCGACGGAAGCTGCCAATTTCGTTTGGCCGATTTTCACAAAATTCATTGGGACTCCCATGTTTATGAAAATAGGTTAAACCATTTGGGATGTAGAGATACACGGATAGGCCGGCAGACACCACTTCGAAATTCAAATTATCGGACTCCGAGGACCCCAAAACGGATACAAAATATCCGCAAAAATGTCAAGGCCTAAAAGGTTGATGAAATTGAATTTCTGGAAAATGTTTAGTCAAATTCCGAGAACGATTTTTAAAATTGTGATTTTAAAATTGTATTTCTATAAAACTGAAAATTGGTTACTGAAAATTTACGAATTAAAATTTTCAGATTGTCCTGTGTTATACATAGGGCAAACTGGCAGATCACTTAGAATTAGAAGTATTTTATCTAACAAAATTAACACCACAAAGAACGGTTTAATTATTAATTCTTAATCCCTGTAAACTGTTCAACAAAAAAGGAATCTGTTCCAAATTTCAATTGTGGAAAACCCCTTATATTTAATATAAAGTACATAACAGTCAACTAACTGAATAAAAGAAAATTTATTTCGAAATTGTTAATTAATTTCATAATAAGGAAGTTAGGCGGCTGTTTTTTAATTAATTATTAGTAATTCTAATTAGCTTATCAGATTTTGATTTACATTTATTTTATATATTAATTTTTTTAATTAATTTTATGACGCTAATATTCTGGAAAATAAGAGTCCAGAAATTAAACGAATTAATTTTATAGCTAATTTACGTTGAACTAAAAATTTGGTAAGATATCTTTTTTTAGCAAGGTTGCATAAAATAAAAATATTGTTTTTCACAGAATAAACTGATTCTAAATTTAAGTACATAGTGAATTTTAAGTGAATTTGACAGAAATTCGTTGAATTTTGATTGCGCTGCAGTCAAAAGTTTCAACTTCGACCAAGAACTTGGATGAGCGATTGCGACCAATAGAAATTTAAGAATGAGAAAAGGTTTATTTGTTAGCATTTTGTAGAATTTTTTTCAAAATAAAACTGACCAAATAATATAAACAATTAAATTAATTTTTGTAATCCAAAACTCTCGATACACGAACCATTATAAGCAATCTCTTACACAAAAACCATTTAAAGATTACATATTTATTTTGCATAAAGCTATCCTTGGCACCAATACTCAATAAAAAAAAATATAAAAACAACAAAACAACAAACCGCCATCGTTTAAAATTGTTCATAGGTAATTTAGTTACATCATTGATCTTGACTGTTTTTGGCCGCAAATCAAATATAGGATAAAATATCAAAATTATTACCAAAAACAAAATATTGACAAATTTTAAAGTAAAATTTCGAAACGGCGTGCTAAATACCCAACAATTTTGTTTTTTTTTTGGTTTTTGTTTTAGTATTTTTCTAAGAAAGATTAGATTAATTTACCTTTTATTGACCCAAATATTTAACGATTAATAATTCAATCACCGTATATTGATTTATAGTTTTTAATTGAGATTTTTGTTTTTTATTAATACGCACACTAAGCGATATAGAAAATATTTTTTTTGTTTTTATCTCAATAACACTAAAATATTATATTTTGTATTTTGAAAACACTAAGAAAAAACTTGTATAATTTTTTCTACAACTTTGTCTTGCTAGATCTGTTTAATTATAATAATAACAATAAAAGTATAACATTAACGTAATTATGTATAATAAGAAAACAAAACAAAAATAGTTTGTCCTTTTGTTATTATTATGCGCGATATTAATCTAAAATAATGTGTCACACCATTAGTTATGCGGAAATAAAAATTAATAATTCGTCCATTATTAGTCCCCCCTTAAGTACCTTTAGCGACGCCATATAAACACTAAAAATCTACCTTAATTACCACCCGATTAAAATTAAAAACAAATAGTGTCTATATAATTTTAATTATATACGTAAATAATTGTTATTGTCCAGCTATTGTTTGCGTTTTATACTTAATGCGACAAACCATGTATTATCCAATAATTCTAGAAAAACCTAATCGTATAATTTAATTTTAAAATTAATATAAAAAACGATTTTTGTAAAACAAAATTTACTACGAGTGATTTCATTCATAACTGAATTTATATTATGAATTATCATTTAACGACGGAAATAGTGCTTTATGGTAAACACTACAAGTGTGTACAAAAAAAAAACTACGTGTTACATGATATTACATATCAAAATGAAATTAAAAAAAAAAAAAAATGGTTTTGAGCTCCCTTCTCCAAAATTTAGATAACTTCTATTTGTTACAGTGGCACATGTTGGACTGAGGGTAAAGAGCAAGAAAGTGTGCGAATTCTGAATCAGGTTGAATTTGAATTGAAGTTGATGTTAATTTGGCAATACTATAGAAAATTAGTGTTGAGAAAAAAAAATATTATTTGGGAGTTTTAACTGTTTATAAATTACGCAATTTTATATTTTGAATAAGAAACTGAAAACAATCTTCTCTTAAAACATTGACATATGATTATTAGAGTCTCCTTCAAGTTATATTGTGTGCAATTTCTTTGCTATATTATAGGAGCAAAGAAACAACAATTGATCACTTCCATAAATCAAGTTAAATTAACTGCGACATAAGTTACGAACTATACTAGCTATAAAATTGTATACCAAAGTACTAAACAACAATATGCGTTTCAAAATAATTGTGATTAGATTGTAATTAGTAAACCAATAAAATAAAAACAATATATGTGGTTTTACAAAATTTTGTGAAAGGATGTCGAGATAAAAGCTAACCAAACGCCCCGAAAACAAATACACACCACTAAACTAACACACACACGCATCTAAACATTCGCGATTTTCGCGCTATGTCTATGTATTTTAATTTAATTTTTATTTTATTTTTTTATTTTTTTTAATATACATACATTAATTTTTTCGTCTTTCGTGAAAATAAGAATTACGCAATCTTTTATCTACGCACTTACAGAAAGCATGAAAAAGTGAATATTTTCGAATCGCGTTAACTATATGTGTTGGTGTGTAAATCTTAAGAATATCTTGTATAATAATAATAAAATGCGCGTAAAATATCCTTATTAAGACATTGATAATTTGTATGAATCAAAATTTATTTGTTTTTCTTATATACAAATCTCCTAATTATTATTATTATTGTTATATTGTTCCAAGTATATCGTTGCTAGTAATCCAATTATATCAAAATATTATATTCCTTAATAGTTTTCACTTAAAAAAAAAAAAATTAAAACTTAAGCACATGTCGCACACTATAATTTTGAAGTATTTCAAAACACTTTAATTTTTTAATTTTTTTATAAACACTTTATAAATTTTATAAGTTCACACACTTTAAAACTGCACCAAAAACAAAAAACAAAAATATATTTATAAATTATCTCGATGATAACACTGAACACACATATTCACTAGTATCTTTAAAATAAATAAATAAATAAAAAATATTAACAAAAACAACACTAAAATTGTAAGTATTTTTTTTTTGTCTTAGCCCGTTTTTTAATTGTTACCTTGAGCGCGATCGGTAACTTACTAAATAACACGCAGTGAATTTTGTGTTTTTTTGTTAAATTGAAGTCTCATTCATAGTGTGTTTGAAAATAAAAATTCAAAACAAAACGCGAAAATCGTAATCACACATAAATAAAACTACTACACTCATACAATTTTTAGATTTCAAAAACAACAACAATACAATACACACAAAACCAAAAGTTTGTAAAAGTTTTTTCAAAAAGGCAAAAAAAAAAAAATTCGAATTATGTAAACAATAATAAATTATTATTATTTCTCTGGAAGTATTTTATTGAGTTGTGTGTATGTGTGGTGCCGCGAAAAATTTCGCGAAATTTTTGTTTTTGATAAAATAAAATAAATATATATATTTTTTTTGTATCATTCCACGCGATACACAATCACATACACAAATATATACCAATAAAGCTTTTATATTATATGATTATCAGTCTTATACTTAAGTATTTATTTCTTATTAAAAATATTATTATACAGTAGAGAAACGCATACATTTTTGTGTGCTGCGCGTTGTATGCATACACAAGATAACGAAAAAAAAAAAAATGTCTAGCGCCACGATGTATATGAGTGGCGCTACACTTGTGGCAGTTACTCGCGCGGATGATTAAATATCAATCTGTCAATAATGTGTCAAGTTTGGGTGTGTCTAGTCGTAACTTGTAATAAATATTGCAAGACATAAAATTTAAAATGTTTATAAAATAATATATAAGCGGCATACAAATTTTAGCTAAAATCTAAAATTTTAAATTTTATCAACAAATTTTAAAATAGTTGGCACTTTAAAATATTCGAAAGCTCGTGTATACCATTTATATATTTACAAGCTAAATTTTCCAACAACATTTAAATGGTAATTCGGAATTCATAGAATTTTTTATAGTTTTGTAATAGTTTTCAAATTGACTAGAGACTTTTTTATCAATTTATCCAAATAGCAAAATAAAAAGATTTGTTAAATTTTTTAGTCGTGCTAAATATGCTAAAAAGTTGTTGGATATTTTCAATTTAAAGTTGAAACCAAAAGTTTATTGTTCTGAATAATTAATTCAAGAAACAATTTTTCAATACGGCGAGAAGTTTTCATTAAACCTTTATTAACCAGTAAGGCATCCAATTTTTGGCCAAACAATCTTGATTCCGGAAATCTCTGATTAAAAATTTAAAATCAAAATTTTTCAAAAAAACATCAAATTCCTTTTATTTTGTTTGAAATATTAGATATTTCTACAATTAATGCTTATATGAACGATACTAAATCGCAGTTATGATGCGGAGGATTTACCTACACAATTTTTAGAATTAAAAAAATTTATAGAATATATAAAGTGAACTTGTAGTAATTATATAAATTCTTTAAATTTAAAAATTCTTTAAACGCTATAAATTTTAACAATCCTATAAAATGAATAAATTCTAATAATTCTATAAAGTCTAAAAATTCAATAAGTATGTTGAATTCTATAAATTCTGTAAATTCTATAAATCCTATATATTCTGTAAATTTCATAAGTTTAATAAATCCAATAAATTCTATTAATTTAATGAATAATATAAATTTTGTAGGTTCTTTGAGTTCTACTAATTGTTTCAAATGTGCCTGTTTTATAAATCCTATAAACTTTAACAATTTTATAAATTCAATAATTTTTCTAAATTTTATAAGTCCTCTAAATTTTAGAAGTTTTATAAATTCTATGAATAAAGTTTAAAAATTCAGTAAGTGCTGTAAATTCTATAAATTTCATAAAATTTTTAGTTCTTATAAATTCTATAAAGTCGATAAATTCTATAAATTTTAAAATACAATAAACTCTATAAAATGTATAAATTCTACGAAGTCTATAAATACACAGGCACATAAAAAAAAAACAGTCATGACCCAGAGAGAAGACCCCACTGCCTATTTTCCCATTATCACCCCGCCGGGGGAGGGGGGGGGGTCGAAATTTCAATTTCCATTCAAAATTGATACGGATGTACATTTCTATGGTTTTTGGGTCGCTGGAACCGAAAATGATAACAAAAAGTAAATTTGACCCCTCCATCCTAGCACCCGTTACTACCCTTATTACCGCATGAAAATTGAAATTTCAACACCTTTCTGGGGGGGGTAGTAAGGGGGTGATAGGGGTGACGGAAAGGTCAAATTTACTTTTCGTTGTCATTTTCAGTTCCAGCGCCCCAAAAAACATGGAAATGTACATCCATCTCAATTTTGCATGACAATTGATATTTCAACCCCTTTATGGGGGGGGGGGGGTAAAGGGGCGCTAGGGATGATGGAAGGGTTGAATTTATTTTTTGTTATTATTTTCGGTTTTAGCGTGCCAAGAAACGTAGGAATGCACATCCATTCTAACTTAGCATGAAAATTGAAATTTCGACCCCCAGGGGGTGATAACGGGAAAATGGGCAAATGGATTCATTTCTTATGGTTATATTGGGTTTCAGCGACCTCGGAAACGTAGGAATAGTTGGGTCTCTCTTCTGCGTCACAACTTTTTTTTTGTGTGCCTGTGATATTAGATATTCTAATATGGACCGTTTATTTTGAAAGTGGTGTAAGTCCATATTTTTTTAAGGGGGGAACCTCCTCCAGATATTAAATTTTTTGCATTTTTTTTTTTTTACTTTAAAAATTCATTTAGTATCTGAAGAATATATATCCAAAGTTTCAAGCCCAACAGAAAGTCCTAAAGATCCCTAGGAAGTCACCGAAGTGATGCGAAGTAATGCATTCTCTTCAAGAACGAAAACTTTAATCGAGTTTTTCTTGAAACATGTTTTTTTGCGCGCCGTGGAATGTAACTCCAAAAGCAATGAACCAATCAACTTGAAATTTTGTACACATATTCTTTAGCTTATCAGCCTTTGCACAAACCTAAAATTTCGTATAAATTGTTTAAACAAAAATTGGTTTTAACGAATTGTTTATAAAGAAACACGTGTTTTTTTTTTCTTTTTGTCCTCTAATTTTCAATTTTAGTTTTTTTGCAACTTTTAGGTTCATGCAAAGCGGAATGAATTATTTTAATAAAAAAAATTTGTTTCGTTGATTTTAGTTAACTACAAGGACCTGGGCGTTCCACGGCGCAAACTTTAGTAGTTTAGTTCGAGCACCTCTAGCGCCGCCATTTTGTTATTTTTCACTCATAAAAAAAAAATGTTGTATTCATTTAAACGTCAATATTATTATACAATTTGTTTCATTGGAATAAATGCGCTCAATTTTTTGTAAAAAATTATTGAAAAACCAGTTGTCTGGAGGAGGTCCCCCTTAAATGAGATAATGAAAGAATTAAAAAATCAATAAATGAAAAAAATATGGGATTTTGAATTTTCTTATTTTTTGCATAAGTATTAGGGAATTAATTTTTTTTTAATTTAACTATAAATTATTTACCAATAAATACTAATATGTCTCTAGTGTTATCATTAACTTGCAAATCTATTAATTTCTTTAGTTCTTTCTTATACTGTAAATTCGATAAATTCTATAAATTTTAAAAGTTCAATAAATTCTATACATTTTATAAGTTCTACAAAGACCGTAACTATTATAAATTTTAATGTGCTTATAAAACCTATAAATTCGTTAAATATTAAGGATTTTTTAAATTTCATCAATTCTATAAACTATATCCACTCTCCACAAATTCTATAAATTGTCTAAATTCTTGAAAATGTATCGATTCAATGGGTTCTATAGATTGTTGAAGTCTGTCAATTCTATAAATTCTACACACTCAAATTTGACTTACTTTAAAAATCCCATAATTTCTTTCTATTCGATAAATTCTACAAATTTTAGTATGTCTAAATTTTTTTAAATTTCAAAAATTTTTAAAAATTCAATTTTTTTTTTTAAATTTCAAGAATTCAATAAATGGAATTAATTCTGTAAATTCTATTAATTCTACGAATTCTACAAAGCCTAAAACTTCAGTAGGTTAGGTAATACCCGAGACAGACTGCGGTTTAATCAATCCGATTTAACTAAAACTCATTGAAGTAATCTATGCAAAACAACGAGATTAGTTAAAATCTATGTTGACATACTGTGACTAAACTCGAAAAATTCCCTAAATCCGTTTTATTAAAAATTAGCGTGTCAGGGGTATTAGGTTTAGCAAAGTTTCTCGAAATTTACTGTTTTCTAGATCCAACAGGTTGTCCATCTTGAATTTACCTAAGTATTTATGTCTTTTGCGTGCTAATGCCGGACATGAGTAAAGGAAGTGTACCAAAGTCTCCTCCTCTCGTTCTTAATTTACGAGAGCTTAATGTGTTGGTGCATTCCAAGTCTAGTTTTTGGCCAAACTTATCTTTCTGCACTATAAGTGGGGGTGTCAGTCCACCTTCCCAGCTTAAGTGGTGTGACATGACTCTAATTATTTTAACTGGGAGCGTTCTATAAATTCTAGTAACTAGTTTTGAATTTTTCTAAAGATGTCACTACTTCTATTTCTTCTTGAATTCAAATCTTTAGACATTTAATAAATTTACTGGTTCATTTAATCATCATCCAATAAACATATTTTGGAACATGTTATTTTTGTTAGGTATGTGAAGTTATCCCAGGATTTTATCCCAGAAAATAAAAACATTTAATTATTATTGCCAATACTAATAAAATTAAAACATAAAATTCAGAATCACCAGTATCGAACATAAATCGCAATATTATTTAACTTCATTTGTTTGTCTGATTTGAGAAAAATTTAAATCTCTCAGTTTAAGGCTATTAGATATTGAGCTAATCGTGATAACAGCTAATTCCTAACACAAATTTATAAACACGTTCAGTGGCAAGTTGTTCAAATTTTTGTCTGGTTTGAAGAAACTAAAAATCGCTTGGATTGGGGCTGTTTAGTTTTTAAAAGGTCCTACAAGGAGCTAATTAATGTGCCAGTTTCACGATGATCGGTATGTTGCAAGTTTGTCTTGCAACTCAATAGCATTTATCTAGTTTTAATCATTTTTTATTGTGGTGTGCGTAAACTAAAGATATTTTGGATTTGGGCTATATGGTTTTGATCAGCAATACAAGAGGTTGATTAAACCGGTGTGAAGTGTTTGGACACTTTTTCTTTGGACAAAAATTTATACGAGTGTACATTATAAAGTTTTTAGACAAATTTGAATTTTTAGACAAAATTAATTTATTGGAAATATTTTAACAGTGTACCATATTTCAAAAAATAAAGTTATTCATATAAAATAACCCTCAAATAACTTCTAACATTAATTTTCAATTTTCAAGTTACAATTACCTATTTTTAAATTATCTGCAAATTATAGCGCTTTGTGTCATTTTGATATGAGCCGTAGGGTTCTTACAAAAATTTTTGAAAATTAACAAATCGATGAATTTAGCATGGAACCATGACTTTGTTCTCTATTATACCGAATAGCACGAATATCTCATCTTTTCGTTTACTCTGCGAAAAGTTTCGTTCTCAATCTCGGCTTCACACAATCATTCATGCAAGAGAGCACATTTATAGGGATCCTCGTTCATTCAACCATTCATATGCAGCGCCCGAGCCAATGGGATCCATTTCACTCACGACGGTGAGCTTGTTTATAGGGATCATTTACATTTATATGTATTTATGGTGTCCCATTTTAAAAGACCCTCTCAAATATTTCATCAGGAAAGCTGCCAATCAAAAAAATTACCTATTAAAAGTTATAGGATTTTATGGGAGCAATCGATTGGTGACCTTAATTTTGACCTAGAAAACTGTTTTCAAGTTTATTTAAAGCTCAACTCGTACTTTTTATAGGAATCCTCCCTTTTGGACCCGGATTCTGAAAGAGCGTAGATTTTACAAATCATTAAAGGTACTTAAGGGTACTCTTTTTTGAATGACTTTCAGCGGTCATTTCAAGGTTAAATTACGAAATGGTATGAAATAAACAGTAGATGATTAATTTTAATGGGAAATGACTCAATTACAAGTTGTTGGAGTCAAGACAAAAGGTACCGAGCTGGTGACCTTGACCCTAACCGTCAAGGTCATTTGAAGGTAAACTGAACGTCAGTAAACAAATTTATAATTTCAGTGTTTATTTTATTTTTCGCTTTCTCTTGTTGTTTATAAATGAATTTTAGTTCTCGCTCTTTAAAAAAGAAAGAAATCAATCACTATGTCCCCCTCGACCTCGGCCTCTTCCCTTTCTATTTTATGCGAGGCGACATATTTTATTTGTTTGGGTTTCTCACCCGAGGCAAGAAACAAAACAGAGAATTTTTTGTTTCTTTCCGCAAAGAGAGATTAAAGAAGGGAAAGAAAAATGAATATACATATGTACTTTGTTATTGTGGGAATTTAACAGTCAACTCAAAGAACATAAAGGGAAGAAAAGTGAAATAGCGATCGATTTATAACTTCTTTAACCCTTATCGAACGAAAGGCCTCGCTGAGAGGACAAAACAATTATGCCATAGAAAACAAAAGACCTCTACTCTGTAAGAGGACATGAAAAGTATAGGGCATGGAGATAAACCGGCTACCGAACAAACCGGACATGCAATTTGATAAGCATCTTGGAAAAAGGATCCAGAAATGATTTAAAGTGAATTTTTGGAATATGACCAATTTGGATGAAACTTGGCTCAACCTATTACGAAGAAGTTTAACATGTGCGTTGGAAATGGGATTCTAAAATGGATTTTGTATAAAGTTAATATGGCGAAGTAGGATGGAACTTGGCTATCTCTTAACCGGTTGTAATGAAATTTGACATGTGGGTTGAAATGGGGATTCCAAAATATGTATTGCCAATTATTATGGCTACTCCTTAACCGATTTTAGGAAAATTTGATTTGTGCGATGGAAATGGAATTCTAGAATATGGCTCATTATTTTGAAACTTGGCTATTTCTTAACCGATTTTAGTGAAATTTGGCATGCGTGATGGAAATGGAATTCTAAAATGATTTTTAGATTAAGTTTTGGAATATAGCCAACTAGGATGGAACTTGGCTATTCCTTAACCGATTTTAGTGAAATTTGACTCGCGGGATAGAAATGAGATTATAAAATGAATTTTGGATAAAGTTCTGGAATTTGGCCAAGCACGATGGAACTTGGCTATTTCTTAACCGATTTTAGTAAAATTTGATACGCACAACGGAAATGGAATTATAAAATGATTTTTAGAAAAAGTTCTGGAATCAGTTCTGGCCAATTAATATGGAAAATGGCTATTTCTTAACCGATTGTGATGTAATTCGACGTGTGCGGTGGAAATGGGATCCTAAAGTGATTTTTAGACGAAGTTTTAGAATATGGCCAACTAGGATGGAACTTGGCTATTTCTTAACGAAACATTCGCACTACCCACATGTAATAAGATATTATATTCTATGTAGCTAGGTTTCGGCACGGAAACAGGTGATTGGTTTTAAGGGTCATTGACAAGTAATCGTACTAGTGTATAGAAAATTCTAATTTTGGAGTTGTTTATATTAAATACCCGCAGGGCTGCCGCTAAAATTTTTTGAGCGAGGAGCAGGAAGATAAAATTCCACCAAATAATTAACCAATTGTTGCCAAAGGGCCAAACTTAAATAGATTTTTTTAATTAATCCGGATTTCTCAAACCACCAAAATGCAACGGATTAGTGTAATCCAGATTTAGAAGGCCAAAATCATAATGTATTCAGCAGAAAATTTAATTTGCATTTTAAACTACCGAATAAAGATCATTGCAAAATATGCGACATACTGGACAAATCAAAGATAAAAATAAAATGTGTGATGAATCGTCTGCACCGGTGTCACAAAAAGAGCTACACTTAACGAGCCAGTCTGCTTCCCACAACAACAAGTCAGAGACTCACTTAAAAATGAGGTTGTGTCAAACGAGCACTAAGTTTGTACTTTCGATCTACAAAAAGCCCACCGTTCCAAAATTCAACATCATTGGCATATTACAAGCGTAACAAGTATATTTATAATTTTGGCATCCATATTATCTATACGTATACAATAATTTAAAAACGAACGTGCCATCTGATTGTAAGCACCTAACAATATACAGCGAAGTTTGCGGAGGACAAAACAGAAATATAAAACTCAGTCTTTCTCGATCAGAATGTTACCAACAGAAAAAAGTCTGTTGATCGTAAATTTCCTTTTTTTTACACTGATTTAATTACACTGTTAAACTATCAAATAGATCTAATTATAAATAAAAAATCTTATTTTATAGAATAAAAATGTGTCACAAACTTGTTGTCTTTAAATCTCGGAACCATATTTTTATGACTTGGTTGAGTTCAGCTATGATGCCATCCAAATGTAGAACATAAATTCCAGCCATTTAGAAATCTCGATTTTTTTCCATATTACATTTATAATTTAAGTTCGGATGGTGTTCGAGATAAATACATTTTTAACGCGATCTTTACAACTTTCCACTAAATCACATATATTTTCAGATTATTATTTTATTAATTTTAATTTTTTCGCATACCTTAGCTCGAGCAGCTTATCTAGCTTTATTGTGGAACTTCTATAAACCATGAATAGACCATAATCTAAATTGTGCTTTTGGTTTTAGGTACGGGCAAAAATTGAAGATCGAAAAATTATCGTCTCTGAAAGTTTCCGGTGTTTTCAATAAATGTTATTAAACTCATTTGCCTAAAGAGTCTTTGTTTGATAATTCGCAGGATGCGGTGCAGTGCATTCTATTTTCATTGTCTATCAGTGCGAATTATTATCGAACAAACTCTAAATATCAAACAATAAAGAAAGTAAGAACAAACGAAACTGAAGGAACATTTTTATATAAAATATGAGTTGTGATTGTGATACAATAGGTTGTAACGTGCCACCATGTAACCGTAGTTACTTTTGTGATTTTCTTAAAATAAAACAACGAACAAATTCTAAATTTAAGATAAAAACCGTCTTAATTACTTCTAAGTATATGTATACTATAAAGAATTTTAGCAATCTAAGCCCACGACTTTTATAACTTTTAAGGTTGGGGAGAAAACCCCGGATTTTACCTTAAAACGTATCTACACCTCTCAAGCTTATGTAATTTTATTGAGGAAATTTTGGTTTACAATTTTTATTTCATTGGTTGATAGCTCATTTATGACCATTATTAATAAAAAGTAAAAATGGTGATGAATGAAAGCTTATAATTTAAAGGGAAAAGCTTTATTTTTTGATTAAGATAACCAGTTAAAAGATAATTGTTTTTTTTTTGACATCAATCGACCCAGGGTTGGTAAAAAACATGTTTTAAATAAAAAAAACAAAAAACATGTTTTTTTTTTGTTTTAAACTGTTTTTTTTGTTTTAAACAATATTTTTGGTTAGGATGAAATAAAGGTAAAGTTACCTACATATCAATTCAGATGAATGAAAAACTGTTTCGTATTTAATTTTTTTTTATTGATGGTATGAGTTACAAACTTATACATATGTATATGGTATAAAAAACACCAATAAAATATCTCCACATTATGATTATATGAGTCGCTCAGAAGCCAATGCGGTTAAGTTCATTTTTTGAAATTTTCTGATTTTTGTAAATTTTAATTGAATTAAATTTATTCAATTAAAATTTACAAAAATCAGAAAATTTCAAAAAATGGACTTAACCGCATTGGCTTCTGAGCGACTCATATAACAAAATTAAAAAATTTTAATGGCTGCAGTAACCTATACATCTATTTTAAATTTTAAATAATTGCTGTGAAACGAAAACCAATATAGCTGCCTTATTAGTTCCGAGTTTATTTCTTAAAGCAGTGAGATTTAATCCAAATTTAGAAAAACTCCTTTCTATACCAGCTGATGACGATATAGCAGTAAGCAGCTGACCAATCAAAGCCAAAGTATTACTCGAAATAATATTCGGATTAAGCGATTGCATTGACACCCACCATTCAAAATCTGTGAGCTGCTCACAATTTTTAAAATGTGAATCCCTGAATGGGTTTAATTTTGCGACAAATTTCATAAATGTGGTATTTATGAAATTTATTGAAAAATTTAATTCAATAAAATCCATTGCCTTTTCTCTTTCGTCTGCAGTAATAACTGATTTTTTTGGCTTAGGACTTAAAAGATATGCCGCAAAATGTGCATTTGTTAGTGTTTTATTGTATCTCTTTTGATATAATGTTTTAACAGTTCATTTCCAGTTAAATGTGGCTCCAATCCTTTCCAGACCTCTACTGCGTCTGCTAATTTGCAGGCATTACTTTGTATTTTGTCAAGGGCCACTCTAATTGGCTTCAATAAAGCAACTATATCATCTGCAAATCTTTTCATGTTTACATCAATAACTTTGTTTGCTGAGAAACATTAAATGTGTATAAAGTAAACTACATTTTATTATGAAATATGCATTTATTAACACTTACCAATATCTTTATCAAAATTCGTGTCATTTCACCTGTCTTCACACACCTTAGCAAGAGCAGGTCAGTTTACCAGATACGACTCTAACGAATCACAATAAGAATTCCAGCGAAAGTCTATCGGCAAGCTTAAAGATTTACCACCAGCAAAACCCACATTTCAATTTTTGTTTAAAACAACTGTTTAAAAGAAAAAAAACAAGGTGTTTTAATCACTGTTTAAAACAGTGTTTAAAACAAAGAGTTTAAAACATACCAACCCTGAATCGACCTGATTTTATTTCTGAACAATTTTGTGTAGTTCGCAAACCAAAATATACTGACTCGAGGAAATTATTTTGACATACAATTTTGTGGAGCTTTGACAAGATTGGCAATAGGTTATATGTAAAAAGATTTTACTATGAAAATATACAAAAATACTATCAGCCAATCATAGCACGAATATAGTTTTTTCCGATGACATTATATGTTTCTAAACAATTACATTATTCTCTAAAATATTAAAGATTAAGACATTTTATTGGCAGAAAAGATTTAACGTAAAACAAGATTAGCATTTAATAAATGCTTAGTGCGTCTCATTAATAAATTTACAAAATTATTTTTAATAAGATTCTTTCGGCTTTTTATACAGACAAACTTCTCTTTCTATTATTTGTGTGGGCATAAAACAAACAGAAATGAGGGTTTTCCTTTCCTATTTTTATTTTTTGATTTAGTGAATATAATTCGCTAAGTCAGTACGTACTTGCTTCATATTTAATGTATGCAGTTAGAATTGTATTTTGTTCGTACGAATTTTTCAGTACAAAACCAAACTACCACATAGAAAACTCAAGGAGAGTTTCCATTTTTTGGAGTCGATAGATACGCTTTGTATGACTTTTGGGTTAAAGTACGGGGGGGAGGGGGGGGATTTTGATATTTCTACTTTATTGGTAGATATATTATAAATGATTGGCCTCTTAATTTTTTCCTGATTAACAAGTCGAAAAATGTTGTGAATGTCATTATTGTAATATATTTTTCTATAAAAAGCCGAAAGAACCTTACTAATTTTAATACAGACAAACTTCTCTTTCTAAAATTATATTTCTATTAATTATTATTGTTTTTAATCCAACAATTTATATAGTTAGTTCGTATAAGTTACACATTTACGTCAGGTCCATGGTAATTTAAATTTAAATTTTAGTCTTTTTAATTTCTCAGTTCGACCAATGGAAAAGCGTACCGTTAGCAATAATAATAGTACTATTATTTTATGTTAAAAAGTTAACAGTAAAATTATTCTTTCTGCGGCTCATCATTTATAAGATTAACAAATTTTAAAAATTTGCACAATCTCTGAATCAATCACACTAGTATGTGTTCAATATGTGAATGATAACAACAAAAGTATTTTGACCAACAAAATAGTTATCATCACATCACATTTAATTAGCATATTTTCAGCATGTGTCACCATCTCATTTATACACATGTATATATTCGTATATAATACAGAATACAAAATTATTGAAATTTAACAATATTCATACACATATGTATACAAATTTACTGAATTGAACTGAATCTTAAATTATGAATAAATTACATAACATATTCAAATTTGATTTGTTATACAGATCTCCAAGACCACAAACAAAACCAGCGCGAATAAATCGGGAATACAAAAATAAAATAATTCATCAATCAGTTGGTTATGTACACGTACATACATATATGTATATTTATAACGATCATAATGTAGTATCATAAAATAATAATAATAATAATTAAAACAGTACACAATAATAAACATTAAATCCAGTCATAATATTTATTCATTTCGAATACATAATCATAATAATATTTTATCCCATAAAATACTCCACAAAACCAAAAATATTTAGGCGGCACAACAAAAAAAAAAAAAATCCAGTAAATACTTTTTGTTGGATTTAATTCACCAAATCTTATTTTTTTTTTTTTTTGCTCGGTGATAATTTTTGGCTTTTATTGCATTCAACAGTTGTGTATTAATTTGAATTATTGTCAACAAGCTTTTGTCAATCAGTATTATTTTTGTTTCTGTGTAAATCCCTCTCCACAATCTCGCAACAAGCAGTACGCAGCAGAATAATAACACAGCAGCTAAAACGACAGATTTTTTGTGTTTTTAGGTCGAAATGAATTTGCATTTTATGAATTCTAAATTAGCGGAATGGTTAATTAGTGTGCTGGTTTTCAACGTATTCATGGTTCACGACACCCTGTGTACACTCTTATTTACTTCAGAATCAATATTTTACTGGTAATTTTTTTGTTATTTTGTTCTTCATCTTGGGTTTGTTATTTTTTTTTCTTGAATAATAATAATATAATATTATATATTATAAGTATAAATTATGGCACGTTTCGTATTTGTTTTTTTTTTTTTTGTGCTTTGAAATTGCAGATAAACATTATTAGATACTCCGTTCGATCGATGATTTTTTTTTGTAATATTGTGTTTTCTTTCGATTTGCTAGCTAAAGGAACACCGAAACACAATAAATGTACATATATGTATAGTAAAAACTAAAATATGTAATCGTACTATGCAGTCTGAATATTTTTTTATTCATTACGTTCTAAATTTTTTGCTTGTAAAGACTAAGTAGTGCTTTGTAGTGTGAAGGATGTGCTAAGCTTTAAAAGCGATACAACATTTTTATTTTATTTATTTCTAGACATTTTAAAATTAACAAATTTGGGTAGTCACGACTGAAATTTTTACTTTGAATCTTTATCGTTCACACGTACTGTTTAAAAAAATTTAAAAATATTATTTTTAGCCGAAAGTCAAGAATTTACAATTTTTACGTAATTTTTCAATAGAGAATTGGATTTTCAATTTTGAAATTTTTAGTTTGGCATTTTCGTTTAAATTCAATAATTTACCTAACCAGCATTGTTAAAGTTAAGCTTGTGAGAATAAGGTACAAGGAAATTATCAATAATGTGGCACTTTTATTAACTTGGCATTTGACTAACCTAACTTAAATAGCTTCGCTTTAGCCAATTTCTACAAAAACTACAAATTTTCGTTTGCTACACATTCCCAAAGGATATCGTAATTTTAATCAAACTTCATTAAAATTTATTTACAACGATAATCCTGAAATGCGAAAACTATCATAGTTTTAAAATGGATGATTCATAATACATGTGGAGACCTGAACCCCCCTGTACCCTGTATGATAAACAAAAATGGATACGTGAAGTGCCACTTCTACTTCCCCAAGCATTTCCTAGGTGTACCATCTTTAGTGGACGGCGAGAAGCCAAAGTACCGACGTCGCTACGACCCGAATTTGGATCAACATAACACCGACGAATTTTTACATGAACATGCGGTATACCGCAAGTTACGTTGCTTCATATAATGTTTATCTACTAAAGCGGTACGGTTTAATACATTTATAAGGTTCATGACAGTGCGTCTAGCAAAACAATCGATGAAGATGAAAGAAGACTTATTTACAATGAAGTAGACCCTTATGTAGAAGGTAGATGCATTACTTCACCAGAAGCATGGTGGCGATTATTCGGTAAATGAGATCCAAAAGAAGAGTCGCTTTATTCAATGATTGGACACCCATTTGTCCGGCCAATACAGAATCACAAATATCGACAAAGCACAACAAGATTTGGTAGACATCGGACAGAGGAATTCAGCATTAGACTCCTATTTCCTATATAATCAAGCGTTGAGACTACAAGAACAAGAAGAAAGTCGTTTAAACAGAAATTCGAAAATAGTTAACCTTTATTATTGGCAGATACCAGAACATTAAAAATGGGTAGGAACATCAATTAAATGGGTGCCTAGAAAACAATCCTGATCCTTGGTTCTCCCCGAAGTCTGGCGAAGAAGGAATTGAACGGGCGTACAGACAATATTGATGACTATGAGAACCAGCTAAACGAACAAGTCTTCAACATCGATAATTCAACTACTCTTGGCAGACACATGTACGAGATGCCTAAAGGAAAACAAATCGAAATTGTTGATAAAATCTTAGACGCAGTAAAAAATACGAACCTTAGGTTAAAGTGTTTCTTTATTGGTGGACCTGGTTGCACAGGTCGTGATCCAGTCGTGAGATTGATTTTCGTCAAGGCAGGCCCGGTCAGCCACAACTCACGAGCCAACCAAAGTGTGTTACTGGATCTATCAATTAAACGAAATCACCTCTGGAGACATTTCACTTCATTTTCACTGGTGGATAATATGCGGATCAATGTCGAACAGATAGAATTCGCAAATTATTCGTTGCAAATGGGAGACGGAAAACTTCCGATGACCCAGTTTGATGAAATAAAAGTACCGGTCTCCTGTCTAATGGCAATCTAATTAATGATAATTCACATCTGAATTTCTTAACTCCATCGAAATTGTCGTTACAAGCCTTTTTCAATTGGTAAGTTCATTTCTAGAACGAGGTTCATGCCAATCTGTGAAGAACTGAGTAAGTTCACATTTTTATTATCTCATCCGAAATTCATCCTGAAATAAAATTTTAATCATAGAAACAAACCAAAATAAGCCTTCCAGAACTTTATTTGGAACTCATACTGGAATTCCATTTACATTATACAAATTCAAGTTTCATCCCAATCAGTTGAGAAATGCAGAGTTGCACAACATCACGACCTCATGCTAGAATCTCATTTTCATCAAACACACCGTGTTTCATCTCAATCGCCTAAGAAATGGCGTAATTCCATTCAAACTGGAAATTTTCTAGAGCCACACTCGGAACTCATTTTGACATCTCATTTTCATCATACAAATCGAGTCTTATCCAAATCGTTTGAAAAATAGCTTAGTTCCATTCAAATTGAGCATTTTCCAGAACCCCATCTGGAACTCATATTAGAATCTCATTTTCTTCGTAAAGACTGAGTTTCATCCCAATTGGTTAAGAAATAGCTTAGTTCCATTTAAATTGGCCATTGGCTATTTTGGAAAAATCCCATTGATAACAAAATTCACAAAACAAGAAATAAATAAAAAACAACGCAACCAAAATAATTAAATTCTTTTTAAGAGAAATAGAACTCGGGCCCCACTGGAGGACCCCTTAAACGAATTTTCCTGAAATCAAGAATAGTCGCAATCGCTTCCTGGCACTCGAAAACCCCCTCACCAATTTTTATCAAAATCGATCGAACCGTTTCCGAAACCCATGATACAAACAAACATAATAAACAAATTTATGGCGTTTAAATCAAAATTCGGATATAAAATAGATAAATGGGTTGCAATTGCAAGACAGAAAACTTCTAATTTTTAAATGTTTCAAGTATTTTCAGAGTTTTCATATTACGATAATTCAGAAGAATAAAATAAATGTAAATTTGGTTTTTAAATATGGGGCATTCTCTGTCAATCGACCACCCCCCTGCACATTTCGTATTTCGAGATAAACAAATTTTTTTGGGCTTAAAATTTCGCTGAGAATATCTACTTTTTTGAATTTTCAAAATAGCAGACCATATCTGCCAAGGACGTCTTTAATTTTTAATAAAATTGATATAAAAACGTAATTTTAGCTCCGTTAATTTACTCAAAAGTGTTTTTGGTGTGATAGATTAAGATTACTCATTTTTTATTAATTTTTACAATGCCAAGATGGCGGATCCAAGATGGCCGCTAAAATTGAAATTTTCGACGTTCATAAAGATCGTTAGAAACATGTCCTAGAAGGTTTTCGGGGTCGCTGATCACGAATTTGAGGTCAGAATTTTAATGTTCAATATGGCGGACGCAAGATGGTGGTCGAATATGGCCGAAAAAATTCTAATTTTTCGATGTTCATCAATAAAATTTCTTGTAGGTGTTTTCGGGGTCGGTAATCATTAATTTAAGGTCAGAATTTGAAAATTGAAGACGGCGGATCCAAGATGGCCGCCATACATACCAATTTTTCAATGTTTATGAAAATCGATAAAAACATGATCTAGGGGGTTTTTGGGGTCGCTGATCACGAATCTAAAGTCAACATTTAAAAATTCTCTCATAAAAGTACCAGGTTCTCGATAAAAAGTGTTCTTTTTAGATAATTTTTCAAAAAATGTCTTAAAAACAACATTTTTATCGAGAATCTGGTACTTTTTCGAGAGAGTTTTTAAAATTTGACCTCAGATTCGTGATCATCGACCCAGAAAACCCCCCTAGATCATATTTTTATCGATTTTCATAAACGTTGAAAAATTAACCTTTTATGTCGGCCACCTTGGGTCCGCCGTCTTTAATTTTCAAATTCTGAACCTAAATTAATGATCACCGATTCCGAAAATCCCCTACACCGATTTTTTATTGATTTCTATAACCGTCGAAAAATTAGTCTTCTTTCGGCCATATTCGACCACCATCTTCACTCAGATTCGTGATCAGCGACCCCGAAAACCTTCTAGGACATGTTTCTAACGATCTTTATGAAGGCCGAAAAATGTCAATTTTAGCGGCCATCTTGGATCCGCCATCTTGGAATTGTAACAAAATAATAAAAAATGAGTAATCTTAATCTATGACACCAAAAACACTTTTGAGTAAATTAACGGAGTTAACATTACGTTTTTATATCAATTTTATTAAAAATTAAAGACTTCCTTGGCAGATATGGTCCGCCATTTTGAAAATTCAAGGAGGCCATAAAAACGCCATACGGCATTAAAAAATAGACATTCTAAGCAAAATTGTAAGCCCAAAAACGTTTATTTATCTCAAAAAATGAAATGTGCAGAGGAGGTGGCCGATTTGAAAGAGAATGCCCCATATCTAAAATTTGACAAAATAATTTGAGACTAAAAGCAAAAAAAAAACCAAAAAAACGAAAATTGTATACTCTATCAATGTATTGGTGCGGCATTCAACAAGCTGATTGTTCAATTTAGAAATTAGTGATTTTTTATATTGTGGATGATTATCGGTTTAATCTTCGATTTTATGTGCCTACGCCATTGCTTATGATTCCTGTCTATTAAAAAAAAAAAAAAAAAAAATTGGAGCGTTCATACTTAAAATTGGAATTGAATAGAATATTGGCAATGGCCTGGTCCAGTAGAAAATCGTTACTAAGTCAATAATCGGCAGTCATTGATGTTATAACCGTTTATATATATTCAACGTTTCACAACGACTTTCTATTCAATTCTAATTTTAAATATTAACGCCCTACTTTTTTTTAATTTACAGGAATATTAGCAATAGCCTAGTCCAGCAGAAAATCATCACTAGGCCGATGGTCGGTGAGGTTATTACCGTTTAGGAAAGCATCGTCGGTTTTATATTCAGCGTTGAACAACGACTTTCAACGCTTTTTTTTTGCAAATGTCCACGATTATTGATAATGGGCTAGTCCAGAAGAAAATTGTCACTAGACCGATTATCACCATTTGGTAATGCGTTGGGTTTTATATAGAACGTTCAATGACTTCCTATGAATCCCAATTTTAAGCATGATCGCTCCAATTTTTTAAATATAGTGTAAAAATAGGTTTAGGTGTATATCTAACATTTCATTCTATGTTGCATCGCAGTCGAATTAAAGAAAGGTGCCAAAAGTGAAATTTTGATTAAATTACAATAATTTAGCTTTAATCTTGGTTAGTCAATTTGTTATCTGTTGTGTTGCTCTATTTATATGTCCAGATGTTCCTTACGCCTGAAAAAAAGGGTTTGTATGTTCTGTAAAATCAAAGTTCAAAGTTTAACAATTTTCAGAAATTTCTACGCTGCAGTAGACAACTTATACAAATACATTTTGCATAGGAATTTATTAATCCATCAAATCGATTGAAGCTGAACGAAAAATTTAGGGTTGGTACAAGAAGCGTGGGACATCTGAGATGTTGTGGGGGCTCTGTATTTTATTTTTCGGATTTTGTGGGCCGCACTATACCAAATTTTAGAAGCACTGCCGTAGAGAATAAGTATTCTCAAATCCGTTGGCAATTTGTCGAATTGTTTATTCAGATGAACGATTATTTTTTATATCATAAAATTTACAAATAATTTTATTTACAAAATTTATTTACTTTTGTCAAACTCTATTTTGAGCATAAGCTCATTCGTAATAGAGTATGCCAAAATTGATGGATGAATTTACTAAAGTCAGCACATTTATAGTTCAACCAGCCATTCATTTCTACAAACCAATTTTTCCGATTAACGGAGTTTTTGTTCACGGTTATACAATTTTCAAATTTTATTCCAACGTAATATGATGCTTGAGGTGGAAATCGATTTTTCAGATGATATTCCGTAGTTGAAGCAGCATAATTCTTCGGAATTTTGTGCAGAATTTTCTCATTGTAAATTAAAATTAAAAGATATAACCTATTCACTTATACCGACTTTTAGGCGAAGATGGCCGTTAGAAGATAGAGGATGCCATTAAGAATTCCAAGATTTATAGCAATGCCAAATATCTCAAAAAGATGAATTTATAAAACAAACAGAGAGCAATTAAAATAAAATATTAAAGGGGTTCTACAAAAGCAGAAAGCTGCTGTCTGTTTTTTTAATATAATTATTTTCGGCGAAATATTAATAATATATCTACCAAACAAAGTAGAAATATCAATCCCCACAAACTCCTCTTAACTAATTATTTGTGTCTAATACACACACAAGTGAGGGTTTTTCTTCCGTTTTTTGATTTAATGAATATAATTCGCTACATCAGTACGTTCTTACTTGATACTTTATGTATTAAGTGGGAATTTTATATTTGTAGTTTGGTCGTAGCTTCCTGAAGGGTAGACCTTACTTTTCAGTACAAAACCAAACTACAAACATTTGGATCAGGATGTCAAGGTTTTTACCTCCAATTCGTGGAATTCCAGGAATGTAAAACACTGATCAAAAAAAAATATTTTCATAGGCGAATAAATCTGGAAAACGATATATATATATAAATAATAACTACATTGATTATACTAATATGATTCTAGTTAAATTATATTGAAAACAAAAAAACCAAACATATTAGTTAAAAATATTGAGAAATAAGACTTTTCTTGCCGCTATAGCGGCGGCACTCGAGTGCAAAGGGTTAATGACAAGTAATGTTTTTTTGCAAAAAAACTTTGCATTTACATTGTAATTCCAACAAGGAGTTTATCCATTGAAACCCATTACGTTTCGAGAACACACCTCTTCAAATTGCGGCTCGGAGGTCAATTTAACGACTGGTCATAATCGGGCAATATTTACCGGGAATATTAGTCACAAATTTCAACAAATACACAATTAGAAAGTATAAAATGTAATCTACTATTTTTTTTATAAAAAATTAAGTGAAAATTGAAAAATACAATTTCCAAAAATAAACCAATTATTTTTCTTTAACATGTATGTATGTATATACTAGTGGTGCTCCCTCTTTATCTAAACTCTACTATACTAATCCAATGGATGCTCTAATATGGTCTGATGACACCAAGTAAGGAAGTATTTTTCAACGATTTAAATATGCAGCTGCTACTCTCAATTATAAATTGTGTCTTAAACATATACATATTTATATAGGAGAGAGGGTCATTGATCTTAAACATAATAAATTCTAAATACATTTTTGACTTGATAGACAAGAACAAATTATGTATATAAAACCCCCATATTTATAAATTTTGTAGAATCCCCTGATTCTATTTATTATATTTTTTGTTTAATAGTGGTAATTAATTAACCTCCAAAAAATAAAAATAATTTTTTCATACATTCAAAACCATTTGACACAGAAATTTTCCGAGTTTTTTTTTTATTTTTTGTATATCCGGTGATCATTTTTTGACAGGTTAGTGTATTTCTTTTAATAGTTTATTCGAGTTTAGAAGGGTTATTTGGTTTACAAAATTTTGATAATTAGCTTAACACAAATCTACCAGATACCTTAATTTTTATCGGAAGTTATATTATTAGAAACTGGGGGATTATATTTAGAACTTCTTATTTTTATTTAAAATGATTTAAAACGCAAAGTTTATATACACACACACACACACAAAAAGGTTCAAGTTATAACATACATACATACATACAATTTAAACATATAACAACAACTTTTGAACTTTTATATTTAAAAACAAATTATTTAAGCTATTACGGATATTAAAATATCATAGGGTAAAATTTTATTGTTCCTATATTAATATACTAACCAATTTTTATGCTTATAAAAAAAAATATTTTTTTGGAGCAAGGTTAGAATTAATTAAAAAATCATTATAGAATTATTTAATTTGTGTTTACATATCACAGCCGAAAAATATTTGGTAATAAATTTGTTTTATTTTTTCGTTTACCATAAGAGTCGATATAAAATATTGTTGCCTATATGTACATAAATATATTACAACGAATGCAATTTACAATTTTCTATTTACTAAAAGAGCAAATTGCATGTTTTGAAACGGTAAAGTTATAGGAATTTATAAAATCCTCCTGCATTTATGGCGCCAAAATATTGTTCACGTAAAATACTGCGGTTGAATGAACCCCATCGAGGATACTAATTTTCTATATAATATTGGGGTTGGCTAAAATTTTTAATAGGTTTAGTTTCAGTGTAGAGTAAAACTCTCTAATAGATTTTTTTTAACATTTAAGAGTGTACATAGGTATAGTTCCCGCAGAGGCTTTAATCCTTATTTACTAAAGAGTAAAAATAATTGATCCTTATGTTGGCAACACAAAATGCATTAAAATTAGATAATTCCTATTATAGATGTTTGTGTATAGAAAAATTCGCCGCCTACACAAACCCACGCGTTCCGATAAATATTCGGTTTCTCCGATTAAAATCTATCTATCTCGTAGCAAAATACGGAGAGAGGGAACTGGGGGCGAATGATATCCTTATAATTTAAATTTCCGGACATGTACGTACAATGATTATTATGGAATACAAAAATTTTAACGCAAAAAAAAATATAAATAAAATCTCATCCCAAATTTTAGCGCATACACGCTAAAAATACGGAAATACAAACACTATATGTATAAGAAATTCGGTTGTATTTCCGCCTCATTTGTTATTAAACCACCCCCTTTAATGTTATGTATCGTATACACTATACTATGTACTAAAAAATCCTTGAAAACTAATCAATTTCGTTTAAAATATACAAAAAAAAAAACTTACCACTGCTACCAATTACCATTTATATTTAATTACAAACGTATTTAAAATTAACTATTATAATTTTTAATTTCACTAAGTACACAAAATATATATTTTTATAAAATTGCATAATACATATATTTATTTGTAAACCAACACACTATTTATTAATATAATTATAAAATCACAAATCACTGGTAATTAAATAAATTTTTTTTTAATTAATAATTTTCCACAATTTTCACAAATTTTTTTTTTTTTTAAGTTTAAGCACAATTTTATTGTATTATTGTTATTTAACCGAAACTCTTAATACATATATATATTTATGTTTACTAGAAGAGGCATGAAAAACACATTGGGTATATTTTCATCATAAAATAAAATTAAAAAAAAAAAAAAAAAAAAGAAAAACATGAAAACGCGACATTCGGGCGTTGCGTTATTGTTTTGATAATTTTCATGTTATCTTAGGGTACACGCATGCGTCAAATTTTTCAATCAAATTATATAAATATACAAGTATACTTATGTATGTATTTTCCATTTTCCAAATACTACTACTAAATATTTATACATAATATATAGGAGCACAAGTTATATATTCTCCTAATATGGTTTAGAAAAGAAAAAGTTTGGATGTTGTGTATAGTAAACCAAAACATGACTTTTGAGATACCAAAACCATAGTTAGCCTAGGTCTATATATTATATTCATTTGTATGAGAATTCTCTCAATTTTTTATTTTTATAAAAGCTCTGTTATTATTTTGCTCCTCGTGATGACGCCACATTTTCCCGACTAATTTTTTTGTTGTAATAATTTGTATGTGTAATATTTGTAAAAATCCCATTATTTTGTATACAAATACATTTTTATTTTACTCATTTACGCCTTATATACAATATATTATGTTGTATGAAAATGAAAAGAAATTTCCCCACTTGTGAATGAGTAGTCGCATTCCAGGTCAATGAAAACAAGGGTTGAGCAAAAAAAAAAAAAAAATTGAGATTACGGAAATTAGTACTTCAGCCTACATAGTAGTTCAAATTAAATTACACTAAACTATTTAAAATTACAATTTTCATTCATGAATTAAACAAACAAAAAATAAAATAGAAACGATATTATCAATTACATGCTCTGTTTAAATGTAAATATTTCTTTTATCAAGTACATCAGTGCTCACTGGTCAATTACATACAAATATTATGAATGAAATCGATTTACAGAAAAATCTAAGTATTATAAATTTGTATTACGTATAATATTATGTCAATCAACTAATTAGAGTTTATATTCAGCAAAATCAGACAGCCGTGGTAAATCTATTCAAAATTTAAGTGTAAAATTATCATTGTGTTTCGAGGTGCAAAATAGCATTCGGACGGCAAAATTAGTAGACGGTGAAATTTTTATGAACTATCAATTAATTTAGAGGTTATTTTACAAATGCTCTTTGTTACAGATGGAATATGATATTTGCCTACAAATACAAAGTGCGAATTGATTGTGATCTGATGCAAAATACTTACTAGTTTACATTTTCGAAATTTTTTTTTTTTTACAAATTAAGGGATCAATTTTTTTGGAAAGCAAACTGATCGAAACTACATTAATAAAATAATAATTATGGTAGCAGAATATTATTTGATAAACGCGGTTTCTACTTAGTAACCGAACGCCACAAAAACATTTACGAAATTCGATTTGTTTGGGTATCTTCGAAATCTGAAGGTTTAATGCCCGGTTTCACAAAAAAACAAGCAATCTGCAGTTAAATAATATTTCATCTCTTTCTTCTTTTATGAAATTAAGATTTATTTCATAATAGGAATTCAACGCATGCTAATTTTGTTTTCCTTTTTACATGAAAATTTTAACCGGAGCGTTAAATATTTAGCTGCCCAATTTTGTCCAGCTAAATAATTAGCTGAAGGCTAAATATTTCTATGTAAAAAAAAGAAATAATCAAATTGCATTGAATTTTTATTATGAAACAAAACGCAATTTCGTAAAAGCAGAAAGGGAGGAAATATTATTTAACTAGAGATTGGTTATTTTTTTGTGAAACCGGGCATTAGTACAATAAAATGTTTATTAATTTAATAAATAAAACTAAAAAAAATAATTTAACTATCTAGACCTAGAGGAACATTATTTATTAGAAATGAAATAGTTGGAAATTTTACACATTCTTAATATATCCTAATCCAAACTATTTCATATTTGT
The DNA here is from genome assembly GCA_963556165.1 of Tipula helvola. Classification (NCBI taxonomy): domain Eukaryota; kingdom Metazoa; phylum Arthropoda; class Insecta; order Diptera; family Tipulidae; genus Tipula; species Tipula helvola. Next base: position 80,274,520 of record OY744482.1, on the reverse strand, counting down.
AAAGCACATACATAGTTTAGAATGTTTCAAAACTGTCGAATGTTATTTGATGTTATTTATGTGAGACACGATATTTTTGTAATGTCTAAAAGAAATCTAAGAATTACGAAATTTCAACAATCAGATTTCTATAAATTAAAAAAAAAATTGTTTAGTTTTCCTCTTTTAAAAATTTTAGGTCTTTATTGAAATTATATTAATTTTAACAATTAAGGTGGGGGTATATAGAAATTAGTCTAGGTAGCCTAAATTACCAGGGGTGGGATGTTCTAACATCACTTTCGATTCGAATTCGATAGATTTTATGTCTCTTATGATTTGATTCAAGAATAAAATTTTACTCTATTTCGTTTTTCAATTATTCTCTTTTTCTTGCTATCTCAGCTTGCTCCAATAAAACAACATGCTATTTCTACTTAAACTCATGATTATTTATCACTCAAATTTTTGTTTAGTGATACTTTATCGAATTAAAGGAAAAGAAAAGTTCGCAACAAAAAGAGATCACAATAGAAAAAGCGTAATCAAAAAGCGAAATAAAATACAATTTTATTCTTGAAACATGAGACATAAAAACTATCGAATTCGAATCGAAAGTGATGTTACAACATCCCACCCCAGAACTAAGACAATAGATCATATTTTCCGAAAGAGGCAGCACGTTCAAAGAAAAAGTACAGAGCGTTTACCGAAAGAGGCAGCACGATAAAAAAAAAACTACAGAGAATTTGTCATTAGATGTCACTACACAATCAAAAAACATTTTGACGTTTTCCAAAAGGAGACAGCTAAAACCAATTTAATTATCACGTATTAATAATAATCACTTTTATAACACGAAAAGATTTTTATTTATGTTTACAAAATTGAAAGTTGGTTATGCTTTCGGAGTTTTCTGAAAGATGGTAGCTCTTGTGGTTTAAGAAAATTTGACATTTAAACATGATCAATTGTGTAAAATTTTAATTCTATTCTGCGATTTCCTTAGTTTAGTATTTCTTCTCAAATTACACAAATTTTCTAAAGTGTAGTTATATATTTAACAAGTGTAGTTATATATTTAAAAAAAAAGAAAAAAAAATTGAAGCCAAGTTTGGCCGACGATCAGAGACTGTACATGCAGTTGTGTCAGAAGAAGCAGATTACTATTTGCCAGTGCAGGAACTCAATTTACATTAATAGACTACTTCGAATAAGGCAGATTACTTGGCTGCATCTACCTCAGAAAAAATTAGCTCAAATTCCGAATTGTTTCGAAAAATTTAATCACAACCTTTATTATCTTAAATCACAATTCTTCGCATAAATCACATTCGAATGGTTAATCTAACTGCACAAAATTTGAAAATTTACCAAAATCAATCAATAAAATCACTCAATGAAATAATTTTCATTCATAAAACTATTCACAATCCCACAATCATATTACAATCACACACAAAAGGCAGGCAAAATAAGCACAAAAAAAAAATTGCTGAAGTTACAAAACCGGAAGCAAAGTATAGTAGTTTTGTTTACATTTTTTTGTACACCCCTGAATATTTTTTTTTGTATCTAGATATTAATATAAACAACGCAAAAAAAAAATTTATCAGATTTTCTCTTTTCTTCTCAAATCTCATAAATTATGTTTGCAATCATAACAATACCATAATTATCTCTTTCTTGTATATATTTGAGTGTATGCTGTGTAACAAAACAACGCGTTATTTTATATACAATATAATAAGACGTAATAGATCAAAATAAGGTGTGATTTGTTAATTTCGATTTTTAAAAAGCTTGCGACGCGGAACAACTCAAGTTGCTAAATTAGGAATTACATCTCTCGCTTGTTTTACAATAAATAATTAAGTAATTATTTTACACATTGATAAATAAAATAATTTAATTACATTTTGTATTCTCTCACTCGATATAATATGTACACTATTATACATACAATTTTATGGTGGGAGAGAGCATAACATAAAACAAAATAATAAACATTGGTAGACCAAAATAAATTACGTCTTACGTTTATATTTTCATCTATTTTTGTGTTGCTCAAAATTTTTTTGTTTACATTTTTTTGTTCGTGTTATTTTTATTTTTTTTTATGTATGCTGGCTGCTATGCTTATGTGTGTAATGTAATGTAATGTATATAGCTAGCTATAGCTATAGGGGAGGAGGAAAAATTAGAGTAATTTTCGAAATAGTAAATTGAAATATTTTTGTTTGTTATTTATGAGTTTTTATTTTGATAGATAGTGTTAATGACCCTGGAATGGAAATTAATGTTTAATCAACGGAAACGTGGTTTGGTAATACATAGTATCGATATACATACTTCAATTATATGACCAATGTTTATATTGTACTACATACTAGGTAGACAGATAATTTGCTTATTATGCTGCTGCTGTTGAATAGAAATTGGGTCACACAAATAATATTGTATGTATGTACTCGTTTGTTGTTGGATTTTTTATCGATTATTTTTTATAAACACAAGTAAAGCATACATATATTAATAGCGATGTAAAATGTAAAATTATGATTTTACGCTATTTTAGGAGAGAGTACATACAAAATGCAAATTATTTATAGAAATTAAAGTAATTTGTGAGCCATGGGATTTCCCCAAATCTTTATTGTGACGAATTATTTATTTAGCGTTTGATTTTTTTTTTTTTTTTGTCAGATTATGCCGTTGCTTATTTATACAAATACATAATGTTTGCAACGGGAATTTATTTAACATTTTCAAATTTACTCAATATAATAAAATAAGCAGATGCTTTGTAGTAGTAAATTAGAAATGTGAATTTAATTAAAAATTGCATACCATCGAAATTTGGGACTCCCTAAAATCTAATTAAAATTTTAAGTTGAGTTACATTGAAATTTTAACTGCACAATTGCTACCTAACCGAATCCAAAAATACAGAAGAGGAATTTCAAATTAAATTAGATTTCAAAATTCTTTAAAAAATTCAAAACTCGATAAATTAAGTTTTATTTAAAATTCAATAGTTGATAATTTCGTCGTAATTTCGCATCTCTGAATTCAAGAACTTAAAAGAAGTTGATAATATGTTCGCTTGGTTATTTCCAGCGGTTGGGATCCTAAATTCCGGTCTCAAATTCTCGGGAACCTTTCAGTTATTTTTTCTATTTTGTTCCCTGGGAAATTTGTTTTTTCCTCGAATTGTAAAAATTTTGAAAAGTTATCTTTTATAATTATGCCATATTAATTACAACTAGAGTAGCCCGCCAAAAAATTGAAATCACTATAAAAACTTGTTCAATAAATCAGTTTGGCGTGATAACGTTTTACACCGCATGTTCAGAAAACTGACCCAAAATTTAGCCCTTGGTCGTAAGCAATTACTCATCAACTATAAGCACTACCTTTAATTTAACCCTTAGCGGCCACCAGGGGTGAATAATGTACCCCAGGCTAAATCATCTTAATTAAAGTTAACAAAAGCTACGAAAGTCATACTTGTCGCGTCATATATAGGTTGTCGAGGAATGTAGGTTCCTTGAAAAACGTAATTTTTCCTGACTTTGCGCATATATAATTTTTTTGTTAAATTATCTTGGTATTGGCTTTTGTAAACCATACTAGAAATTGAAAAACATGTTACAGAATGTCCATGAATTTTTTGGAGTCTCAATATTTTAAATTTGTCTTTCTAGATTTTAATGTCAATCGATTTTTAGTGAAATTGGGTATGCGCTATGGAAATGGGATTCTAAAATGATTTTTGGATAAAGTTCTGGAAAATGGCCAACTAGGAAGGAACTTGGCCATTTCTTATCCGATTTTGATGAAATTCAGCAGATGGAAATGGGATTCTAAAATTATTGTTAAATGAAGTTCTTGGATATGGTCAATTAGGAAGGAACTTAATAATTTCCTGATCGAATGAATCGATTAAAATGACTTATTATAATTGTAGTATACTCCAGAACTTCGTCTAAAAATCATTTGAGAAACCCATTTTCATCGTACATGCTGAATTTCATCAAAAAGTTTCCATCCTAATTGGTCATCTACCAGATCTTCATCTAAAAATCATTTGAGAATCCCATTTCTATCGTATATGCCCACCACTTACATCAAAATCGGATAAGAAAAGGCCAAGTTCCATCCTAATTGGCCATATTCCAGAACTTTATCTGAAAACCATTTGATAATTTCATCAAAATCGGATAAGAAATGGTCAAGTTTCTTCCTAACTGGCCAAAGAATACATAAAATCTAATAATAATTATTTAAGATCTAGAATCACCTACTAAGAATTTGTTGCTTGTACCGATCATAGGCCTAGCTTGCTCATTTTCAAATAACAAGCATAAAGGAAATTAACTTGGTATAAGAAAAGTTCAGCATTTTAGACTTTTTACAGATTTTACTGGTAGAATAAAAATTCAAAGCCAAGGTGTATCTATCATTTTATGCATTTTGATTTTATACTCCAATCAGAAGCGGGTGGTCCGTGAATACAACGCAGAAAATGGGGTTTTAATTGAGCATGCGCAAGTGAAAATATAATATAAAATAAAATGAAGTTGCTTGGGTCACCTGGACCAAAACCTTGTAGTAGAAACGTTTAGACCCCCTGTACTTTAACCCGAGAGTTAATACAAAATGTATCGAATCTAGAAAAATGAAAACTTTCTATAAAAGAGCCGAAAGAATTTAATTGATTTAATACAGACAACAAACTTCTCTTTCTAAGCTTTTTTTCGAGTCTATTGATTTAAACGACCTCAAATGGTCAAAAACAATTTGTTTTTAAAATTTTTGTTCCAATAACAACTTTGCTTCTCTGAATTATTTCTTTTGGGAACTTTGAAAATTTTTCAGTAAAAACAAAATATCTTGAATAATTTGGAAAATCTGCAACAATTTCGAAAAAACGTCTAATCTCAAAATCTCACAAATCTTCAAAAATAATCTCGATAACAAGCCACCCTGAAAAATTTGAAATATTTCCCCCAAAATTATCATCTATATAATTCGTCATCTTTCAAGTTAAACAGTCTATAGCACCAAGCTATGAAAATTTCGGAAAAAATCACTAATCCTATAACGTGGAGCAGTGCAAACCCTTGTAAATTTTGAGGAATATTGAGAAACCAGAAAAATTTCGGAATGATCGAATAATCTCGAAATGGTTGAATCGTCTTACATTTCTAAAAAACTCTAGCTCAGATATTCACAAAAAATTTCGAATATTCCCGAAAAACTCGAATAAATTTGGGATCTTATAATAAACTTGAAAAACGAGAAACCACTAAGGATCTCGATTAATCTGAAAAATATCAAGCAGATTTGGCAAAACCTCGAATATTCTCGAAAAAATTGTATAATATAATGATTATAATTTTGCTGTCAAACGGCACTCAACGCTCAACACTAACAATTTCGAAATCTAGATAAATCCAAAAATCTGACTTTAGAAATTTATCTCTGTAAGATCACAAAACAGAATACTACACTGAATCGAACTCTAACCAAAACTCGAATAATCGAAAAATGTTTAAAATTTTAAATAATATCTACTACGTTACACTCCGTGCAAACAAACTTCAAATAAGCTAAAATCTTCCTATAAAATATCAAAAATCTCGAAATAAATCGAACAAACTCGATTAAGCTAGAATAATCGCAATATTCTTAAGAAATTTCTAAAATTCCGAAAATCTCGAATAAAATTCGAATTCTAGAGTAAATTTCCCTTTATATCTCATATTCTATAAGAGACCACCCCAAACAAATCTCGAATAAAGTTATAAATCTTGAAGAATCACATAAAATATCGAAAATATCGATGTACTGAAGGTAAATGAATCTTTATTGAAAAAAAATGTTAATCCGAAAATTGAACATCTGAGCAAGGTGTTAATGCAACAACTTGCAGAAAGCACTTACTAGATCTTAGTATAATTCGGCCAACTAATTCCCATACTAAATTTTGTGGAAATGTTACGCGACGATTATTTGGCGTTTATCGTAAAGTAACATATAAAACGCTGAAGTATGGTACCTTTTTCCTCCAGCACTTAAGAAGGCTCGCCAGCTAAGTAACTAAAATATTTAGCACTCACGGAACTTTTTGTCAATTAACTGACTTCACTACTATCAATAATAACTAAATACTATCACTTGTTTTATTTATTTACGATCACTTACTACTATCACTGGTACCGTTGGTTTATTTACTTATCACTTATTTATCACAAGCGAAGATGGTTTGACATCTATTGGAGGGGGGAACCAAATTTGAGTAGATTAATCTACCAGCTCCGTAATCTTCAAGAAGGGGGCGCATCATTTGAGCTGTTCTGGTTATGATTAGGCAGCTGCGTGATGGGTACAACTGTGTAACGGGTAACCTGATCACAATTCCCAAGTGTACGTGCTGCCCCCTTGTGTTAACCACTGGTAACTGACACCACTAGGCAGAATGTGGCCTTTCGGCACAGGCTAAAGTACGTGCTAGAGGAGAAAACCTTGGCCAAAAACCGTAATCTAAGGTGGAACAGAATATGTCGAAGGATGAATGCGGCTGATAGGTTAATCAGTACAAAGTATGCGGACTCTGGATACCAGGCACCCTCTAGTTTTATTTAGCCTTCCTGTAGTAAAGCTGGGTGATCTACTTGCGACTTTCCATTCTTAGCAACTTGTAAGTCAAAATGGAAGTAGGGGCAGGGCTAGGAATATACGGGAGTGGGACTGCCCTCTCAAAGTCCTTGGGAACCAATGCTACCGTCTTTCAAGTAGAAGTACTTCCTACAGTAAACATCTAGGAGGGAGAGCAATGAGCCCAGATAGTATGTATCACGTACCAGCCGGCAGTATTATCAGGTTTGCATTACATGGAACAAGTAAAAATGTTTTCATTTTGGGAATCCCCGACATTTAAATTTTAAAAAGTTAGGGGATTTCCCTAATTTCCACGCGCCCGGTAGATTACATGCAAGAATTAAAAATGTTTTTCCTGGTAATCCCCGACATTGAAATTAAATATATGTATTTAGGGGATTTCCCTTTATGACATTGCTCATATGTAATTCATTGCAATGTTATAACTTGGTTTTAAAAACATAATAGAATTTATAACATTTAGAGATTTCAAATTTATAAAATTTATTGGACTTTTAAAATTTAGAGAATTTATCGAATTTACAGAATTTAAAAGAATTTAAGAATTTATGAGATTTGTAGAATGTAAAGAACTTAAGCCCTGAATTTTAAAACTTTATGCATAGGATTCATAGAATTTATTAAATTTATAGAAAATATTGAATTTACAGAATTATTAAAGTTGAAAGGGTTTATCGAAATTTTTTAATTTATAAAATTTATAGAATTTATAAAAATTATGGAATTTTTCGAATAAGTAAAATTTGGGTGTAAAGAATTTTTAGAACTGACAAACTTGAAACGACTCCCAGAAAACATTGAATCTATGAAATTTAAAAAATTTATAATATTTGTGGAGTTTATGTAATTTATAGGATTCTTTGAATTTAATCAAATTCATAAAATTTATAGAGTTTATAAACATATTAGAAATTATAACATTTATAGACTTTGTAGATTTTAGAAAATTTGTAAAATTTATATAATTTATCGAATTTACAGAATTTATATGAAAGAAAAAGATTTGTAGAATTTAAAGCACTTACTGAATTTTTACACTTTATTTATAGAATTTATAGAACTTATAAATTTTTAACGAAGTTATTGAATTTAAAGAATTGTTAAAGTTTGAATTTTTGTATTTATAAAACAAATAAAATTCTAGTTTGTAGAATTTATAAAACAGACGCACTTGAAACAAATAATAGAACACAAAGGATCTACAAAATTTACAGAATTTATATTATTGATAAAATTTATAGAATTTATAAATTCTATAGAATTTGTAGATTTTATAGAATTGATAAAATTCATAGAATTTAAAAATTTATAGAGTATATTATGTAGGTTTAATATGTCTGCCTATATACTCTATAAATTTAAAGAATTTATAGGTTTTAAAAACATATTAGAATTTACAATATGTATTTACAGACTTAAAATTTATAGAATTTATTGGACTTTTAGGATTTATAGAATTTATCGATTTACAGAATTTATAAGAATTAAAGAATTTATGAGAATTGCAGAATGTAAAGAACTTACTGAATTCTCAAACTTTATGCATAGGATTTAAAGAATTATTCATAGAATTTATAGAACTTATAAAATTTATAGAAATTATTGAATTTACAGAATTGTTAAAGTTTATAGGATTTTTCGAAATTTTTTTATCTATAAAAGAAGTAAATTTTAATTTGTAGAATTTATAAAACAGACACACTTGAAACAATTAATAGAACATAAAGAATCTACAAAATTTAAAAAATTTGTATTATTGATAAAATTTATAAACATCATAGAATTTATAGATTTTATAAGATTCATAAAATTTAAAAATTTAAAGAGTTATAAACGAAAGTTATTTAAAAAACTTGTTGGATAGACTTTATCCATATTCTATAAACTTTATAAATTCTATATTTGTTTTAATTTTTAAAATTGTGTGTAAGTCCTTTAATTCTAAACATTTTGTATATCCAATGATTATAAAAATATCTAATATTTTAAACGAAATAAAAGAAATTTGTTGTTTATTCGCGAAATTTTGATTTTTAATTTTTTTAAATATATTACTTAAATTAAATAAATTCCGAGATTAATTCCGGAATTACGGAATCGAGAACATTTGAATTCAGAAATTCCGGAATTACTTGTTGGCCAAAAATTGGATGCTCTACTTTAAACCTTTCATAAAATTATGATATTTAAAACTTGCTTTTTTGTGATTTTTTTTCTTTCGAAGTAATACTTGTGATGAAAGTTGAGTAATTCAATGAAACATCTTACACAAAACTAGTTAGTCGGCAAAATGATGTTCTCGTTTCAATGAATACAAAATTATGTAATAAATCAATGTAAGATTAAAAAACGGTATAAATTCTTGTATGAAAAATAAAACGTAACTAAGTACATAGATGATTTTTCTCACGTAGACCATCAGCCTATAAAAAAACATTCATTTTTCTCATTTCAATGTTTTACTGGGAATCAAACGATTTCGAAAATCTACAATAAAAAAAACACAGATTTTTAGATAAAAAAAAGTTTCGGCAAACAAAAGCGTCGGCTACGTTATACATATACATTTATCTAATACACTTTCTGTTTAATATGTGTTTTAGTTTAGGTATTTATTGAACAAAAAAAATGTAAAATAAATTTTTGTTGACATTACATTTCATTCATAAATAAAAAAAAAATAATAATCTCATCGCATACAAATCAATCGATTGAAATCAAATCAATTAATAAAATAGTTTATATACAAATTCAAAGTGATCGAATAACAAAACACTATCCGATGAAAAATTCAAAGTCAAAATATAAAAACTATACAACTAAAAATAAAATTGTTTATCAACAAAAAATGAAAATTCATTCAACGTTTCACAATGTAGAGTACATACAGTACATATTTACAAATACATTACAGAATTTTTTTTTTTTTTTTTTTTTACAATTTAATTAAATAAACTTCACGTGATGATTTTGTTTACAAATAAAATTACAATTTAATTTTCATTATTATTGTTATTACGTTTTAGTTGTACTTGTGTCGATGCAATTTTGTTGAAAAAAAAAAAAAAAATGGAAAATAATTCCGAGAAAATTGATTGGTAGAATGGAAAAATTGTTTGTTTTATAAATTGGGTTTTCATGCATCTGTTGCAGTCTATCACTATAAAAATACTGACATGCAATAATCATATTTAAATCTACTTTGTTCAAATTCAAATTAAACTGAATGTCCATTTATAGCCTAACCTACAATACACTACAATTATCACAAAAAATACATAGTTTTTCATTCAGTTTGGTTCGAATCGAGCAAATAAAAGAACAAAACGGGATATATTTAATTCAATTTTTCGATTGTTTGGGTAAAAAGGGGGACGACACACAACACACAAAAATAAAAATAAATTCTAAAGCAAATACAAATTATAAAAGAAATTTATAATACACAAACAGTTAATATTAAGGACCAACTTTAGTAATAAAAAAAAATGTCTAGACGTTGTATACACTCACTCTATACAACATGAACACAAATTTTAATCGTTTCAAGGATGTGAGAAATTTAAATGAATCATCTTAGATGTATTAAAAAAAAAGAGAGAGAGATACAATTGGCTGCGACAAATATTTGCATTTTATTATAATTTATAAAAATTATTTATTTACAATTTGAAATTTCGTATTGTGTAGGTAAGTAATATCAGCAAAATAGTAGAAAGTAAATTATATAAATGAACGAATACTCAAATATTATAAACAAAAATCTAAAGTAACTCTTTTAAATAAGTAACTATCTGAAGGGTTATTGATTCAACTTCGAACACCAAATTTGGAGAACATAAATCCAATTAGGGGTTTTAATTGATTAATTCTTGTGAATGATACTATTATTCTAAGAATATATAGGTTTTGCACTCCAAATTCAACCTTTTCCAAATCAGATTCAACCGTAGACGATATAAAACCAACAGAATTTATTTAATATATTTACTGTATTTAAATTCTAGATACAAAATAACAAGTTAATATAATAAAATAAATAAAGCTTTACTATAATAGGGGTATAAAATTCACCTTAAAATTCGCCCTAAAATTATTGTGAACTTCACCTTAGATGTCATCCTAAAATTCACTGTAGAATTCATACCAAATTGATCTAAATTCATAAAATTCATTAGGTGTCTTCCTAGCTGAAAATTTACCTTAAAACTAATCTTAAACTTCACCGTACCCCAGCCTTAAAGTTCATTTTATAATTCACCTCAAAATCAATCCAAATTCTCCATCAAATTCATCATAAGTTTATCCCAAATTTACTTTAAAATTCTTCAACCTACAAGTCACTATAAAATTAACCCTACAATTTTACTTAAAATTCACTCTAAAATATACCCTTTAATTCAACCCACTCTATAGAAATCACTCTAAAATTCACAGGAAAACCCTTTCTAAAACTAACCATGAACTTCACTCTAAAATTCACCCTAAATGCCAGGAATTTAGAATGCGAAAACCGTTAGAAGCTTAAATAAGAATTTTATCAAATTTAAGAATTCTTTTTATAGTGGAAAAATTAATTTAGGATTTTACAAATTTTATAAAATCGTTTATTTGGAATTTGGAATTATTGATTTTAGAAATTAACGAATTTTGTAACGTAGTTTGGAAAGAAAAGAAATTAGGAAATTTAAGAAAATTTAGAAGTTTTGTATTGTGGGGATATTAGAATTTAATAAAATTATTGCGAATTTGGGAAGGTTAAAATGGAAAATCGGAATTTAAAAGTCTAAATCTTTAAAGTTAGTATAAACTTAGAAATTCGTAAAATTTAAGAATCCTGATATTTAGAGAGTTTTTACAAACATTTTTAAATTTATATTAGGAATTAGTTAATTTAGTCATTTAATACTAAATACAATACATCCAATTTAAGATTGTGGAAATTTAGAAAATTAACAAATATGGAAATTGTAAATTTTAGGGATATGGAATTTAAATAATTTAGAAATACAAGAATATAGAGTATTATTTGCAATTTTTGATTTCAGCAACATGTTCATATACATATGTATGGTTCTTTGGTATAAAAGAAAAAATTTAGAAACCAACAGCTACTCATTTAACGAGAAACTGCGATGGACTCCCCCATTCAGTCGGGGATTAAGGAAAAACGAGGGGCCAGGCAAGTTTAGTTCCTCCACCGCCTACCGGTACAAACAATTCTTTTTTCCTGGTTCATCATTGAATCGAGAAAAACAATTTTTACGCCGCAGACCAATATCAAAAACTTGAAATAATTTGAAAATTTTCAATAATTTCGAAATTATCTCAAAAATATCGATCACAAAGACTCTCAAAAATTTAAAATACCAAATACATATCAGTGAGTCAAAGGACTTCAATCCGATGTTTTTAATTTCAATGTGATACATCTCTTATTGTATTTTTATAAATGATGAATTTGAATTTGGCAGTTTGAATTTGATTTGGAAAAGAGTGAATATGTTTTGGATAAAGAAGAATTTGATTTGTAAATTGATGAATCTGATTTGTAAAAGGTTGAATTTGGAGTCAAAACCTATAGTTATGTTATCATGAAAAAATCTTTCGGCTTTTTATAGACAATATGGATATATTAATTGTAATGACATACTCAGTATTTTCGATTTAATAAATCAATAAAATAAAGCAGTCAATCACTCCTAATATATCTGTCGGCAAAAGTAGAAATATTATTTCTCCTGCCCCTTTATTTATCGCAGAGTCATACCATGTACCGACTCTTGAAAAATGAGAAACCTCCTTGAGTTTCTTGTGTTGGTAGTTCGATTCCGTACTGAAAAGTAAGGCCTCCTCATCAGTAAAGAATTTTGTTCGTAAAACGAGACTTGAGAGTTGCAATTTTTATCGGCGTACTAGATCCTAGATATACGATAATATTAAAATTAAACCAAACAACAATAATATTTACCGTTGTATATCTAGAACGTACACGAAAATCGCAACTCTCAAGTCTCGTTTTTCGAAAAAAATCATTGCTCAGGTAGCTATGACCAAACTACAAAAATACAACTCTCGCCTTATACATTAAGCCAGAGCGTATTGATCTAGTGAATTATATTCACTAAATCAAAATCATAAAACCCAAGGAGAAATCTCATTTGGTGTATATAATGCCCACACAATAATAATTATGAAGTTAAAATTTGTCTGAATAATATGAAAAAATCTTTCGGCTTTTTTATAGACCAATTGTGACATACTCAGTATTTTTTGTTTGGCAAATCAGTAAACTAAAGCAGTCAATCACTCCTAATATATTATTTCCCCTTCCCTCATTCTTTATCCCAGAGTCATACCAATGTATCGACTCTTCAAAAATTAGAAACCTCCTTCACTGAATTAAAAACTATAGTTCAACACATTGGAATAATGAATTTATTCCGAATCAATGATCCTATCAAATCAATCCCCATATTTAACGGGCACACGTCCTGCACCTCCATAAGCAATCTATTATAAGCTTGAGGGGAAAACTAAGGATGTATTATGCCTGGCAGGTAACCCTCAATCGTTTCAATAAATCAAGCAAATTTTGATGGAAGTTTTGGGAAATAGACAAGAGCTATCCTTTCAAGGGACTGCAAGGGTTACTACTACAAGTCAGAGTTGTGGTCTACAAAACAAATAAAATAAAAGAAATATGTCAAAATATTAAATTGGTGTTAAAACAAAAGACATTATAATTCTTGGCAAGAGATACGTGTATTTACAGAGGAAGATGACTTAGCTGCATTCCTGTAAGGCACTCCTGTTCCTCTGTAAATTTAATTCAAATGAAATTATTTCAAATAATTCGAAAAACTGAATGCCCACCAACGTACAGTCCGAGTAATAATAGAAAAACAAATCTGGCAAAAAAACGATACACCAAGTCCGATGGAGGTGGACTCTTCTTTAAGAAGTAGGAATAGTTCTCATAAAAAAATTATAAACCATCTTGAAATATGCGCAAATGAACAGGAGGAAGAAGATAATAATAAGCCATAGGAATCTGGATTAGGAGAAAACATTTTTCATACGGACTACGATTCGGATGCGCATGGATAAATTTCCTTCCATATCTAAGAATTAATAACGAGAAACTAAATAAAAATATCTAGTTACTCATAGATATCAGCGTTAATAAAAGTATAATAAAGCCTGGTATCATTCAACAAATTTACTAGAAACTCAAGAAATGTCACGATGTCAAGAAATGTGAATAGAAAGAGTAAAATTCATTTATTAGGTGAAGGCGAAGGATATACCAAAACAGATATTTTATGAACTAAAATTCCATAAATTTTTCGATGGGATCTTAGGCCCACAGTATATGGCGGAAACCAAAGCTAAAATACGGGATACCATCATATTCCCAAAAGCAAAAATTTCGAAAAAAATACCGAAAAATACAAAGTAAACTGTTACATCGAAAAGGTAGATTCCATTAAATTTTTGTTAACTACAATATGAAAACAAATGTAATCTTTAACCTACATATTTTCATGTCATCCGCGGAAAGAACCAATGGTAAGCGGCTAAGGGGAGTTTTTTATTTTAGTATGTTTTTAGTATATTTGTAATGTTAGACTTTTTAAAAATCGTCAAATAGCTGTCACTAGGTTAAAAGTATTCAATTGTGCCTTATACCCAACTAAACTGTTGGAATGTCATTCAAATTTCATAAACAAAATATTGTAAAATTATAAATTTATAACTATTACCACACATGTTATTTACAAATGTTATATAATTGTGCTACTGTCTACATCGTATAAATGAACGACGTTTAATCAAAATAAACGTTTATTAAAATTAATTCAAAATACGATATGTAATATGTATAAATAATTTGTGAAGGTTTGTTAGTCATATTTTTATTTTATTTGTAGGTAATACGAAACTTTAACAACACTGAAACTTACAAGCATATATTTGCTAATGATAATGCTTATATCCGCGAACACTTAAGAGTGTTTGCTGATTCGTTTAACAAAATAAGCGGTCTATTCGTCCAACATCAAACTTTTAAAGGTTTCAAATTTTCAATAAAATTCCGTGTTTCTGAGTTTCTATGTTATATTGGCTGGCCAGTGACGTGAGCTATAGGCGGGTATTACATTATCACATTTATATAATTATATAAATATAATTATATTTTTTTACAAAGGAAATACTGTTATATTTAGCTTCAAGAAGCTAAATATAACAATATTTCCTTTGTAAAAAAATATAATTATATTTATATAACTATATAAATGTGATAATGTAATATCCGCCATAGGGTTACTGGTATAAGTTTCAATATATCAAGATACACTGTGAGAACGTTCACAAAATTCTTGATATTTTTGTGAAGCTCGCACCAAAAGTAATATACATAATTGCTTCATATAATCAAAAGATTCATATAGTCTTATTGGCGAACAATTTAATCGACGGTCGTTAGGTGCTATCGATGGATGCCACATAAAAATAGTTGTACCGACTGCAAATAATTTTTCTTTGTTTTTCAATTACATTTACAATACATACTACTTACATATACTGGCATCTATAAGGAAATAGCGAACGTTTCAAAATTTAAAAAGTTTAGCTTGAAAAGTCTTCTAAAGCACACATCATTAGTAAAGAAAAGTAAATAATTTAATTCGGATAAATCACTTGAATGAAAATAAAAAATCGGCTCTAGTTAATTGACGAATGGAAAAGCTTAAAAAGCGCCTTAATAGGACAATTGTGAAATATGTGATAGGCTGTAACAAAAATTTGCTGTAAGAAGTTATATGGAAATATTGTCTATTTAAAATTACATTTTTTTTTATGAAAATTGTAATTATTGGAAAATTGAATTAATCCCATATGCAGTTTAAAGTGTTGTTTTGTATATCTGGTTTATTTGTGACATTCTTATCATTCTTAATATGAGAAACTTGTACTTAAAAATTGCAGAAATTTCAAAATAAGCTAATGTTACTAAAAACATAAATGTTTTAAAAATATTAAATTTTAGATTAGATTAATAAGTCAAAGCATAGCAACTGTGGTTTAATAAAGCTCCAAAAATGTTTAGTGACCCAAATAAATACATATTTATAATGAGTTTAACATTAAATTTCTGCAATCTTTAAACACAACTTTCTGATATTTAAAATGAAAAAAATGTCCCAAATGAATCGGATATACTAAAATCACACTTTAAGCTACATGTGGGATTGATTCAATTTTCCAATCATTACAATTTTCACAAATAAAAATGAAATTTAAATAGACAATATTTCCATATAACTTCATATGGCAAATTTTTGTGACAGCCTATCACATATTTCACTATTGTCCGCTGGAGCACACAATTCCATTCGTCAATACAGTTTGGCTGAAAAGTATTGAAAGCGACATCTATTAACCAGTAGAGGAATCAAAATGTATACACCATTTTAATATTTCATCTTTCATTTGAATTGAACACATGAAAATCTTTATTTCGATCTGGCAATTCATTCTTCATTTACAAGCCATTAGAAGTTGACGTGTATTCGTTTACAATGGAAAAAATCGAATATCGTGCAGTGATAAAATTCTTTGTTTTGGAAGGTTTATCAGCAACAGAAATTCATACAAAAATGGTAAAAGTGTCTAAGGAATCTGCTCCTTCATTTCCATCTGCGCATCGATGGGTTTTAGAGTTTAAACGTGGTCGTTCAAGCATTGAAGATAAACCGCGTAGTGGACGTCCAAAAAATGCAACAACACCAGAAATCATTGAGCAAGTGTATAATATTGTTTGTGAAGATTCAAGTTTGACTAATGAATCGAAAACAAATTTCTCAGCGTAATTTGAAGCGTTTTAAGCGGAATAAAACCGATTTTGTGCGTAGATTTATAACCATGGGCGAGACTTGGATCTACCACCATGACCCTAAAATGAAACAAGAACATTTACAGTGGACTGGAGCTGATTGTTCAGCAAAAAAGGTCATGTCATCAGCTTTTTGGGATGCAAAAGGGATTTTGTTGATTAATTATCTTAAAAAAGGTAAAACAGTTAATTCTGATTATTATTGCAACCTTTTGGGCCTTTTGGAAAAAAATACCTTTTTATCAAGACAATGCACATTGCACGTGTTCACACGAGTCTTTTGACGATGGCTACATTGAACGAACTAAAGTACGAATTGCTTGGACACCCACCGTATTCACCAGATTTGGCTCCCAGCGATTACTATCTCTTCAGAAACCTGAAACAATTCCTTCATGGAAAGCAATTCTCGTCGAATGAAGAAGCTATTGTAGCCGTGGAGCAGTATTTTGCAGAGCTTCCGGAAAATCATTACAGAGATGGTATAAAAAAAATTGGAGGATCATTGGAATAAGTGCATTGAAGTTGAGGGAGATTATATTGAATAAAAAAACCAATTTCATTAAATAATTCACATTCTTTCATTTTTAGTTTCAATACTTTTCAACCAACCTGTACAAGTATGAAAATCAGACAGAATTATTGCGACAGAACGAACAAACGTCGGCAACATCTATAGTCAAACACAAAATTAGCACGAAAGGCGAAACACCGGTCTACACGGAAACTTATAGAAACCCCCACTCTTTTAAAAAGGATGTGGAGGATCAAGTTCAAGAAATGTTATACAGTATCCTAAAAAATCCAACTAGTTCATACTCTTCACCGTTCAAAAAACTCAAACGCTTCTGGGATACGGAAAATAACGGTTGTCATTGGGCCTGTTTGATAATTCGCACGGTGCGGTGCAGTGCATACTATTTCCTTGTCTCCTTTGATTTATTTTCTATTGGCGAAACAAAGAAAAAATTGTACACTGCACCGCACCGTGCGAATTATCAAACAGACCCATTGACTACTTTAAATTAAACGAAAAGACAATTGATGATAAATCCCCGATAAAGTGGAAAAGATTCTTTACAACCTAAAATAACGGGCATTTCAAATTTTACCGAATGCCGTTTGGATTGAAAAACGGCCCGGCCACTTTCCAAAAAGCAATGCACAATGTATTGCAGAGTCTGTTAGGAAAAATTTGCCACGCCTATTAAGGCGATATTGTTAAAGTATAGCGATGAAGCACATAAACAACCTTAAAACAGTTTTAAACCGGCTTTCTCAGTTTAACCTAAAAATTTAACTCAATAAATGCGAGCTTCGTAAGCGGGAAACCGAATTCCTAGGTCATGTCATAATTAAAGATGGTGTAAAACCTAAGAAAGATAAAGTTAGGAAATTATTGGATTGGCCACTCCATAAAACACCAAAATAGATCAAACAATTTCTGGGTCTCTCGTGATAGTATCGAAGATTCATAAAGTGCTACATATTCGCAATTCGACAAACACATCATAAAGTACTTAAAGAAGGATGTAAAATTGGACCTGATTGATCAAGAATACATCAGATCATTCGAAACACTTGAGACAGATACAAGTTAAATACAACTGAGATAAATTATGCCACTAATGAAAAATAAACATTGGCAATATGGGCGGTAAACATACCAACCATACCTAACCGGTAAGAAGGTTACATTAATAACAAACCATAAGTCGCTTACGCTTATAGAATCATCGAAAACGAACTCCAAAATACTGAGATGGAGTCTTGAACTCGAAAATTACAATTACGATATCGTATATAGAGAGGAAAGAAACGTTATGGCAGATGCCCTCAGCAGAATGCCGTCATTCGGCAATCCTTATAAAAAAACAGGCTTTTAAAACCAGGCTTTTGAAAACCAGGCTTACCTACCAGACCGCTGGTACACTTACAAAATACTTCACACTTCTCGGAATTCCTAGCACCATCGTCTCAGACTACGAGACAACCTTACAATCCACGCAGTTCACAGAGTATCTAAGTAATTTAAATATACAATTTAATTAGGCTTCTTCGTCTGAGTCGAACGGTCAAAACGAGAAAACTCACGCAACCATTGTTAAAAAATATATAATAAATAAAAGTAAATCCCAAACTCTAATACTGTATGCAATTACTTATTGCAATTTAGAAGACATCCAGGAGGTAATAATTAGATGAATTAACAAGCAGTAAAATTCATGAGAGGAAATTATTCTGATAAAGGATTTAATGATCAAACAAGGTAACTGTTTACATCTACGAATCACAATAATTTTGTACAGAAATAGTCAGAAATCAAAGAATTCTGGAAACCCTTAGTGATGGGCACAAAACGTCATTGCATCGTGACCGTAGAAACGGAAACAACATTACAATTCATCGCTGAAGATAAGCTAGTCATAAACAATGCCAGGAACAAAACACTATCATCAGATTGTGGTCCTAAACAATCTAACGTTGAATAGAAATTTTTTAATAACCTTCTAGAATTGCACGTTAACGTTCAAGAAAGAATAAAAAATTTCAGTCATACGAGATAAAAAATGGGAAAAGAGAAGTCCAAGGCGCACTCCACAACCCTCAAGCTACTCGACAAAAAAAGCTTAAATCTTGACGAAACCGTTCAGGAAAACATCAAGTACAGAGCACAACTTAAAAATGTTGATCTTAGGCAATTGAATCAACAAAGTTGGATCTGGCGTCTATCTGGAGGCGTGTCTCTCTCAGTCATAGAGATACTATTTCTGCTATCTGGTATTGCCAATCATAAAGTAACATAAAGTAACATAAAAATTATCAGTCTTAGAGTTAGAATTTAGGTATTTCTAGCGAAACAAGGAAAAACCGAAGATTAATTTACAACCTATAATTAAATTTACAACCTGCATTGTCTAGTTAAATAATTATATATATTTTGGTGTCGTCTATATACTTTAATCTAACTACTAAATCTAAACTAATCGTTCCAAGAAAACAAATTATTTCAATTCCTATAAACAATATTTGAAATAAACACGTATTTCAGCTTTAGTACATGCTTAATTTGCATCAACCATACCAATATCAACATTTTCTATGTTCCCTCTGTATAGTCTATAGAAAACAAGAAAATTAAACTTCAAGTACATAAAAGCACTTAAAACTACCTTAAATTACCTTGAAAGGTAAAATAAGCGACAGACACAATAAATTTATAAACAGCAAGTTTGAAAGCAAAGTGGAAACTAAATATTCTAATTAGGTTATCATATACCCACACACACAAAAAACTATATAAGTTTTATACATACATAAAAATAAATTACTTTTACTTACCGAATTAAAATTAATTTCTTAATAATAAAATAAATAATAAAATTCCACTATAAACACAAAGCAATGCACAACAAACTAATTTTATATATTTATACTACTTTTCCTTTTTTTTTCTTTTTTTCTCACAACACACAAGATTATTGTAATCTTGAATCAAACAATAATAAATAATACCTATGCAGAGAATTTATAAAATAAAAAAAAAACACTTAACACACTAAAAAAAAAAAATCGATTTATTTTAAAATAGTGCACCAATTTTCTGGATAGTTCACGTTACTTTAACACTTATATTTTATCGCCAGGTCTGAACACCAAAATATCTGAAACGAGGTTAAAAAACAAAATAAATAAATATTTAACAATTGTATAAAGTATAAGGACAACACTTAAAATGCTGAATGGATTATGCCGGAAAACACTTAATCTGATCCGCCAACTAAATCTATTTTCAAATATACTATGGATGGGAACACATTGTGGAATGGGATACTATGGAATAAAACTAGATTTTATCACTAAAATCATTAATTTGACAGACTGCGGTTTAATAAATCCGATTTAGTGAATTTTTCGAGTTTAGTTGCAGTATGTCAACCTCAATTTTAGCTAATCCCTTTTTTTGCATAGAGTACTTGAACGAGTTTAGCTAAATCGGATTTATTAAACAGTAGTCTTTATAGGGTTTAAGTTTATAAATGTGTCTTCGCTAAATGCGCATTGCATTTTTCAGTTCGGACGCATTCTGAATAAATAATAGACTTTTTTTCATCCCTGTAATGATGCGTCCGAAATAGAAAAGGATCATTTAGCGAAGACACATTTCAAAAACTAGACACCGTGAAGTAAGTAATTAATTTCGTATTAATTTGGCATTGTTCAATTAATTTAGTGATAACAGTGAAATTTAATTGTTGATTTTTATTTATATTCATAGTGTGATAGTTCCTGAAATGTTTTAATACGATTTTTTTGTTTAAATTTGGAAACAAGAATTTTGGAAATTAATTTCTTAGCTGTGTTCGAAAACGACGACATTGCCCGATATTTAAAATAAAAAACAAAAATTAAAAAAATAAGGAATTATGTTGCTTGCTGCTTCAGTAAAAACATAAATCCAAAATAATTATCTGTGAAATTAATTCTCAGTTTTTTCTGCCATTCGTTCTAGAATATGATTATCTCATAATCTAATTAATTTTCCAAAATTTATAAACTTAAATTTCTTCAAATAAAGCTATTTTTGGATTGTTTTTCAGTAAAGTAATTAAAAAGTTTGGCATACTTAATGCAATACACAAAACAATTCAAAACATTTCAAATATTTTATCATCCCAATATTTTGTTTTTTGCAGATATCTAGTTTTTGTTTATTTCCACTATCTTATTCAAAGTTTACCAAAGCAAGATAGCTGAAGTCTAAATTGAAATTGAAAAGCAAAATTTCTCCGCTGACAATCCTATCATTGTTTAAACAAAATAACATATGAGTAATAAAATATGGACAAACACTAAATGATAGAAATAACTCACAAAATAGAATAATTTTGTTTGTTAAGATATTTAAAAAATCCAATCCTTAATCAATCAAAATTCACAGCAAAAAAAAAAAAATTGAAATAACGGGCACTTTTCTTATTTGCCCTCTAAGTCTCTTTGAATCGATCTTCCTAAATTTTTTTTCACGATATCCGCTGCTGTAGACATTCTATCGGAACAAATCATTTTTGTGAAACTTATCGTTGAATTTTTGAAGGATATCCCTTATAGCTTTCAAATTGACTGACAAACCTTCTTTGAAAGTTATAGGATCACTGACGCTATTTTCAGTTTTAGCAAACCAGAACACTACTTTCGCTGGAAACTGGGTTTTACCAGCTAATTTTCTCAAATCTCAAATTTTTAACAAATTCTATTTTAAATTATGGGGACCACGGATTTTGGTCGTAAAATGAGACTTATTTTTTTTTTTAATGCGTTGTTCCTCTCCATTGAATTTCATGTCCTTTGAAGGAAAAGCTATTAGCACTACATTTAGTTACAACACAAAATCGCGACCCCCACATTGCAAACTAAAGCTTAACTCACTATACTGCCGAGGGCGACTAGTTAAATAACAATAACTTTTACAGTTATACTTAAACCTTTAGAATATGCACTAAAATTGAAATTCTCAAGTCTTATTTTACGACCAAAATTCGTGGTCAGATTTAGCTTTATCCACTTTATTTTAACATTTTATGTACAATATATTTATAACAAAATTCCAGATTAAATTAAAATGTTTTTTTTACTAATTTTGTTTTAAAGATTTTCCGTTCAGCAAGCCAAAGCGTCGGTACACAAATCACCTTTGATGGTTACGAATCACCTTTGATGAGAAGCACCGAAAAATGTGTAAGTAATGCAAATTTATAAAAATAAAGTAAATTTGCGTTATATATTTTCCGGTGCTTCTCAAAATCACTCCTACAATTCTATAATCTAGCGGTTCATGACCAAGCTGGTCTGCTTTATTCAGAATTTCTTTTAATTCTTGCTCTGTCGTTCGATGTGCTTTGTTAGTTCGGTGCTAAGAAAACAACTTTGTGCACGAAAAAGCTAATTGGAGTTATGAACTATTATTGGGGCAGTTTATTCCCTAAATAGTATAGCCAAAACGGCAGATTTATGTTAGGAACGGTATTTAAAACAATTTCGTTAAATCGTTATTAATTTTCAGAAAACTAATTTAGTAAATTTAGTAAGTTGCGATATTAATTGATATTCGTGGATTCTATAAATTGAATTCGAAGGATTAGATTCGCGAAACCCTAATCCTCTTGTCTGTCGTACTAAGGTCAAAAGGAGGATAATGTTTTATTAACCCTTAACGGTGGCAAGTCACCTCTGATGTAACAACAGTACTTGGTCGTTGCGGTCATAGGGCACGACGCAGCCTCATGGTTGGGCCATTTGGCTAAGTCACATTGACAAGGTCGAACTAGAACAATACCTAATACTTGAAATCGACAAATATTACTATTTTCGTTTTTATTGCATTCGCAGGCTGCCTAAAACCATTATAAAAATACCAACTC
Source organism: Tipula helvola (assembly GCA_963556165.1). Classification (NCBI taxonomy): domain Eukaryota; kingdom Metazoa; phylum Arthropoda; class Insecta; order Diptera; family Tipulidae; genus Tipula; species Tipula helvola. The sequence continues at coordinate 80,251,531 of OY744482.1, read as the reverse complement.
CCATACCGTTGCCATTCACACTAGCATCTGTTTAACTGGGGGTTTGGGGCGGCAACCCCATCCTCTAAGCGTATAAAACAATTAATATAATATTTCAACAAAAAATTATATTTAAAAACTTGATTTTTTGAGATTATTTTACACAGAAAAATTGGAATAGGGCCGAAAGGCCGAATGTCGAAAGTCTGAATGTCGAAAGGCCGAATGTCAAAAGGCCGAATTGGTTGAAACACCAAAAGAGTCGAAAGATCAAAAGAGTTGAAAGAACAAAAGGGTCGAAAGACCGAACGTCGAAGGAACGAAAGGATCGAAACGCCGAATGTCGAAAGGCCGAATCTCGAAAGGCCGATTGTGTCTAAATGCCGAATGTGTCGAAAGGCCGAATCAAAGTGAATGGAATTAAGGGGAAGGAAAATTTTCTAAAGTAAACGATGCTTTAAATAAGTGAAGTAGATTTCTGTTAAGTCAAAGAAAATTATATTAAATCAAGGAAAAGGGATCACTACATTTGCCTGAAAAAAATAATCCATTTCAAAGAAAGAAATTTTAAAATCTAGAAATTACCGGAAAAGCAATCCAGAAAACAATCCAGAAAAAATATTTTGTTTAAAATGAATAAAAAAAAAATCCAATTTTATAGGCATTTTTAGACCTTAGTCACCAATTAAAAGATTTGTGGTATAGCGATAAGAAGAAGCGATACGAGCGTAGAATTCGTTTGATCTGTATCTCCAAGGCTGGCCAAGCAATTTCCATTATCATAAATATTAAGAACTTTACGAAAAAACTCAAATTTTATAGACATTTCATAAATTTTAATTTTAACTTGGGCCGCACTTTGATAATTGTGTTTCTGGATTTTAGTTTTCAAGATTTTTAGTTTTTGTATTTTTTTTCTAGATTAGATAACCCCATTTTAAAACTTGGCTATTTCTTAACCGAGTATGATTAAATTCGATTTATATGATGGAAATGTTAATGGAATTTTAAAATGAATGGCCCCATATATATCGGGATACCATCTTATTCCCGTGCGAAAACATCCTCCAAAAAATACAAATTAAAGTAACCCATCGAAAAGGAAAAGGCCCCATTAAATTTTTTGTTAACTACAATATGAAAACAAAAGGAATCTACATAATTTCATGTCATCCTTGTGAGGGAAGGACCTAAGGCTAAACGGCTTTGGGGAGTTTTATTTTAGTATGTGAAACACAAAAGTAAATATTTTTACAAATGTAATTTACTCTTACTCTTACGCCATGAGCCACCTCGCACTGCGACCTAAAAGATCTTTTGTGCTTGGACTCTGCTCTCTGGATCTCTGCTCATTGCTATCCCTCCTAGATGTTCACTATAGCATGTACTTCTGCTAGAAAGACGGTAGCATTGTACCCAACGACTTCGAGAGGGCAATCCCACTCACGTATATTCCAACCCCTGCCCAGCCAACCGTTTTGTTTTTACTCTTACGTGTTGCTGGGAATGGTAAGTTGCCTGTCACTCCAGCTATACTACAGGAAGGCAAAATAAAACTGGAGGGTGCCTGGTACCAAGAGTCCGCATACTTGTCTGGACTGATTAGCCTATCAGCCATTTATCCATCATCATATGCTGTTCCACCTTAGATTAGGGTTTTTTGTCAAGAGTTTCTCCTTTAGAGCCGTACTTTAGCCTGTGCCAAATGGGCAAAAATGTGCCAAATAGGTCAGTTACCAATGGTTGCCATAAGGAGGAAGCACCTCCAATAGATGCCAAACCACCTTTTACAAATGTAAATATTCTTGAAATTTTTCTGACGTTTTCCTATCATCCTTGCACAAACGGTCATGCATATTAGCTTGTATTTGAAGAATTGCATTGTTTATTGTTTTCTATTGCCAGTTAATAGTAGATTGTTCTACAAGTAAAGAAAAGTGACAGTTTTCCAGCGAGTGTAATTGTTTAATTCACTAGGGAGCGCCAGCGAGCGAGTAGATTAACAATTTTACGAGCATGGAAAACTACTTTTCTTACGTGTTGGACATGCTATTTTTTCGTGTATTTGACGACAAACCAGGTAAAAATAAAAAAGGTAGATCCAGTTTGGATCAAAGTATGTATGCATAGCGTGTACATACATACAATCGCAGTAAGCAAATAAATAAAAGTCAAAAATCCAAAAACCATTTGGAAAAAAGTGGTTCTATGAAGAAATGTGTTGCTAAAGAGCAAAAGTAACACTTTTCTTTACTGTTTTAAGCCAAAAAATGACGCTCTTTGCCATTAAGTACACGAAAAAAAAATTACTGCTGTATTTTAAATCTTGAATAATAAATATTAAAATACATATATGGCTCAGCATTCATAAAAATTGATTTTGCATAATTTTTTTTACAGAATAATCATAAAATGAGTGTCAGAAACTCTACCTCTGGTGATTAGAGTAAATGTGAAAATAAAATTGACCTCACTTCAATTTTTAACTCAAAAAAGCACTAAATATTGTTAATAACTGATTAATAGTGAGTATACCTCCGTTATTTCTAATGACTTCAAATAATCGATCAGGCACACTGCTGATTAAATTCCAGAGAGCATGCGGCTCGATTTCCATCCAAACAGCTTTTATACGATCCTTCAGCACACCAACTGTGCAAAATTGTTTTCCATTTTGATAAACCAGTGGTTCTCTATGGGGTTTAAATCTGGACTGCACGCAGGCCAATCTAAAACAATAATATTATTATCGCGGAACCGACACTTTACAAACTCCGCAGAATGGATAAATGCATTATCCTGTTGAACATATAATCATCTCCCATCAAATTTGTGGTATATTCCAGAAGGCTGCACTCCAAAACATTCAAGTAGTATTGTGCCTTCATTTTTGTTGAAATATAAGCAAGAGGTACCTTTTCGCAGTAAGCAAAACCACCCCAAATCATACCCGTCCCGCCACCAAAATTACAACTCATGCATATCTCAACAGATTTTTGCATATCATGCCAATAGAATTGAAAGCCGTCTGGGCCATCTAGATTAAATATCTTTTCGTCTCTAAACAGAACTTTTTTCCACATCTCAATATCCCAGGTGATATGTATATTTTTTAGCAAATTCCATCCTACCATGGAGTGTTTTTCAGTTAACTTAGGTTTCGATGCTCTTTTCTAATAAACAGAGTTAGAGTCATCATGTAAAATTTGTCGAACCCGTTGAACAGTAACTGGTAACTGTAAACCAGCTCGAATTTGTGATGCTGTTTGGTGTTTAATTCGTGCCCGGGTAATAATAGCCCGCTTAGTACGTTAATCGAGTATTGCTTTTCGCCCTGATCCCTTATATAGACCATATAGGATTTCTTATATTTTAAAAACTTGTTGATAATTCTTGGAGATCGTTTTATTTTGCTAGCAATTGCCCTATTTGACAATCCTGCATCCAGCTATTTTAGCGGTTTCTTCGCTAAATAATTTCTTGCCACTTTCCATTCTTTATAAACACAATATTGACAGAATTTTAATTATTGGAAATCAAGGAGAGATTATATTGAGTTATTTACCTTCAAAAAACTTCTCAGAAAAAATTTTATTAAAACACAAAATACGTAAGGTCAATTTCATTTTCTCCAGTGTAGAAGCATTTTTGAAAAATTTAAGTAAGTTTTTTAATAATTATTCACATACTAAAATAGAGAACTCCCCAAAGCCGATTTGCATTGGACCCTTGGCGCAAGGATGACAGGAAAACGTCGGAAAAATTTCAAAAATATTTACATTTATTGTAATAGGAGTACATTATTTACTATTATATTTCACATACTAAAATAAAAAACTCCCCAAAGCCGCTTAGCATTGGTCCTTTCTGCGCAAGGATGACATGAAATTATGTAAGATCCTTTTGCTTTCATATTTATCTCTTTTGATTTTGATTTAGTGAATATAATTCATTAGGTCAATACACTCTGGCTACGTACTGAGTTGTATTTTTGTACTTCGGTCGTAGCCTCCTGATGAGTAGACCTTACTTTTCAGTACGAAACTGAATTACCAGCATAAGGATCTCAAGGAGGTTTCTAATTTTTGAGAGTCAATACATTGGTGTGGCTTTGGTGTAAAGAAAGGGGGAGCGGAATACAATTTCTATTTTTGCTGATAGATATATTATGAGATTGACTGCTTTATTTTACTGATTTGCCAAATCGAAAATATTGAGTATGTCATTACAATTAATATATTGTCTATAAAAAGCTGAACAATTTTGTCATAAAAGTAAAAAAAAATAGTAAAACATATTAAATGTTAAGCAATAGGTATTTCAAACATCACTTTTATTATTTTATTTATTTTCCATTTTAATAAAGTACCCTTTTGAAATGGCAATTAAAGGCATACCAGTTCGATCGAACTGTGAATTCGAATTTTAAAGTAATTTTTTTTAAATTTTGACATTCGGCCCTTTGACACATTCGGCCCTTTGACATTCTGCCCTTCGACATTCGGCCCTTCGGCAAATTCGGCCCTTCGAGATTCGATCCTTCGACATTCGGCCCTTCGACATTCGGTCCTTCGACATTCGACCCTTTGAATTTCGGCCCTTTGTACCCATTCCGTTAATTCGGTTCGCACGTATTGGACTATTCGCAGTATAAAATTCGAATTTGATTTAAATATGAAACGAACGAATCTGATTCAATTCAAATAAGAAATCCTGAATCTTTAGTCGAATAAAGGTTAATAAGAAAAGATGAGAAATAAACTTTTCCTCAGAGATTAAGCGTACATGCACGTAGGTTCAGAAAAATCTGATGTAATCGGTTTATCGTACTAGTCATCAAGTATGTATATTACAAAATGCGCAGTGAATTAAAATCAAAAAATTTGGGTTATCCACTCTTAATCTTAAACAACATTCTAAAATAAACTAATACGTTTTACTTACCAAATTCGTAATCAATTTCAACTAAATTCCACCGTATATATATATATGCCTATTATACTAAACATACACTCTTCTGCTTAGTAAATAATGTACACTATTTTTTTTTTCTTACGTTGCTTTTCGTATAATCTTGCATCAAGCAATAAGCACAACACAACATTGGACAACAAATCGATTTTTATAAAATTTCAGTACATATTTTGGTTGAACACACTAATTTTATGTTTCACAACAAACGTTGTAGATTTAAAATTCTTGTTGCATGCAACAAAATGTTTCTAGAATAAATTATCAAAGACACAATTGATTTGGTATAGAAGCTAATTAAAATGCGTAATATAAAACGCGGGTACATTTTGTGTTTCGTGAAACATAACACATTTAAACGTTTTCTTCGTATGTATTGTCTTGTATTGTATCGTATGGCACGTAAGTAATATACATATAAGAAAGAAACAGAGACAAAATAAAGCAAAAAAAAAAATGAAAACAAAAACAAAATTGTTGTGTATTATTATGTTGTCTGGGTTGGGAATGTTATGAATTTGAATGAAAATAAAATTGAAATTTTTGTGAATTTTCGAAATGAAAAGCAAAACAGAAAATACATCAAAATACACAAAATTAAATGGAACAAGGTAAAATGCTTGTTTATTTTTTTTTTGGATCACCACAGTCACAGTTTTGTTTTGTTTTTGAAAAATCGAACAACGATTACACCTTTTACGTCCACTTAAAAGTAATATTGCTCGGTTTCTCCCTCGTTCGTAAGGTAACAGACAAGAGATGCACACACAAAACAGAAGACGACACACTTTTATTACGTTTTACAAATTTACACTAAGATTTTCATTAATGAAAATGAATCCCGGAGCATACCATTTAAAAACTTTGCCAAAATACCAAATTAGCTGAGTTTACACACATTATAAATAACTAAATTAAACAAATACAAAATGTTTTATTTTTATGTTTCTTCACACTTAAAATCAAAACTTTTGTTACAACATTACACACACACTAATTTTTGGGGGTGATCAAAATAAAAACAAATACCATTTAATATGTACACAACACCAGATTTATCTAAAATTATTTATTTAATTAAAAACTTTTTTAAATTTAATTAATAATTTTCACAAATTTAATTTATCAAAACAATGACACATGTGTTTTTGTTTTGTTATTCTCCATTCGATAATAGCAGCAAAAATTTCTCGACGTAGTAAAATGCGTCCATCTTGTTTATTTTCATTTTTACGTTTACTTTATTCAAAAAAAAAAAAAAAACCACACACTACACCAAAAAAAAAAAAAAAAAAGAAACAGAAATCAAATGAGTCGAAAACTGAAGAGAGTAAAAACATAATATGGCTATCAACACGAGGAAGCGAGATAACAAAATACTATTTTTGTTTAGTGTGCGCGCACACTATGCGCAATAAACGGAAACTGATAGTAAAAATTCAAAACAAACCAAAACAAAAAAATTATTTACAAACTTTAGTTTTTTTTATTCTTGCTTGTTGTATATGAGAGTGAGTGTGTTTGTTCGGCGATGTATGAACACACACACAAACCAAATAAGAAAGAATGTGAGAAAAAATAATGTCTTTAAATTAGTGGTTTCCTGGAATTTTATAAATCGCGCGCACTTTTTTATTGATTAGATTAAGAAATGGAGTTCGTATAAATATCTTATAAGACTATAAATACGTTTAATGCGATTTTATTTTGCAAGTCATACGGGACTAGGGGGAATTACAGTAAAAATATACATATGTACACACATAAAAATAATATTGCGTAGTAGAGTGCAACTGTATCTTGTTTATAGTTTAATTGAACAACAATTGAACATAATTGTCAAGGTGAATATCGTTTGCAAATTGCAATGTGCGTTCATTCAATTATTTGATTTTTGTATAATAATTGAATGAGATTTTTATTAAGAATTGATCAATAAATTTGATTCAAAAATAATACATATTGAGCTACTCAGCAGTTAATTAGCATGAAGGAATTAAGAAATCAGTTCGAGAGACTTATCGCACAGACCCAAGACATCATTTATGTATCCTAGTCGCGAAGTTCACCGACACGGTCGTATCAAAGAGTACGAGGGTGGATTGATAAGTTTTTAGAATGAACTTTATTTTTCAACATAGTCTCCGTTTAGCTCGATGCACCCTATTCTAATACAATTTATCAAACTCCTTTAAATAAGCGTTCGGTTTCAGCTATTACTTCATTATTTGACCCAAATCTGTTTCCACCGAGCCACTTCATCATGTTTGGAAATAGGAAAAAGTCACAAGGGACTAGACCAGGGGTGAGATGTTGTAACCATCACGTTTTTCGCTTCGATGCATTTTCGATAGAATAACGGTACTTTAGAACTAAAATGTTTTAAAATTTTATATTTTTAACAAAGGAGTACAGTTATTCTATCGAAAATGCGTCGAAGCGAAAAACGTGATGGTTACAACATCTCACCCCAGGTGAATATGGTGGATGGGGAAGCAACTCGAAGTCCAATTCATCCGTATGAAAAGACGTATGAACAAAATACAGAATCATGAAATGAAAAAAAGGTAAGAAAAAACGTTATACAAAAAAAAGGGAAAGGGAAAAACCAAATACAATAAAGCGGTATGACTAGATGTATACGGGTGCGTGTCGTCGTAATTAGTCGGTGCGTTCAGTAAACATCATTTACTTCCATGTTCGAATTCGTGGTGGTCGATCTTATACATTCCTGCCCAGCCAAACCGATCCGGTTTGGAACTTTCTCATGAGCTGAAATTAGCCGGCATACCTTCTGGACCGGTCCCTGACATTGATGTTTTATTAGCTGTCCATCAGGTGTCTTTTGATCGCTATTGTACTCAATCTTTACCACACGTACCAGCCCATCACTGCCCGGATGTGTTTTGATAATGCGCCCTTTGCGCCATCGAGATGGTGGTAGATTATCTTGTTGAATGACAACGATGTCATTTATTTGCTGATTTGGTTCTGCTCGAGCCCATTTACTACGTGCTTGTAAAAGTGAGATATTCTTGTTGCCAACGCTTCCAGAATTGTTGGTACATTCGCTGTAGTTGCTGCCAATATTTCAGACGATTTTCTGGAACTTCTGGAACGTCCTATTAGAAATTTGTCAGGGGTTAAAGCAAGACCTCCCTCGGGATCATCATGAAACGCCATGGTCAGGAATTGAGACGAGAAATCGGTTGTTTGCCAATGATCCGCACTAAATGTTTTTTAGCGGATCGGACTGCAGCCTCTCATAGGCCGCCATGATGCGGTGCGGCAGGCGTTATAAATTGCCATCTAACACCGGCGTCTGCGATATGCTGTTGATCATGCGTGTTGTTCCACTCGCGGAGTTCTCGTTGCATTAGCCGATCTGCGCCAACAAACTGGGTTCCGTTATCGCTGCAGAGTGTGGTGCAGTAACCGCGTTGACTAATGAATCTATCGAATACATCTAAAAATGATCTAGTCGACAGATCTTCGGTAACCTCTATATGTACGGCCTTTGTGCTCATACAAATAAAGATCACTGCATATGTTTTTGTTGTTGTTATTGCCCGTTGTCCGCCCAGTCTGACATTAAATGGGCCACAGTAATCTAGCTCAGTATTTGTGAATGGTGGGGCTACCAGAACACGTGAACGTGGCAACGACGCCATCTGTTGCTGTTGCATTATTCGCTGATAGAGTTTGCAGGTGACACATTGATGGATGAAAGTTTTTACCAATGCACGATCATGAACAATCCAGAATCGTCTTCTTAGGTATTGCAACATTTGGAATATCGCCATGCAATGTGGCAATATGCGCATGATTAATAGGTAACCGAGCCAATCTACATTTTTTCGGCAAAACCATCGGATGACGCTGATCGTATCGCAGATCCGCATGAGTCAGCCGTCCGCCGACCCGCAGAATCTCCTTGTCATCCAGAAATTGATTGAGTACAAGCAATTTGCTGGTTGCGTTGACACTACAACGAGATTTTAATGAATTAATTTCAGTAAGATATGCATTACCTTGTGCTTCACGTATGTGAAGAAGCAGCGCAGCCTTCGTCTCAGATGCCGCTATGAACTTAGTTCGCCAATATTTTCGTCCAGCTGGTCGGAAACGTAATACAATGGACGTCGTGTGTAATACTCTTTGTAAAGTGCTAAATCGCTCAATAAGTGGGATTCGTACTGAGCAATGTACGGAACGGTTTTATTTCGTTGACAACTATCTCTTGCTCCGGTGAAGTCAGCGTTGGTAGTTCATCAACGTCGGTCGATACTTTATATAAACATGAGGGGCCTTTCCACCATAGGGAATGGCCTTCTAGTGCGGTTGGTGATATTCCGCGACTAGCGCAATCTGCTGGGTTGTGTTCTGTGCGGATATGTCGCCATTGCTGGACATCGAAATGCTGCTGGATGTAACCCACTCGATTTGACACTTATTGTTTCAAAGTTGTTGCTGGTTTGCGTATCCAACATAATACAATGCTCGAGGCGCTCCACAACGTATAATCCGCATCAATTAGCTGAAGTGCAACACGTACATTATTGATAACTCTTACAAGGAGATGAGCTGCGCACAGTTCTAGCCGAGGAATCGTAATTTCTTTCTCAGGTGCAAACTTCGCCTTTGCTGTTACCGTCAGCACCGATTGTCCGCATGTAAACTACGGCTGCGTATGCTTTGCTGCTTGCATCACAGAATCCATGGAGTGTTATTGTCCCAGCGTGTCTCATACCGAGCCAACGCGGAACACGGATCTGTGCCAATTGTTGTAAACCATGTAGGAGTGTATCCCAATCAAGTTTCTCACACCATAAAATGTGGATGAATATTTTTGCGCCCTCTATTACTGGGGCCAACATGCCCGTTGGATCATATAGTTTAGCTATGTCACCGAGAACGAGACGTTTTCTAGGTATAGCGTCTGATTGACACATGTTGATTTTGTAGAAAAGTTGATCTGTGATCGGGTTCCAATGAAGACCGAGTTGTGAACCAACAAGCGCTGCAACTGTTTCTGCATCATTTGAATTCCATTTTCTTAAATTGAAATTTGCCTTGTCGCAATATAGAATCTATATCGAAAGCCAGAGCTACTGCTTAACTTGGAGAATCCACGCTGTCTAGGAAATCGTCCATATAAAAATTATGCAGAATGCTGTGGCGGGCTTCTGCTGCCCGGCTGGCATCAGTGATTATCTAGTGGTTTTCCACTGCACATTGTCGTAGCGTTCGAATAGCGAGGAAAAATTTCGAATTGTCTTCAATTGATATGTCCGTAACGGCTCCGTTGATGATTCACGCCACAATATCTGCTGCCATCGTCGATGACGTGGTTCAATTTCGACTTGGCGGAACATTTTTTCAATATCGCAGGGTGTCTTGTAGTTGTGGACCGACTAGTTGTGTGTCGTTCAGTGACACCTGACACACCGTTATTTGTTTTGGCCGATGCGTTGAATACCACTCTAAACTTTTCGACGACAGCATGATGCGGAATATAATATGATTGCGAAGGATCGCCTCTATATATTCCCGCATAAACTTCACGTACTTTGTTCGTAATTCGGAACTGCTGCTAAGTCTTCTTTGGAATCAAATACAAATGGAATCTCGCCCTAGAACACCACGGAGAGGCCTTTGCAATCGCCTTGGATATATCCAAGGCTTTTGATAAGGTGTGGCATGAGAATCTTATTTGTAAACTTGTGGCATACGGGCTGGACTCGATGACCACCAGGTGGATTAAAAGCTATCTCAATGACCGAAAAATCAGCGTCGTGCTTAATGGGAGATCATCATCGACGCACTCCCCAAATGCCGGAGTCCCTCACGGGTCACCTTTGTCACCGACCCTGTTTTTGCTATACATCAACGATTTGCTGGATAGCACTGTAAACCCTATCCATAGCTTTGCGGATGATGCCACATTGCATTCTTCTATTTCATTCGAGGCGGAGCCTAGCATTACAGATCTAAATAATAAACGGTCAGAAGTCGTAACTTCTCTTAATTCCGATTTAAGTACAATATTTGAGTGGGGTAACAACAACTTAGTACAATTTAACGAGAAAAAGACACAAATATGCACATTCTCACGTAAAAAAAGTCGCAACGACTACCCATTTGTGGTAAAAAACCATATCCTTATGGGTTGCGACTCAATTCGACTGCTTGGTGTTCAAATAAGTAACAAACTCAAATGGAATGAACACATTGTTGCATTGGCTAAATCAGCTTCAAAAAAACTCGGGTTCCTGAATCGATGCAGAAGGTTTTTCAAATCGCATCAAGTTCTCCAGATATATAAAACCTTCATCCGACCATGTATAGAGTATTGCTGTCAAGTTTGGGGAGGTGCGTCTGGTACCACCCTCCACTTATTGGACAGGGTTCAACGCCGCGCTATCAGAATAATACGGAATCCCAGACTTACTCAAGAACTAGACAGCTTACAGCATCGCAGAGATGTTGCAGAACTCTGCGTCTTCTACAGATGCTTACATGGTAAATGTTCTGCAGAACTATCGGAGAAAATACCACCATTCGTTACAACAACAAGAGTAACAAGAGGAACAACCAATGCACATAGGTTTACGGTGAAGCTCCCGAAACCTCGAACTGAAGAAATCAAGCGCGAATTTATATACCGAACATCAAAAAAGTGGAATTCGCTAATACATTTCAAATTTCCGAAGGAATATAAAATGAATAAATTTAAGGTAGCTATTAATCTTTACTTGCAGGATCGCGCATTGGGTGCAGAAGCTCTGACAGTTACAAGGAGCTAGGACCGTTAATAAGTCCGCTCTGCACCCAAATAAAAAAAATTGATAAAAAAAAAAAAAAAAAAAAAAAAAAATTGATGATACTGTCGAAGTGCCAGTTGATGAGAATTCCCAAGCGCTTCGGCGTTAGGATGAAATGGAATTTGCACACTGTAGCGACCATCTACGTTGCGGCGGACAGTGGTTTCGTAAATTTTCTCACATGAATCTGGAGCAGGATCAGAATTAGTACGGTTTCTTCGAGTTCCCAGAACTTATGAAGCAATAATTCATCAAGTCGTTGCTCATCGACACATTTGTTGGCTGTAAATGTGTGCAATGGTCGATCAAAGGTTGTATTATTCATAACAGGCCCCAACACAACCCAAACCAAATGTGTTTGAATCGCACATGGCTCGTTGCGATGGCCAGTGACAATTCCTTGTTTTATCAGACATCCCCAGATATCGGAACCGATAAAAATATCGATACGTCCAGGCTAGCAAATCCCGGAAGTTACGCAAATGTTTCCAACAATCAGCATTAATCGACGTCGCTGGCATTGCCGTCGTGATTGAGCGCAATATATATGCCTCAAATTGCAATTCGAAGGTGGCATCTACCCTAGAGCACATGATAAGTACCGCCTGACCACGGGTGTAGGTATTCGTTGATGCGCCAATTCCTTTGACAGCTATTTTACATCGTTTTCTGTGAAGATTCAGATTGTTAAACACCGATTCAGTAATAAAGCTCAACTAATATCCGGGGTCACAAAGTACTCGACAAAGGTGACTGTTTCCAAGCCGATCCAGTATAAATGCATTTGCTGTGGCAAGCAGAACGACACTGCTGGCATGTAGTATGAATGACTGAATGTGGTCGATCAGTCATGCTTCTTGAATAAATATTACCGATGGCTTGCTCGGTAATGTTCCAGGCGTGGATTGTATTGTAGCTGGCATTGGTGCTCGAGCTGGTCGTCGCTGAACAACAGTCATACCCTTTGTCTAATCACACAATAGGGATTATGTTTCTGATTGCAAAGTGCACACATACCCGATCGACATTCTCCAAGCGTAAGAGTGGGATTCAAGCAATTAAAACATAACATGAGTTTCTTCACTGCGATGGGGTCCTGAACAATGTGGACAAATCACTGCTGCTGGCGATGCTCGATTTGAAGTAGATTGATGTGGTGGGTTAGTTGCAGCCACATTTGCACGAATCATTCGTTGAGACCTACTCCAGTTGCTAGCCTGAGGTATATCTACCCGAGGTGTCGATGATGGCATATTCAATGCCCGTCGCTCAAAATATACTAGCATATCGTCGAGTTTCGGCAATTCTTCATCCGAAAGACTCATTGCCCATTGACTGATCGCGGCTCTTGTTAATTTCCTTAATAGAATTGGATAAATTATTGCGTCCCATTTATCCGTTGGTAGTTTCATGACTGACAATGCTGGCAATGTAGTACGGATACAGTCGATGATGTTTTGCAAAGCTGGTTGAAAAAAAGGTAAGAAAAAACGTTATACAAAAAAAAAGGGAAAGGGAAAAACCATATACAACTTGGTACGACCAGATGTATACGGGTGCGTTCCGTCGTAATTAGTCGGTGCGTTCAGTAAACATCATTTTACTATACAAATGTGTTTCCTAAAATAAACGCTTTTGTTGAATTTTTGATTACTATCAAAAGCGATGCTTTAGAAGGGGCTGATCCAATACCATATAAAAGAAACTCGAAACCGACAACTACAAAAGTGAATGTTAATGTGGTATGCGAGAAGTTACATATGCCCAACCTTCTTTTTTTGCGTATGCATTAATCTATATTAGGGAGTCTTGAGCCAAAGTACCCGGTCTTCAGTGACCCAAGGCTCCTAGATCAAGACGATATCGGTCCCTTCTTTTCCAATTTTTAAAATGAGAGTGGTGCAGATTGACTTGAAGAAATTTCAACATCTCTACAGCCTCTTCGCCACCACAGTAACATCGAAGTTTTCCCCTGATGAGAAATCCTCTGTGGTTGATCCATCGTTCAGGTTGTTCGCGGCGAAAATTGCTTTCGGAACCAAAATTTTAAAGCTTGACATCGGACTGCGCCGCGAATTCTCCTGGGAGTTCATCGTTGCTGACGTGTCGATGCCTATCATCGGCGCAGATTTCCTAAGGGACACCGTGTTGCTCGTGGACATACAAAGACAAAGGCTTATAGAACCGTTAACCTCTTTGTATTCCCACGGTGCGCTTACTTCTAACGCGGGTTCCACGGTATCTAGGATCGACAGGTCAGGGACGGACCCAGGAGTCTTCAACGTTATTTCAAAATTTCCAACTGTTATTTACGGCGACATTAACCTCAACGCTACAAAACATAACGTTACGCACAAACTAGAGATGAACGGGCCACCGATTGCATGCAAACCCCGACGACTGGCACCGGACAAATTTATCATCGCGAAGACATAATTCGAAAACATGATGAAACTCGAGATTTGAAGACCTAGCAGCAGTCCTTGGTCCAGTCCACTACATTTAGAGTTGAAAAAGAATGGAGAGTGGAGACCGTGCGGAGATTTCCGAGCACTTAATCGGATCACGATCCCGGACCGGTACCCAATTCCACATCTCCAGGATTTTACACAACAACTCGAGGGCTGCTCTATATTCTCAACGATAGACCTTGTTTAGGCTTACCACCAAATTCCCATTGAACCGACGGACATTCCGAAAACTGCAATTTCGACAACTTTTGGACTCTTTGAATTTTGTAGAATGACTTTCGGCCTTCGCAATGCAGCACAGTCGTTCCAACGCCTTATGCACTCAGTCCAACGAAGACTTGACTTCTGTTTTGTATATTTGGACCACGTGCTCATTGCCTCAAAAAATTACGAGGAATATCTGAGACCCATCAAAATTACTTTCTCGAAATTAGAAGAACACGGTCTCGTAGTAAATGCAGACAAGTGCAACTTCGCAAAAAACGAAATTCTATTTTTAGGCCACATGGTAACTGGACAAGGTATCTTACTATCGCATGAACGGGTTCAAGTTATCAAAAATGTCGAACGACCACTGACTATAAAACAGCTCAAACGTTTTTTAGGGATGGTTAACTTTTATCGTCGCTTCATTCCGGGTGCTGCTGCCGACCAGAAATTGCTGAACGACTACCTAAAAGGTTACACCAAGAACAGTCGCGTTCCAATACAGTGGTCGATAACAGCTATTGAAGCGTTCGATAACTGTAAAAATAAACTTACGGACGCTACCTTACTAATTCATCCTTCATCATCAGCACCTCTGGCCATCATGGTTGACGCTTCCGACACGGCGATCGGAGCAGTGGTTCAGCAGTTCATTTCAGAGGCTTGGCAACCACATAGGGTTCTTTTCAGTACGTCTCAATGATACGCAAAAAAGATACAGTGCTTATGATCGTGAACTCCTAGCGGCTTATTCGGGGGTCAAACACTTTCGGCACCTTCTCGAAGGTCGTACCTTCACGTTGTACACCTGCATATCTCCTGCATCAATAATGTCGTAGCAGATACTCTCTCACGTATTAATCAAATTACTATTCCCGCAGAAGTATTGATTATGCGATTATCGCAGATGCTCAGATCAACGACGAAGAACTTCAAGAAATCTTAAGGAGTAAACTGCTCTCAAATTCGAGAAATTTCCGGTTGTTTTCAATTCAAAAACCTTAATTCATTGTGATATTACAACTACTACACCTAGGCCATTCATTCCGCTAAAATTTCGAAAGCAAGTTTTCGAAGCGTTTCATAATCTGTCTCATCCTGGCGTCAAAGCATCCATTAAACTTTTGACTCAGAACGTCATTTGGCCATCGATTAACAAAGACGTCCAGAAGATGGCGCAAAACTGTATAGCTTGCCAAAAGGCTAAAGTCTCTCGACACACCAAAACTCCACTTAGTACATATAAATTAACTTCTCAACGCTTTTCGATTATTCACCTCGATATCATTGGTCCGTTACCGGTTTCTGATAATCAGCAGTATTGCGTCACGTTGATTGATAGATACACCCGCTGGCCCGAGGCGATTCCAGTTTCTGATATAACTGCTGCTACCGTCGCTTTCGCGGACTACTCTCATTGGATAGCTCGCTTTGGTGTGCCAGAGTCCATTGTCACGGACCAAGGCATGCAATTCGAATCACAACTTTTCCACGAACTGGCTAACTTACTGGGGTTCGAGCAAAGGAGAACAACTAGTTACCGTTAGAGCGATGGCACCGCGTCATTAAGTCTGCCATTATGTGCTACGATCGAACAGTTTGGACTAGTGTTCTCCCTTCAATCTTACTAGGACTACGGACAACGTATAGCGACGAACTGAAAGCCACGCCTGCTGAACTCGTATACGGACAAACGACGCGAGTTCCAGGAGCCTTTTTGGATACAACGAACGATCAAATTTCACAGTCAGACTTTGTAATGGAGATCAAACGACACTTTGAAGAAATTAAACCTGTACCGGCTTCGCGACATGCAACGGACAAAATTTTTATTAGCAAAGATCTGCATACTTGCTCGCACGTTTTTTTACGGACTGACGCAGTACGCAGATCACTGCAACCACCATATACAGGACCGTTTTTAGTAATCGACCGTACACCAAAATTTTACACGTTAGAATTGAACAGAAGACACGTCAAAATTTCCATCGACCGACTTAAACCTTGTTACACGAACAATCAAGACACACAGACTACACAAACTGGACCATCCTTAGCGACTCATGAACCAGAACTTCCAGAAATTCGCAAGTAGGTTCGCTTCGATCTTACGCCAGAACTACGAGGTTGGATCGGGTGTCCAGGCCACCCATTCGTTTCACGGATTAAAGTACGATCGATCTTCGATCGCTCTGGGAGGGGAATATTTGTGGTGTCAACCAAATAAGAATCATCCCGACTTTCGCCGAGCAAATGAAAATCAGACTAAATTTCGATAGCTAAATTAAATCAGTTAAATTTATAAAATTACCTGCACTGGTAAGAATAGTAAGTACAAAATCACAAATAATGTAGTAGTTAGTGAAAACTTAGCAAGCAAAAAGAAAACGTTTGTTTGGAAAAAAACAGTAACAAGAAAATTATTGACACAACGACCGTACACTGAAAAAAATATTCTGCGTTTTATTTACGAATGGCGTTCGTTAACCACAATTCGTAATATTAATGTACAAATTGCTATATTTACGTAAAAAAATGAAATTTAGAAAAAAATCATAAGAATGTTTGCATTAATAGTAAGAATCATAGTTCGTAAACTAAAAAATGGTTTAGTTTATTGTACTATACGTAAAATACAATCACATGTTGTTTGCGTATTAGTGCAACTTGCGTCATTTTATTAAAAAATCATATTTATGAACAATTCATAACATTTATGAATGAGACTATGTACGAAATTCGTCATATTAACGAATCTGATAATTATTGATCATCATGACATCATGAATCATGATACACACACAAATTAGATTTCTGCTTGGGTTTTTGAGTTTGATTTAGTTGAATATAATTCACTAAGTCGATACACTCTAGTTTTACATATAATGTAAACATTTAGAGTTGAATTTTTGTAGTTCGGTCGTAGCTACCTGAAGAGTAGACCTTACTTTTTCTATACGAAACCGAATTACCAACACGAAAACTCAAAGAGATTTCTAATTTTTGAGAGTTGATACACTTTGTATTGACTCTGCGGGAAAGAAAAGGGGAGGGGATAATATTTCTATTTTGATTGGTAGATATATTATAAAAGTGATTGGCCTTTGTAATTTTTCTGATTTACCAAATCGAAAATACAGTGAATGTCATTTACAAATTACAAGTAATATATTGTCTATAAAAAAGCCGAAACATTTTCAGAAAATAATCCTCATATTTGGGAATTATTCATTCATCATCTAAGTATTCCATTCTTCCTAGATACGAATATTTTCGTATGCACAAATAATGAATTTCTAAACTTATATGTATGAATTTATTCGTTAATATGATGTAACATTTCGTTAATGTTACGAAACATTTCATGTTATGTTTAATTTCTTACGTTAACAATAAGAATTTGTTCATCCACAAATGCTTTTAACTTCATTAAAATTATAACATTTTTCGTATCTTATATGAATCAATTCATAAATATTACAACGTAAGTAGTGAAGGTTAAAATATTTTTTTTTTTGTGTTTCACCATATTAACGTATGATTTTCGTACTATTAACGAAGGGTTGTATTGGCTCCATTTTAACGAATTTTTCGTACTATTAATGCAGTTTTTGTCTGCATTGATGTAGGATTTTTTTCAGTGTAGAGATTGCTGTTGATTTCTAGCTACTAATGCGAATTAAAGATATAGCAATAAATACCATCATACAAATAAATTAGTGTGTTTTTAATATTCCTGCGAAACCTCATTTGGGAAGTAGCAGACGTTCAAGGGATCTACCAGTGGTTGCGATAATTCCGAATTCGTCACACGCTGAACGTCGGTTTTATAAACATAGGAACAACCAAATGTATGTGAAATTCTTCAATGTCATCAAATACATCATTCCTCACGAATCACGGGAGGCGATTTACTGATGAATTTAAAGCACATTACAAAAAATGTTTCAATATAGATGCTAGTGGAATGAGCTCCGAAAATATTATGAGTCACGTTGCTCATTGCCAATCACAGGAATGAAGAAACAGACATTTGCTTCTCCTATGATCTGGCGAGAGCCAGAAGATCATGACACTGATTGCTATTTCTGCTTGACCAATCCATCTGGGTACAATACAAAAAATAATTCTGCAATATCTTATGCATCTGTTCAATCTGTAACTTATGCTGTTTTAATCAGCATTGGACAGGATGAAAATGAATATCAGATGTCTACTGACGAAGTCTCTTTTGAAACAGGAACTAATGATACAGATACAAGAATGTCATTTGAAAAATTCGAAGATCAGCAAAACGACGAGTTGAATGAATCTCAAGAATCAGAAGATGGTCAATTCAGAAATTCAAATGGTTTTAATCAAGACCAGTTAAGTGACTTGGTTGGGTTCGAGACGCAGGTTTTCGAATGGGGCTTCCGAACTCATAGCTTCTAGATTAAAAGAAAATAATTGTTTAGCTCCAGGAACTCGAGTGAGTTTTATCGTGATTGAGATCCCCTATTCCGGAAATTATCCTCTAAAGCCAATGGTTTGGTTTATTGCAATGATGTTGAAGGACTAATAAATGAATATAAAAATGTTGAATATGTAGCTAGTGACTGCCGACTATTTATCTATTAAATATATTTAATGAATTTAAAGATCCATTTTCTCCATTCCCATATTGATTACTTCCCTGAAATCTGGGAGATTTCAGTGAGGAGCAATGTGCGATATTTTGTGGATATGTGTCGATACGAGGATGATTATGCGTGTTCTCTCGATTAACACTCCACTATATTCGCAAAAGGTTATGTTTATACACGTGCGTGTAGCAACCAATAACACTACCCTGCAAAATTTTAAAAATTTGGTTCCACTTGACAATGAATAGTTGTTTCCGAAGTATTTTTTTACGCTGAATCCGAATCTGGGATCAGAATTGCTCTATCACGTCAGATTTATAAGATATTCTATACCGTGGTTTTATCAACCCAGTAGACCACGAAAAGGTGATGTCGTTTTTACTGATGACTTGCCTTGACGGTAGGGTTGCCGCCACACTGTCCTTCCCCCAGTGAACGGAGTGAACGATAGAAATTTATTGAAAGCGAGCCGGTCTAACGATGGCGCGATCCCCTCTGGATTTGGTTTGTTCGTTGATTTTGGGGTCAAATGTTACTCGTTTGTTAAGTAATCTGCGCGTTGACTCACTGGTGTGTGACGGTGGACGGTGGTGGATGTGTTGTTTCCCCCGTAGTGCTGGGTTTGGTTGGCACTTCGTTCCATGTATTTGTATGCTTATCCGTTTGCGGTGCCTCTATGAAACAGGGTTTAATCCGGTTTATTGAAACAGTTGTTTCGACACCTTTGACCAGCAGTGTAAAATATTTCTCGTTACGTTTGATCACCGCAAATGGTCCCTCGTATGGTGGTTGTAGCGACTGACGAACTGCGTCTGTCCGTAACAGTACGAATTCGCACGTTGACAACTCTTTGAATACGAAGATTTGTTCTTTAGCATGCCGTGATGTCGATGAGGGTTGAACGTCCTTAAACTGGTTCCTTAACTGTGTGACGAAATCGGATTGATGAATGTTCCTGGTTGAGTGGATGAAATCCGCGGGCAATCGTATGTGTTCTCCATAAACGACTTCAGCTGATGTACTTTGAAAATCTTCCGGAAATGAGGTTCTTAGACCGAGTAGTATTATCGGTAAAAATTGTGTCCATTGTTTTTCAGCAACACACATTATTGCGCTTTTAAGACTACGATGCCATCGTTCGATTAACCCGTTGCATGCTGGATTGTAATCTGTTGTTCGCTTGCGGTGGAATCCAAGTGATTTGGAAAGTTCGTTGAACAGATTTGCTTCAAACTGTGCACCTCTATCAGTTACGATGTTCGTTGGCACTCCAAATCGGCTGACCCAAGTAGTAACGTGTGTAGCGGTCGATCATTGGCAAACAATATGAGTTACCTTCGGATGGAGGTAACGGTCCGACTATGTCGATGTGAATTTCATCAAACTGCTTACTGGTCGATTCATAAGTTCCAGTTTTACTTCTGACGTGTTTCGTGATTTTACACTTTTGACAGCGTATGCAGTGTTTGGCCCAGTAACGTATTTCTTTGTTCACCGATGGCCACACGACTTTTTTGCTGATTAGTTTTGCTGTGGCGCGTATCCCGGGATGAGAGATATTGTCCCATGACTCGTAGATTTGTCGTCGAAATGATTTAGGGATAAGCGGCCTTTGAGTTCCCGTTGAAACATCGCATAAAATTTCCTTATCGGTTCCAAAAATTGGGAATTTTTGGAATTTTAAAGACACGTGTGATTCCATCAGTTTTACGAGCTCTTGATCGTTCATTTGTTCATCTGCTATCGCTTCATAGTCAATTGCGCTTCCTATAGTTGGATTTGTTCGATTCGTGAAAGCGTATCCGCAACCACGTTGTTGCTCCCCGAAATGTGACGAATATCCGACGTATATTGAGCTATGAAGTCCAAGTGTCGGCGTTGTCTAGGAGATGCTTTCTCGAGATTTTGACGTAGCGAGAATATCAGCGGTTTATGGTCAGAGAATAGAATAAATTCTCGACCTTCGACGAAATTTTTAAAATGCTTGGTAGCTGAGTAAGCTTCTAAAAGTTCCCTGTCGTAGGTACTGTACCGAATTTCGGTGTCATTCAGAGTAGAAAAACAGTGGTTGCCAACCTTTTTTCATTTGTTGTTGCAATACTGCTCCTACTGCTGTATTCGACGCGTCGACGAAAATTGCAAATTTGGCATTTGAAATCGGATATGCCAGTTGAGTACACTGCGCCAGGTTTGTTTTGCACGTTTCGAATGCTTTGATAGATTCGTCGGTCCAAGTTATTGGTGATTTATCCTTCTTCTTTTTCCGCCCTTATAAAAACTCGTATAAAATTCCCTGATCGTGTGCTGCATTCGGTAAAAGATTCGATAATAATTTATCATCCCCAAAAATCGAAGAAAGCCGTCTTTTGTCGTCGATTGTGGGAAGTTTTGAATTGCTTCCACTCTGTGTTTATCAGGCGACATGCCGTTTGCGTTGATATGAAATCCGAGGAAAGATATTTCGCTCTAGCCCTGCGTCACTTAGTCGTTGGAAAACAATCCGGATGTGTTTTAGATGCTCTTCTGAGTTTTGTGAGGCGATCAGTAGATCATCGATATACGGAAACACGAATGGTAGATCTCGAAATATTGCGTGAATCAAACGTTGGAATGTTTGAGCCGCGTTACGTAACCCGAACGTCATCCGGGTGAACTCAAACAATCCGAACGGAGTTATGATTGCGGTTTTTCCTATATCTCGTTCTTCGATAGGAACCTAACGGTACGCACGGATGAGATCAATCTTCATGAACATCGTGCATAACTCGAGTTGATGTGTAAAATCGGTCACAAAGGGTATCGGATAACGATCAGGTTTCGTTATCGAGTTTAATGCCCTATAGTCACCGCATAATCGCCAGTTTCCATTTTTCTTTTGTGACATGTGGAGGGGACTTGCCCAATTGCTCTTCGAGGGCCGACATACTCATTGTGCTGTCCAAGCTTCAATCTCAGCTTTGGCTATTTTCATCTTATCCGCGTTCAACCGACGTACTTTTGCATGGCAAGGTTGACCGGATGTTTCGATGCAATGCATGACGTAGTTCCAGAATCTCGGGATGTGTTGAATCGGCCTTTATCGTTGTGATGCCGTATAAAGGAGTAGGGTTGCTGCCACAATTTCATCAAGACTTGAAAAGCTTTGAGAGAACATATCAAGGTGTTTGGGCTATGAACATGATGTTAGACTATTGCTGGTCTTTGAAAACATCAAGTACAATAAAAAGATCCCTTCGTAAATCTTTTACGAAGAAAAGAACATGTCGTACATGAACTTTCGATTCGCATTGTGTGTACGAATCCACTAAACAACTCCACTAAAATGAATTCTATTTTCCGACCTGAACAGTATATCTGTATAACATCTGAACTCAAATTTTTAATCAGAATTGCTTCAACACCCGCAGTTTTTTCCCTAGCGCCGGAAAAATCTTTCAGAAATTACCGGAATCAGCACAGATGCACGCACACAGGCACTCATAGACATATACGGATCCAAACATACACACACAATACTCGAATAGACACACACAAACAGAATCTGAGGGTCAAAAAAATTATATCATTCGAATTAAGGTATTTGATCTTGATCTAGATGTGATGGTGTCATATGAACACCAGGATCGTGACCAGCGACCTCAGAAACAAAAAGGTCAAATGGTCCGAGACCCATTCCTAGCCGAAATATCAGCCGAGAGATTCAACAGAGGCATTTGACCTACAGATGACCTCCAAATGACCTCCAGAGGTAACTTTGAATAAAAGATCAAATCGTATCTTGACGTAAAATTTCCTGTTCTCTCAGAATCCGGGGTCAAAAAATGTATATCATTCGAATTAGGGTGTTTGACCTTCATTTGACCTTGATATAGACGTGATGCGGTTATACGGACACCGGGATCGTGATCAGCGATTCCAAAAAATTTATAGATCAACTGAGCTTAGAGATGTTCCACCTCGATTTCATTTTATAGCCATTTGTTTTCTAAAATTAAAATAAACGGAAGACAAATATCCGAATAGACAACAATCGTAATATCGACAAATTTTATTTTATAATGACAGAAATGTGTTCAAGAATCTCTGGACCAATAACAACTGACAGAAATGAGTAAATGATAGAGCAGTACTCCGACGTTGCATTTATTGCGCCATTATACCTTTTCTCATGTTAGTCAGCTTCCGATCCAAATAGTTTGAATTTTTTATTTGTACACAACTTGATCTAGATAGAAGAAAAAGTAGGTAGATGAAAGATTTCAAATTATTTTTGTTTCATTTCTTAAACATAAAACGGAAATGCCTGCAAGTGCAAAATAATAAGAAACGAGTTAATTTGGCTATTTCTCAGAGTAGATAATAATGAGCAGACAGAATGAGTGGGTGAAGCTTGTTTGCTAATTTAAATTACTTAATTAGTTTTGAAACTAAAATAACATTTTAATAATAAATAACATCAGTTTGTCTAAATATTTTATTTGTTTAAGAATTTAAAAAGAAAATTTACATAATTTCCGGTTGCCCTAATTTAACCAAATTGATGACATAAAGATCAAAAAGCTACAAAAACAAAGCAATAATAATACAGAAACAGATTTATGAGCCAACCCTTTTTTTCGGTATCTTATTCATGTTATCTTATACGTTCAACGATATATTATGTACGTTTCTGGTCTTAATTTTTATCAATTAATATCATTTGACTCGTACATATTTTTGTAAGTACGTTCCGACACACAAGAACCGAAAAATTGAATGAAAAAAATTAAAAAAAAAAAATTCTATTCTTAAAAAACGAATAATTTCAAGTATTAAGTAAATATTAACGTTATTCCTTTTATTTTTTTTTTGTTTCTCTTCTTATGTGTAGTGATTATTTTGAGACGTCAAACTGTCAAAGACTTATTTAAGAATGAATTACAATCGTACACAAGACATACGCGTATTATTAATATGTAATATGTATTAATATTAATGTCGAAATTGTATTTTTAGACTTTTGGTTTTTAATAATTTTCATTCATAATTTTTCGGGTTGTTGAACATTATAGTAATTCGTAAAATTGGTTAAGTGTCAAATTTTATGCGAAACAAAATTGATTGTTTGTTTTGCAAATTGTTCGGTTTTCAATGGGGTAAACTAGCAAAGTCCAGTAGGTATCGCTTAGCCATTTTGCGGTAAGTAAATGGGATTGAATCAAATTAAAGAATTTGATAAAATTATCCAATAACTTTCAATTCGTCCAACTATTATAATTGTTTTCACTTGCACATTTGATTCCACCTTAAAGAAAGGACCCTGTAACTCATGATGCAAAGATTTTTTTTTTCTAAACCGAAATATGAGGCACAATGGATCCCTAAATAAAGAAGACAAAGAGAAACTCAAGAATGATATCGCGTGTCAGAACAAAAATGAAACAAAATATCGAAAATTGTTCGAAATCGGTATAGCGGCGTCGCTAACCGATTAGATGGATCAGTACAATGGCATTTTCCACGATCAGGTTGTTAATAGCCTCACATGTAATGGGGTTTTCAACCAACATTTACATATAAAAACGATTCGATCTCCAATACAGGCTGCGAAGCCACATGTAGATAGATAGATAGATTGTTACAACACGGGCAGATGTTAAGTTGGTAGGCTCTCAGGAGAAGTTAGGATAGGCGTATGGACGTACCCATAGCCTGGAGGAATCATAACATTAATTTCAACTTTTACAACAATTTTGCATGGAATAGCTTTCTAATTGTTTGACTGAATCTCTTTTTCAAAAAGAATTTCAGCCAAAAATTCAAAATAAATCTCAGTCAAAAAAGTTTTGGATTGAATGCCTTTTTAGTTTTTTGATTGAACTTCCTTCTGTAAAGGCATTTCAGAGAAAAAATATTCAAAAATATTCAAAACCCTATCTCTTTTCAAAATTCAGACATCTCGTGGCAATAAGACACGATAACGTATCACTTAAGTTGATGCAGATGAAATCAACAGATTTCTTTAATACAATAATAATAAAGCAATTGTGCTTAATTTTTCCATCGTTAAGTTTGCTTTGGCAACTGAGCTCTTCTTCGAAAAAATTCACAATTTTATTGTCAAACTAAAAAAACAATTTTAATAGAAGGTAACATCAATACACATCAATACCATTGATGGTACAAGGAAATCGAAGGACAAAATTCTCAAACCTCATCAAGTTACATACAATGGATTAGGGACATTCAGTCAATGTTTCACACATGTCAAAATAAAAAAAAACAATTATTTATAGAATTTTAGCGGTGTACCTGTGCCAGTATATTGGGTTCTCATGATGTACTTTGTGTGTGAAAAGTTTTGAAGCTATTACGCTCGACACAATGCTACATTGCAATTTTCGCATATCCACCGTATTCGCTAATTACATTTGCGACATCGAAGACGATTTGTAATCCTTTGTGGAAAATGCCCACCATCATGCTGTAAAATATTTTTAGGAACATGGCTTTGGATTACTTTTTTTGAATACCGACTTTTCGTTACACCTCATGTAATGCCGTATGTATGTGAAATAAGTCCACATCATCTTCCGCGACTAGTTTATGGAGTTTCCAGACATGTGTATCACAGACATGTTTGCCATTTGGGTAAATAACAACACCCACAAACATTTATTTCCTCTAATCGCTATTCGGTAGTTATTTGTGAATTGGTCGTGAGAATCTACGCCACCCGTTCCACTGTTGTAGTGCGAAATTGGAGCTGGTTGTGGCACATCGACCTTTTGTTTTTTGATAGTTAACCATCTTTTGACTGTTCTGACTGGAACGAAACTGCCGTAATTCATGGCGATGATAACAACGCTGTTGTCCTTCCATCGGAAAAATAAAATTTTATTGTTTTTATCAGTTTTGTTCATAATAACCGCGTTTCTTATTGTTGAGCATTTTACTAGCGGCTAGCGGGAATTTTTTGTTCTGTTTTCTCTAACGGTCCCTGTTGGAAATAAGTATTTTTGCTGGTTTCCTTTTGATAGCTATATACATACATACATACAACAAAGAAAGAGACTATTCAGCAAATAATTTAAAATATAACGTAAAAAAAACATAAAATAAAACAGCTATACAGCAGCGTACAAAATTCTTTCTGCTTTACATTTCAATGTTAGTACGTTCATAAAATATTAGTGTTTTAAGTAATATTATCTAGAAACGCGATTTATCAAACAGAAATGACAAATTCCAACATAACCGCCCCCTTGAAAGGCTCGGCTTTTCAAAACAAAAAAAAAAATATTACTGAATAAAGCTAAACTTCAATTGGAAGTTTGCATATTTTGTTAATTGATCTCTTGAAGTTCTTTTTAACGCCGTCAACTACCATCTGTAGTTCTACTACTCTTACTTTACCATCCGAACCCGGTGTCATAGGCCTCCGAAGTTGGGAGCGCGTGGAGGAATAAACTTCCAGTTTATTCGTTGAGTAGTACAAAATTCTTTGATTTTTAATTGTTCAGTTTGTGTACTGAAAAGATTGTACAGTTCCTTTAACTCATTTCTCGCTCCGCGAAAATTAGTTGAGTTGGCTGACCAAATAGTTTGAATTGTACCTCTACGATTAATGAATCTTTTGAAAAACGCTATAAAGGAGTCTGTGCTAAGACTTTGCACAACTTCTAGATGTACCGCTTTAGCACATAAGCAGACAAAAGAAGCTACATACAATTTTTGAGGTAGAGCCTTACGGTTTATGGACAATTTTATAGCTATTGGCCCACAAAAGACTACTCATCCTGTGTTGAGAAATGCCTTAAATGAATTAAATCGTCAATGGGCAGATTTCCCATAATTTGTTGAGACACCTTTGGTTTTACCCTAAAACAAAGGACACAAGAACATACCGTCTGTTTTGCCATATTTTTATCATATACAGGCCAATAACGTTGACGGACGAAGGACAGCAGCAGTTGTGTACCTGCGTGACAATTTTTCTTGTGTTCATGTCTGAATATTAATTTTGTCAGATTATGTTTCGGTGGAAGCAGAATTTGATGTTTAATATTATAATCAAGGGTTGTTGCATTAGTTAATCTGCCTCCTACCTGAATTATTCCATCGTTGTCTAAAAAAGGGTGTAACGTTTTAAGTGAACTTTTTCAATTAACTTCGTGATTTTTCGTAAGAGCCTTTATTTCATCGGAGAATGACTCATATTGAACCGTTTTTAACCGTACTGTTTTCCAGTTCGCTGACTGTTAAATTCTCTGATTTTTCAGCAGCCTTATGTTTTAAAACGTTCACAAATCGCAAAACATAAGCCATTATGCGAATTAATTTTTCGAGGGATTCGAATCGACCTATCATATCACTAACAACGTTTGGTGTGGTTGTTGTAAGCATCACTATTTTTTCTTGCTTAACTTCAGAAAGCGAATTATCGAAATCATTTAATGTTGCTGTTATAATGGAATCATAACTGTTGGATTGGAGCATTTCAGGGCCGTGCCACCAAATTTATAAATTATGGAGATCACTTGGCATAATACCTTTCGTTATGAGATCCGCTGGATTGTTTGCAGAATCTACGTGTTTCCATATTAGGTTAGACGTTAACTCTTGAATTCCGTTAACTCTATTGGCGATAAAAGTTTTTAACTTATGTGGAGGAGTCTTCACCCAACCCAACGTAATAGTAGAGTCTGACCACAATATTACATCGTCAAACTGTAAATTTAAACCTTCAATAACAGATGATGTCAATTTAGATAAGTAAAGCGGCTGAAAGTTGCAATCTTGGAAGCGACAACGTTTTTAAAGGTGCTACTCGTGATTTACTACAGAGCAGGTTGCCCGAAATGTTGTTGTCGTTGTCAATCGTTTTTATGTACAGACATGCACCGTAAGCTTTTTCCGAAGCGTTGCTATAGCCATGTAATTCTGTACGTATTATTTTATTCGTTTTTGTATGACCCATAATATTTCTGTTAATGCGAATTTTGGATATTTGATTTAATGTTGTTATGTAGTTGATCCAAAAGTCTTGAAGATCACTTGAAATCAACTCAACTCAACCTAATTTTGATTGCCATAACTTCTGTACAATTATTTTGCCCGTTATTATTACTGGAGATAGAAACCCTAAGGGATCGTATAATTTCGAGATGTCAGAAACAATTGTTCGTTTCGTTACTGGTTTACCGCTCTCAAAAGTTGGGGGTTTAAAGACAAAATAATCCTCTTTTGGCTGCCACAGCAAGCCTAACGCTTTTACACAATCACCTAGATTGTATTCGTTAAATTTTAGTTCCTCGCGATCTTGAATAGAAACAGAGGAGACCGTTAGATCGAGGATCGTTTGCACACCACTTATGTAAATGAAAACCACCGTTATTTAGCATTCCAATCATTTCGTTTTGTAACTGTTTTGCTTGCTCAATATCATCGCAACCAGTTATAAGGTCATCTACATAAAAATCTTTCATTGCAACCTTTGATGCTGCTGGGTAATTTGCAGATTCATCGAGGGCAAGTTGATTAAGAGTTCGGGTCGCTAAATACGTAGCTGACGCTGTACCGTATGTTACGGTTGTAAGTTCATAGATCTCAATCGGTGTATTCAAGTTTTCTCGCCATAGTACTCGTTGTAGTCGCGTTTGTGTATCGTTTATTTGAATTTGTCGGTACATTTTAGATATGTCGCTTGACATAGTAAGTCTATAAGTTCGGAATCTTAAAATTATGTCGAAAAGATTATCCTGTACCGTAGGAGCAACTAGCATAAGGTCATTAAATGATTTATTCGACGATGTCTTGGCTGACGCGTCAAAGACAACGCGAAGTTTAGTCGAATATGATGACGGTTTTAGTACGGCATGGTGGGGCATATAAAATATAGATTCATCACTAACATCGATTGTTGAATCCTTTACCAGTTTCATATGACCCAAACTCAAGTATTCGTTTATGAATTCCAGGTATGGCTGTTTTAATTCATCATTAGTACAAAGCTTACGCTCCAACTGATGGAATCGCTTTAAAGCGTTTAGTTTTGATTCTCCTAGACCCTCAGGAGATTCACGAAAGGGTATCGAAACTGTATATCGACCGTTTGCCTCACGCTTTGTTGTTTCGATGAAGTAAGACACGCACATCTTTTCCTCATCGGAAAGAAATTTTCTTACAGGAATGTTTTCTACTTCCCAGAATTTTCTGACAGTTTGATCTAGCTGTTCATTAGTAATCTGATTTTCGGTCAATAATAAATTATATCCAATTTTCTGTTCACACTTACCGAACACAACCCACCCGAACATTGATTCCTGTACATTCGGGAATTTCGGTGATAGACGGATACGTTTTGGTAATAGTATTTCTGGGAATTCCTCAACACCAATTAGTATGTCAATCGGCGCAGCTACGTTAAAGAATGGATCAGCTAATTTAATGTTTTTGGGCAGTTGCCAACGCGAAATGTCAAATGTATTTGATGGTAATCTGTCAGAGATTTTATTAGTTATTGACAAGTCCAACTTAACATGAAACCGTTTGTAATTCGAATGAACGATCGTAGTGATACTCTGCGAAATTGTTGACTTTGACCCGTTTATACCCTTAACTGTTATGTTATTATTATTTCGAGAAATACAATTTAATTTTTTAACAAAATCTTCTCTTATGAAATTTGACTGGCTTCCAGAATCCAGCAACGCTCTACATTCAATCAACTTTCCATTACCATTTTCAATTGAAACGATGGCTGTTGGAAGAATCGTCGTTTTTTCAAAACACTCACTGTTTAAATAATAATTATCTGTCGAGTACATGACAGATTTATCAATTGGCAACTGATTTGGCATGTTAGTTTCCCGTTCAGGTTTAGGTTTGATCGTTTGATCAAAGTGTAATAATGTATGATGACGACCTCGACAGAGTTTACATCCCGATGATTTGCACTCTGAAACACGGTGTTTTGGATTTAGACAATTGATGCAAGAATTTAATGATTTCATCTTGTCATATCGTTGTTGTGGTGTCAAGCTAAGAAATGTTGA
Source organism: Tipula helvola (assembly GCA_963556165.1). NCBI lineage: Eukaryota > Metazoa > Arthropoda > Insecta > Diptera > Tipulidae > Tipula > Tipula helvola. The sequence continues at coordinate 80,221,418 of OY744482.1, read as the reverse complement.
ACAATTAAAGTAGGGCTGATGTATTTTGCCACAAATATCAGAAGTAGCGTGTACAGACGTTGTTGCCTTGTTAGTAAAAAAAGTTGATTCTCGTTTGGGGTACATTTTATTAAAAGGCACTTTTGAAAATGGTTTAGAATTTGAGTGTAAGTTTGCGTTTGCTGGCACTTTAGCTGAAGCATTTTCAGTTTCGCGTAATACACGACATTTCCGTTCGAGGAATTTAATGAATGTTTCCCAATCTGGTAGTTCATTCGGCTCAATAGTTTCTTCCCATTCACCACGAGTGATGTTGTCCAGTTTTCGAGTTACTAACTTTAAAATTATTATTTGTGACAGCTTGTCAAGTTCGAAACCACTAGCGTTTAAAGAAGAAATCTGCGAAAGTGTACTATTGAGAAGTTTACGAATTTCTCCCTCTTTGCGTTTGTTCACTGTTTTTAAATCAATCAGTGCTTCAATATGTTTATCTATTATAACGCGATGATCATCATACATTTTTGTTAACCCGTAAAGAGCGTTGTGCGGTCCCTGGGACCGCTCTACTTTTCTAAAAATCAAATTATCCCCACTCCGTTTAATTTTTTTGTGAAATTTTTATTATCTTTCTAATCGAAATTTTTTGCATCGTTCTAATTGAATAAAAAATAATTAATATAAAATTGCGGTCCGCTGGAATGCACCGTTCTTTTCATGCAACATTTTCCACGACGCACTTTACGGGTTAAGGTATTCCATGCTTTTTCATACCCTGTTTTAGTCAACGTTATGTGTCTAATTGATATGTAAATTTAAGAACCTCATCAATTGAGTCCTTATTATGAATTACGGCTTTATACGTATCTCGAAAAGTTGTCCATTGTGTAATATCACTACCGTCAAAATAAGGAATTTTAATTTCTGGTAATTTCAGAGTTTGGGTTTGAATATTATTTTTTGTATAATGACTTTCATCTAGTTGTACCTTATTCACGCTGTTCTGATCATTTACATTAGAATCAGAAATAAAATTAAAAGTTTCTCAAATAAAAAATGAAATCGATTTTCAAACTCGGCAAAAGCTTCATGATACTCAGAAATGTCATCCTCGGAAACTAATTCAATCAAATGTACTTTCTTCCTTTTTTAACAAATTTTCGACAAACTCTCAATTTTGATTTCAACACACCAAATTTTTTGTTAAACTCCGGTAAAGCCGCCTCTGCGGTCGTCGCTTTCAACCCAAATGACATTGTACAACTTCAAGTTATCAATTACCAACGTTATTTTATAAAACAGAAAATTAAATTTACAGGTTATGTTGAAATATAACAAAATAAAGTATTTTGGAGGTTATGTTGAAATAATCACAACACGAAAACTAAAATAAAAACCCGTACAATTGAAATGTTTGAGCAAAAAAAATCTTGTACTTACAGTATTTGCTGAAGCTGATTTGAAATTGTTAAAATTATTAAATCTTTGAATGTTATCCCACGCTGATTTGAGATATGTATTCTATTTAACACGTTCGTTTTTTCTTAATGTTGGATGTTTTATCAAATAGGCCGTACCTATAAAAATACAATATGGTCGAATGAAACTTGAACGATTTTTAAAAGGGCGAGTACAACCTTTGAGCCTAGTGGAAGTGTAGCATTGGTGTTTTCAAAAGTCTTTGCTCCACAATAGTTGTCAACATTGTTGCAAAGTCCATTAGCACTACACATTAGCCAAGTTTACCCCGAATCAATTGCTTTGATGGGCGATGACCAAAATATTTCACCATTGATTCGTCGATCGATAAATTTTGATAGAAAACCCCATTGTTTTAACTTTTATTAAACATTTTGGCTCTTTTATCAATTTTAGAATTATCAGCCAAATGCAAATATTTTTTTATTTCCTGAAATTTATTTCGGGGCATCCTATCTGCAACAAACGAAATTCTAGTGTCTTCATCTAGACACCAAAATAATCTTTCTCGCGCATGTGAATGGTATCCGGAAAATAGCTGGACCGCAATAAATATTTGTACGTTACTGGTTGAAACCGAAAACGATTGTTTCCTTGCATATAAATTTATATGTTCAACAATTTGGTTGGGAACTTCAGAATAAGTGGATTCCATGTTTATATCTATTGTATCTGAGGTTTAGCTTTATTCATCATTCTAGGCCTCTTGTTGTGTATCTCTTGGATTTCAGCCTCTTCACTGTCCACATCGGAAACATGTATTTCAATAAATCTAAGCACGTCTTTCGGATATATTGCTGGTGCTAGATCGTCTATGTGTCATGTGTTGTTTTATTTCAAATCTTCGGTATACACCGCATTGCGAGTAAATACGTCTTCAGATACATCAATTAGGCGTCCTTGATAGGAAGAGCCACATATTTTTATCTTTACATAGCAGGATTTTTTAACTCTTAAAAATCCGACATATAGTTGGCCATGTGCAAAAATCGGCTCGGATAAATAAATGCCGGCTTTGTCCAAAGTTTGCCCCTGTGCCCTGTTTTGTTTATTAGGTCGATTCTTCGGATCAGCACCGTTTGACCAATTCCAGTTTCGGTTAGGACATCAGCTTTCAATATATTCCTCTTCATGCCTCTACTAATCAGCCGGGTTCCCTTACAAAGCCCACGTTCTGTGTTGATATTCCTCAGAAGCATGACGATAGTCCCTTTTTTCAAAATGAGTCGGTGCGCAAGCATTCCAGACAAACTAATGCTGTTTAAAAATTCCACTGTATAATTGTTTTTCGTATCCTCTTTATTGTCCACAACCGAGGCATCGCTCAAGTAAAGTTGGCTGTTCTCATTTAGCATACTATAATGATTTCATCATTAAATTTGTACATGTCCACGTTTTTAGGGAAAAGTATAGCTCGTTTCGAAGTTCATCCCAATCGTATCTGAACGTATATTTGTGCCAAATATTTCTTCTATCAAAGCACCGGTACAAATAAATTGTGAGGGCATTTTGACGACCGTAACACTATTAGTACGAGTAATGTTCCAAAATATTTTTTGCCGTTAGGCCATGTTTTAATTTATAAATTCTGATCTCAGCCCAACCTTAGGGCCGAAAAAATCCTTCAGGCCATGTAATAATAGGTTTTATATTTGGAACTATTTTTAATAACAACAAAATATTTCAGACATAAAATTTCACTAAAATCCGTCAACAAATGAGCTTGTTCCATTTGATGCTAGAGTTAAGAAGATAGTCTCAATTGGTTCAGTATGTAAAATTAAATTTGGCGAATATAATTTTTGATTTAAGATATCGACTAAAGCATGATGATCTGACCGAAGGAATTCTTCAGAGACGGAATTTTTTTAATATTATATGAGGAACTACTTAAAGAATCAACTTTACATATCAAATCTCAGATGTAAAATTTTATTAAAATACATCCACAAACTTATCACCTAGTTCGGTCCTAGATTGCTTGTTTATGTAAAAAATATTGATGAAACAATTTTTGATTAATGGTACCATAATATCAGAAGTGTGAGAGATGTTCCGCAATATTTTTTGAATTTGGCTCTTATTTTATCTATAAGAAATACAACCCCAATAATGATATAACCCCCGAAATTCTTCAGAGCGTGAATATTTCGATTTTATATTAGTAACTACTTACAGAATCGGCTTAATAACGTAAATATATTATAATTTCACTAAAATTTATTGACAAACGTGCGTATTCCATTTGGCGCTGGAAGTGTAGAAAAGGCCTGGATTGGGCATGTATTTAAAAAAACAAGTTTCTCTTTAGCATTTTTTTTTATGGCTTGTATTTATGTACCAAAGTATTATATTTATTAGCAATGTGTTGGAATATTTGTTGAATTCTGGCCCTGTTTCATTTACGAAATTCCATTCCTGCCCAAACGGAACTTTTGCAATTGTGTACCAATTCCATTGTAATTTGGTATCTGACTTAACCAACAAATTTCATGATAAAGGAACTGGTTTCAGCACATCCAAATGATGAATCAAAGTGGCGACTTTTGAAACTTTTTTAGAAGAGACTTAACTACAAATCTGTGGATGGTCGTCGCCACCAAACCAATTTTTTCTTTTCTTTTTTATCAAATACATACATAACAAAATTCGAGACTTTAAAACTGTCTTGGTTTTTTAAAGTCGAAATTCTTTTTCAAATTTGTTCAGATTTTGGTCAAGTTTAGTTGTTTTGGAATGGTCGTCCTAGTGACAACTTCGATATTGGCTATCCTTTTCTTGTCCTTAATACCAACGCATACCCTGAACTTAAACTACATAAGTCACATGAAAAGTGTGACAGTAAAACTACCTCCGAAATTGTTGAATTTCGACCAAAAGCAGTGCCGAAGTGCAGAAGTTGCTGAATGAAGTCAACGACGATCAAGAACTGCTCAAACGGGTCATAGAACAGAAGTTTACGAATATCACTCGAAAGTAAGGCTCAATTGTCCCACTGAAAGCTTCCTAAAGACACAAGGCCAAATAAAGCTCGTCAAGTAGTGTAGCATGAGTTCTTATGTCGTTCGATTAATAAGGAGTACTTACAGGAAGTTTTACTTAGTGGTTGAGAATGGATACGAAAAAATACTAGAGGAATTCCTGTTCCTTACCGAATCACCTAATTACAATGTCCCAGTCAAGCAAAACGTGGTTCATCACATTATTACGAACGGTCAACTCCCGTATGCGAAACCACGCCAGCTGGATCCCATTAAACATAAGGCAGCATACAACGAATTTCAACATATGATCGAATTAGGCATATGTAAATCGTCTTTTTCTTCGGTTTCTTCTCTACCCAGATGGTTCCAAAGAGAGACAACACCGATTGGCATCCATGTGGAAATTACCGTCGACTAAACGCATTCACGGTACCGGATCGTTATTAAATTGACTTAGTTAGGGCAGATCACGCAATACCTGTAGAAGCCGAAAACGGCAATCACAAAACCATTTGGCCTAATCGAATACAATTGTATGCCTTTTGGTCTTCGGAATGCTGTACAAACCTTATAACGCTTCATAAATGAAGTGATAAATGATCTTGATTTTATTTTCGTTAAAATAAATACATTTAGAATTCCTCAGCAACCACATATCTAAAGATGGCATAAAACCTTCGCCAGAGGACGTATTAGCCATAACCCACTTCCCTCAACCTACTGGTGAATCATTACCATCGCTTCATTCCGCGTTTAGCCGAATTTCTACAACCAATTCACGCGCACTTTCCAACCTTGTCATAAAAAGACCAAAAACAGCCAAAAATTACTTCTGGCCAAATGAATGTAAAGTAGCATTCATTACAGTAAAAACCGCGCTTGCCAATGAAACATTATTGGTACATCCCATTGAAAAGACACTTCTCAACATAATATGTGACGCATCTAACATTGTTGTAGCAGCAGTGTTATAACAATTTAATAAAGCTAGTTTCCAACCATTACCGTTCTTTACAAAGAAACTTATACAACTGAAATGTAGTATTCCGCCTTAGACAGAGAACTGCTGGCTATAAACTTAGTCATTAAACCTTTCAGATATTTCGTAGAAGGTCGAAAATTCACAATCTACACCGACAAACAAAATGTGGTCGCAGACATTTTGTCATGTTCATGTGAAACACAAACTGCCTCTTTAACCAAAATCGCTGATTTACAAAAGATATCAGAGTTACAACATACGAGCGACAAACTTAAAGCTCTGATCAATAAATCTCGTCTAACGAGCACCAAGTACAAATTTGAACTTGTAAATTTCCTGGTCCTGGTCATGAATTATACTGCGAAATCTCCTCTGGTAATCATCGGGTATATATTCCTCAAACACTACGCCGTGTAGTTTTCGATTTATTGTACGGCATTTCACAACCAGGAATCCGCGCGTATTGCGAAAACTTCTTTCTACGCATTATTTTTGGCCCAATTTGAATCTTGAGAAAATGGGTAACAAACTGTTTGTCATGCCAGAAATCAAAAATTCATCAACATACGAAATCACAGCATGGCCAAATCAGTCTTCCTGCAACAAGCTTCCAGCACATTCACATGATACAGTCGGATAGCTTCCACTATCAGAAGGCAACCAATATTTGTGAACGATCGTCGACAGGTTCACCCGTGTAAGCTACGAAAATTCTTCGTAATTGATAACAATGGAAAACAGCCGTCTGTGTCAATCAATCGCCTTAAATCAGCATTTTGAATTCTAGCACAGCTCGATCTAAATAAGCCAGGTAAAAGGAAATTCGTCAGATTTCGTCCAAAATATAATGGAGTTTTAAAGCTTAATCGCGTGAGACACTACCTGCGAATAAAAACCTACCCAAACACATACAAAATCATTGAAACTTCAGCGTATTCTTTAAAAAAAAATAAAATTGTATCAAAATTATAAGAACCAGTCAAAATAAGTTAATTGCTGCAGCCATTACAAATAAAAAGTTAAAAATTTGTAAAATTTGTGTAATAGATTTGTTTTACATTTTATCAATAAAATTATAAATATTAAAATAAAAATAAATAAATAATACACCAACCATAATTAGGCACTTCACTTTCCTCTTCATTATAATCGCGATGAACTCCTCTGACAAACATTACCATTGGTTTCTGTTGTTTACCAATATATGTGGGGGGTCAACATTATGCTCCTTTAGCTTATCACGGAATACCTTATGTCTTTCTATGTTCTGGCATTTATTAATCTTCTCGTTATATGGATGTATTTTAATTTAAAAATCCTTCATTTTCCCCCTTTAGCCAAATGGTCAGGCCTTGTCTAATTTGTCTGTCAATCATTATCTGTTTTTGTTTAATAGGTTTGGTCTTATCGTGATCTAAAATTGGTTCAATCAATAAAGATTTGTTATTAAACCCGTTTCCTGTACAGGTAGTGTCGGGAATTCATGAATTAGAATTCTTCCATTTGAAATCAGATTTGATTCGAGAATTCCGAGAATATATTTTGTACCGATATATTATGTAGCTCCTTTGTTCATTAAAGAAAGTGCGGGTTATTTGTTTTTTCTGCGATTCAATACTATTTTGCTGGTTATTTCTTTACCCATGACTACCATGCAACTAGTCCGACACCTGTTTGATTTCATCGACAAGGTATCGCTCTTGCATTGCCACAGTCAAGCAGACCACCCATCGGTTATGTCACTTCTTTTAACGTAACATTATTTACCTGATTGGTCGTTCTGTATTTTATGGAATTCTTTCATTCCGCTCGGTGGCATTTATTTTATTGATTTGAAACGTCCAATACACTTGCCCACTGTTCAACTCGGCTGTGGTTATAACCCTTTTTATCGAACACAGTTTTATTTATTGTTGTATTATTTCTAGTTCACACAATTTTCACTTTTGCAAAATTTATGAAACAAACCAACATAATATATAAGAAAGTGTAGAAGTCCACATATAGAGGCATATAGAGAGAAAGAGACAAAATTTAAGTTTGTTTATTTGCAAGAAAGAAGCCAATATTTAATCTCGTTTATTTGCTATTACAATTTTGCACCATTGTCATTGTGACATCTGTGTCTGTCGGTCTGTCTGTCAGTAATGAATTTTTCACAAATTAAATATAAATAAAAAGAGAAGTTTGCCTGTATTAAAATCAATAAGATTCTTTCACAACAATAATGGTATTTTGTTTGAACTTTTGATTTAGTGAATATAATTCGCTAAGTCAGTACGTTTTTGCCTCATACTTAATCAATTGTATTTTGTAATATTGTCGTAGCTACCTGAAGCGTAGACCGAATTTTTTTCGTACGAACTTTTCAGTACGAAACCAAACTACTACATAGAAAAATCAAGGAGGGTTTTCATATTTTGGGGACTCTTGGGTTAAAGTATGGGGGGGATTTTGATATTTCTACTTTTTTGGTAGATATATTATAAATGATTGGCCTCTTCATTTTTTCTGATTAACAAGTCGAAAAATGTTGTGAATGCCATTATTGTTAATATATTTTTTGTCTATAAAAAGCCGAAAGAATCTTACTAATTTAAATATAATTTAAAAACCAGCAAAATTTGAAACAAAGAGCAACTTTTAAAATATGTTAAATGTTAAGCTTCCAATTTTTTCCCTGCTTACAATTAAATAATTTCCGACGTCAGTGTAAGTTTTATTCGAATTTCAGGTGTTTCACGAATTTCGTTCAAAATGACCAAATTTGAGATTTTCGTAAATTTCCTTCCAAATTCAATTATAACCTGTAATTGTGACAAATCCAATAATAAGATGAACAAATTATCAAACTGGAGTATAATAAGCAATAATCTAAAATCTTATTAGAATATCGCAACCATTTCCAATTACGTACTAACAACACCACTATTATGTACGTAAATTACTACGAGGGCGTTACAATTTGACAGAAATAGAAATTTTATAGATTTATTGTAAAGAAAACTATAAATATACAATTAAGTGTATCATATGTACTATTATAGAATTTATGGTATATTTAGAAATTTAATAGGACTGTTACAATGATAAGTAAAATAGATAATACTGAGAACAACAAATAAAACGAGACTTCAATATTATGTACGAGAGTATATCTCCAGATATGCAATAATAATTCGTTTTCTTATAAATTCGTGTAGGCTGTAGTGTAAAACTATAAAAAAAAATCCTTATGCGAAAATATTTTTGTTGTACTTACTTAGATTAAGTTTAAGGCGTCATATGCTCTTAACTATTGCGTAGGATTTTACTTATTTTATTAGCTTTATAGTTTTGCTGTTATTGTGCAAAATATCACAGTGCACAAAACTATATGGACATACATGTATAATAAATAAGAAGCTAGATGCAATAAATAACCATTTCCATGAACCATGAAAATGCATAAAAGAAGCAGCGCGAATCTTAAAAATACAATTTTGTAACATTTAATTTATAGATTGGATTAATGTATGTAATGCTTAGTTTTGGCTTAGACTCAAGTATGTAATTAGTATTTAATATTTATGGTGACAAATACTTGAAATAGTGTAGATTTGACTTCGCTTAACTATAGACATAAGTGTATTAAAATGTACCAACATAAATCATACATTGGTATATTTATGTATAGATTGGGCCAATGTATGTATACACCATACAGTATGGAAGCCGTCGTATCGTAATAATCATAATAAAAAGCGAAATGAAATCAAATATTTAAATTTAATTCATAAAAAATAAATTTTATATGTTGTATGTATTTTATATGGATGTGGTTGTGATAAGAGCCACAATAATTTATCCAATTCATTCTTTTAAGATGATATCAACCACACACATATACATAAACATTCACTTAATAGATAAATTGATTTCCATTTGTATATTGAGAAAACCTATTTCACTAGATACAGTTGTGGTTTTAGTTATAATACATTATGTACAATTCCATATGGAAGTATCCAAGACTGTAGAAAAAATTTACAAAATAAACTTTTTGATTGTGTACTGTGTGTACAGCTGATTTACATAATAGTAAATTATTTACCAATTCAATGTAAAGATTTCGTCATTTAACTATGTATTGATTGCCCATCGTAATCGTTGATGAAACTTAATAGTTTTCCTGTTTTCACTGTGGATTGCTTAAAAATATTGTCGCATAAATGTTTTTGGTATTTTTATGTAGTTAGCTTCCGGTAATAGTGGTTTTGTTGGTGCGAGAAGATAAATGTTGAAGCAAAATATTTCATTACAAATATGCTATTGTTTTCTAACTGTTTTTTTTGTTTTTGCAAATATGGAGGATTAAATGTTTTCATTACTGAAGTCAAATTATCAGTAAGTGCAGGTCAATGACTCGCGGAAGCTTATTTTAGTTAGAGTTTTTTCCAAATCTAACTAATTTTAATTATTTTCGGAATTGTTTTTCCCATGACTCTGTCTCTGATAATTTGAAGCTTGTTATACCTCAAGATTATATGAAATTTTCAAGATTTGCACGGTTTTTAATTTAAATATAGCTTAGCTCCATATAACATTGAAATTTTTCGATATTTTTTAACATTTTGGAGTATAGGTACTTAAACGATTATTGAATAACCAAAGTGTAATTTTCTACTAGGGTTGCCAACTGACCGGTTTGCACAGGTATAAGCCGGTCACAAGTCGGACAGCTGAAATTCAGTTAAATCATTATTTTAAATGTATCGAAGAAAATTCCAAGTAAATTATCGAGCAATTTTGAATAATATGAAATAATTTCCTTGAGAAACTGCAAAAAATTTCGAATAATTACCTAACATCATCAACAATGTTGAAATAACTGTAACATCATTCGAGTAACATCTACGACCAGATATTAGAGGGAAATAAAATACCTCTCGTTGACCAAACAAACTAGGGGAAGGAATCGCGATTTTAAACTAAATATGGCGAGTCACAAAAATATGGCAGTACCGGCGCTTTTCAAGTAAGCAGGCTCCCAAGCGTCGTTATCCAACGACTGGTAGCAAACTTGGCCACTGGTGCATTAAAAACTACAAGTGAGGAACAGAAGAGACGAGATCTGTGCGGGATAGGCTAGGCCAGAAGATTAGAGGCCTACACGATTATGCCAAGCCCAAAAATAACGTCCATAAGGAGATAAAGGATTTTTCGAGGCCATTGTGTTCGATCTTTGAGATGCTCACACAGTAATGATAAACTGGGATTAACACCACAAAAGGAAAGCAAGGTGAACGAGACGCAAACGTCACCGGGGCTTATAGCTCAACCGGAGAAGCCGGAGTTGCAAGCAACCGACAAAAGAAAACAAAACGAGTCGCCTCCTGAAGCCAGGCAAAAAACCGAAAGACCGGCGTACAGGGAAGGAGTAACTCCCAGTAGAGCAGACGAACCCGCGGCTCCCAAGGCGAAGTCTCCCAAGGCTAAAATTCCCAATGTGGGTCTTCCTGCAGGAGATTGGGAAACGGTAAAGCCAAAAAAAAAGCCGAAGAAAAAGCCACAGCGTCCGCGTTTAAGGCCGGTCCGCCCTGACGCTCTGGTTGTGAAGGCTGAAGAAGGGAAGTCGTACGCGGATATTCTTCGCAGCTTAAAAAATGACAAAGACATGGAACAACTGGCTACTATGGTCAAAAAATTCAGGAGAACAGCTGCCGGAGAACTTTTGTTGGAGCTGGACCGGTCAGGCGGGTAATCGGCTGAACAATTCCGCAGCTACATATCTTCCAAGCTGGGGAGTTCAGCCGAAGTAAAAAGTCTCAGAGACGAAACGGTCATTGAGTTGAAAGATCTCGACGAACTCATGACAAAGAAAGAGATATGCGACGCCTTGAAGTCTCTAGAAGGAGTATCGGACTGTGGTGAGTCAGCAGTTAGATCCCTCAGAGCCGGATTTAGAGGAACACAGACGGCAGTGGTCAGCCTCCCAACGGCTTTCGCCAGGAAAGCATTGGAGATTGGTAAAGTTCGGATCGGATGGGTCGTCAGTCGCATTCAACAAACTACCATAGTGGCCAAGTGCTACAAATGCTGGGAGTACGGTCATCGTGCTAGCGCCTGTAAAGGGCCCGACAGGTCAAAACATTGCCTTAGATGTGGTAGAGAAGGACACTTGGCTAAAGAATATTCCGTGGATCCGAGCTGCATGCTGTGTTAGGGGAAAACTGAGAGTGGGCATACTGCTGGCAGCAGTAGATGTCCAGTGTATCAGAAGGCCTTCCGGGCGGCAACTAAGAAGAAAGCATGAAGATTCTCCAGTTGAATCTGAATCACTGCGAGGCGGCACAGGATTTGATGGTGCAGACAACGAGAGAGCTGAAAATCGATGTAGCAATAGTTTGCGAGCAGTATAGGAACATTGAAAGCCCAACTTGGATTTCTGATGCCTCGGGCCGAGCAGCAATCTGGACACTTGGCCTATGCCAAGTACAGGAATCCATGAAAGTGCCACGGACCGGTTTCACGTGGGTCAAGGTGGATGGAATATATATCTACAGTGTCTATGCCCCACCTAACGACCCACTAGAGGAGTTTGAAACGCTCTTGCACCATCTTGCCGGTGACGCAAAAGGAAGCAGACCTCGCATCATCGCGGGCGATTTCAATTGTTGGGCTACGGAATTGGGCAGCAGAGAAACAAATCAGCGAGGGGAGACACCGCTGGATTATCTTGCCTCATGGACGTCGTTCTAGCTAACACCGGGGACCGGCCGACTTTCACACGCGGTGGCGCCAGTTCGATAATAGACTTGACATTCACGAGTGAGTGTTTAGCATACCCAGGCTTAAGGTGGGAGGTCTCCAATCTTTATACACATATTGACCACCAGGCTATCTCCTCTTCAATATTGCCGAAGCTGGGAAACCAAGAAGGATAGTGAGACAGCCAAGCCACAAATGGTGGGCAAGGGCATTTGACAGAGAGACCTTCATAGCCATGCTGGAGGATGAAACGGTTGACATGGGTTCGCCGAACCACCAGGCGGTCCAGCTTATGTCACTCGTTGCCAATGCCTGCGATGCCTCTATGCCAAGGACGTCGGCAAAGAACCACCGACCACCAGTATATTGGTGGAATGAAGACATCGCCGAACTCCGTATAAGATGCCACCGAAGCAGAAGATTGTGCCAGCGAGCAAGGGGTCGATCGGGCTTCAATGTATCCCAGGAAAGCTTTGAAAAGAGCAATCAAAATTAGTAAGCGTCGATGCTGGATGGAGCTATACAAAGAGGTTGATGAGGATCCCTGGGGCAGACCGTACAGGACTGTTATGGCAAAGCTGAGAAACTTTTCCGCTGCAAGTCCGACTTGTCCGGCCTTGCTACAAAACATCGTGAGCACGCTCTTTCCGGAACAACGGGATCTAAACAACGATGAAGTTTTAATCCCACGAGGCGAGGACGTAGCACCTGTTAGCATAGAGGAGCTCCTGGCAGCTTCCCGCAGAATCAAGGATAGTAAAGCCCCAGGTTTGGACGGAGTGCCCAACTCTGCGCTAAGGACGGCCATAGTAACCCGCCCAGATATGTTCCTCAAGTATACAACAAGTGTCTTAAGGAATGAGTTTTCCCTGATTGTTGGAAACGACAGTGGCTCGTGCTTCTGCCAAAAGGCGGTAAACCAACAACTGAGCTGAGATCATCGTATCGCCCGATCTGTGTGCTGGATATGGCAGGGAAAGTGCTGGAGGGGATCATATGCAATCGACTAGAAACCTTTATCGAGGAATACCAAGGCCTGTCGGAAAACTAGTATGGGTTCAGGAAGGCGCGCTCTACTGTGAATGCGGTTAGAAAAGTCGTAGGAATGGCTAGCGAGGCTATCGCAGGAACACGATGGAGAAGAGGGACCAAGAAGTACTGCACTATTGTAAGTGTAACCCTGGACATAAAAAATGCCTTCAACTCAGCGAGGTGGGGTTGCATCTTGAAGGCCCTTCAATTACTGAGAGTACCGGTGTACATTAGGGCAATCATCCAGGATTATTTTAAGGATCGGTAAGAGGATCTACAAGGTCACAGGCAGTGTTCCGTAGGGCTCGGTCCTCGGACCTTTACTGTGGAACGCTATGTACGACACTGTGCTCAGACTATAGAACTGCCACATGGTGCTAAGACTATTGGTTTTGCTGATGACATTGCATTAGTGGTGACGGACAAGCACCTGGAGGACATCACCCTGGTTGCTAACGAGTCCATCGCTATTATCCGACGGTGGCTGTCATCAGTGGGGTTGCTTCTGGCAGACCATAAGACGGAGGCAGTCCTAATAACGAGTAGGAAACAGCGGGAGACTGTTACTCTGACAACAGGCGGACATGAGATCCATTCTCAACCGCGACTGAAATACCTAGGGGTCTGGATTGACGCCCGACTGCGCTTCGATGAGCACTTGGGCAGAACCAGCCAGAAGGCGACCAAGGTCACCTCGGCTTTGGCACGCATTATTCCGAACGTCGATGGACCAAGGCAAAGCAATTAAATCAATTTAATATTGAAATCCAAAATATCTAAATTATTTTGCGCACAAACTTTCTCGATAATAATAATGGAACTGCACGATGTCAGATGAGAACGCATTGACATGTCATGCATAATGATTTTATAGTAGAGAGACTAAAATAATTTCCTATAACAGATTTAATGTTGGTTGATGAAATAATATTTTCCTTTGTTTTTTCTTTTATAAATAAATTATGAGAATGAGTTTGTATTTCGGAACAAAATCATAAAGGACAAATTGTACAAAAAGCATGAAAGCGGGACTAAGAGGGACATAGCTCGGAATGACAAACGCTGCCAAAACGGGGCTGTCCTTCCCAAAACGGGACGTATTGCAGCCTTAACAATATGCACCAAATTTTGTTAACACTTTTGTGAATGTAACGGCTAACGGCATATGCCGGCTTGGAGTCGGTCGCTCGACGAAGAAAGACGTGTTTTGCCTTTCTTCGTAAATTCAACTTTAGTTTAGTTTAATTTTATTGTTTTATAATTTTGTTTTAATTTAAGTTAATTTGATTTAATGGTTTTTGGTATAGTGATTTAAGTTTTTGTGTAAACATAAACATACGTGTGTTGTTTGTGTTTGTGGTTGTAAAAAAAAATATAAAATTAAAAATTGAATAAATCATAGTATATAGTGTATTCATTTAATGTAAAAGTATGTAGATTTGTTTATTATGGATATTTGTTTGGATTACTCATACTCAAAATTGATATAACGGTACTGTCCAAGTATCGTTAGCAGGTAATCTCACTAAATATGTTTTTTTGCATAAGGTAGTGAAACCAATATATTAGTCTCTTATTACATTAATTAAGGGTTGGTTTCGTAGAAATTACAGTGAAATACTACGGTAAATACTTGTTGTGTATTGGGATTTTCATGGTACATATTGCATATAATGAATAAATACAATACTTATAATATTCCTTGTTTGGTGTATGTATACATATGTGTGTATACATTTTTATTATTATTGGAGAATCTATAGTTTGTATTTTCAATGTGCTGCTTGTGTTATAGTTACTATTATCAGTAGAAAGAGTTTCCATCGATTTGGTTTGTATGCCTAACCAAACACATGTGTGAAATTGGATTTGAATTGTGAATGCGGTATTTTGTAATAGGGGGCGTGTACTTTCGGTGTAAAATTGTTGCAAATTTTCAAAATATCAAAAATAAAAATAAAAAATAAAATTTTGTTGTTGTGGTTCTTGCGATTTGTTTACACCCATCCCTCGCTTTACGAGGTCTCTTTTTATGAGTTTTCGAGGGATTTGCGAGAAATTAGGCTATTGGGATTTCGATTTATGGGGGTGGTTTCGTTTAGACTGAAAAACCTATAATTGAAAGAGAGTAAGAGAAATGAATCGTTGTAATTCGCTCTTGTATTGTTTTGCTCTCTTTGAAGGAAAACAGTGTGCAGTACAGTAGCACTACCGTGCTACTAAGAATTTGGTACCACCATTTTGTGTGCTTTGGCAGATTAAGCTTGTATAAGCCGCACAGTACTAATATAAAACAGAAATTATAAAACAGATGTGCATTCGATTCTGCTAGTACGTGTATTAGATGCATAGAGAGGGTATACGATTATATTCCGAATTTTGATACTTGTATAGAGGTTTTGGATTTGTTATTGATTTATAAAGTATTACTAGAAATAACTCATTAAGGTGATTTCGATTTAGGTAAATTTAAATTTTGCAGAGAATAATTATCATAAAATAACATTAACATTTAAATTTCAGAACATTGTTGTGTCTTCATTGGCTACTGAGATGTTGGATTAGGAATTGGATTAATTAAATTTGTAATCCTACAGATTGTTTCAGACTATAAAAATTTAATTTAATACTAATTTATGATTTGGTTTAATTTTAAGTTTGATTCCAAATTGAATATAAATAAATTGATTAGGAGTCATGAACCCAGCAGACTCCTAAACCAATTGAATCTGAATTTGAATTTCGCTGACCAAATTATGGGTTTAAATTTTAATTAAGTTTATGAGCCAAATGATGAATTTTGTGGTAATTCTTTTTCTATCGGTACAAATAGGGTTAAACCAATCCAAATTTTGGAAATAATGCACTAGTTATTGAACTCGAGTTGTTTAACATAATTCAGTATGGCAAGTTTAGGCTGTTAGTATTTAATATAATCCTGATAAATTTGATCTATTGTGCAGGGGGATTTAAGCAGAATCAAGTAATAAGCAATTAACTAATTATTTAATTTGATTTTAGAGGTATCCTGGAATTGGCTAATTAATGCCTATGCACTACTTAGGTGTATGTAACCTGTACAAGATTACAGCTGCTTTATTTTTATTGTTATGCTGGATACAATTCATAATCCAAGTAGATTATTATTTTAAGGCGTGTTAGATTTAGTGATTAATTTGATGTCTTTTAAATTTAGATGCCGAATTAGATTTAATTTATTTTAATTGTGTTAGGGATGATTTTAAATTAATAATTAATTGTGAAGTAAAATAGGTTTTGGGTTTTATTAAATAGAAAACAAACCAGCTGGCCATTAAATAGTATGCCATAATATTAGTATTGATGTTGGTATTGGTATTGGTGTTGGTATTGATATTAATATTGGTATTAATGTTAATGTTAGTGAAATATAAGGTTCTTCCGGTACATAACCAGATAATTATTTTTTACTAGAACCGGGATTGTCGAGGGTTTTGTTGGTTCAGTTTCGATAGATGCCGAAATATATCTCATTCAGATCGAGACTGAGCTTGCAAAATTCTTGATAATTTCGCTCTTCGGTAATAGTATTGGTATTGGTGTTTATGTTGATATTGGTATTAATATTTTTTTGTTTTACATACATAACATTAATCAAAAAAAGTTAGAAACCAGATTATCCAGTGGATTTAATGTCCCAATTAAGATAATTAAATTAATAAGTAATCGTAACAATGATTTTAGTTTAGGAACACCTGAGAAACCCGACCTAGCTGGCAGTGGCTGAGGTGACAGCGCGACGGGCGGGGTGGTAGTTGGTTTAATTATTGTTATACAAATTATTAGTGTTAATTTATTCGGTTAATTTTTCGGCACATAAAGAATAATTTATAATTTATTTCGGAGAATTAAATTTATACTTAATTAGTATTAGAATATTATGTATTATAAAAGATTAATGCAGATTTTAAATTTAGGAAATTTTTGAATAACCTGAAACACCTTTCCAGAAATTAAGCAGTAAATGAACTTGAAATTGTATTGTCTTGTGCTAAATTATTTACTAAAAATATACAACTAATAAATTTACTAACTATCAACTACTTAGGTGTCTGGAACCGGGTTGATTATTTGTTACTAACATACTTTCCTTACCTTCGGTTTTGTTATGTGTAAAGGGTGTACGGAGGGCGCGGTGTCATCCGGGAGTCTTGCTTTAGGCTTGGTCGTATATTCTGATCAGTCAATCAATCAATAACGGTTAACGGCATATGCCGTTAAACAAACATGTTTTGACGAATCATTTATTAAATAAAGTTAATTTATGATATGCAGTCCAATTTTCCACTGAAATGCATCATACATTTTATCTTTACGTTCCAGTCTCAGTAAAACGTCGTTTGATTTTAATTTTGACTCATTAAAAGTTCCATAGTGTTTCAAATTCTTGAATTTTATATAAAAAATTAGTATTTGTCCCAGCAGATTCACCAATATTTTTTTTTGTCCGCGAAAGTGTAAAAGGAACGTTTCAAACTGTCGTTTTGTCGGTTATCAGGTATAGGGAAGGCTTATCATTATTACAAAGAAAAGTGAATCATTTATTTGAGTAGCATTTTTGGTTTAAAATATGTAATTCCAAATAATTCAGACATATTCTTAAATTCTATATAAAAAGCGAAGTTTATCTATGTATTAAAATCAATAAGATTCTTTCGGCTTTTTATAGACAAAATATATTAAAAATAATGGTATTCACAAGATTTTTCGACTTGTTAATCAGAGAAAACGAAGAGGCCAATCATTTATAATGTATCTACCAAAAAAGTAGAAATAATCCTCCCCCCCCCCCTCCGTACTTTACGCCAAGAGCCAAACAAAGTGTATCAACATTCGACCCTGAAGAAAAAATGAGAACCTTCATTGAGTTCTCTATGTGGTAGTTTGGTTTTGTACTGAAAAGTTCGCACGCACAAAAAGTTCTATCTACTCTTCAGGCAGCTACGACCAAGGCATGAATGTACCGACCTAGCGAATTATATTCACTAAATCAAAAACTCAAAGAAAACCCTAATTTCTGCGTGTTTTATGCTCACACAAATAATAGAAAGAGAAGTTTGTCTGTGTATTAAAAATCAATATGATTCTTTCGGCATTTTAAAAGCCAAATTACAATTCTTACACGATTCAGTCACATTTCATAATTATTTATATTAATATTTGAGTTTACAAATCTATGATTATTCGATGAAAAGTACTCGTATATTGATATTCCATCATATACAAAGAACTTCTATAATATCTTTATATATATAATTCTTCTGTGAGTGTGTATGTCACTGAACTTCTCTTAAACGACTGGACCGATTTTGATGAAATTTTTTGTGTGTGTTCAAGGGGATCTGGGAATGGTTTAGATTCACAATTTTATCCGCTGGACAATGTTTTTTTAATTAATTTTTAATTTATTAGTAGTTGTTGATTTTGGAATGTTTTACATTGGATCCGAAAAATGGTGTAAAAAATGTATGTGCGCACATCAGTTGAGAACGGCTCAACCGATTTGGCTCAATCTTTTTCTATTATGTTTGAAATTGCCAGGAGATGGTTCTTACGAAAGAAAATTTTGGGAAAATCCTTCGGAAAAGACGGAAAATTCAGCAAATCGAAAAATTATGTTTTTGTATAGGATTTGGCGCGTAGCTAATCAGATGGTAAAAACCAGATGTTTTGTAGAAGAGAAAAATTGGAAAATCTGAGTGGAAAACTCGGAAACTTCCGGAAAAACCCGAAGAAAATTGAATTTTTTTTTCAATGAAATTTTGAATTTTTTGTATGTTTTGATGACCGATTGGGCTTAATCTTTTTTTATTGTGTTTGAAATTGCCAGGAGATGGTTCTTACAAAAGAAAATTTTTGGAAAATCCTTTGGAAAAGTCGGAAAATTCGGCAAATCAAAAAATTATGTTTTTGTACGAAATTTAACGCGCATCCAAACCAGATTGTCTTTAAGAAGTGAAAAATTGGAAAATCGAAGTGGAAAACTCGGAAACTTCCGGAAAAACCCGAAGAAAATTGAATTTTTTTTCAATGAAATTTTGAATTGTTTGTATGTTTTGATGACGGATTAGGCTCAATTAGGCTCAATCTTTTTCTATTGGGTTTAAAATTGCCAGGACATGGTTTTTACAAAAGAAAATTTTGGGAAAATCCTTCGGAAAAGTCGGAAAATTCGGTAAATCGAAAAATTATGTTTTTGTATAGGATTTGGCGCGTAGCTAACCAGATGGTAAAAACCAGATGTTTTGTAGAGGAGAAAAATTGGAAAATCTGAGTGGAAAACTAGGAAACTTCCGGAAAAACCCGAAGAAAATTGAATTTTTTTTTCAATGAAATTTTGAATTTTTTGTATGTTTTGATAACCGATTGGGCTTAATCTTTTTTTATTGTGTTTGAAATTGCCAGGAGATGGTTCTTACAAAAGAAAATTTTTGGAAAATCCTTTGGAAAAGTCGGAAAATTCGGCAAATCATAAAATTATGTTTTTGTACGAGTTTTGGCGCGCATCCAAACCAGATTGTCTTTTAGAAGAGAAAAATTGGAAAATCTGAGTGGAAAACTAGGAAACTTCCGGAAAAACCCGAAGAAAATTGAATTTTTTTTTCAATGAAATTTTGAATTTTTTGTATGTTTTGATAACCGATGGGGCTTAATCTTTTTCTATTGTGTTTGAAATTGCCAGGAGATGGTTCTTACAAAAGAAAATTTTTGGAAAATCCTTTGGAAAAGTCGGAAAATTCGGCAAATCATAAAATTATGTTTTTATACGAGTTTTGGCGCGCATCCAAACCAGATTGTCTTTTAGAAGAGAAAAATTGGAAAATCTGAGTGGAAAACTAGGAAACTTCCGGAAAAACCCGAAGAAAATTGAATTTTTTTTTCAATGAAATTTTTAATTTTTTGTATGTTTTGATGACCGATTGGGCTTAATCTTTTTTTATTGTGTTTGAAATTGCTAGAAGATGGTTCTTACAAAAGAAAATATTTGGAAAATCATTTGGAAAAGTCGGAAAATTCGGCAAATCAAAAAATTATGTTTTTGTACGAGATTTGGCGCGCATCCAACCCAGAATGTCTTTTAAAAGAGAAAAATTGGAAAATCGAAGTGGAAAACTCGGAAACTTTCGGAAAAACCCGAAGAAAATTGAATTTATTTTCAATGAAATTTTGAATTGTTTGTATGTTTTGATGACGGATTAGGCTCAATTAGGCTCAATCTTTTTCTATTGTGTTTGAAATTGCCAGGAGATGGTTCTTACGAAAGAAAGTTTTGGGAAAATCCTTCGGAAAAGTCGGAAAATTCGGAAAATCGAAAAATTATGTTTTTATACGGGATTTGGCGCGTATCCAAATCAGATGGTCTTTTAGAAGAGAAAAATTGGAAAATCTGAGTGGAAAACTCGGAAACTTCCGGAAAAACCCGGAGAAAATTGAATTTTTTTTTTCAATGAAATTTTGAATTTTTTGTATGTTTTGATAACCGATTGGGCTTAATCTTTTTCTATTGTGTTTGAAATTGTCAGGAGATGGTTCTTACAAAAGAAAATTTTTGGAAAATCCTTTGGAAAAGTCGGAAAATTCGGCAAATCATAAAATTATGTTTTTGTACGAGTTTTGGCGCGCATCCAAACCAGATTGTCTTTTAGAAGAGAAAAATTGGAAAATCTGAGTGGAAAACTCGGAAACTTCCGGAAAAACCCGGAGAAAATTGAATTTTTTTTTTCAATGAAATTTTGAATTTTTTGTATGTTTTGATAACCGATTGGGCTTAATCTTTTTCTATTGTGTTTGAAATTGTCAGGAGATGGTTCTTACAAAAGAAAATTTTTGGAAAATCCTTTGGAAAAGTCGGAAAATTCGGCAAATCAAAAAATTATGTTTTTGTACGAGATTTGGCGCGCATCCAAACCAGATTGTCTTTTAGAAGAGAAAAATTGGAAAATCGAAGTGGAAAACTCGGAAACTTCCGGAAAACCCCGAAGAAAATTGAATTTTTTTTCAATGAAATTTTGAATATTTTGTATGTTTTGATGACGGATTAGGCTCAATTAGGCTCAATCTTTTTCTATTGTGTTTGAAATTGCCAGGAGATGGTTTTTACGAAAGAAAATTTTGGGAAAATCCTTTGGAAAAGTCGGAAAATTCGGCAAATCAAAAAATTATGTTTTTGTACGAGATTTGGCGGGCAACCAAACCAGATTATCTTTTAGAAGAGAAAAATTGGGAAACGAAGTGGAAAACTCGGAAACTCGGATAGATTAGTGTTGAATTCGATGAAAATGGAATGGAATGTCCACTCAACTCAATCATCTATTGAGAATAGAGTTGAGTTGTTTGATTTTTTCTATCTTCAAAATCAATTTTCGTGAAGGACAAAAGTATTTGCTCGAAACGAAGTAATTTGGGGCGGGACGAAGTTCGCCGGGTCAGCTAGTAGTACAATAAAATATTTCGCAAAACATTTGAGATTTGTATAAAAAAAAATTATTTTCGAATTTCTTTGGAAAAAGATTTTTTTGTGTAAAAGCTCTTCGCAAATGATGGAGTATTCCATCGAAATATCACAAATTTTTGCTTGTAAATTCAGCAAAAGAAAGCTTCTTAAATAAATAAATAATTTTTATTAAAAAAATTAAATTAATAATTTAATAAAAATTTGAATTTCGACCTTGACACGTGTTTCACAAAAAAAAAAATTAAAATTGAACCGATCAAAGTACCTATATTTATGCGATAGTTTGCTAGAAAACCACAACTTGATTCAAGGTTCTTAAAATATCTTCTTCCTTCTTAATTCATTTTATAAATAAATCAAAAGAAGTAGGTAAGTATGTATAAGAAATATTTATATCCGTTAGATTTTATTCGAAAGTCATAAATATTATTTACCACTTTCGAAAACACTAAAAAAAAATTAAAATTAATTAATTTTTCATTTAATTTATAAAAAATAAAAATAAAAATACAAAAAACTTATTGGAATTTTGTTGGATAATTTTATATGTTAGGAATTTAAAACAACTTTTTTTTTTGTTGTTGAGTTGTTTTGAAACATTGACCTTTAAGAAAGCGCAATAAACCAAAACAAAACAAAAAAATATAGGAAAGAATACACAACAAAACAAAATAAATAATGTTTAATGCTCTTGTTGTTATGTTCAGTTCCTTTAAAATAATAAAACTCTTTTCTTTCCAATTCACACACATGACACATACTCGTACAGAGAGCCGAACATATTTGTTTTTTTGCTGTTGGTGGTTTCTAAAATAAATTATTAACAAAATGTAATGGAATTTTTAACTGTCAGATATTAGTTTAGCAGGGTGATTGTGATGCAAAAAATGTGTACTTCGAGTTTTTAGCGTGTCACCTGCGTCGTTTGAGGTAAATGAAATTGTTGGTTGTTCACTTCAACAGTGAAATTTA
The DNA here is from genome assembly GCA_963556165.1 of Tipula helvola. Lineage (NCBI taxonomy): Eukaryota > Metazoa > Arthropoda > Insecta > Diptera > Tipulidae > Tipula > Tipula helvola. The sequence continues at coordinate 80,198,749 of OY744482.1, read as the reverse complement.
TAATTGGGTCGTTAGGTAATCACACATAAAATCAAACAAGATGAGGAAGTGATAACGTACATTATTTTGGCTTACTCATTCCCATTTTTGTTATGTACATATGTTTGTTTGTAACTAGACTTGTGCTCTTCCTTTTTCGCTGTGTTTTGTTTAATTTTAGATTATTGGATTTTTAGTCTATAAATAGAATCATAGATAAATGAGCTGTGATGTGTAAAAGACAAAATACGAAGCGCGCAGTGAGATGAAAATAAAAATCCCCAAATAAAAAGTAAATCAATTTAAGCCAATGATATACGGTTTAAGGCAAATAATGTAAGTACCAAAGGTCAAATTCTCTATTTCTGTTTTGTCTCCAACATCTAAAATACGTTTAACAGTTCAAATATTGTTTTTATAAGTCAACAAACGATGGAAGGGAGTAACTGAATTAAGCGCCATCACATCACAAAAATTCCACAGCTTCTCAATGCACATACCCAAACAACAATTAAAAGCAAAATCGGAAACAATTAAAATCATAAAAGTAACAAAATTACGTTATAAAGCAGCCAGCTCAAAGAAGCTAAAAAAAAGTAAAGTAATTCAAGACAAGAACTCATTCACCTTACAAAAAAACAAAAAAAAATATTTAGTTTATTTTCAATTTGATAAAAATCTCTTAAAAACTAAAAAAAGCAACAATACTCTTACAGGTATAATACTGTCTTAAGACGAATTGTAAGATGGGAAAGATTCATCTTCTTTATATTACGAGATGTAGAGTTTGAAATTCCAAGAGAGCACATTTTTATTGTACATATACATAAATAACGTTTGAAGCAAAACTAATGTCAATTGTATGCAACCAAAAAGAAAACTCAAGAATTCGATTTTTGTTCGTCTTGTTACAATCGGCTGAGAAGAAGATTAGTGGTTTGTATATAAATTGCAACATTTGTTGTTATTATTGTTTGTTTTCGGTAAATTATTTTTTACCTATTTAATTCTTCTCTCTTTGCCGAACCAAGGCCTGTTACCCTTCTTCATCAACATAGTAAAATAAAGTTTATTTCTTGTTGTTGTTATGCGTGCCTCTTATTCTTTCATACATTGTATAAATAACGTATTCGTATAATACACATAAGACGTTATTACATTTAACTACGTCGTTTAATTATAAAAGATACGAAAATTGATTAAATTCGAAATTATATTGTGGTGTGTGTACTAAAATAACCACGCGGTACTTGTTCGATATTTTGGTATTTTGTTATGTGTGATAACAAAAATAAATTTTCCACTTTGTTCGTTCCAGATTTCTCAAAAATACAGTTTATCGTACAATTTATTTAATGTAATTTGCGTGCTTCGCGGGAAATTCCAACACATTTTTTAAAAAATATTTTTACACAACAAATCTTTATCAATTAAATTTTTTTATAGAAAATTTACAAAATTAAACGATTTTATTATTAGTTAGTCGAATTTGTTTCGATAACACTTGTATGCTATTGCGAATTAGGTTCAATGGCTATTTGAGCCGTTTATTTTGAAAGTGGAATAATTCAATGATTTGTTGAAACGAGATAATGAAAGAATAGAAAAACAGTAAATGAAAAAACATATGGGATTTTGAATTTTGTTATTTTTTGCACAAGTGTTAGGGAATTATTATTTTTTATTTTGACAATAAATTATTTACCGTTAGAAAGATTATACTCTCATTTATCTATTGTTATCATTAACTTGATTTTTTGAAAAAGTGACTTATTCCACTTTCAAAATAAACGGCTCTTTTATAGTATATTTAATTCAAATTAGAGGGGACTTTTCGGAATTTTGGCGGAAATATTTGCCAGGAATTTCGTTAAATTTTAATTTACCCCGGAGAGAGTTATATCTCAATTAAATTTATTTTAATGTACTTTTATTTAAAAAAAAAAAACTGAAAGGCGAAGCTAATTTATTCAAAGTTTCATTAATAAAATTTGTGATCAAACGCTTATTGATAAAATAATAATTTCGAAATTAACGGGTGTGAATCCTTCATTTGTGGTATATAGCCACCATCCCCAAATTGTACGCAAATGCGTGGTATGGCGAAATCATTTGCTAACTACTAATTAACTTTGCTTAATGTAAATACATTCGGGCGAAATTCATTCAAATCAATATTTGAACTTATGCTGCATGCCTCAGGTTGATTTTTTTGGCTAAATTTTCGACTTTTCCAAATAGTTGGTTAGTTCGAGTCAGTCATTCATAGATTACAATAGAGTCAATAAGGCATGCGAGACTTCCTTTTAAACAGAAAATTCTCTATCTAAATATTGTATAAAATAGTTGTATAATAAGGCAATCTCACTTGTGATAGTTTTAATAGGGATGGGAAATGAAACGAACTTAAGCAGTTGTAGACACAAATGGGGCAAACACCATTCAGATTGACTTTTTGAAATTATTCAGATTGTAAATAAAAAGATCGATTCACCAAAGTTCCATTTTTTGCTGGCCCCGTTGGCCATATTCCGGATTTAAACCCGGCCATTCCTTGCTGTAGCTTAGTCTGATATGAAATGAATCGAAAAGTAAAAAAAAAAGTATTCTAGCGAACATAGCTTCACCGAGGAAACACAACATTCAATTCAATACCCTGCCTTGCGTTGCTGTGGCTATGCTGTGGAATGAAACGAAAGGAAGAAAAATATGTTTTTCATAGAAAAACATTTTTTATTGAAAAGCTATTGGATTGACTACAATTTTTGTGTGTCCGTTTTCTGCATAAACATAAAGATCAGACAGTTTGCCAACTGTGGATCATGCGACTTATAATTGCTCATGAGAGAAGCATCGGTTTCTAATTTCTAGGCACACTTGCAAAGATTGTCCTTGCGGTTTATTGATAGTCATAGCGAACGCAATGCGTATTGGAAATTGAAGTCGTTTGAACTCGAATGTCATGTTGGTCGGACTGAGTGGTCAATTGGAAAATTCATTATTTCATGACACCTGTTACAATTTCTTTGTATTTCTGTCACAATTGTACTGATTGTGATTGGGAACATGTAGCTAAAATAATTGCGAATATCGAACGTCGAAAGCGGATAAATCTATAAATGACTTATCCCAATGATCGTCGTTTTCCAGCAAATGAAGTGGCTCGCATGCACTCTTTTACGTAAGTTCTTGCAAAATCATCTGTCTGATATAGTAGAAAAAACGCTGTTGATGTTGTGTTCGGTGGATTTGTTGATCTGTCCTTTATGTTTTCTTCCGTGAAATACACTCTTTGTTCGTTTTCAAGATGGACAGCAGGATATGCAACAGTTGTATCCCTCTCGTGGATTGGAAATCGTAAAATACGCCAGACAGCTTCATTGCTGCTGATATTTCTGCCAATTTGATATTGAGAGGTTTCATCTAAATTACTTCTTGTTAAAACTACAAACACGGTCATTTTGCTGCCTTTCTTGACATATTTACAAATGTATTTTTACAGCTTAAATGTTCTGTAAACAAAGGAAATCTTGAAATTTAAATTCAAATTAGCGCTGTAAATAAGCATCGGAACAATAATTGGTGATGCTAGATAGATTTACGGTATACTCACATTTACCGTAACATATACATATTTAGTTTACAATCAAACGTGCCACAAAAATTTGAAATAAAAAAACCAAAACTTCAAATAAAGCCCAATTTTTTCCCCCAAAATGCCATCGCCGAGGTTTGAACTCACAATCTTGAGATTTCAAAACTCTACCACCACTGCTACCACATCATTGAACTTTTCGAAATATAACGTAATTTTATAAATATGTTGAATGTTGAACAATGTTTTACGCCCAACAAATGTCGGTTTTTTTTACGATTTCACGATTTTCTGAGATTTTTCAAGCTTTGCATCGACTTTTCATGCTTTACAGGGTTCAAAATCATCAAAATATGCAAATAATTCAAAATTTTCCGAGAAGTTTCCCAGAAGTTTCCGAGTTTTTCACTCGGAAGAGCATTCTTAGATTTCCAATTTTTTTCTTCAAAAAGACTATTTGGATCGAGTAATCCAAAAGATTATTTTTCGATTTTCCGAATTTTTCTACTTTTCCGGTGGATTTTCCCAAAATTTTCTTTCGTAAGAACCATCTCCTGGCAATTATGAACACAACATGTCAATTTATAAGTTCTCTAAATTCTATGATTAAAGTTTAAAAATTCAGTAAATGCTTTAATTTCTTCAAATCCCATAAATTCTTTAGTTCTTATAAATTCAGTAAATTCAATAAACTCTATAAATTCTATAAGTCATCTAAACTCCACAAATTTTATAAATTTTAAAAATTCTTCAAATTTTATAGATTCTATGGGTTCTATAAATTGTTTCAAGTTTGTCAGTTCTATGAATTCTACAAACTCAAATTTTAGTTATTCTAAATATTCCATAATGTCTATAAATTTTATAAATTTTTTGAATTCTACAAACTTTATAAATTTAAAAATTTCGATAAATCCTATAAACTTTAATAATTCTTGAATATTTCGTTTAATAATTCTATAAATTCAGAAAATTTTAAGAAATTCCTCTAGACGTTGCCAAAATTCTGGGTTTAGTTAATAAATTTTGCTTACTTTTTAGGAAGGATTCTGTTCCTTATAATAAAATTGTTGCGGATATAGAGAGTGGAATCTCAAAATTAGAAGAGGAAACTCATAATAATATTAGAAATAGAGTTGTAAATATTTTAACAAATTTTAAATGCAGTAACATTTCAATCAAACATTTTTAAGAAATTGAAGAAACGCGAAAAATTCGGAATTTATTTAGGTCAAAAAGGTTTTTGATAGAAAACGGCGAAATTTATGTATTGAAAGCTGACAAAAGGATAACACAACGGTTCTCATGAACAAAATTGAATATTTGGAGAAAATGAACTTACTCTTGTCAGACAACAATACGTGAAATTAAAAAAATAAATTGTTGGGAACGTTTAGGCAAAATTGACAGTGTAGTGGCGAAAAAATTAAATAATTATAATGGTATCATTCCTCGGATGTATGGTTTACCAAAAATCCACAAGGATGGTTGCCCACTGAGACAAATTGTAAGTTATTTGGGATCACCACTGTACAATTTATCTAAATTTTTGTCTAATATTCTAAATTGTTTTGTTGGAAATAATTTTGCTTCGATAGAAAACGCGGAAGATTTTAGACATAAAATTCAAAATGAAAATATCTATTCGGTCGTACAATTGATCGCTCTTTTCAAATCTGATGTCAAAAACAGGAGTTTCCCTATAAAAAAATGACCTTGACCTCAATATGACCTTGAAGATGAAGGTCAAGGTCACAACCAAGCTCACCATTAAATTCCTTGTTGAAAATTACCTAAAACTAAACCTTGATTACATTTTTTTGACATACTCCGCGAGATTTCTAGGGGCTTCCATACTTTGACCTCGCAATGTAAATTCCTTCAGATGATCATTTGAGGTCATGGACAATACATACTCGGACGTAAAATTGATCGCTCTTTTCGATTCTGTCATCAAAAATAGGGGTTCTAATTTTAAAAATGACCTTGACCTCCAAATGACCTTGCATATGAAGGTCAAGGTCACAACCAAGCTCACCATTAAATTCCTTGTTGAAAATTACCTAAGAATAAACCTTGCTCATTTTTGTTTGGACCGAACTCCGCGAGATTTTTAGGAGTTTCCATACTTTTTCCTCACCCTGTATAAAAAAAATTCAAAATTTTCAAAATTTATTAAATATACAAGAAGTTTCCAAATTGTTGTTAAATTACTATGATAATATTATTTTAAATTTAATTTACCTGTAATCTTATTTCTAAATTTAAATTTTGTATTATATAAAATTTATTTTTGGCCATAAACTTAGATACTTTAGACATAACTGTAAAATTTGAAAAAAACGTAATGGAGAAAATTTTGTTTATAATTAATTTCCCCCTGAAGATGCCGGAATATACTGTCGAAACGTAGGGGTGTATACAAAATAAAAATAAGTAAAAAAACAAATAAATCTTTTTAATCAATTCGTCCATAATTTCATTAAGTTGTTTGAGTCTCTATAAATTCTACAAACTCAAATTTGACTTATTTTAACCATTCTGTAATTTCTATAAATTCAATAAATCCTACAAATTTTAATGTTTTTAAAAATTTTTTAATTTTATAAATTTTATAAATTCAATAAATTCTTTGAATTCTATAAATCCAAAAATTCTGTAAATCCTTTATATTCTATGAATTCTATAAAACTTAAAATTTAGTACATTTAGTACATTATAGAGCTGCTTAGGTGGCGTAGAACATCTCGCACTTTACTGTTTTCGAGAGCCGACAGGTTGTCCATCTTCAACTTGCCTAATTATTTATTTATTGAAAATGATTGCTACGTATTTAAAGGTGTACCAATTTGCTTTTACAGAAGTCATTGGTCCGTAAACCCAGTCATCTTGCATGTTCTCCAAAAATGCTGTGTCCCATGAGTATTCCTTCAACCGTCCTTAATTCACGAGGTATTTGGGAATAGTAAAAATAAAAGATCACATATTATCGGAAAGTGCAATTGCTTAATTTTTTTAATTAATTGTTTAAGTTTTTCGTCTTATTATTAAATTCCGTACGGTTATTTAATGCTGTAAAAATAATAAATAATGAAAATCTATTATACGATACTTACGTGTCTATGGTAGTAAATGAGTATAAATGTCAATTATTAAATGCACTAAAAAACCAAACACATAATCATTGCTGCCGACGGATGATGTCATAATTTTATATCCCACAAAATTATAATTATTTTCCTATTGGAATGTAGAGGACAGCAATGAGCTTAAAAACAATGCATGGATATTCGTGATCGTTTGTAAGGGGCAATGGTTATGGAATGAGACAACTTCAAATAATTTAGCGTATAAGAAAATTAATATTGAAGAACTGAGCAAATTTCATCTAATTTGCACAGCTTGTAAGGAGCCGGTTCACAAAATAATAAAATCACGGCAGCAATATAATGTACACAATTTATTTTAGCAATTTAAAAGAAAACCGTTGAAAAACTAATGTATTTAACCACAGATAAGAATATCAGATGAACCAAGCCAGAATGATTTTGTGGTTTTTTGAACTGGAACCCAATAAAAAATGTGTCTGTAATATTTTATCTTGGACTCAAAATAATACAAAAATGATTCAAGTAACACCATCTATCGTAAATAAATATAAATAATTTTGAACAAATATTTACTATTATTGAACATTTTTATTTGTTATATTATATTCTAAAGTTAAATTATCAATGTAAAAATTGTAATGGTAATTTTGAACAACAAAAATAGGCAAAATCACCTAAAAAATAATTAGCTTATTAAAATGTGTCTCTACTAAGGCGTACAACACATAGAGCGCGAACTGCGAATTGCAAATAAATTCCACAATGCGATATTCGTAAATAGACGCGCATAGAGCATGGCGCGAATTAAATAAACGTCAAATATAAAAAATCTTCCGAAACTTGACGTTTATTAAATTTGCACCACGCTCTATGTGCGTCTATTTACGAATATCGCATTGTGGAATTTATTCGCAATTCGCAGTTCGCGCTCGATGTGTTGTACGCCTACCTGTCTTTCTTCTATTTAGGCCCGAATTTATAGTCGTTGCTACAACTATAACTACTGTTATAGTAACAGTTTTCGTATTTATAAACCTCACTAGAATATTTATTTGTAATGTAACAATGGCTATAGTGATCAAAATCCATCACTATAAACGTTGTTACAATATATCCAAGACAAGAAAGTAAATTCGAAATCCGTATAGAATTTTATACATGATTTTAAAATGATTTTCGAAAATCGTTGCTATAGCAATAGCAATAGTTACGACTATAAATTCGGGCCTAAAGGTTAGATCGAACCTTAGTAAAAAAATCTAAATTGGTTTGAGTTTCAGGTTTTGGGTTCCAGAATGAATTGCCAAAAATTTGTTCGGCTTGAACCATCTGATATTCTTATCTGTGATTTAACACAATTTATTACTCAATAAATATTTGCCACTTTAAATCTCGAATTTTACCAATACTGCTTGGATGATCGCCTTTTTAATAATGACCAAATTTTGCATTTATCATCGTTGTCCGCCAATTTTTTCCCGGGAAAATCTCTTTCCAAAACCAGTTTTTGTGGTTGTAAGTCACTGAACAACGTTCAAATAAATTTATTGGTGACATCTCTGATAACACATTGTAACTCCGGAAATTCGTGATATAGTGACATCTTACAGCGAATAGATTAGCTAAACTTATCTAGTATACATACTTGACAATTAAGCTACAAATTTGATCTAAAAATATTGAGTTACAATAAAAAGTTTTACAATCAATGTTATAAAATGTCAAATCATAAACAATTAGAGAAAAATTACGTAAACAAGCTAAGCATCAAAATTACAGAAAAATTATATAATATTAATTTTGCTTGTTTATTTCAGTTGTAGATTCTTGGACATTCTTCCGGCCTTAAAGGTACTACCTTTAAACGTCTTCAACTGGGAGTAATACCACCTTATTAAGTGGTCGCTTGTATTCACTGCGTGATGTTTTAATAGATCATGTTCAAATATCAACTTTTCTTTAACCGCCAAAGCTACCATCTTTGAGAAAACTCCGAAAGCTTAACCAACTTTCACATAATGCCACTAGGTGTCACTAAATATTTGCTGTCAAAAATTGTATGACATTTTTATGTATAATATTTCCGAAATATTTGCGTGTTATAAAAGTGATTATTATTAATACGTGATAATTAAATTGATTTTGGCTGTCCTCTTTTGAAAAACGTCAGAATATTTTTTGATAGTGTAGTGACATCTAGTAGTAAACGCTCTGTACTTTTTCTTTGATCGTGCTGCCTCTTTCGGAAAACATGATCTATTGACACAACTCTGACGTGTCCATCTTTGCTTGGATGAACAGTGGTAATGCGACCCAATGTCCATTTACATGGAGGTAAATATCCTTCCTTAATGAGTACGACATCTCCAACCTTTAAATTCTTTTTCTCGCCTTACCATTTATTCCGTTGCTGAAGACTGTGGAGATACTCAATGCTGAATCGTTCCAGTTCTTGAATTTTTAAGTACTTGATTGGACCGTCTTCTTGATATGGCTCTGGTAAACTTGTTATGGGTGATTCAATGAGAAAATGCCCTGGTGTAAGTGCTTCGTAAGATTCATCATTCGCTGAAGACAACGTAAGTGGCCTTGAATTTAGTATGGCTTCGATGTTACACCATAACGTCGACAACTCCTCATACGTCAAATTTATATTGCTGGTTACTCTGGCCAAATGAGACTTGACTGATTTCACTGCTGCTTACCAGATTCCAGCAAAATGTGGTGCTAGTGGTGGAGTTTAATGCCAGACTATATTATTTTGCGCGAAATATTCTCCAACATCATGCAAAAATCCGTTTGAAGATGTTGCTTCTTGAATATCGCTGATGGAACACTTTACGGCCTTGTACATTTTCTGTAATTTTTTGTTAGCGCCAAAGAAATTGGCACCATTGTCACTATACATGTTTCACGGAAGCCCACGTCGACCAATAAATCGCCTTAATGCTGCACTGAACCCATCAGTATTGCAATCGGTGACAACTTCAATATGAATCGCCTTCGTGGCCAGGCAAATAAATATCGTGATATAGCCCTTGGATATTTTGGGATCTCTCCCTCTTTTATTTGCCAGTGAAACAGCTCCAGTAAAATCTAATTCAATATTCTCAAACGGTCTTGCTGGATTGATTCGCACGCTTGGCAGCTGAGTACTTATTAATTAATTCAAGAAACAACGTTTCTTCTAACTGTGCTTGCAGTATGACAACCATTTTTACACAATTCTGCTTTTAATTTATTCACATCCGTCATGTTAGTCAGGCCTTCCTGATTTGGCCAGGATGATTTCTGGTGTAATAACCATTCTGGCCTATGCCACCAAAGATTGTAGCTATTTAGTTGTGATGGAAGCATTCCGCGCGTTACAACGTCTGCAGGATTCTCCTTAGACTTGACGTGTGACCATTTTTCTCGCGGACAACTACTTAATATCTCTGATGTTCGGTTACCAACAAATGAAGTCCATCTGCTCGGATGATCACTGAGCCACGCCAAAACAATCGCCGAATCGGTCCATGCAAATATATTGTGCGGGATATGCTGCATAGAATTTGACACCGTCTTCAATAACTTCGTACCAAGTACTGCAGCGCATAATTCTAGTCTTGGTAATGACTTCTGTCGGATCGGTACCACCTTAGTCTTTGCTGTTACAAGTGTAACTTCAATTGTATTTTCATTAACACAAGTTCAGCAGAAAACAACGGAATCGCAAGCATTTTCACATGCACTTGTAAAAACATGGAACTCCACTGCTCCCGAACATTGCAACCATCGTGAAATTTTCAATTTCATTTCGAGTTTTAATATATGTAACTCCTTTGAATATTTTCAGGTAACTGATCGTCCCAACTTAATTTCTGCAGCCATAACTGTTGAAACATGATTTTTAGCAGGATTGTTGAAGAAGATAACCATCCTAACGGATCGAAGATTTTGGATGCTTCTGATAGCATGCTACGTTTTGTCAGTTGTCACCGATGAAGTTAACGCATATTGCACATTAAATGAAAAATGATCCTCTTGTGGGCACCATTGCAATCCGAGAATTTTGATTACATCTCTCTCATTGCATATATTGACGCCATGATTGTTTACGCCAATCAAGGTAACGTTGGAACACCATTTTCTTAATTCAAACCCAGCTGATTTTAAGATGTTAGATGTTTCCAACATCACCTTTCAGTTTTTGCATTTGTTCGATGGAATCACAGCCATCCAGCAAATCATCTACATAAAAATCGTTTTTTATTGTAATAGCAGCTTCATTAAGGGTCTTCATATTTTCAAGGGCTAATTGATATAGACACCTGGTAACTGTTGTTTGCTTGTAATGTTTTAAGACGTCAGCTGTAGTTTCTCGCCATAAAATCCTCTGGTAATTTGAATCATTTTCATCCACAAGTATCTGCCTATACATTTTCTCCATGTCTGCAGTCATGACATATTTGTGGGTTGTGAAGCGTCTGTATCCTAAAGCAACTAATAAATTTTTCAATTTACCTCACCTTTTTTTAAAATGGCACCCAAAAGAATAACGAAAATAGGAAGTGGCATGACGTTATAACATTAAACTAAGGTAATCAGCAAATAGAGTGGATGCGAATAAGTAGCACATACTATTTTGGCCAACACCTTTTGAAATTTTTCCAAATTATGTTTTAATCTTAAAATTATTGATATTCTGATTATCTAAATTTTGTTCCTTGTCGCAAAAAAGCTAAAATAACATTTTGCAGCCACTTAAATAAATAAAACTGTCGTAAGAATTGTTAAATTTCTTAATTTATGTGGTATTTTTTGATATTGATAATTCTTCAATTTTCTTGATTTTGATAAATTCTTGAACTATTTAGTTTCGTAACGCGACTAAAATTTTTGAAATTCTTAACACGCAAATTCAAAATTTCTAAATTTAATGAAATTCTAAATAATTTCTAACTATTAAAATCATAAAATTAAAATTGAATCCTTCAATTTCTTGTAATATATTGTCATAAGATTATCATCTTGAAATTAACTGATTAATTAAAATTCTTAAATTTTTGAAAATTCTTAATTTTTTTTAATTTATTAAACTATTGGTACTTTAATTATCTAGGATTTAAAATTGTCTAAAATTCAAGAGTTTGCTGAACTATTTAAATGTTTTTCAAAACTATTTGAATTTGGTAATTTTATAAAATTTTGATATTATTCAACTGTTCAGAGGGTTTTGAATTTTCGAAATTAATAAAATTTCTTATCATATTCTTATATTTTCGATATTATGTTTATCCATAGTATTTAAATTTTTCTTAAATTTAGGCATTTGCTCCTTAATTTTCTAAATTATTGAACTGTTTCAAAAAATGTAATTCTTTAAACTTTTTTGTATTTGATCAATTTTTAAAATAGTTAGTAGTCTCGTGATGCTCCTAAAAATTGTGAAATTTTTAAAACTAATTTAATTTTTATAAATTTAATAAAATTCTAAATATTCTCCAGTTGTTCGAGTAATACAATTTGTTGAATCCAACAATTCGAACAATCATCAGGTTGCTGAACCTCATGAAATTAATTAAACTCTCTTAGATTCCTAGATCTTTAAATATTTAAAATGCAAGCAATTGTTTGAAATGTTTAAAATTTTACAAATAAATTTAAATTTTTTTTTTTTTAAGTCAACTGTTTAAAAGGTTATGACATAACTCCAAAGGCATCATCCAGGATGTCTCCTATAGTATCCCCAATGCCACGTTTACGTAATACGTGCTCTTTATTGGTTGACATGAACAGTTTGTGTTGTGATATTATTTTCTGCAGCTGTTCATGTAGTTGGTGTATGGTGAAGTCGCAAAAGTTGAACACAGTCCTCGTTTGACAAGTCCCGTTTAAATAATTGATGTAGTATGTTAACGAATCGATATCTTCCCAGTATCCTGGTAGATTATAGTTTATGATAATCTTCCACCATAATGCCATTAGGTTGATTGTACCGGTGTTGTGGAAATATACACCGGCATCTGCTGGCAACGATTGTATTGTAGGTTCGGATGTACCAGGAGAAAAAAGCCCCTGTAACATTCCGAGTATCGTCCTGGTGTGGTGTATTCTTCGTTTTTTAACTTCTCGGTCAGGTTGAACACGTGGTGGAAGCGTTTGTTGCATTACTTGGTTATCTGGCATCTGTGTAGGTGTTTGTCTTTCTTATTCTCGGGTTCTATGGGTAGTCGAGATAGTTTATGGATTGGCCTTTTCATGAGAACCCCTCCCGGGCCTCGAAGTGATACTACTCGGATCTTTTGATCTAAGCCTAGATGTACTTCCATCACACGTCCAGTCAGCCATTTTAGAGATGGAGTGTTGTCGTCTTTGATAAGGACTAGATCACCTATTTTTATGTTTGGTTGTTCATGTGACCATTTTTTCTATGTTGTAATCTATTTAGGTACTCCGAATGCTATGTTTTCCAAAAATCTTGTTTGATTTTTTCTACCAGTTTCCATCGTGATATGCCATGAATATTTGTATCTGTCATAGCATCATGTGGAACTGATAGCAATGGTGCACCAATTATGTCTGTGGGATTGGCTGTCTTAGATGAAAGTGGTCTTCGATTAAGACAAGCCTCTACTTGTGAAGTGACCGTTGATAGTTTTTCAAATGTAAGTATTGCTTACTCCTATGACCTTAATTAGGTGTTTTTTACTGACTTTACAGCAGCCTCCCAAAGTCCACCAAAATATGGTGAAGCTGGTGGTATGAAATGCCATGTTGTCCCATCGTTTAACAATAGTCGCAACATATGTTATCGCTCATCATCCTTTTTATGGTATTGAAGTTTGAGTATTTTAGATATAATGGATCAATAACGTTGTCTGATGTTACCGTTGCTGTACTCAATACTCGTTGTTTAAGTTCCAATTGAACTGTGATATTTCCTCTATTATCTATTATTTCCTCTATCTCACCATAAATTATGTGTTATTAATTCCGTTGCTTCGATACCTCTGGATGCATAATCCGCTGAGTTGTTGGTTGATTTAACATAAAACCACTGAGACAGAGAACTTAAATTCTGGATTACCGATATTTTATTTACCTTGAATGTTTTAAATTTGTGGGGCTTATTTTCACCCACCCTAACACGATCATTGAATTCGTACAAAAGTATGTTGTTGTATGGCCAAACTGCAGGTCTTGCTGCACCTTATTCATTAAATTTGCAAGCAAACTTGCTCCGCATAACTCTAGCTTTGGCAATGTTAGCTTGGTTGCTGTTGGTGCTACCGGTGTTTTTGATGTTAATAAAGTTGCTTTATTTGATGCCCTGTCATAGAAGTATACCACTGCTTCATAAGCCACTTCGGAAGCATTACAAAATCCATGCAATTCTCCTTGTAGAGATTGATCGAATTTAATCCACCTCGGAATTTTTTTCTCCTCCAACCTTGGGAGGGATTTGTAATATTGCTGACATATGTTTTCGATGTTTCTAGGCAGTTTTTGGTCCCAAGTCACGCCAGAGATCCATATCGTTTGCATTAACACTTTGGCTTTTATCGTAGTTGGAGATAGCCAGTCTAGTGGATCAAATAATTTTGACGACTCAGATAACATTTTGCGTTTGGTCATTCCTCCAATTTTGACGTTGATATTCACCTTAAATTCAAACGTATCGGTACCTGGATTCCAAATTAAACCCATTGTTTTTACTGACTCTAATTCGTCGTTGTTGTGAAATATGATAGGCTCGAAGGCTCTCGAGTCCGGATTTACACCTTATAAAAGTTGGAAACAGTTGGTGGTTCATTTTCTCAGGTTAAATCCTCCAGATTGTAGCAATTTTATCAGTTCGGTTTGTGCTGTCTGAGCTTCCTCTATATTGTGACTTCCTGATAATAAATCATCTACGTAGAAATCTTTCTTAATTATCCTTGCCGCTATTGGGTAGTTTTTCTCCTCATCGGCCGCTAGCTGTTGTAGTGTGTTGATGGCCAAATATGGTGCCGAAGCCATTCCAAATGTCACGGTTGTCAGCTGGTACGACTTTATTATTTTGTCGGATGATGTTCTCCATAATATTTTCTGATATTTTTGATCCTCCGGATGCATTCTTATTTGTCGATACATTTGTTCTATGTCCGCTGTGTATGTTACTTTGTATTTTCTCCGACGTAGTAGAATTGACATCAGGTCCTCTTTTAACTTGGGTCCCACGAGTTGTATTTGATTTAAACTGATATCGTTGCTTGTTTTAGCTGATGCGTCAAATACGACCCTTAATTTTATTGTAGTAATGGTTGCTTTGAGCACCGCGTGATGAGGAATATAATATTCGTTGTCGGTATATTCCTTACTCTCAAGCATATGTCCTTTATTATAGTACCCTTCTATACACTCCTGATACTGCTTGAAAAATTCCTTTGCCACTGAAAAACGTCGTTCCAATTGAATGAATCTGGCTACGGCTCTTTGTTTGGATGATCCAAGAGATGGTAAATTTTGGATAAAAGGAATTCGTACCATGTAACGACCGTCCGTATCTCGACAATAATTCTGATGATAATGGTTTTCACATAGAGCTTCTTCCTCTGTCATCAGCTTCTTGGGTTGCATCTCTTCTACTTCCCAGAATTTCTTTAATTGTGGTCGATGTCAAGGTAACCAATGACGTGATCTTGGAAGGTTTATTGTTGTTGGGGGGTATTACCAAATATAATCCATCCTAGTTCTGTTTGTTGGGCAAATGGTTCTCCTTGTTTTCCTTTGATAACCTGGTTCATCACAATCTTTGGATAATAATCGGCACCTAATAAGATGTCGATTTTGTTTGGTTGATAATAATTCGGAACGGCCCACATCAAGGTGTTTAAGTGAAAATTCAGCATCGCATTCACATGGTTCGACGCCATTTGCCTTTTATTTTGGTATCGGTTTACCAACATCTGCCATGCGTCTCTGTAATTATCACCAGTGGTTTCATGGTGGCTTATTAGTCTGCCCGCGCTCACAAGTACCGTAGTTTTCAGTTGGTGCATTTTTATGGTGTCACTTATGTCGTCGTTTTCATGAATAATCCTTCTAAATAGGTCATAAAATTATGCCCATTTTATAGGTTCCCCATGAAAATGTCGAATTTCAATCAGCCTTAGTTTGACTTCATGTTCCATTGATTTTTGTTTGTTCAGCACGTTGGTGATTCTGGATTTTAGTATCTCGAATTTATTGATCAATGTTTAGTAGTAATCCTCGATGAAGTACGGCATCGTAACTTCTTCATCGGCAGTAGCGTCCACTAATAGTCCCTCATGAAGCTGCTCGATTTTTGTTACCCTGGCATCGAGCTGGGTTAGCTTGTGTTTAAGTTGATCTTTGCAACCTTCAGCTTTTAACAATTGTGCAGCGTCTGCCATTAATCTATAGCACAAACGCATCTTGACCTTCTGCTCTTTATATTTGCGTATGTCGATGTTGGCTAGTGTGGTAGAAAGGCTTGCTAGACTATTTGTTGTCGTCGGCATATTGGTTGATGGTTTGATGGATAGATAATTATCATCATTTGCTGGCATTTCCGTTATTGCTTTTAATTTCTCCTTTAAATGTTGTTGAAAGTCTGAAATGACTTTCGTTCCACCCAGTAATTATGAGATGGATTGTTATTATGGTATGTAGGTTAGGTTAGGTTTGGGTGGCGGTCCACCAGGACCAGGCATAGACACAAAAAGGTCCGTAGCCATACCACAAATTAAAAATTTTTCCTCCAACTCATTGAAACCACTTTGAGCTTGCTATGAAGCGCTGGATACTCCTGACGTCCTTCTCGCTGAGCTCCGCCAGGTCGTTGAAAAGGTGTGCCCCTAGAAAATTCAGTCTGTTTTGTGCCAGACGAGGACAGGTGCAAAGAAGATGAAGTACTGTCTCTTCCTCCTCTTCGTCTTCGCAACTACGACAGTAGTCATGTGAGAAGAAACCAAGTCTACTTGCATGTCTGCCTATGAGACAGTGCCCCGTAATCACTCCAACAACCACACTGATCTGACTCCGCTGAAGTGAGATCAGCTGTTTGGATCTCGCCAAGTTCAACTTTGGCCAGATTTGCCGAGTTATTACGCATGAGGTACTATTTGACCATCTGTCATTCGTCAACTTACTGGCTTCCTCCTGAAGCAGCAGTTTACATACCGCAAGAGGAATTTCAATATCCTTTTTGCTGTTTGAAATGTGGTCCGTTGTACCACGTCGAGCCAGTTCATCGGCTTTCATGTTCCCCGTACTAACGAAATGTCCTGGCACCCATATAATATGGATGTTGAACTGATCTGTCATCTCGTTAAGAGATGAGAGACAGCTCTGGACTACTTTCGACGTGAGAAGGTGTGATTGAAGCGCTTTAATGGCTGCCTGACTGTCCGTATATATGCGAATATCACTAGTCGATATTACATTATACCTCAACCAGTCCGCGACTTCCTTTATCGCAGTTACCTCAGCTTGAAAAATGCTGCAGTAGTCAGGGAGACGAAAGGAGAGGTTTAACATGAGTTCCTCGCAGAACACCCCAGCCCCTACTCCTCTATCCCGTTTTGAACCATCAGTGAAGAAGTTCAAAACTCCTGGTTCCAAAACTGTATCCATCATCCAGTCCTCTCTAGATGGTATAATAGTCCGGAACTTTCTATCAAAAGATAGTGACGGGACAGTATAGTCGGTGGTCTTGGGAAGCCCTTTGTTACAAAGTATAGATGAGTGCCCTGTGTTATTACAGGTCCACATTAAGGTGGATTTCAGTCGTATGGCAGTGCTAGCTGCCCACTGTTTTCCCATGATATCTAGAGGAGTTAGAAATAGCAGAGTCTCCAGTGCCTGAGTGGATGTGCTCCTCATTGCACCACTGATCCACAGAGAGATTGTTCTCTGAACTTTTGTCAACAACTTTAGGTTGACAGTTTTGTCCAGAGCAGGCCACCAAACTGTTACCCCATACAGAAGAATGGGTCTAACTACTGCTGTGTATAGCCAAAGGACCATGTGGGGATCCAGCCCCCAACCTTTCCCAATTGCATTTTTGCAGGAGTATAGCGCTACCGTAGCTTTCTTTACCCTTTCCGTAATATTCGGTTTCCAGTTTAATTTACTGTCTAAGACGAGACCCAAGAACTTTGCTTCACCTGTAAAAGCCAAGTTGAAACCATTTAAAGTAGGAGGATCGACATGAGGAATTTTATATTTCCTAGAGAAGAGAACCAATTCGGTTTTCTGTGGGTTCACACTTAGCCCACAACCATTGGTCCATAATGAAAGAATGCCCAGAGCATTTTGAATAAGCTCGCTAAGTGTCCCGGGATATTTTCCCCGAACGCCAATAGCGACATCATCCGCATAGGCAACCACCTTGAAGCCAGTATCCTCCAGCCTCAGCAACAGATCATTTATGACCAAGTTCCAGAGAAGGGGGGACAGTACGCCACCCTGCGGCGTGCCTCTGCTTGCAAATCTTCTGGCGGAGGATTTCCCCAGACTGGCATTTATGATTCTGCCTCTTAGCATCTGATCTATCCAGTCCTTAAGAGAATCCTCCACTCCTAGATTCGAAAGTGCCCGAGTTATAGCCCCTGTTAGCACGTTGTTAAAGGCTCCCTCAATGTCCAAAAAGGTTACCATCGCGTAGTCTCCATATTCGAAAGATTTTTCAATGAAATATGTGAGAGAATGAAGAGCAGTTTCTACAGATCTCCCCTTGCAATAGGCATGTTGAGATTTGGACAGCTTTTCCGGCACAATCGTGCCTCTAATATGAGCTTCTATTTGTCTTTCCAGTATTTTAAACAGGAAAGAAGACAAGCTGATTGGTCTAAGGTCTTTGGGACTGCAATGTGAGCGTTTTCCCGCCTTAGGTATGAAGACAACCTTCACTTCCGTCCATTTACTGGGAATGTGACATAGTTCTAGGCTGCCTCTAAAAATTACCTCTAACCAGGGAATGGTTAGATCCGTAGTTTTTTGTATATCCGCAGGGATAATACCATCAGGCCCTGGTGACTTGTATGGTTTAAAACTGCTTATAGCCCACAGAATCTTTCTTCTGCTAATAATTTGACCTACGAGGCTGCTTGCCCTTTTACCTACTGAAAAAGTAGGTGCAGATTCGGAACAACCAGGAAAGTGAGTCTCCAATAGTAGTTCCAGCGATTCCATACTATTTGTGGTCCATGCTCCATCCGGCCTTTGAAGGAAGCTTGGGATGGATGGACTAGTAGATAGTACTTTGCGAAGCCTGGACATCTCTGAAGACTCCTGAATTTTACCACAGTATAGTCTCCAAGATCTGTTCTTTGCGCTTCTTAGCTGATATTTGTAAATTTTGAGGACTTCCTTATAGGAGTCCCAGTCTACAGCGGCTTTTGTTTTCCTTGCTGTTTTGAAGAGTCTCTTGCACCGTTGACGTATTTGTTGAATCTCCTTTGACCACCAAGGTGGCCGAGATTTGCCCCTAGGCCTGCTAAGAGGGCAAGAGCCTAAAACCGCTTCATTAAAAGCGCTGGACAGTTCGTCCACTAATCCATCGAGTTCTACCGTAGTTTTTGGAGGTTCAGGCACCTGCACTGGTAGTGAATTCCCCAGAATAGTTCTGAAAATATCCCAGTCGGTTTTCCTCCTGTTCCTGTAGAGAGGGCTGTTCGGAAAGACCAAGCTCATTTCAAATTGAAGATAACAGTGATCAGAAAAAGAGTGGTCTTCCGAAACTTTCCAATTTAATAGTTTGGTCGTCAAAAAGTTTGAGACAAGTGTAATATCCAATACCTCCTGTCTATTTCTATTTATAAAAGTCGGCTTATTGCCTATGTTACATATATGAAGGTTAGTACTTAGAATGTAATCAAGGAGTAACTCACCTCGTTCATTTGTGTCCGTACTTCCCCAGATTGTGTGATGAGAATTTACATCACTCCCAAGGATGACTCCAACCTTACGCTTCTGAGCCTCCAAAATTGCCTCACCCAGAATGACTGGTGGAATGTTCACTGCATCATAGGCTAGGTAGGCTGATATTAGCCAGAGGCTTTGTTTATTGACCTCAATGCTGACCGCTGCCACATCTTCATTGCTGAAATTTGATAGCAGAAAATAATTTATATTATTTTTAACGAGAATGCACGACCGAACCCTACCTTCTTGTTCCGTGTGCATTAATCTATAACAGGGTGTCTTGAGTCCAAGTACCCGGTCACCAGCCACCCAAGGTTCTTGGATCAAGACAATATCCGTCCCTTCCTTTCCAATTTTTAAAAGTAGAGCAGCTGATGCTGCCTTTGAGTGGTGTAGGTTAATCTGCAAGAACGTCACCATTCTTAGACTTCCTTCCCTACCACTGTATCACCAGAGTCCTCCCCTGATGATGTGAAGTCCTCTGAGATTCCTCTTAATGACTCCAAGGACATTGTTATCTCCGTATCCGTGGAGATGGTTTCCACCAGGCTGTTCCCGTCTTGAAGGAGCCCAGATGAGCTTCCTGCAGCTTCCTCAGATTCCGGAGCCTCCGGCTTGTCCGCATCCTTCTTGTAGATTTTGAGTGTGACTGCACTGAAACCATAGCTTACCATACCATTTGTTTTTTCCAGCGCAGTCAGTGACTCTCTGTTTAGAATTATGACGGCCGACCTGTAGTCGGCCCGTGGCTCCTCGAGCTTAGCAACTTTCCAGTTGTGCGTTGGCAAATCTGGGTTGCCAACCTGCAACAACTGGAGTATCACCTTTGGATCGCTAGGCTCCGAAGGAATCCACACCCTGGCTCTTGGCCTACAGGGGATTTCTTCTCTAGCTTTAACAGCAAGGCTGGCTCCGGGCCATACCTCGCCTAGTCTTTCCACTGCCTTCTTGTAGAGCAGAAGAGATCTCTGATCCACACATGCAGTCAGTTTCACCTGGTTCCTGTGCCAACCCGCATCCCGACAAGTCGGAGCAGGTCCTGGGTTTTCTGCAAGGATATCCAGGTAAATGGTGGTTAAGGCCCTTTCCACCTTTCTCCAATTGGCGGGCGTGATACTGCCATCCTCCTGGGACTGGTCAACAACTGCCACAACCAGCTGATCCTTGAGTACCTCGTTAAAAGGCCTCATTTCGGTAGCATGGAGCTTAGTTCGTTTTGCGATCTTTGGACTATCCTCCTGAGATCTGTTCCTTTTAATCTTTAAGCCGGCTGAAGGACCTTCCGACATCTGTTCGGTGACTTTTTTCGCCCACACAAGCGTAGCTTTGTCTTTCTCCGACCTGTCTTCCGGAGGGATATTATTTATCTTCTCCAGGGCCCTCCATGCCTTTCTCCTAGTATTATATGTTGGTTTTGAGGAACCAGCTTCATTGGTGCTTTGGTTCCGAATTATAATTCTTTGCTCAGGCCTGGTGGCCCGAGTGGAGGGACCAGCCTCATCTAAGCTTTTGTCCCGTTGTTTATTGGCAGGTTTAGAGATAGGCCTAAAGACCCGAGTCTCCTTCTCTACCTTTTCCGGTTTTGTAAGAGAACCGGACTCTTTTGTTTGTTTTGTTCCTTGGTCTCCCATATTTGGTCCCACGAGTAGCGGAGAAAAGAGTGTCCATCTGTGCAGAGATCCGCAATACACAGACAAGGCTACTTAATCCGGAGGGCGCCAGGTATCCGGATCCACCGTTTGCGACTGAGCTAGTTTTTAGACTGGGCCCTCAGCCTGGCCGGTTATCGGCACGGTACGAATAACACCTTAACCCAGCCCAGTGATTTGTTTAAGGTTGACTCCTTTAGCGCCGTGTTTTGGCCTAGAAGCCGAAAAAATCAGCAATCTAGTTACCAGCAGCCACCACGAGGAGGTAACACGAGCACTTGCGGAAAGCTGCAAGTTACGGAGCCTATCGGCTTGCATCCCCCGAGCAACTTCCCACCTAGCTGCCACTAGGCTAAGCCTTAATCTATAGCACAAACGCATCTTGACCTTCTGCTCTTTATATTTGCGTATGTCGATGTTGGCTAGTGTGGTAGAAAGGCTTGCTAGACTATTTGTTGTCGTCGGCATATTGGTTGATGGTTTGATGGATAGATAATTATCATCATTTGCTGGCATTTCCGTTATTGCTTTTAATTTCTCCTTTAAATGTTGTTGAAAGTCTGAAATGACTTTCGTTCCACCCAGTAATTATGAGATGGATTGTTATTATGGTATGTATCTCTCATCTCTCTATCGGTAAGGATGACTTCTTCCCAGACGGTTTTAATGGTGTTAAGTTTTTTCTGCAGGTATTGCCTATTGTTTTATGCGGCGCTAATGTGACGAACTTTAATTTTCGAGAATTGTTTTCAATATTCTAGCACTTTTTTCGATTCAACTGGTAGCCGTTTATGGCTTGGCTCGAAGGACCAATGTCAATTTTCACTTTAGTATCCAAGTCGTAAATTTGGACAAGCGATAAATTACAATATTAATGCAGCTAAAGAACTTCCCAGTGTAGGGGAACTTTGGCTGAGAATGAACCGCTTAATTATAACTTCATTTATTGCCCAAAATGTAAGTGTTTTTATACAAAAATAATTTGCCGAAATAGCAAAACTTATATGAAGCAATTTGTATAAATCAGAAATTGGATTCTATGTGATAAATAACAATTTTACTTAAAGACACTTAGTTGACAATTATTGCATCGATAGTTGTTGTAGTTGTAACGTGCCATGATTAGTGCAATGTATTTGGTTTGCATGATAAGCGTAATTTATGTTTAAATCTGTGATTGAAATTGAACACGCTTCACTGTGTTGAAAACAACGTATTGTTACGGTGACACCTAGGATGGAGTAGAATAAGTTAGTTGATAGAGGAAAGTTCTACTATGAAATTTTCCTTAGACCATAGAATAGAATGGACCACCAAAAAATTAGTACCCACAGATGTCGCTACCAAATTAAGTAAATTTATTTATTACCAACAGATGCCACTGCAACTTCATCCATCGTAAATCTTATAAATCTAAAAATAAATCTTACGTTAAAACAAAGTTAACTAAAATTATCCATTTTATGGGTCAATAAAATAATTTTTGTGAATTATCGTTTTTTATTTTATTTATATGTAAATTTAAACTTGCAGTGATATTTGTTGGTACTAAATGTATCTACTGAATTTTGTAGTGGGTACTAATTTTACTAATTTTGATTATACTTGCTACTGTTACCCTATCGGTCATAAGGCTACTTTGCGCTGCAGATGTTGGAGACAAGCTACTTTACAATTTTATATGGAAACGTCACTTCGCTACCGGTCGATTCTATTATATGGTCTAAGGAATTTTGTATAATAAAACTGTTCTAATTTGTCTAATCATTAACAAAACATTAGTTTTTGGCAGGCAATAGAGTGAAGATTAAAAAAGAATTAAAAATTGAAATAAAAAGTGATTTTGTAAATTATCGTTAATAAATTGTGTTGTAATAATTTTTGTGGTCAAGAAATACATTCGTTTGTGGTA
Organism: Tipula helvola; assembly: GCA_963556165.1. Classification (NCBI taxonomy): domain Eukaryota; kingdom Metazoa; phylum Arthropoda; class Insecta; order Diptera; family Tipulidae; genus Tipula; species Tipula helvola. The sequence continues at coordinate 80,175,589 of OY744482.1, read as the reverse complement.
AATTGAAGTGATGTGTTTTTATTCACAATCCAGTGATACGAACCTTGATTGACAAGACGAAAACGTAACAGTATATATTCTTGTTCTGCCTATTTTTCTCTTTAACCTTTGTGTTTTTATATACAAAAACAAAACGCAAAATGTTTAAAGTTAATAATCTCAAGTCTTGTACTGTGTTTTACAAGTACCGTGTTATGCGAGGGACGCCTGTAAACATAAAATTCATTTTAAAAACCATAAAGATTAAATATTAAGTATGAAAGTGTAGCCATACAGCAATAACACATATTACATACATACGTACTATATACGATTAGTACCAGCATAATATTTGACATTTCATCAAACGCAACAATCAAATTTTATTTTTTGTAAACCTATTTAATAATTGAAATCAAAAAATTTCACTTAAACATAATTTTGATGTTATTGTTATTATTTTATGTTTTTTAATTATTTTGAAAAGTTAGCCCTCATACATAACAACATAATATAGTATGTATATATACAAGTTTTCAATTTTTATGAATTTAGACACGAATAATGTTCTATGTCACATACAATTAATTATAATGTTTCGGTGAAATTGATATTGTTGTTTTTTTTCCAAAATTATTTATTTATTGTTTGCATTATGTAATATACTCCCATAATGTATTTTGAAGAATTAAATTAGACATTACATAAATTTGATAATAAAACGAATAGAAATGGGAATATTTCCCAATGAAATTTTTTTAATCGAGCGACTATTAACACGACTTTATGTTTACATATACATATGTATATACATTAAAAACCTAATTGGTCTTTTTATAATTTGTAGAGAGATAGAGAAATACACTTTCGGCATTATCTGCTAAATTGTGGAATCTGATATGGGTTTCATTGATATTGGCAAAATGGAATAAGTTGGTTTTAATTTACAAATAATTAACATTTAGGGCTTTTTACGCCTTGGTTCAATCAATATAATATTTACCTATGATACATAATTAGTAAATTCTAAAAGTGTTCTTGTATGTTTTTAAACTTAATAGCAAAACTGTTTTGGAAGAACCAATTTATTGCAAAGGGGATTCCTTAATTTAATTTACCAAAAATTCAAATAAATATGTTAAATCTTTAGTCAGAAGTCATGATATATGAGGTCTTCCTAAATTAGGCGGCTACAGGAAGTTCAAAGAGAATCAAAAATCTGAACCATAAAAAACCTAAACAAAACAAATCCCACAATAAATAAAACCGAAACGAAAACCATTTCTAATGTTTTCTTTATTATGTTTCTGAATTTAGGAATTTCAGGGCGTAATAAAATCCCCATTCTTTTTCTATTAATAAACATTAATTTTTATTTTATTAAAATTTTAATCAATAAATATCAAAATCCCCGCCGTACTTTAACCCAAGAGTAGTTTGGTTTCGTACCGAAAAGTTCGCACGAACAATAGTTCCGTGTACTCTTCAGGTAGCTACGACCAAACTACAAATACAATTCTAACTTCATACATTAAGTATGAGGCAAGAACGTACTGATCTAGCGAATTATATTCTCTAAATCAAAAACTGAGGGAAAACCCTCATTTCTATATGTTTTATACCCATAAAAATAATAGAAAGAGAAGTTTTCCTGTGTATTAAAATCACTAAGATTCTTTTGGCTTTTTATAGACAAAATATATTGACAATAATAGCATTCACAACATTTTTCGAGTTGTTAATCAGAAAAAAATGAAGAGGCCAATCATTTATAATATATCTACCAAAAAAGGAGAAATATCAAAATCCCCCCCGTACTTTAACCCAAGACACATACAAAATGTATCGACCCTGTAACAAAAAAACAACGAGCGAGTTCACCCTCAACTTGCAAAAGATTTATGTGAAAACTTTTATGTATAAATATCTATTGAATCATTTCAAGCCATTTCGATGAGACCGAGAAACCCCTGCATAAAGACGGCTGATGTTCGCTCAGTGTATAAGCTAAGTTACATTTTTGGTTCAAAAAGTCAATAAGTTATTCGATTTTGATTTTGGAGGACGAACCTTACTGACATTAACTGAGCATGAGCAAAGTACAGTATTCTGTTAAGTTAATCACCTAAACCTGCCATCTACGCTTTAAAATATATCATTACTCATACACGGCAATCTTGTTCGAGAGTCCATAATAGTGAATGGTCACGGCAAACCCGCTGAACAAACCAAATATGCATCGCTTTGTCATTGATCAATTTAAAATAAATTAACTAAAGCGGTTCTATTAGGGCGAAATGTTGACCGTAAATTCATAGCAATTATAAAAGGAGTAGGGCAAAACACTAATAACAAAGCGTACCGATTAAACAATTTTAAAATTATTATTTTACTATGCACAATGTAGGTGTATATTATGTAGTTTTCACAGCTCGCTACTTCCATTTAATTTTTTTGAGCCACTTAAGGCATTGCCCCGCATGCAAAACGGAAAACCGGCATTTAAAACCGTTAAACTCAATTTTTGGCTAAGTTGCTTCACTTTGCAATATGAAAATTATTAACAAAGAGTTCTAATCTATAAGTTCCACCTTATTCTAAGAAAATCCCCAATTTTATGTTTTGCCGGCCGTTAAGCAAAAATCCGTAAAATTGAAGTTTTTGAATGAAATTAAATCAATTTTAATAAAAATTTTTACGAATAACGAATTATTTGATTTGACGGTTTGAAATGCCGGTTTCCCGTTTGTGCATTACACTACACACGCATAATTTGTGGTCCTTTTGCTTGTAATTTTCATTTTCAAAAACACTTGCTGCTGCGGCCATATATAGAAAATATTTTTACAACCAAATAAATTAAAGTAGGCGGATTTTTTTTAATTTTTTTTTGTATTCGGCTCACGATGTTTTTAAAATGCCGGATGATGTTGTATATTGCATATGTATGCGTAGATTTTGCGTTGATTTTACGTTTTATTTATTTATTGTTCTTGTCGATATATACACATACATGGAATATTTTTTGTTCGGCTTTCTTGTTTCCGTAACCCGACTTCTATACAATTTTTTACTTACTCCTGCCGCTAAAGATGTTTTCACATCAAAAATGAGAACTATCCTTGAGTTCTCTATGTGGTAGTTCGGTCTACTCTTCAGTTAGCAACGACCAAACTACAGGAAACAATTTCTACAATCTTATTCATCCTATAATTTATTCTAACTTTTTTATTTGAAGAATCGTAAATTCAAATGCTAATTAAAAATTAAAAATGCTAACGGCTATTTTAAACACCCCAATTCTCCTACTTATATTATGTAGATGTGACTCTAACTCAAATTTTATATAACAAATCATGATTTATGTTAATTGTGTTGTATTAAAATTATCCAATAAAATAATACAATTATAAACCCCTCTCTTCGAAAAGTATTAGTGTACTCTTAAACCGTCGAAACAAAATTATTTTATCAGGTAATTAAATATTATATTGTACAGGGTTATGTAGTAGAAATATCGCGATTTTTAAGGGTCTTTGTAACACATAAATACAAATATTTAAAAAATAAAATATTTTATTATTTATTTTTACGGTTCCACAGCCCATTAAAAATTGCTTTAATGTGTAAAAAATATTTTAAATTGTTGATGTAATTTAATACTTTGGTTTAAAATTAAATTTAAATTTTAAGATGTACCATTAAAACTATACATATTCGGTTTATGGAATAAACAGCATATAATTTTTGTTTTTTTTCCGTAACCAAGTTATGAACTTTATGCTTTTCTATTTTTAAAAGCATATATCTAACAGTAGGTAAAAATGTATGGAAGAGAAAAAAATTCTGGAAAATATTTTTATTAGGTTTTTATTTACCAAAACTTTTTGGTGTATAATTTCTTTTTTGTGGCCAAAAATACAAAATATTTATTTTATTTCTCTGAGTTTTAATAAATATTAAATTTAAAATCTCAAACCCTTATTTTAATTATTTGATTGTGTCATTCGGTTGAACTTAATTCTGGTAAAATTTGAACAAAATATTTTTGTATTTACATAGTTAGGATACATTAAAAATATTTTCAAAAAAACAAAAATTCCACTTTACGGCACAGGTTTATTCAAAAGGAGTTTATTATCTAGCTAATTTTTAAAACCACGCAAATCTTGTTTAATATTTTTAGTGATAACATTTACTCCCGTGAACTTTAAAACTTTTATTAACTGCAAAATCGTTTCTGCCATCACTGCATTTCCAATGCCAACTTGTTCAAAGATTTGAAAGCGACATTGTAAATTAATTTATAACCGAAAAATAATTGCGACTGTAAATTACTGACATAAGCATTAACCAGTCAGTCTTTAAGAAATTTAAGTAAGAATGCGACCATAGGAACATGCATGTTACTGACCAGCGAAACTTTAAGAACTTTTCGTTCAGTTTCGTTAAATTTGAATTGTCATTTAACAATCTTTAACAAGAGCGAAAACTATCGCCCAAACTGAAGGAAGAAACGTCAATGTATTCAGTTTTGTGATATTTGTGAATTAATATTATGTATTTATGTTTTATTAATTAAAATAATAATTTAAATGCATTTTAAACATGTACATAGAATATTATGTAGTGTAATATGTATTAAAAATAATAAAATACAAATATTTTGAAATTTGTTTTGTCAAATCGTGTTAAAGATTCGCTGGGCGATCTGTCAAAATTTCCGTAATAATACACTTTCGTTAGATTCTGTAAGGTTTTATTACGGATTCTTAAAGACTGACTGGTCAATGCTTTAGATTTAGGGCATCCTAGCTATAAATTGTCTCTCTCATATAAAGTTTTTGACGTGATAACGTTTTACACCGCGCATGTTCAGAAAGTGAGTGATGCGATATTTTACCCTTGCTCGTCGGCAATTACTCACAATTCACAAACTGGGAAGACAGCCACGGCGCGGCGCGAAACTCTGATTTCGAGCGATTTAAATGCTTGAACAACTGTAGCAAGAAAATGGCGCATCCGATCGGAGCAATTCTGGTGTTAATTTATGCATAAAGAAACTGTGGCAGTAATTTATATTAAATTAAAATAATTAATCATCATAAATTTTAATTAAAATTAAAAACTACAAAATAATACTTCGATTTCATCAATAAAAGATTATTTTAACAAACCCATACAACATATCATTTCTATCACCGCTTACAAACGTCATCATGCAAAAAACTTGCGGCCCACCAAGACGACACAGTCCACCAAGATTTTTTTACTTTAAGTTAAGCCACGCTAAGTGTACACCAAAAAAAAAGCATAGTCAATTATGTAGCCAAGAATTGTTCAAAATCATTATCATCTAAATATTTAAGACCATCCGTGATATAGATTTTATTTAACGTTCTCAAGAACCGTTTGTGTTAGGTCTCAATTCCCATCAAATCAAATTGGAATGATGCTCCCTATCTGGTAGAAACATTTTAAATCAATCCTTGTCTTTATGGCCTAATTACTGTCCTCCAGAACATTAAGTACAGGAAGTTAATCAAGTTGACATGATGTCCATACATTCGTATCACGTAAATATTGTGCCATTACATTATATAGGATCTGTAAGAATTTACTTCCGACACTTAATATTTCTCGGGCCATGAAGATCAATATCCAGTGCTCGGTGATGTATTCGTCAAGGAACGCGACATGTATTTATGTCATTCACTTCAGGTGGCTGCACAGCCGGATACTCGATTTATGAACCCGGTGAATGTATTTGAGGTGGTTGGCATTGGTCACACTGTGGGAATTAAAAATCTTTGGGGCAAAGTGAATCCATCACAAATACCACAAATTTCTATAATTCCGCCAGCGAGTTGAAGTAATCGAATTGTTAAATTTATGATAAAATACGGCACACTCGGCTTGATCACCTTTGGCATGTACAAATTTATTCGACCGCGCATTTCCAGTATTTTATGATTGTTGGAGTTTATTAAATTCTTTTATTTAACTTACACGGATGTGATCAAATCTCGCATTGCAAAATTTTAATGCTTAGACTTTATCAATCTGGATGAAAATTGGCACGCATGTGTAACTTCGGTGACAATGCAATTTGGTGGTATTCCCTAAGGGAATCCACCCCCCATACCTTATTTTTCATCCACGCATCGGTTAAATCATCGTTTTGTCAATTTTAACATATTTATCAGATACAATGATAAAATTTGATTGTATTTCGAGGGGTGCTACCCCCGCACCCCTTATGTTCCACACTCACAAATAAAAGAATTTCATAAAATTTTTTTTTTTCTTTTTCAATTTTTTTTTATTTTAATCGGGCTTTAATTTTTTCTTTTTTTTGCAAATGCAAAAATTGCATTTTTGACTACCGTATGCATCGGACGTGTTTTTTTTTTTATTTATCTAATTTTTATAATAACAGAGTGAAAATATAGTGATTCATTATCAATATCGTGAATTCAATTATTATAAAAACATTGAAGTAGTTTTATAGTAGATAAGCTATGCGGGACCGAGCGCAAAATCATATGCATTTTCTTATGAAGGTCCAAAATTGCATTTTTTGGTATCTTTTCATATAAACGTCATCTAAGAGAGAGAGAGATGAAACAGCAAAGAGATTAAACTTTAACTATGAGAAAAAAAAAATTAAATAAGTTAAACCGAGAGTAACTTTCATATAAACATTAACAATGAGAGAGAGAGAGATAAAACAGCAAAGAGAATGAGAGTAACTTTCATATAAACATCAACAATGAGAGAGAGAGAGATAAAACAGCAAAGCGAATAAAAGATTTTCATGTAAAATATGCAGTTAAACCGCGAGTAACTTTTCTTCAGTGACTAGTGAGTAGAAACCCTAAACTGTATACGAATACATTGTAATTACATAAGAAGCGTAAATGAATTTATTGTAGATAACGCGCATGATCTTCTCACACCCACATGTTTGACTATACTCCTAAGATACGTATGACATATTAAAAATTAACATACAGTAGTAAACCTACTCTCTCTCGCTCATTGTTAATGTTTATATGAAAGTTACTCTCGGTTTAACTTATTTTATGTAAAAATCTTTCATTCTCTTTACTATTTTAACTCTCTCATATATAGTTAAAGTTTAATCTTTTTGCTGTTTTATCTCTCTCTCTCTCTCTCTCTCTCTCTCTCTCTCTCTCTCTCTCTCTCTCTCTCTCTTAGATGACGTTTATATGAAAAGATACCAAAAAATGCAATTTTGGACCTTCATCAGAAAATGCATATGATTTTGCGCTAGATCCCGCATAGCTTATCTACTTTTTATAGTGGTAAAAGTTTCTGTGAACTAAAAGTGGTAAATTTTTGATAAAAAGTTATGGGATTGTGAACTATAACGGTTTATGTTTTTTTTTTTTTTTTTGTCTCTATCTCTGCAATCTTTTCTGGGGCTCTAGGCACTCCCAACTCTTTCGCAGTTCCCTTTTAACGTCCTACCTTACGCCGTTGCCAGCCAACTCGAGGACGTACGGCTATAGACCCGCTTTTGTTTAAACCACCTGCACATTGCATTGCTTCATGGTAGCCTATAGTACTGACGTGAAAGGTGGGTCGGCCCATGGATTCCGCACTCTCAACAGGGGGTCATAGATGTGTTCATCGTCAGCACCGATCGTAATCAGATGATGAAAAATCCCTTTTGCATCCCGCCCCTATAGGGATTCGAACGGTCGGTTTATGTGTTTACATCAAAAATAGAAAATATTAACTGTGTCATACCTGTCGATTTGTTGCTGACCTTGAGATAGATCATATTATTGACAAATACAAATTCGACATCTCCAATTTAATCATTGTCTATATATTACAATCGTGACGTTTCCACCTTGCATCTCAAAAACAATGCCGCAAGTTACGCTGTGTGTAGTGATAATAAATCATAATGGTGTGTTACGGAAAATGTGAATTAGAGTGGAATGGCCGGGAAGAGTGGTGTCTTTGCAGCGGTGTCTGTAAATTAAGTTTTCACCTCAAATGTGCGGGTATAAACACTACAACATACAACCAATTAATGAAGACAAAGCAACTACGTTGGTTCTGTGCTGCGTGCTGCGAAATTACCATATTTGCTGTCATTCAAAAGATCGATGAGTTGACCTGTAACATGGTTAAAATGTTTGAATCATTCTCCGTAATGAATGACTTTATGAAAGCATCAATTGATGCTCAACGTTTGTCTGCCCAGTCGTTAAAAATGCAGATTCCTGTCAACTCATCGACTAACCCACAATATTCTCAAACTGAATATAACAATGCCACATCTGACGTCATTGGAATAGGTTCCGCGACCTCTTCGGTACAATCCGTTGATGTGCCTGACAACGATGTCTTATATGTGAGTAGACTGAACCCCCACACGGAAGAGGCTGCATTAGTTGATTATTTAAAGTCGAAACTAAATAATCTAGACGGAGTTGATTGTCATCTACTGCTTCCTAAGGGGCGAGATAGAACTAAGCTCACGTTCGTCTCATTTAAACTTACTTCGGAGTTCGGACAGAAGTTTCTCAAATCAAGTATTATCGCCTACTTTTTGGCCAAAAGGGGTTTTAATTCGACGTTTTGTACGTAAAACTGGAAGTCCAAAAAACGGCAGTGGAGTTGTTCTACCACGAGTAGGGATCGACGATCATGTTTAGGAAAAATCAACTTATTTAACTCCAATCCAACTTTTATCGTTTCAACATGCCAAGAAAGTTTTCTGCTACAGAATCATTACCATTACAGTAATGACAACAACGATAATCATAATCCATTAACTTCTTCGGGCCATTATAATATCAGTTGTGTATTTAATTGTTGTTTTTATAATTTTTATGTATTACTCTCAAATGTTTTTTTATATTTTAGGTTTTTCACTAATTCTATTCTCAATCTGAACTCATCGCAGAAATGCTTATCTTCAACTAAAGATGCTACGATTAAGAACCGGAATGGTACTTGTCTGAATGTTGGATTTTTGAACGCTCGTAGTTTATTCTGCCATATTGACAAATTGAGAATATTTATCGATACCAAAGATTTCCCTTCATGGGATGTAGCGCCAGCGGAAGAAGAAGAAAAAGATTTCGATGTGTTTGGTGTCGTGGAAACATGGCTTATACTAGTAAAATCAATAATGAATCTGTTGCGCTGAATGGTTACAACATCTTGAGATTTGACAGAACTCATAAGAGGGGTGGGGGTGCTTGCATTTACTTTAAGAAGTGTTTCAAGGTTAAAGTCGTTCATTCGTCTGTGTATGGTAAAACTGAAGTTCTGATGGCTGAAATGATACTGATACTACCATCTATGACTATATTGATTGTGGTTTGCTACAATCCGTCAACTCCTACGCAATCCGATTTAGACGATTTTCAGGAATTTCTATCATCACACGTTTTAAACTATAATCATTTCATAATTGGAAGCGACATAAATTGTAACATGATTGATCAATCCAATAAGTTCTACAATCTTTTCAAAGCGAACAATTTAATATCGGTTCCATTTTCACCTACCCATGATCGTACTTGGCTGGACCAATTTATTGTCCCTGAATCGGGTTACTCTACGATATTTTCGTCTAGTCAATATACGTTGCCTGATATTTCCGACCATGATTTACTGGCGATCTCTTATAAAGCTAAATCAAAGCGCATTAAAATGGATTACAGGCTTATCTACGGCTATAGTCAGTTGGATGCTGAAATTATTATGAATTTTTTTCTGACGTTGACTGGAACTTTTTGCACTCGTCCAATAATGTCAATTTTACCTTCCAGTGTTTTTATGATTGCCTATATTTTCTTGTCATGCTTATATTAAGTATAGGAGAACAGCTGATGTCAAGGACTTAGTTATATACCGTAATGAACGCAATAGGGTAACTAGCTTGATAAGAATCTCAAAACAGAAATACTTTTTTGGAAATAGTAAATTAACCATGAAACGAATTTGGAATAACTGCAACTGCAATCATATTGGATTAGGGGCTGGTCAAGCTAGTTCTTTGACCGATTTAGTTTATTGCGAATTCCATTTCTTAAGTTGTGTTTCTGCCTCCAGTGGTTTGCTGCAAGTTACTTTGAACAACATCGTGAGATACGTTAATGGACTCAGAAGATTTGATCATGTATCAGCAAATTTTAAAGAATTTTTCGGTTGCACAATGGTTTCATTCTTTTATTACAGAGCATTATTGCTTTTATATAAAGTCATCAATAATCGGGTTCCTTCATAATATATGATAAAATTAAAATTGATTCCAGTCGAAATGGTAGAATAATACTGCCTGTTAATCGTACGAATATTTACAATAATTCACCTTTGTTTAATACATTTACTATTTTGAATGAGGTTCCGATTGAGATTAGAAGGGTGAAGCCTTTTGCAAAATTCAAAAAATTAGTATTTCATTTTATTCAAAATAAATTTTAATTTTGTTTTATATTGTTTTAAGTTTTGTATATTTTTAAAATTATATGGATAGAAAAGCTATGCTTTATCCTTTTTTCTAAATAAATAAATAAATAAAGATCAGTTTTAAGCGCCTATAGCTCCAATCCCAGTGTGCAGATTGTATATAAATTTAAGTCACGCATACACAGGCTCGGAAAATCTTTTGATTGATTTGAAAATCTACCCAAACCTACCAAATCTAAAAAAATTTTAAGTAATTCGAACAGTTTATAATGAAAGTTGGCAATTAAGGAAAAAGTAAGCACCAGGTTTGAGGAATAAAATCCTTTACTATTCAACGCAACAAACTTGCATGTCAGCACTTTAATTAACTTCCGTGAAATCGAAAGTGTTTTTACGGCCCTGGGGCAATTTTGCACAAAACTGCACTAACTATTGATAAGCTTTATTTAAGGTTTAAAAATGAACTTTAAATTCTGACAAATGATGTGTTCACTTATAGAATTTATAAGAGAAGGTGGAATACTCTTTACTGTTTTTGCAAAGTCAATTTTTCGGTAAATTACGGATATTACAATTAAAAATTGACCGATATCCGGTAATTTAAAAGTTCAGTAATTTTCGGTTCCCTAGTTCTTTGGGCCCAAAAAACTGATCTAATTAAAAAACCTGAACTGCTATCATCTACTGAGGTATCATTTTCTATACAATGGCGAGTTCCGTTTTTTTTTAAGAACTCGTCATAAATAAATTTTCAATATAAAATTGCTAAGCGGATTGCTAAAAACGAATATATTAAATCCAAATTCGGTTCCTAATACCTAAGTAAAAATCATTTGACGCTAAAATTAAAAACGTAACAAATTTGGATCGGATTGCGGTCGAATTAGAGAAACATGCAACAATTAAATTTTCACAGATCCAGAATAGTGAGCACACAAATGTTTAGCTTTAACCTTAGATAGTCATTTTAGTTCCGGAGTTTTTACAGTACGTTCAGTGCGAGTTCGCGACAATATTCTGCTGAAAAATTTTCAGCAGGCAACCAATCAATGTAGTCTATTTCGTAAACAAATTTCCCCTTCCGAATAAATTTTTTTTATATCGCATGCAATCCTGCTGAAAATTTTTCCGCAGAATATTGTCGCGAACTCGCACTCAATTTTTAATAGTTCCTTATGACGAATCATTTTATGTTTTTCAAAATGTTTAATAATTTTCTGGAATAATAGATGTTTTGATTTTATACATTTGTTTATCCTACAAATCGGATGAAGCTGAAGGAATAGTTGGTTGGCAGAACATTTTTTTAAATTGCGAGACACGGATATGGATTACTATTGATAAGATGCACGGGCATCTGGATCTCTGAACAGGAAAGCCCAAAATGCTTAGCTGTAAATTCTTTATTATTGAATAACATTTTTGGGAGTCTTGGATTTTATTTTTCCGATTTCGGGGGCCGCAGTTTGAAAAAGTTTGAGAAACGCTGGTTTAAAGCATAAAAATCTAATTTTAAAATTAATTAAAATTTATAAACTATCAATAATCAAAAAATATTGATAATGGCTTTGTTTTAATTTTAAACGATAATAATATAAGAACCTACAAAATAGTGACTAGTTTTGTGCTTCTTTATAAAAAGCCTTTCAGTAACCTATTGAAATTATTTTTAATCACTGGGTCGTGGGCAAATACTCATCAACTGTAAGTATTACCTTTAATTTAAATATATTGAGTTACATAGGTTGGTCTCTAGGTTTCACCTGATGTCAGCAGGCGGTGAGGAAAGATGCGTCGCGAAACTCTGATTTCGAGCAATTTATCATGCTTGAACCACTGTAGCGAGAAAACGCCTCCAACTGATCGGAGCAATTCTGGTGTCAATTTGTGCGATAAGAAAATGTAGTAGGTAGTTAATTAATTTTAAATTAAAATAATTAAGCTCCACACACATTTTAATTAAAATTACAAGCTACAATATAGCGATTTGTAATGCTTTATTTATTTTGATTAAATTCGACCTTTACGATGGTAATGGAATTCTAAAATGATTCGAATGTTCCTTGTCTGGGGTTACTTTGAGCGGAACGCGGTTTATCCCGTTTTAGCATCGTCTGCAATAGGTACGTTTTCCATTTTTTTCGAACTTTCCAGAAACATTTAGAAACCAAATGTGTGATTTCCTGTTTTCCAAACTTCCAAAGGTGGCAAGTCGATCTATAGTTTAAAATAAATATGAATATAAATCTTAAATCAAAGTTATTGCTACTTGTTATTAGAATATACAAGAAATATCTAAAAGATTTTGTCGGAACCGAACATAAATTCAAAAATGTGAAACGAATTGAAATTCGTCGTAGCCCATAACAATTTTTAACTTTTAAAAGCTTCGATTCGCATTTACTATTCCACTAAACCATTTGTATTGTAACATAAACAAACAGACATTGAAATATGACTGAACATATCAAAATCAGAGCTTCATAAACAAAATTAACCGAAATAGTTCAATCTCGCGCGAAATTTAATCGATTTGGTGTGTAGAAATCAATAAAAATTAAAAAATAATTTCTGTACGACATAATAAAATAACAGTTCAATATTTGTCTGGTTAGTATAGACGGCTTAAATTCTGAACAATATAAAGTTCGTATAATATATACATACATACTCGATTATACATACAAATATGTAATAGTTTCTGTAATAAACATTTTGTTTAGAGCGTGGGGTGACATTTTTTATGTTTATACTTTATACTACATACAGTAGGTAAGCCACATAATCCGTACAGTTATATAGTTGATGTGAACAGTTCATTGATGACGCATATTATTTATTATATTTTTAGTTTTTGATAGAATCAGAAAAATTTCTTAGAAATTTTTAAGTGAAAACTAGTTTCTATTGAATTTGTTTGTGCTATTTGCTTATTATTGTTATTATTATTTAAATAGTCAATAAACTACAATATATAATATTTTAAAGGAATACTTCGTTTAACGCACTCTCGCATGTAATGTGGAGATGTTCGTTAGTTTAGAACGTATCTAATCGTTAGTCTTAATTTCAATCGTTCTGGTAATAATTTATATGATTATTTGAGGTTCATTATCTATCACAGGTCATGAGGAATGTTCCTGATAATTTTAATTATTTAAAATTGGATTACTTCTTATTCTAACATTAAATGTGTGTAGGTTTCTTTAAATGTGGGCTACTTATATACTAGAACTTTTAAAATCTAATTTTTAACACCAAATAATCGGGTATTTAGGTTAATTGCAGAGTCAGTTTCCCGGGTAATTGCAGAGTCAGTTTCCCTTGGTTGAACAAATCTGAATAAACTAAGATAAATGACTAGAATTGTTTGGTCTGAATGTGGAATTAGCGATATTCAAAAAATTCTTTAAAAACGGAAAATTAGTAAAGACGAATTTATTAATTTAAAAAAACACCTAAAATTTATTTATTTAAACACTTTGTAAAATTTGTACATACTGGTTGGCTGTTGTTTTCATTTAATTAAGAAAATTTGAAAAAGCTTCTTAAAATCCAATAAAATTTAAATTTTCAACCAAAAAAATACTTAAATGTTAAATTAGATAAACACTTAATTTTGATTTAAGAAATTTTTTATTTATTAAAATTGCAGTATGCATTTCGGCATAATTATATACATATATTATACCAACCTCAGCTGCTGTTTATAAATTACGTCTAAATTTTTTTTTAAAATTTCAAATTTTTTTTTTGTTGTTCTGATTTCACATTTGACTTGTTTGAACTTAAGCGCTGTTTCGATGTTGACTATTTTATTCTCAATATTAAGTGTCATTGGTTTTACAATAAAATTAAGAACACCCAGTTGATAAGCGTTTAACACATCCAAATGGTCCAATTCCTGAAGTATTACAAGTAACAGATGACTGGTTAAATCAATTAGAAATGCCAGTGGAACAACCACTACTCTACTCACAACTTACCAAAATGTGCTTGGGGCAAAACGAGTTGCAATATAATGGCGAATTCTACAAATTAAATCATGGTACAAGTAAGGGGCAACCCACCCACTCTCATGCTTTATTTCACATGCTTTCATCAGAAATTTAGAAACAAATTTATTCCGTAACAACAAACTCCCAAAAGTTTCGTTGAGATACGTAAACGATAAGTAGAGTCAATATTAGAGATCATAAACAATCAATATTATACCATACACTTTACAGTAGAAATAGAAAAATATGAAACACTACCATTCTTAGATTTGATGTTAAGAAGGAATAATGAGACGATCGATATAGACGTATATCGAAAACCAACAAAAACCACAAGATACATGACCAACGACTCTCACACTTCGGTCAACATAAAATATACAGCATTTAACAGCATGGTCTTTAGAATGTGCCGTCACCCGTAATCAATCGAGAATTTCATTAAGGAATTATATAAAATTAAGAACATCGCTAGTGTAAATGGTTATGATGAAAATTAAATTACAAGATTAGTTAAGGGACACACAAGAAGAATATAGCTTCAAAATATAACCACACGGAAAAAATAAACTGGTCCTTAGCTAAGAAAACGAACTTTTAATTCAAGAAAATGTACTTTTTCTTGATTTAAAAGCTAATTTTCTTATTTCTTTCGAGATTTTCTTCATGTAAGAATTATGTTTCTTGAAATGAAGAAAAACTCGAAAGAAATAAGAAAATTAGCTTTTAAATCAAGAAAAAGTACATTTTCTTGAATTTAAAGTCCGTTTCCGTGCACATTAGATAGAGAAAAGAACGACAAAAAGCGGGTAAAATGTTGCTTCGAACCCGCAATAACAACAAATTGAAAGCAATTGTTCGAAAACACGATATCGAGCTAATCTTCGAGAACCACAATAAGCTACAAAATATCTTATGCAATACAAAAGACAAGATACCGGCCTGGGAAAAATCAGGTATTTAAAATTAGCCCTGGAGATTGCAACAAGGTTAATGTAGGCAAAATGAAACGTTCTATATACACAAGATTTAAAGAATATATATCAATCACACGTAAAGCACAATCGACGAACAAAATCAGCTATTGCACTACATACACTAAATAATAAGCATTTGAAGATAAACATTGGAAATTTAAAATTACTGAAGAAGATAAATGACACACACCAACTTGATGCATGGGAAAGCTTATATACTACTAGCTAGTTGAAGCGCGCCTAAGGCGCTCATTTAATTGAAACTATGACCTCTTGTTGAGAGTGCAGAATCCATGGGTGTGAAGCAATGCAATGTACAGGTGGTTTATACAAAAAAACGGGTCTATAGACGTACGTTCTCGAATTGACTACTGCGTAAAGAAGGACGGTAAAAGTTAACTGCGAAAGAGTTCGGAGTGCCTTGAGCCCCAGAAAAGATTGCCTAGAATAAAAAAAATTAAAAAAAAAAATATTTAGTACTTTGGTCAGCATCGAACCCGAAACATTTTCCATTGGAAGTTTTTTGTTAACAAGTCAAACCTACATCACTTAGGATACTCAGATATAAAATTTGAGTATATAATTTGGAAATATGTATAAGAAAAGCGTTCCGAAATCAATCAGGGAGTCAGTCAGTCAGTTATGAGCGTAAATATATATTATTATAAGCAAAAATAGATACAAAACGATAAATATTAACGTACAGCCAATCTCGTCTACTTTATTTAAACTTTGCCGCACTTACCACGAAATATAAATAATTTACATATAGTGTACCAAAACCTACTTAATAAATAAAGCCTCCATGATGAAAACAAGCTTTATTTAAGGTATCAAAAAATCCCAAAAAAATGTTTATTTTATAGTTTTTGTATGGAGAGATATGACCTCAGTTTATTTAAAATATAGTAATGAAAATTGACTCGAAATTGATTTTATTTTAACTCATTTGAATCTAGAAACTTGCATTTCCACCTGATTTGGAGATATAACAAAATAAGATATGCTATATCTTAAAAAGCTTAAAAATGGAGTACTAACATTAGGATCTTATCGAGATTTTTGGAAGTGAAGTATTTTTTATACTTCAATGTTGCTTGGCTTCTCCATGGTTAAATTCCAGTTTTAGAGTGGAGGTGCTTGCTTGACGTTACATATATTTTGCAACTATCATAATTATTAGAAAACGGATTTTGTATTGCATAATGTTCCGTGGTGATTAGAGGGAGGGGGGGGGGTGAGTGGTCAAGAGAGAAGAGACGCAACAACTTCAACAACTATGTCATGAAACATTTACTATGGTTAGTACAAAGGGTGACTGCTTGGGAACATGATAATGGAACGAAATCTCGCCCCTCCCACCACCCAACCGCCGATGGGAAAAATTGTTGTGAATAATTATTTAAATTAAACCTTTTCAGATGTTGCGGTTATAACAGGGGGGTGCTGTATTCGAAAAAAATTGTGTTATCTTGTGATTAACTAGTGTCAAGAAATATTAAATAATTTACTAACTATCGACTACTTAGGTGTCTGGAACCGGGATGAGTCTTTTTATGCTAACATACCTTTCCTTTCCTTCGATCTTGTTATTCGTAAAAAGGGAATACGGTGGACCCGGCGTTTCGGGGAAAGTTGCCTTAGGCTTGGTCGTACGTACTAAATCAATCAATTAATCATAATGTTCCTTGGTGATTAGTGCTTGACGTTGAGTTGCATGTTGTTAAGTGTTACTCAGTCTTTCCGAGAAGAGTATCGTTATATATGCAAAAGATATTAGACCTTCAGAGAATAGGTTCTTGCTTTTACGAAATTCCTTTGATCCAAAAAAAAAAAATTTGGTGAGGTTTCGAACGACAATCACAAGTAAAAGTAGAAAACTTTATGTGGGGGATTTAGATGCGATTCAACATTTTTACGCGCAAGGAATATTTCCTTGATTTTTAAATCTGTTACACGCTAAAAATTCACCTTTAGTAGGGTTATTTGCAGACAATCACAGAGGTATTTAGAACTGGAGCATATCTACATATTGTACGGGTGGCGATTTATGAGAAAAATGAAATATTCAGGTGGCACTCTGCATCAAAAGAAATAATTTAAAAGTGACTTTGTTTTAAATTCAATATTGTTGTTCAAGAATATTTTTAAAAATCGAATTGTCTTAGTTTGCTTGAACCAAAACAATATAAAAAAATTGAGGTGTGGCCATCACACGACTTTCTTTTCCGAACAGAGAATTTTGAAAAACTTTTATGCTAATTTTTATTTTTTTCAGGTTTTCTGTAAATTGTAGGTATATTTTGAAATATTCGCAAAATAACTGGTTCATGGAAGCTGGGAGCTTAAACTTCAAAATTTATGAAAAAAGTTTAAACACGAAATTGCAGTTTGATTGGTTAAACATCTGGGCTCAGACGGACTCAGTACCCCAAAAATCTCAAGGTCGAAAATTAACATGACAATTTCTTTATTTTTTTTATTTTTTTTTTGGGGATCATTTTGTACATAAATGTTTTTGTATAAACCTCGTATTTGAAAAATAAATATTGTCGCCCAATAGAGTGGTCATTTCCGGTTGGTGAATTTTCAAAAGCATTCACTGGGACCTCCCAGTTTATATAAAAAAAAATGACAAATTTATTTTTTTGTAATTAAATTTTTTGTTTATTGTTTGAAAACATTTTGTATCTATTAGTTTTTCTGTAAACCTTATACTTTTTGAGATGTTTGCAAAACAAATTTTCTGGCCCAAGGGAATAGCCACAGATTTTTGGAACCTCCCAAATTATCAAAATAGCTTAAATCTGAAGTTTCAGTTCGATTGGTTAAGCCATCTGGGCTGTAGAGAGGACACAGACTGACAGACAGACATCATTTCGAAACCCACTTTTTCGGACTCAGGGGACCTCAAAACAGATAAACCTTCAATTATCTTAAGGTTCAAACTTTTCATGATTACAATACTTCATTTTACTTACGTAAAAGAAAGTAAAAATATCTGTGTATGAATCTACGTAAAGAAATAAAAGACGATACTTTTTGGGGCGTATTTGCCGTACATATATTTAGGAGGATTTAAATATAAAAATATTTTGAAAAATTCAAAACGATATCAGTATCGCCATCAAACACTTCACTGATGAGCTTCACATGGAAGCACTGTATTTATATTATGCATAAAGGCACTTCAAAATAAAACCACAGATACGAATAGACAGATGTGGAACTTGTATGGGCCATACTTACATCCTAAATTTCAATACCAAATTCTAATCCAATTCGTTTAAAGCAGGACGTATATATTATAAAATCAAATCTTGTTTGAAGTTATTTTATGTTTGCTTTAATATAATCAAAATAGCTATACGTAAAAAAGGATAAAAAGAGACAGAAATGTACGTCCTGCTCTAAACGAATTGGATTGGAATTATTGTATTGAAATTTAGAATGTAAATATGGCCCATACAAGATTTACATCTGTCTATTCGTCTGAGATGTAGATCTGTCTATCTGTGATAAAACCATAATACACATTTTCCGTTAACTAGATAGTTCAATGCAAGGAAAAATTTATTTGAAAACGGCAGTTGAACAATAACTCGAAAAAACATACCAAGAGATTGTCATTTTTGATTTAACAATATCAGAAAAATATATTGTGTATTAAAGAGGATACCAATAGTATAACCGCTGTACTAATTAAATAATTAATGGTAACCTGATTTTCGCAAAACAATGTCGCAACAAATATATGGCAGTATACTTTTGTAGCAATCTAATAAAATCGCAATCAAAAACAATACTGCACCAATATTTCGCTTAAACAAAAATCCAAACTTTTTTTGAATTATTCTGTGTATTCCAAATTGATAAACATTTAAGAAGAGGAGAAATTGTTAAGAGTTTGCAATTCAGTTAGCAGTTCAGTCGCTATAGCCTGATGAGATGTACTGAAAAATGATTTATTTTTCACAAGCTCGCAGATCGAAACTGAATTGCAAACTCTTAACAATTTCTCCTCTTCTTACACAAAAATGTACAAAAAAATATTTAGTCATATGTTTTCCTCATGCTACTATCATCGCAAACAAATATTTCGCCCAAATTTAATCGCTTTAAGCATGGTTTCCACGATGGCGAGGTGAAAAAATTAGTCAAACTAAAAAGGAGAAGGAATAAAAAAAATAACATGAGAGTGAGTGAAACAGCAACAAGTCGTTACACCGAATTTTTATTCATTTATTTTTGACGTTTCGAGATTTCATCACCTATAACTTTGTTTGTGTTTGGATTGATATACATTGGAGACAATTCATAATTTAACTTATATTTTTTAACTTTATTCACACCCATTACTGCATTAATGCTTTATATTTAATTATTGTCTCTACAAAACAACATTCAAATTAATGGTTCTATTTTGAAATTTGTTTTATTCCGAAAATTTTCTTCAAATTGACATACGAATTCCGAAAATCCATTTCATCTTTTTTTCCGATTAGACGTTCAATTTCGGAGTGCTGATTTAAAATATTAAAAACTTGACGTCCCAATTTTTCTGTCAAAATGATATTTTGTCACTATATCGTACTATTGGTGAACTTTTACTTTCTCTTTCTAGATTGACTAATTTTTTCGCCTCGCCATCGTGGAAACCATGCTTAAAGTTGTGAGCAATAATTCTACTTGTATTTGGGATACAACACACAACAGGGAGAATTGTATAAATTCTGGAAAAGCGGGGGCTTCGGGGCGGCAGCTCCCATCCCCTAAGGTATACAACGAATTAAAATTACATTAAAAAATTGTTATATTTACAAAAGATGTTGTTTTCGATAACAAGGTAGGGAGTCGTTTCATACCTATTTGCCCACGAACTTTGATTTATTTGCCAAAATTTATAGGCAAAGAGGTATGAAACGAGGATGTATTGCGATGCGCAGTATACATGGTATATTGAGCCATAATTAATTGTTTTGAATCAAATTATTATAAGTATTTTGAAGGTAATTGCAACCAAATGTTTCTTGATACTATTTAGCCTATTTATACCATGTTTACAGCGCATCGCAACACATCCTCGTTTCATACATATTTGCCTATAAATTTTGGCAAATAAATCAAAGTTTGTGGGCAAAGAGGTATGAAACGAGGAAGTGTTGTGATGCATTCTATACATGTTTCATCTCTAAAACTCGTCCAGCGCGAGCTGAAAATGAAAGGGTTCTAACTGTCCCAACTGTCGTTTCGAGAAAATCGACCTCAAAGTTTTCAGGGCAGATAACTTGACATATTTTAACTTTACAACAAGTTAATAAGAAATAATCGGTAAGGATTATAGTTTTGGATTTAAATCCGAAATTTTTGGAAAATTAGATTAAAAACAGCTGTGAAATTTGCAATTTAGTTTTACAGTTAGAACTTTTAGGTGATTTTGTGATTGAGTTGGAAAGATACTAAAGTTCTAACTACCAGTTAGAACTTCGTCACTACACTGAATCAACAAAATATACTACAAATACAAAAGTTTCAGAATTTGTTCCTTAAAAAAAATTATGACAACATTTTAAAATTAATAAAATAAAGTTTTATTTCAGGTACTTTTATAACTTCACAACTTAAAAAAAAAATTAAACTGAAAATAAAACAGTCTTTCATAGTCTCATGTCAATAAAAATAAAGAAGGCTTAAGCAGCATCACATCTTGTAGGAGTACACTTAATGGTTCTGAAAATTAATAATAAACTCTTTAAAATACCCTACTTCTAAGTCAAAAGATAATTATCCTTACCAGTAATTTTTAAAATTATTTTATAAAATTGTTTTTCTATTTCAGGCATGTATCGAAACATTTTTATAATGTCGTCCTTTTTCTTCTTGGAAATTTCCTTACCTGCTTTAGTTGGTTCTAACATCCTTATAAAGGTTATCCTCAATCATTTCTTCGTTATAATTTAAGCAGTAGTGAACACTTTTTGATGAAAATCTAGGAGTCATAGTTTACTGAACGGAGCTTCTTTGTATTTGATCTTTTTAGATAAACCAGCAAAATTCAGGAAATCTTTTGGCTTCATTTGTAATATACCACAAACGGCCGAACCCTGTTAATGTTTTTCATTAATCTTAGGAAACTAATTGGAGACCCAAATTCATTGGTCTTTAGTACTTTTTCGATCTAGCTCTGAGCGTTGTCAACGGTTTCTACACAAGAATCATTCTTCGAATGCCCTGGTAGCGAGAATCTCATTTTTACTTCTTTTAAGTAGGGATGTTGTTTCATTTGATGCAACATCATTACCTGTTCTCCTTGATCAATATTCGTGCCAAATTGCGCAATACACGGTTTAGATACTAGATAAATGTGCTGTTAAATTGTATATTATAAGTTTCGATAAGTAAAATGCCTCGCCGATATC
This sequence comes from Tipula helvola, assembly GCA_963556165.1. Taxonomy (NCBI): domain Eukaryota; kingdom Metazoa; phylum Arthropoda; class Insecta; order Diptera; family Tipulidae; genus Tipula; species Tipula helvola. The sequence continues at coordinate 80,153,755 of OY744482.1, read as the reverse complement.
TGTTTTTGGGCATGTTGTCTGTTCTGCAGATCAAATGTAACAATAGGAACTCCACTGGCTCGGTCTTCCTCTTTCAGTGATCGCATGGATTCTTTTAATTCAACGTATTCATTGTAAGTTGTTTCATTTAGTTTATCTTTTTCAATTATAAATATTTCACATTTGGCACATCTGTCCGTTTTGGGCTTATGGAAATCAAGATTAAAATCAGTGTTGAAAACTTGTCGGTAGAAGCTTAACTTTACAGGTTGTTGAGATTGAATTGTGCATTGCTCTTTATATAGGTCGTACATTTTGACCACATTTAGGTTTCCATCTAAATATTTTTTGGAACTTCTCATTCTGCAGTAATGTGATTCTATATTTAGGGAACTTTGGGGAAATGTGTTAAATAACCAGATCTCGTTGCTGATTACTTATATTTCGTTTGGATTATACATTATTTCCTCTACCACATACTTGGTACATACTTGGAAACGTTGATCACTTACTTTAAAGAAGTACACGAAACTAAAAGCACGACGGGGCGGTGTTGTGGTTGTTCTTCTATGCACTGGAACCCGATAATTTTAGAAATAAAAGCATATTTATCTTATTGATTCGTCGAATAAAACGAGTGGAATATCACCTCCCGCTCACTGGCTGAAATTTTTTGTGCACAAGTATACTTGCAGCTTTTGTTAAGCACAATCCTTTTTTTTTTGATTGATTTTTTTGGCATTATTTTACCACGACTATTTTGGTATTCTTTCCGATTTTGAAATTTAGCTTTCCGAATTAAAGACTACCATTTATTAATATTTTTTGAACGCTTTCTTGAAGCTTTTGTGGTTTCTGGTTCGCTTTGTTCTGATTGTTCTGACACATTGCCCGAAAACTTTGAAACTTCCATCTGGTCAATGGCCAAATGGATAGTTTGTTGGCTTAAAGTCGCTGGTTGATTTGAACTTGTTGGTGTTTGAAATTCAGTATAATCAATATACTCAACTTCGCAATCGTCTAAAGTGTATTCATCCATCTTCGTAAAGTATTATATAAATAAATAAACTGTATTTATTATAATAATGCACTTATTTTAATACTTACGTTGAAGACACTATATACTACTGTGACAGCTGGTGTAGTAAAGCGTCTTTTTTAAAGAAACTCTGATAAAGTTAGTATAACAAGGTTCTATATAACAATGGTGTGTCTGCAATATTTTTATTTTATTTATAAAGCATGGTTCTATCTGCTTTAAAAAATAAGATAGGACAACGGAGTACAAATTATAAGTGAATTATAACTTAGAATATGTATAGGTAGAACTTTGAAATACAGAAAATTATTAAACTGTGCGAAATTTCAAATTATAGTGTTGCTCATTGGATAGATCATCGTCGATATAGTAGTGTTACATTTATAACCCATTTGATTCAAAAACGTAAGTTAGAACCCTTTCATTTTCGGCTCGCGGTAGTATGGTTCACTTCTTTTTCCAGAATTTTAACATTTTCCAAATTAATTTCGTGGTAAGTTTCATGCAAATGTGTAGACAAAGCACTCGTAAGATCGGTGGCCCTATTCTGGTTATTCCCTGGAAATTTGGAATTGAACTATTTTGACAGTATTCTAGTAGTTGAGAATTATTTTTTTCAAAAGTGTATTATGGCGATTGGGAATTTTTGAATGTAGGGAAAAATAATTCCAATAGCCAAAATAGGGCCACAGAACTCACTTTCTTTATTTAGATTCAATCTTCTTGCGTTTCGTTTATGTTGACAATTTAATCAAATGAATGTTTTATTGTAATTTTTTTATTTGTTTTATTTTCGTTTAATAAAATAATTTTATATTTTTAATTAATTTGAATTTTAAATAAAATTTATTTAATATTTGTTAAGTTTAACAGATTTTTTTTTTATTTGTTAAACAAATTTCGGTAGTTGTTTTTTAATTCTCCCGAATTATTGTTTTTATTTATTTATGTTACAATTACAAAATGTTGCAACTACAAAATCTTGCATAACAAAAATAGATTGTATATAATTCGCTCCTACGTGCGGCACGCAGTGTGACATGTTTATTGATCCCGGCTCCTACGTCCTCCGAAGTTCAAATCTAAAGCCCCTCGGAGGGCTAAGTGTGCCCGTGTGAGTTACCGAAGCCGTTAGCCTCTACAATTCTAAGTTAAATTAGGGGTTGGCCACGTATCACCTAATTTTTATTGTACTAAGATTATAAAAATACTGTTTATTTTAATTATTAAAAATAATTCGGGTGAATTATAAAACAAGTACCAAAATTTCATCTAATACTCTATTGTCCAACCTAGTACACATTTTAAATAAAATTTAGTACTCTCAAAATAATTTAAATATCATCACTGGTTGCAAGTCCTCTTACTGTAATGTATGAATTTATTAGCGTTGCCAGACTACGCTTTAATAAATTCGATTTAGCTAAACTGGTTCAGGTACTCTATGACACAAAACGCTATTAGCAAAAATTAGCGTTGACACACTACGGCTAAACTCGAAAAATTCACTAAATCCGATTTATTAAATCGCAGTGTGTCAATGCTATAAGAGAACAAATCCATGTATTGCGTTAAACGAGGTACTCCTATATACTATAGTACAGAAAACAAATCTTAAAACAACAAAAATTAATACATTAACTGAATAACCTTGAAATAATTTTATGATCTTCATGAGAATTTCTTGATAAAAAAATTTACAACAAATGCTTCAACAGTTCTTTCTGAATGAAAAATAGAAATACAACGAAGAGAAAATACAATAAAACAACAAAAACAAAAAAATCGTTGGCTTTGTAAACCTGACGTTAAATTGTAAGTTCTTGCCACGTTTTTTATTTATGTGTACATGTATTGGCAAAGAAATGTGATGACCGTTTAAATTGCTTTAACTAAAAATTGTGCAATTAAAATTTTGCTCAGCTTGTGTTGTGTATAAGTAAATATGTAATATATTTGATGAATGAAATCACTGTAAATAACTTATTTAGTGCAAATTTTTATTTTTCAATTACATACTTTGCAGGAAATGTCTGAACGCAAAAGACTATTTATTGTACTCGTTCGTATGTTATGCATATTGTGTACGTACATACAATATAAATAAAACAAATTAATTGAACGATAGATAGATACTACATTATTAAAAATTTTTGCACAAACATTTACACACAGACACAACATAACACGCAACCATGACTAATTTGTTTACTGAAATGGTGGATTATTCATATCCGTTGGTTGTTGTTGTTATTTTTTAAAAATTTAAAAACTTTACATAAAAATATCAACAATCGTCCATAATATCACTAAACGACAGCTTATTTTGGAAGTCGGATGTTTTTGTTTGTTTTTTAGACACAGTTAGATACGATAAACCTTGATTTGGCCAAGGTCGCGCAAATTGGCATTCTGCAAATTAGATTATTGAACTTGGCAACGTGCTTACGTAAATGAATCAATTTTTTTTTTTGTTATTTATGAATTGATGTTTTTGTTTTGCACTTTCATAATATCAGCTCATTGTCTCCCCGGACAACCGGTTTGCGTATATGTAAGATGTTGAAATTAACAATGTTGTATCTCTTTACTCCAAAATTTAAACTAAGAAGAAACTTTTGAAGCAACTTTACAATAAAATTTTCTTCCATATTTCAACATCTATAATTTGTAAAATTGTTAATAGTCATCAAATTTTAGTAATTAAGTTTAAGTAACTACCTTACTTCGTATTCCTTTTGTATTCTAATACACTAATTTCTCCATCCCCATATTCTCTGACAATAATCATCATTCTTGACTTTCAATCTGCTTTCTTTAGAAAATGTTAAAAAAATCTGATCTGCAGGAAATCAATCAATTCTGTTGATTATAAGTACCATTGTGCATTATTACATTTATGTGTGTGACCGATATATGAGTCGCTCAGAAGCCAATGCGGTTAAGTCCATTTTTTGAAATTTTCTGATTTTTGTAAATTTTAATTGAATAAAATTTATTCAATTAAAATTTACAAAAATCAGAAAATTTCAAAAAATGGACTTAACCGCATTGGCTTCTGAGCGACTCATATGTCAGTAGGTAAATCTAATATATAACGGAAGATACAACCCAGGAAGCTATGGAAATTAGAATTTCATACACGATATTTTGCTTGCAAATTTTTGAAATCTCGAAAATACCTTGCTTGCCTCTTCCAAACAGGCGTCCAAGTTGAATGAATTCGAAATATTTCAAACTGAGGTTATGCTAATGCAAGCAAAGCGGCTGAAGCGTAAGAACGGCAAACCCATACTGGAGGTTTTCTTTCTCTTCAAGCGAATTCAACCGAATTATTTAATAAACAGAAAATGTTCTTTGCAGAACTGAACACGACAATAAACCAGTTAGCCAATGGGGTATGCAAACTACATGTAAATGTACTCAACTTAGAACAACACAATCTAGATTCTAACTCAAAGCTCAATGCAACCCCCAAATAAATCCTCAGCTGAATAGCGTAATCAACCCCAACTCAATCCCAACCCAACCCCAACTTGAGGCAAAATTCAATCCTCAACTCAACCCCAAACTCCAATCTCAACTCGTTCTCCAAATCAACATGGTCCGAAAATTAAGATGAACTCTACTCATTCTAATTCCAACTCAAACCTTAAGTCACTCCATATGAATCCACAGCTGAACCCCTCAAACACACCCAATTGAGCAGCAAACACGATGTTCAAGTCATGGCGTTATGCGTTCAACTCAATTCTAACTGAACCTCCAAATCCACCCTCAATTGCACCGCAATTCAATCTTCAAATTAAGACTGTTCGAAAAACTCTAATCAAAACAACTCAAGCTAACTTCCAACTCAACTCTTAATACAACCACAAATACATTTCTCAACTGAACCGTTGAGTCAATATTAACTCAATCCCAACTGAACCCAAGGCCAACTCAAGCCCAACCCAAGCTCAACCTAAAATGGACTTGCACCACTTAAACCAACCCCAATCTCAGGTTTCAAAACTACATGCTTACATAAACTCAATTCAATTCATCTCAAGCTAACTCTAACTCAACCCCCAAATAAATCCCCTGCTGAACTGCTCACCTAACAATAACTGAACTGCAACTTAATGTACCGCAACCAACAACCAAATTCAACACATTCTACTCGCAAATGGATCCCCGAATCAGCCCCAAACTCAACGCCCAACTCAATCCTGAAACTAGCAAATAAAAAAAAATTGGCCAAAGTGAATCGAAAACCTCGTGGTTATAAGTATAACACTTCTAGGTTTGGGGTCTATTCTTATGGTAGATGAAACCTGCTCTTGACATAACTATCTATATAGTTCCAAGGCTTTTCAAATCTCCATCTTGATCTCCATCTTGACCATAGAAAAAAAAATCAGACATTGAAAGTAGTGGTGTATTCGGTTGAGAGTGGATGAAAGATTCGTACTCTGAACATTGATCCACTTTACGTCTGGACATTGATTAACTGGCTGACTGATCTTTCGAATTTTGGCGATCTTATTTCGATCTTTTCAAATTACGTAACAGAATTTGATTTTTGAATTCCCATTATCCGAATTCTGATTTCATGAGTCATTGCTGTAGATACTGTGAAACTTTGATATTCGTAACAGCAGGTAAAGAAATGTTGAAATATATACTTAATGTCATTTCGGTTAAATTTTTAAACAACGATGCTGGACTTTAGGCCAACTTCAGTAAGGGAGTCTCCTATGAAACAGTGATCTACTGATATTGTTGTTAAGGGCCTTGAGTTGAGACATGCCTTGATTTGAGAGTTTACCGTGGCTAGCTACTCGTATAGTTTAATATGTTTTCCCCAATTATTTGCTTTAGGTGGTACTTCATGGATTTCACTGTTGTCACCCAAAGCCCTCCGAAATGTGGTGCTGAAGGTGGTATAAAATGCCTTGTTCTCAGGAGGTCGCATAACAATCCTACCCGAAGTATTCCTTTCTCATCAACGAAAGGATCAAGTGACAGGATGTTGTTTTTAGCTGAAACTGATCCATCCTTGCATATGCATCTGATTTCAGTTGAATTATTCTGCATAACACCTTGCAGTGATGGTGCCTAACTATGTGAAGGATTGTCGTGTGGTCTCTTTAAGTATCTTCTAATGAAACTTCGACGGTAGCTGGTGATGCGGACTATTTTGTTTACATTAGAGATCCGGTCTATTAACTGCCCAAACGGGTTTATGCTTGCAGAGCTTGTGACTGATAATACCTGCTTCAATTCTACACCTATATTGTCATTGAACGAATTCTGTTGTGGCCACCAGAAAAAAAAGCTCGCCATCACTGTAACTAAATACTATTTGTGCACTGATCAATACCTGCCAAAAAAATGCTTGTTCTCTTGGTGAAGCAGCAGAAGAATATGGCGAACTTCTAGAAAAAAGGAAAAAGGTGGCATTAACAAATGTTGGCTTTGGCCGCCGAAATAATTCATCCTTTGTATCGTGGAAACCACTTATCTAAGGATCAGCTGACGGAAGTTGAAATATTTTTCTTACACTAATTAAAAGACAAAACTTAAAATAAATATGGTGTGCAGAAAAGAGGGAATAGATAGTACGTAGAACATAAAAGGGAAATTACCCTATTTGGAGGAAGGTTTAATTTGTTGTTTTTGATTGTGAGTGTGGACTGTATGTAATTATAACACTAGAGTATGAATTTTTGGAATGATGTAGTGACAAAAATTTGTTTTGTCGGTGTTTTTTTGTATCAAGGATATTCTTGATAGTTTCGTGTATAGAGATTTCTATTGGTAGGTTGGGTTGAAAAACGCGCGGCCATTGGCGGAATTAATTCACATACAGTCCTTAACTAAAGGTATTTATGCATCCGTTTGAATGCTCATAACATAAACGGCAGTGGAATTGTATAGGGTGATATAACATTTCGAAAATGTTGATGGGTATTTTAATTGACTTATGGCTAGTATCACAAAAAATCGCCTAACCATTTGTTAGTTAAGCGGCGGCCAATTTTAGCCTCCGGCTAAATGTCCAAACCGTTTCACAAAATTTTTTCAACGATCAGTTATTTACCTATCGATATTGTCTCGTTTGAGTTAAACGTTAATAGACGACAATAAAAATTAAACATTAAACAACAATTCATAAATTCATCATATAATTTCATTCATACAACAATAATGAGCCAGCTATTAAAAAAAGGTGGTAAGTTGCAAAATTATAACCCTCAAAAAAAAGTATTTGGGAATAATTTATGTCATTTTGATATTTGATTTAGTAGATAATGCTGTTCCTCCTTCTGAATCGGAAAAATTTATCTTTCGGATATAGTTTCGAAATATAAAAACATTTTGGAGAATAAGAAGACGGACAAAACTACAACGGAGAAAAAAAAATGATGTTTGGGAAATATTGAAAATGAATTCAATACTCAAATCATGGTCTTTACCAGACATACACATCAATTGAAAACATTGTACGACCATCTTAAAAAAAACGCTCGGAAGGAAAAGCTTCAGACAAGGTTATTGTTTATGTTCAAAGTTTATATTGCTTAATTCAAGAATTTCTATTTGTAGAGAGACACTTTTCTAACTGGAGGCGGGAAAAAAACAATAAATGTTTCCGAAATTTCATCAAAGGCTCTCACAATTATGGAGCCATTAAGTGTGGTTCCGTTGGAGAATCCGTACGATAAAGGTGCCGTTGAAGGTAATAATTTTGTTAAATTTTATTTAGAGCGAAGAAGAATCAAATTTTTTAGTTCAGTTGGATAAAACATCCGATTGAAGATGAAAGTGAAAGTATGGGAACCGATAATAGTCCCTGTGCTGTATATAATCAACAATCGTAACACCTGTTAGTACAAGTTCTGAGAGTACCAAGTCACCAAAAAATAGATCATCTCTTCGTGGAGCAATTCGTCAATTTAAAAACTATAAACGAACTGGAAATTAAGATTTTAAAAATACAGCTCTAATTATGGTAAAAATTATAAAACTTTGGGATGTTATGAATACCCAACCGACTGAATAGTTATAAATATATGAAATACATTATATTCAAATTATACGCGAAAATGTGTTTGAATTAAAGCGGTCCGCCTGGAACTATTAGGTGAATTTGTGTCATTGCCAGCTACTTCAAAACCTACTATGTTTAAATCACTTCCTCGAAATCGTTAATATCATTTAATGTATTCGCAAGATTATGAGAAATGGCACTAGCTACAATTGCTGTCAAAAGTGTTTCAACATAAAAATGATATACATAATATAGTTGAAATAATTTAGTAACGTGATTACAAATAGAACCTTAACGCGAAATCCAAGGCTCAAAGCTGGAAACCGCCTCTTCCAAACCCCAAATAATCTCTCCACATAATTTCTTGATCGAATGTGCGCTTTTTGATAGTTGTTTTCAGCCATTGTTCTAGGTGTGCTTAAGGGAGTAAGTAAGTAGTTGATATTTGCATACCCAACTTCACCTAATAGTATACTTGTACCGAAATCATTTATACAAAATCTTGTCTAGAGTAAGATAATTTTGTTTTTATTAAAAATTAAGTATGGAAAACCATTATTTTAGAAAACCGACACAATTCCAAAACTGAAAGGTTTTATTTGTAATTTCTTGTGTCGCCCACTTTTCCGTCCAATAAAAAACAGGTTAAATTTTCCACAATTTGATCCACCAGTGGCTTGGGAAATCAAATTGTGGAAAATCCATTGAGCTTTTTAGTGGGCGGAAAAATGTGCACATAGTTAATTGCGAACAAAAAACATTCAGTTTTCGAGTTGTGTCGGTTTACTAGAACATCATCGACCAGTTATATAACTGAATTCTATTTCTTTGCTTGCTTCCAAAAGTACACATACAGGCACATATGCCTCATCCATAATTTCCTTTATCCTCAACTCTGGATTTTGAACGAGTTTTATTAACGAGACAACATCTTTATTTCTTCTAATGGCAAATTTTTCTTTTAGCTGTTTTAACGTCTGTGGCCAATAATACTGCCGTGCTAAGAAAAAAAGTCAAATTTGCCTGTTTGTAGTTTTGAGTAATTTCAATTTTTCTATTTTTGTTTGTCATGTCTTTATATGAGATTTTTCTATTAAATAACGTGATTTTATGGCATTTGATGAAGGATATTTGATTTTTTGGAAAAGCTGAAATATAGGTATTGATTTGTAGAATCCAAATATGCCCCTAACACATTTTTCGATTTTTTGAGTTTGTGGCTTTTTTTCTTAGCACGGCAGAATAGTTGTCTGTTCTTTTAAATTTGTTAACATTAATGCTGAAGTCGCTATTGGGTATTTGAAGGTATCTTCAGCTTTCATTTAAGAGCATTTTTTAGCTGGGCGGCATTGTTCAATATTCATTTATCCCATATTTCGTATATTTTCGTTTCCCGAAGTGCTATTTTTACTAAGGAACTGTTCTAACGTACTCTCTAAAGTACTGCAGCAGATATGGCTATCTAACAAAATATAGAGTACTTTACACTCTCTGTCTCTATCTATATTAAGTGTGTTTATTTTTTATAGCGTTGCATCCACCGGCGACATTTTGATTAGGAGCCTTGAAATTGGATTTTGCGTTCCTGGGAAATATTCACAACATTCCCGGGAAACGGGAATACTTTTAATTTCTTAAATTCCCTATAGTTATTACATATCGGTTTATGTAAGAAGATATATACATAGTACCTATAGCCCCAATTATTCCTATAGGAAACGTGCTACTTTATAAAATTTGTATTTTGTTCTACGCAACTCATTTTCAGAGTATGGCATTTTAATGATGGAATTAGTTTGGCAAATAATGCAATCTTTTCCAAAACCCGCGGAAGTTTCCTCCAAATGTTTGTCTTGTGGCAATTAAACAAATCTCCACAAGTTAATTGAAAACATCCCGTAGCAAGAAACCTAAATGAATTCAATTATTTATTTTGATATAAGTATTTATAGGTTAACAAATATTTGCACAAATTTAAGAGCAATACAAATTTGGTTTAAGGTGTAGATAGCGTTACATCTCTTTGTTTTTGGTGCTAAATATTGCTCAAACAATTCAACTAATTTATCCACCGTTTCCTTTGAAACCCGAAAACGCTCTCTAAACTCCACATCCGTATATTTGGTGAAGAAGCAAGGCCTTTTTGGATATTGCTGCAGCCTAGGAATACGTATTGCTAAGCTCAATAAAAAACCATCATCGCTATACCACAATCGTCATCGCTGTTTAAAACGTATTCAGATTCGATCATTTTAACTTTTGAACTGTCCACTGTACTAATAAATTAATAGTTTAATTTGCAAAACTCATGAAATCAAGAACGTTGTTAATTTTTATTGACAATTGACATCTACATCTACTATTAATTTTGTCCCGAAAAGCGGCGCTAATATCAATTTAGACTCCGGCTGAATATTTAGCTGGTGAAAATCGGGGAGCTAAGTTGGCTAGAGATTTAACACTCAGTTAGTTTTTCTGAAACGCTTTTTTGACTAACGACCGGCTAAATCAAGTTAGCCGTCTAATAACTTTTTTTATGAAACTGGGCATTAAACATTTTTCAGATTAATAGAAGGAATTTGGGGCTAAATTCTTAATTCTTAATTTAATTTATAATTCAAGTTGATTGATTCTGATTTGGATTTTCAGAAGTGCGTGTGAATCCTCTCTCAGCACCCTGAAGCTTTAGGCTCCCTGCTTCAAGAAACGGGCTAATGGTATTGGGGTGTGTTATAATCACAAACAAATCTTATGGTTTTGGTTAGTAAGGTAGTGAAATTTTTTGGATGGGAACGGATTATATAGAGTTTATTTTAGAAAAGCCGTGCGGAAATTCTGTTTGGGTCGTACTCGTAAACGACAGCTTAAATACAGTTCTTGACTAAATAGGTGGTGCACTCGGGATTTTGATGTAACGTTTCAGGATCATATTTAAGTATTGGGTTATTGATTTCCTTTTCCGAATCTGTAGGAAGCGGCAGATTGGTCTAAATTCTTGGGTGAATTTATATTTTGATTTTGAATTTTAGTTAATATCTGATAATAGTGTATGTTAGCGTCTTGTAATTTTAATTTTAGGTTACCGATAACATTAATTATAATTCATTACAGGACAGCGCCCATTACAGATCAAACTCCTATAGGATCATTTGCAGATTTTGCTGAAACTCTATATCGATGGCTTAATATGAATAAGGCGTAACATCTAAATTTCTAAAATTGGGTTTTTGTTTTTCTACGACGCCTTTGGTTGATTTACACAATAAAAAATAACATTAAAATTAATTAGTTTTGCCAAATAACACCTATTTTTATTTATATCAACATTATTTATTATTTGTAAGTTTAATTTTTACCAAAATATTAAGTTTTGTCGTCCTCCTGTAAAATTTTGAAAATGCGACTTACGCCCTATTCACATTAAGGCATCGATATGTAGTATAGCTTAAACTAAATTATATTTATATGTAGCGACAGGGACCAATAGGGAGGAAATCATGTGAATATCAGTATGGATTTCGATTATATTCGTTAGCTTTAAGTCAATTTTAAATTAGTTTATTACTGTTACATATTTATTAAGTATACATTATTAAGTAGGATTATGATTATGATTTGCAGAAATGCTCAGGAATCTGATTCACCAAACTAATAAATATTTATTTCAGGGTGCAGTTATAATTTTAATTTAATAAAATATAAGAGTAGGTTAGAATTGTGTCGTCATTGTGTTACTAACTATTGGCTGCTTAAGTGTCTGTAACCGGGTCAATTTCTTTCTTTCATACTAACGAAATCTATCCAAATCCTCTTTATGTTGTATGTACAAGGTGCTTGGTGAGGGCCGGCCATTAAAAACTCCAGGAGATCTTGCTTGAAGCTTGGTCGAACACTTCAATCAATCAATCAAAACTAACTAGAGGACTATCAACAATTTGTTACCCCCTAAAAATTGTTTAGGAGTATAAGAGAAAGAGGCCTTGATACGTTTCTGTAAAGCAGGCCAACTTGGTACCAACTGGGTGAAATATTATAATGACATGTTTGCCGAATCCCGAGATATTGATTTTCTTAGACGGTATTGTTCAGATGAAAATTTTCAAATTTTCGAATATTCTAAGAATCACAAGGTAAACCCCAATATATTTTTTAACGCGTTGGCATGATTAAAGTATACACATAGGCCTTTCGACGACATGTTCGACGATCGTTAAAAATCTCGAAATATCGAATTTCTTAGGCATTAAATCATTTCATTCACATATTTAACAGCGAAATATTTTAATTTAAGCGCTCGCAAACCACTTATACATGCAATTTTGTTGTTGTTGTTTAATCTAGTTTTATTTTAAGATAAAGTTCAGTGGCATAAATTAGTGTAGTGCCAAAAGTTGATGCAACCGGGTGGTATTGGGCCCTGGGTTGACCGGGATGTTTTTTTCGGGTAACTATCACTATTCCATTTGTTTTGGCATTACGTTATTTAACTTCATTGATCATATTAAGACGATTTGCATGATTGGCGCTACAAATGTTTAAGTTAGCATAGTACAAAAATTTCATGCAACTGGATGGGATTTGGCCATCGTGTCGCATATTTTTTTGGTACTATCTAATTTAAATAATTAAATGGCGTAGTATTCCAGCTTAGAGGCCATTTTCTTTAAGCTTAGTGTTTTATTCTTTAATTTCCTGTAAAATATCAGATTTTAATTTTTGCGATTTTAATATGAAATAATGTTGGGCCGAGATAACGTTGTAATTTTTGTGTTGCGTCTGGGCTAAATTCACATATAAGTATATTAAACCAATAGAGCAGCCCAAACAAATTACTTTTATATTTAAATGATTTAATTAAAAATATTTTTTTTTCACCACATAATTTAAATAAAAACCCAATTATGTATATTATGTACAAAATTCTACTTGCTTGGATAAAAATTCTAAACAATGTACATACATGGTATACTCATAGTACATATGTACATAGTAAAAACAAGATGTTTGATTAATTTTAATGAATGAAATAATTATTGCATGATGCATATTTAAATTACAAAATCATTTAATTTTCTTTTTTTAATCCACCAGGTTTAGTTATGTGTGTCGTTTACACTTTGAGGGAGAAAAGAGTTTTTCCATTTATATAGTACGTCCAAACAAACATTTCATCTACAGAGTAAAACACAAACAATATCTATAAGTTTTGAATAAAATATGAAAGGTGTAGAGAACAACTTTGGTATATGCAGACAACAAAGAAAATTTATAATTCGCATTTAAAATTGTCATTAAAAATTAAATCACAAAAACCAAATCTGTGAATAGCATGCGGTCCGGATACATACTTAACTTTTGTCTTAGCAAATATTTTACCTGCGGCTTTATAAATAATAATTTTATGGGTCAGCACATTCAAATCTAGCAGCTGAATTGATCATCCTGTGCATAAATTAGTCAAAACTAATCCGTAAACTGTATTAATTAAAATATCCATCTGTTATTTATTAAATTTTATCATTCAAATTAAGTTTAAAGTTTGAAACTATGAGCATAAAATGTAAAAAAGAAGATTTTCTACCTTCGTTGTGTGCGATAGAATAATTTTTCTATAATGGCATACAAAGCAACAGCTAAAGATAAAAAAAGGCAAAGTAAATGAAAAACAATTTTTTCTGCATTTTACTCATTTTCATTTTTCATTACTGGATTGAAAGTTTCGTATAGTAATTTGTGGGTTTTCATCAAAATCTTGATAAATTAAAATGCATAAATATAAAAGCAAAGTTTCGAATAAATTGTATGTATATACGAATAGAACAGATGTATAATGAAAAGCTTTAATGAAATGGAATAGATTATTTGCAAAATCGGACCCACCCGTGATAAATGGCAAACAGCTTATATGAAAAAAAAAAGTAAAATTATCAAGAGTTTGCAATTTCAGTTTCGATCTGCTAAATATTTATTACGAAACACCTATTTTTAGTCTTCTCGTCAGGCAATAGCAAATGAATTGATAGCTATAGCTGCTAATTTAAGGAACTAATTTAAGCTTATAATTAGCAATTCAGTCTCAATAGTCTGATGAGATCACTGAAAATAGAATTTTAGAAATTCTTGAACGGTATTTTTTCGGTATTTAAATGCTTATATTTTGGATAACACCTGCTTTTAAATGAAAAAGAATCTTTACCATAGAGCAGTACCACGGATTATAATTCCTCATTTACCGGATTTTTTTATTAAAGGTAAAAGGTAAGTAAAAATTGAATTTATCTGTAAACCCAGTAAAACCGGTTTATTTAGAAAACCATACTAAGGAAATTCAAATTCCTTTGAATTCTCCAGATTTCGGGACCACTTACGGATTCTTCTTGCGGGAAGTCTTCGATTTGCCGGATTTATGTTTGATAATTTTTTTCAAGATTTTCGAAATTGTGTGAGTTTAAGTTGTATTAGACGACTATTGATGATTCGAGGTGTCTCGAGGCAGCCGATATTTTCTAATACATAATTGATGAAAATGAAGAAGAGGATGAAATGCTACAAGTTCCAACTAGCAAAAGCTAAAGTCTTAAAACAAATTTTTAGTAGCATGTTACAATAAAGCGAAGCTAACAAGCTCAACAAGGTTTACTTTGAGCTTAAAATAAGATAGCTCACAGATTTATGGGCTGTATTCAGTAGCAACCGAGAACAATATATGGCGAATGCTAATGAAGAAGAATTCGAAGCCGAGGAATACTTCAACATGAATATTTTCGGCGAAATACAGGCGGAGTACAAGACGATTGTCATCAACATACAACAAATTCTTGAAACTGTATTCAACACAGACACTTATCAAGCCATTAATAAGAAGAGTCCCAACATTCTGACCCGGTGGCACAGTGGTTAGCATGCTTGCTTTAAGCTCCGGAGGTCCCGGGTTTGATTTCCGGCAGGTGATGAGAAAATCGCGGCTGGTTAATGTGGCAGCTTGTTATTGGGTTTTACCTGTTTGCTGCCCAATTGATAAAATAAATAAATAAAATTAAACATCAAACTACCGACCATAGAAATTGCTTTGTTTTACGGCGACTACAAGCAATGGACAGCCTTCTACAGTTTATTCATCAAGACTGTACATTACAACGAACATCTATCCAACGAAGAGAAAATGTACTGAACACTCTATTTCGTTCGAGGACAAGCAGCGGAAGCTATTTAATCCGCTGTCAGAAGAAAAATTACCAGACTGCATGGAATGCCTCACCACCCCAGATATGAAGACAAACTGATGTGCCCTACAATCAATCAACAAATTATTGGACTTACTCAGCTTAAGCATAGAATCAACGCCGTAGAATGAATAAACGCACTCAATAATTTAGGCATCCAAGGTGCCTTGGCGATAGGAATTTTAACAAGAAAATTAAATACTGAGACTCATCGCATGTACGAATCAACAATCAAAACTCCAAAAGAAATCCAATCAATGGAAAGTTTCTTTTACTTTTTGAAAACAAGGTTCCTATCTCTGGATACAATCGCCAGAGAAAAGGTCAACAATAAAAATATCCACAGCAAACCAACCCTAGGACTACTATGTTGTAATGACTGTTTCATCTCCAAACTGTGCTCAATATAGTGGTGACCATGAAATTACAAGCTGCAAAAAATTCCGAGCTCATCATAATCTACTCCAAGATATTCAAAAGGAGCCTGAAGCTCCAACCAAAACAACTTTACAAACAATGTCCAAATTCGTACCATGTAGTATCTTATTGGCAACCGCTATGGTCAAGATAACTGCCGACATTAGAGAAAGTTTGTAGACTTTTCTCTTGTATAAAATAAAAAAGACTAAAGACAAAAGGGATCATGGAAATGGTAAAGTTTTGTAACCCTTAATACAACAAGTACTAAGTTTGCAGGAAAAGGAATAATATTTACCAAAAAAAATGGCCAATTTATTCTTGTGGATAATTTAGATTTAAATAATATATTGGGTTAAAAGGATAGTTTCCATTCGAACCATTTTTGTCAGAATTGTATAATGATTTGAAAAAAAAAAAAATGATTTTAAAGAATAGCCTAGTTTCAAGAGGTCAAAAAATCTTTATTCCGATGACGTACAAACCAAGAACCATGGGATGGGATAAAAGAATGCTTTATTTTTAATGATATAAAGGGTGTTAAAATTTGAGGTATCTTTTTAAATACTCCGCCATTTATATTTTTTGTACTAGCGTACCACATGTTATTTGACAGATGGCCAGTACAAACGTTCCAGTTAGTTGAATTGGATCGCTGCACGACTGAACAAGGTGTTTCCATTATTAAAAATTATTTTAAATATGGAGAAAGTTATTCAGAAGTTGGAAGAAAGTTTCGTTCAAAATACAGTAGAGAAAATGTTCCGACAAACCGTGCTATTACACTTATCATTAATAAATTTGAAGAAACTGGTTCAGTTCAAGATCAGAGAAGCAGAATTTATTATCGTAGCCAAGGACATCAATTCGTCGTCGTTCACACTAATTAAACCTCAAACCAACAACTTTATTCAATATTTTACACAAAAATCTTCATGTAAATGTACACAAAATGCAGTTAACACAAAAATTAAAGGAATCAATCGACCTTTTGAAAGAGAAGTTTAATAATCGAATAATTTCTCGAATTACAGACGTGAATTGGGCACCAAGATCATGCGATTCAACGCCATTGGACTTCTTCTTAAGGGGTTTCTAGAAGAGTAAAGTCTATGCGGATAATCCTCTGTTCAATACCTCAAAGCACTCAAAGGCAACATCATCGAGCAAATATCACTAATTGAATCATCGTTATGCGAAAAAGTTATTCAAATTTTTACTTTTCCCACTATAACGAAGTTATATTGGGTAAGTATTGTAATCGCGAAAAAATTTTTATTCCAGATTTTCACATTTCTCGACGAGTTAGGTTACCAGGACCCCGAAACACCGATCAGAAAAATGTCGTGTCCGTCCTTCCGTCCGTCCTTCCAGTCGCACATTTTTATTATTTTTGTTTCGCCTCCCATTCTCACAAATGTTGATAGTTTTGGTCGAAATTTTGCACAAAGATAGATTTCAGTAATAAGCAGTGTGTGTTAACTTTTAGGCCCATTCGAGTATAGAATAGAGGAGGTTGCAGTGGAAGAGAAAACTGCCAAACAGATTTTCTAAACGAGACCGACGATTTTTTTGTTATGTTGATGATAAATTTGACAATTTATCATCTACTTGTTCACAAAATTTGAAGTCGATTAAAGCACTGCGTGGGAGTCATTTTGGCAAAAAGGAGTAATATAAATTTGTTTATCTGTTTACTGAGGTAATATCGAACTTTCCGAAGAAATATTTCTCTATAGTTAATACACCTTGCAAATTCCAGCAATTGTTCCCTAGGTGTCTTTGAGATAAAATGAATAGATTACCGTGTAATATGGAATTTAAATTTCTAATTTTATGTAAAATACTTTGCTGGTGGCAAATAATATTATCAACTATTAAAAATAATTATATCTAGTGAGCTTTTAAATATAGCAAGATATTCCCGTTTCTATGACATTGACATTTTTGGCATTGAGATTTCTGTGACGTTTTATTGACATTTTATGGCATTTTAATGATTGAAATTTCAACGATAAGTTGATCGGTACATTATTTGTGAATTGCTTTAATAAAATCGCCTTTAAAGGTATTATTTCTTAGTAATAAATTCTCTTGGTATATTCAAAGTCGTATATAACTCTTAATAGCAAATTACTATGGGAAGCTTTAAAATAATATCACGCTACTAGAGTGGCGCAGGTTTAGGAGAGCTGGGAGATATATAAAAGTAAATGCTATATGACAAGGAGGTGGGATTCGGTAACAAATGATAGTTAACGTTAATTCTGATTTTGTATTGTTTGTGTATTATTTTGTATTTTCGAATGGTCCATAGCCTCAAGTCCAGCCTTGAGTCCAGACTCAAGTACTGAGTTAAGAATTATATCGGCTCACGTTGCTCACATAATATTGTGATCTGAACAAACAACACAAATTTTCAGAAAATAAATTTTTAAACATTTTGAATGCTATCTGAATGGAGTAAATTAAATTCTTAATGAGTTTCAACAAAGGTATACTAGTGATGTATAACAGGATCTAATTGTTAAAGGTTGAAGATGAAAAATGGCGAATGCGACTTTAATTGCTGCTCAACACATATCAGTTCTGAATAATCTAACATATTTGTGAGTCTGTGATTTAGCGGTATGAGAGTAGATCTATATATTGTCGTGAAATTTAATAAAAGCCGTGACATATAATTGTACCTACCCAAAATATCGAAAAAATGTTTGTGAAATATAAATGGTTGGTTTGGTGATCTTTAACGGATGTTTTCTGGGAAAAGTATCGTCCGAGAGTCGGATAGACCCAATTTTTTTTTAAAAGGTTCAGCCTGCCGAGCTAGAGGAGGTCACTTGAACGACATTCTTTTTCATTATTAACCGGAACCAATGTACTTTAATTTCCAATAAAAATAAATAAAGATTTCACACAATTCTTTCTCTTCAATCTTTTATTTAAAATTTAAAAAGATACCTCAAATTTGAATACCCTTTACCTCAATATCGATGGGGGTGTGCAAATATGATATATGTCAATAGTTCGCTTCTATATTTGAGAAGAAAAGATTATTTCTTTAGATACTTTAAATTATCGTAAACAAATGTTTACTATGGAGAATTAAAAATTGGTAATTTGTCGCCTTCCTTACAAATCCAATGCATTGTTGGAAAAACAGAGCGCTAGAGAAATGATAACATTTATAATTTATTTTCCATTATTAATTGGCGATTTGATTGACAAAAATCAAAATATCTGGTCATTCTTCCTTTAGCTTTTAAACATAGTCGATATTATTTTATTGCATGAATTGAATGGTAATTTATTTGTGAAGCTTTATGAATTAGTTGCTAATCATAATAAACTATATCCTCAGATATTTAAAGACCATGGATTGTCCAATCAAAATCATTACCTAAATGTTTATTTGAAAAAAAAAAAAAAATTGCTTGCGATTGACGATTGTCAAGTAGGCTGAACGCCTCCAACAATTCGACATCCCACATTTTATTAGCATAAATTGTCATTAGAATATGTTCAGTCATTTATATATAATCCAATAAATTTCGAAAAACAATAATAAAAAATGTTGAGTTATTCGACGAAACAGTTTTATGTAAACGTACGTAACTCTTGAAAAAATTGAAAATTGGAACGACAATGAAATTACCATTGATAAGCGATGGGCCGAAATGTTTTAACGTTTTCCAATTTAAAAAAAAAAATAGAATTTTGGTTATATCTTCCAGGAACAGATGCTTTCACCGAGCATACAATTTCCTCAGTTAATAATTAATGGACAACTGAAAATCAAGTTCTTGCTACTTCAAATCGCTGCTCAATTAATTAAACTGAGTGAATTTTAATTTGTAACGGTTTTATTATTTTTTCATTAAAAAAAATGTAATTCTATATTTTTCAGTTCAGAAACTGGTCACTATAATATGGGGCATCGGATTATTTTTCTCTTTTCGTTTTTTTTTTTACTATGAGTCAACTTTTCTTAAAGCCAATTTGTTTTAAAAAATAAAAAGAGAAAAATACTCTGATGCCCCATATAAGAGACATTGTTTTTTATTTTTTATTTTATAGCAAGATTAATTGTTTTGCTATAAAATAAAAAAATAACGTTGGCTTTGTTTCTAATATGGGGCATCAGATTATTGTTCTCTTTCCGCTTTTTACTGTGAGTCAATTTTTCTCATGGAATACTGGCTTAATTCGCTGAATATCGCTTGCTTTGCATTGAAAAATATTTATATTCAGTACCGGACATAGAAATCTGGACACCTAAAAAAATCACAGTTTTCACTATTTTATTTTTGTACCTCCGGAGTCCAACGTACAGAAAAATAATTGGAAATAAAAATTCTACTAACTGTCCGGATTTCAATGTCCGCTACTGTATTATTATTATATAAATGTATTACCATTTCAAGCGTATGTTTTGTTTGTTTACGTTTTGCCCACTATGTGGGATGAACCCCATTCATTGCCACCTTAAGTTTCGTTCTTAAACGCCTGCAAATGTTTACCTATATTTGTCATGTGAAAAAAATTCCACTGTCCAATCAATAAGTAGTGACAATATTTCTTTTTTTACATATAATTATTAATTATTAACATTATTAACATAATTAATAATTATATGTACATAATTAATAATTATATGTAAAACTATTGTCACTACTTATTGATTGGACCAAGGCAATTTGATGAAATATTTAAAACGTGAAACGCGACATGCAATTTTAGCTAAATGCGCCACGAAAGACGGGTTTCTTCGAGGATACGTTTTATCAAAAAATTATGAAATTCCCAAAAGTGAGACAACAATCAAAGAATCTATTATGAAATTTTGCGAAGAAAAAAAAAAAAAAGAAGAGTTGAAACAAATATTGAGTGATAAGATGCGAAAAAACTTAAATTTAGCATTACGGTTGATGAGTGGACCAACAATAATCGTAATCGATTTCTGAATGTAGCTCTACATAACATGAAACCAAATAATCTTGGTTTAACAAAAATTGATGACTCATGTACCAAAAGGTTGGTTTCAGAAACATTAATTATAAGTTTTGTGTACATTTTACAACAGATATAGTCAGTTCAACACATGACGCAGCAACAGCAATGGTAAAGTAAGGCAATGAAATCGATCCAGGAAGCCAGTTATGTTACAACCACGCAATTCATTTGGCCTTGGTGAGCGAAACATGCAGTAGTGGTTGCAATAACAGTGATACAAGTGATATTGATGATGAATGCGAATTATCTGGATCAGGAAATTTCATTATATAATAGACTCTAATTTAAATTTTGAAACTTACAAAAACGTAAATGACGATGAAAGACATGAAATTAATGAAAATTTCGCTGTTATCAGTAACGAAACAAGGCTTCAGGTCGCGATTCAGTATTATAGAATTACGTTGAAGAAAAGCAAGGCAAACGACTTAAATTACTATTAGATTGCCAAACTCACTGGCACTCCTTGTTTATAATGTTAAAACCATTCATTTTTAAATGATTCCATAATGCAAGCTAAAGAAGCACTAGGCGCTTCTGTTCCTTCTCCAGAGCACATTAAAATATATGTGAAGAAGGTGTTGTTAAATTAAGTTTGGAAAATGCAAATTCGTTAATAGCTGAAGGAACAATGCTTTTTGTTTTCAATAAACTTAGACAAATTGGTATACAACTTTAGTTTTACCTAGAAATGTTAGAGGAACTTAAACAAAAAGTTAATTTACAGCGTAATGCTCCTCTAACATATTTACTAATGTTTTTACACAACGGAACATATTACAACACGAATGACCATTTTTCGTATTTATCAAAAGTCGTAATCAAAATATTTGCAGATCGAACTTACCAAAGACTGTTTTCTGTAAAATGCGTGGAACTTGAAAACAATATAATCGGACTAGATGCAAACCCAACTGAAGAATTGGGGTTAAATCAGACTTTACAAAATTTTTTGTCGGCGCCAGATCTTTCAAATAGTAAAGTGGTTAATTTAGGGGAAAAACTGAAGTTGATTTTTTTTAAATTTGTGGTACTAACAGAAGTAGCGATAAGGGCGAAAAAAACTCTTTCATCTGTGTCTACAAGGTTAACGAAGCAATTATTATTCCAAGATGATCAAGATTATCAATCCAGATTATCCAAGATTATCAATCCAGAGATAGGATTTGACGCGTCAACTATTATTGGTAATGGCAACACGTCAACTATTATTATCGACGCGTCTATTATTATTGACGTTGACATTTCGCCGACTGACTGCTTAAGTGTCATATATTCATTTTTGATCTTATTTGACTTTGTTGGAGAAAACTGGGTTTCCGGTTCTAATTAAAAGGAAATTTAATATTTATTTTTTGTAACATATTCAGAAATGTTAGAACATTAAACCAAAATTGACACTACAACAAAATTTTATTTGGAAAGTGAACAAATTTCAGCTGAAAATCTAAAATTCGATTTTTCGAAAAATGGCGTATAGCGTTGCCCATCTCTGATTAATACACAATCCTAACGTCAAAAATAAAATAAATATTATGCATTGTTACGATATTTTACTTCCCGTAATTATCAGCTAGTTTTAACAATTCAACACTAAATTTTTATTAATTCGTTTTATTATAAAGTCAAACTTGGCAAAACTAATAAAAATTCAAAAACGAAACAAATTCCGAACAATTTCGAAATTTCAAGAAAAATCAATGCATCAAAAAAATTTTCCGGGTTGAACAACAAGTTTACTTGAAATATGTTATTTTACTTGGTGAAACAAATAGAAGCGACTAAGCGAGCAAAATTACTCGAAAAATCGTTTTTCGTATTTTATGAATTTTTTGGTTTTGATTTTGCTTGTGCTTGCAATAATAAATTTTTGTTACACAAGTACAGTTTGCCAGTTACACAAATTGTTCGCAACTATTCTGTTTCAAAATTATATTCAATAAAATGTTTGCCCCATAAAGGCTGTTTGCACAAACCTCAGAGAGATGTTTAAGATAAAAAAATCACCTTAAAAACTTTATCCATTGGAAAAACAAATTTGTTTATTTTTACCCATTCTGTTTTCCCTAAAATCTTAATTTAATCTTCCCAAAAATTATCTCCAATTTTAAATCATTTGTTTATTTATAAGTGACCCACTACTGCATTTATATGAATACGAGAGAGAGTAATAACACGATTATCGTTTTCCATAAGGAAAAATAAAAATTTCAAACTTAATTTATCAAAAACAACCAGAAAAAAGGAGATGAAACAGGATTCTTGAACAAAATTTTCATTATATGTATATATGGATCGTACTTCAACTTACACATTAATGTGTGCATGTGTTTTATGTGTGCGTGTGTACTATAACATTACTAATACAAACACAAATATGTTTATATAGAAAATGAATGAATGATTGCGATGAAATTGTATATCCTGTTTTTCTCACCAACAAATCGATATTTATATGTCATCATCATCATCGTCGTCATAACACCGTATTTTTCACCCAGTTCCCGTAATTAGTCGTTGTTGCGGTCAAAAACATTATCGCAAACAGTAATTTTTTTATTATTGTTGATGTCGTTTCTAATGATTGTAATGATCATATATACGAATGCTGAATGATTCAAATGATAAAAAAAATGTTGTTAAGGGTTGGAAAATGAAATAGGATTTTATTGTTTAAAAAAATCCGAAATACCAAAACTGCGTATATAATAGCGAGTATAAGCTCGTAGATGGAAAGTAAATTAAATTGCTTTTATATTGTCGTGGTTGTCGTTTTATATTGCTTGTTGGTGTTGTTGTTGTTGGAAAAGCTATTATTTGAAAGGAAATATTTAGCTTTTTGTGTGAGTGTATGTGTGTGTGTGTGTATTTCTGTATGCTTTTATTAAGTTGAATACAAATCGTAAATTTAGAAGGAGGATAATAATTTAGAATACTTTATAGGTTAGTTTGTGTTTAGAATATAAATTGATTGTTATGATAAATTGGTTTTTGTTTATAGGGATACTTTTGTTGTTTCGTCTTAAATGTTTTGTTAGATTTGTCAGGAAAACAAATGAAATAATAGAAATTCCGATTAGAGCTTAATAACAGGCCTAACATACAATTTATTAGTAGTCGCTTTAATATGTTGGATAGCCAAATAAATCTAGCTTAAAAGACCCAATATCTCTTCTCAAATTGTGTAAAGTTAGTGAGTTCAAAAAAAGCTCAAAATCTGACCTAGATCGACCACGAATAAACAACAAAAATGCGTAGATAAAACATTAACATAGCAAAAGCTCATGAATTGAAAGCGAATCACATTATTATCATTATCAGCTAATTTTATCATTATTCTTTAATTATCCAAAACAAATTTTTTTTTTCTTTTGTTATGCCCGTGTATCAACACGGCACAGAGCATTCAGCAGCACAAAAACCTATACCAAAACAATGTCGAAACCAACTATACCATATACATATATACATTGCATGTACATAATATGAACAAACATAACATAAAAGATAAATAATTTTAAACATTCATTCATTCATATTTTGGTGTACATAAAAAAAAATGCTTTTTGGTTTCTACGTCTTTCATATCCAAATTTCGATATGGAAGCTTCACAATTGCGTTTTATGTTTTGCTATTTTTTTACCGCGCGCGCGATATACCCCTCCCCGTATTTAGTACACATAAATACATACATACATATACATACATAAAGTTCATATGCAAAACAAAAAAGCTTTTGTTTGTTTTGATGAAAGTTAACAAAACAATGTTTTTTATATTTTTCGAGGGGTGAAGGGGGTGTTCTCTACCCCATAACCGAAACATTTTATTTTTTATTTATCGTGGATACTTAATCATTTTTTATTTTTTAAACATATTTATGTTTTTGTTGTTTAAATTCATATTTCACAATGTGTTCGTTGGTTTTTTTTTATTTTTTGGGTTGTGTATTTTGAAAATGAGAAAGTGAAAATAAATTGTGGTGATAGAAAATGAAGAAATAAATAAAAAAAGCATTTAAATTGTTTTTCCATCTCTATATAGCGCTCATAAAATTTTTACGTTTGACATGGGGACACATGTTATCTTCTTCATGCCAAACATTTTCATATTTTCGTTTTTTTTGTTGTATTTTTATGTTTGACAATAATCAAAATAGGAGCGCGTGAAACTTATAAACTATATATTTGAAATTAGAATATGGCGAGCATTTATTAGCATAAAGCACTTAAAATATGAAAATAAAACAAGGTGGGAACAAAATGAATGTGCTTTTGTATTTTAAACAAATATATTCAGCAATAATTTATATTTGATTTTTGAGTTAATATGGTTTTTTGTTTTTTGTAAAGCTTTTGAGAAAAAAAATATGGGTGCCCTTTGAATAGCTTTTACTTGATTAACATTTTATAAAAGAATCCCAACAAGTTTCTCGTCCAAACATTTTTTTATTGTTAAAATAAAGTTTGTTTTTTTGGTGTTTGTAACGCTTTATTTTTGAAACTTAACAACATCAGTTTAATCACCTGAAATGTTTACTCATTTTTTGCGAAGAGAAACCCTTAGTTACGAGTAGATAAGAAAAAAGTAGCTATAAATACAAAATGTACAAATTGGTTGCACAAAAAATGGCCCGCAGAGGCACCCCATAATCGATGTGGCACAGAGAGGCGCTTACTTATAAGGGCGAAGAATGATCGATTTTATTGATTGAAAAACATTTTGTTTGTTTCAATAAAGTGAGTTAATCGAAAGAGATTGGACTAACCAAATAATTGGTGTAAAGTTAAATGAAATCAATATCGATCGACATTAAAAATATCAGAGGCGAACGTGTATTTCAAATTGGGGTTAACCTAGATTTGTTGTTCCATGTTCTGTACATTTGCTACTTATTTTATTTTTATTTTTTATTTTTTTTATTTTATTTTATTCCATTATTAGGACAACACACAGTATAAATACTTTTTAAGTGTTATCACAACAACAATATTAACAAAAATTTACAATAACCAAATTAAATATAATAAATACAAACTTAAGATAACAATGGCTAACAATAAATTATAAAAATTTGAATAACTAAATTTAATTATGAGGAAAAACAAAAAGGCATTAGAACTTAATGACAACCGATTGAATAAAGAATAAACATAATTTTAAAAATGTGTGTATTAAGTGTGTTTCGCCAAGTGCCTACGGCAGAAAGTGTAAAAAGTAAATTTCAATTTGTCATCAAAAATTATTGCCAGGTCTTTAACCTTACTGTTCCTGATGAGCAAAATACCATCAATGGTATAGTCAAAACAGATCTTGTTAACCTTTCTGGTGTAAGATACAATCATGCATTTACTAATATTTAAATATACAGGTCGTTGATCAAACACCACTGAAAAACCCGATAAATAATTTACTTTATCAAAAGCTTTACTAAGATCTGTATAGATCAACTTGTCTGTTATTATCGACGGAACTAATGACATACTCAATAAATTCTAACAGATTAGTAAGAGTCGATCTTTACTTATAAAATCCATGCTGTTTATGAGGAATTAAATTTCTAACCAGGTTAAATAATTTACTACGCCAAATTTTCTCGAATATTTTAGCAAAAGAATTTAAAATAGAAATTGGTCTTTAGTTCGCAATATCTGATTGGTCACCACTTTTATATATTGGAATTATATGGGACTGCTTCCATTTGTCAGGAAAATAAGACGTTGTGATTGAATAATTGAAGATTCTGGTTAGAGGTTTGAAAAAGATATGCTTTAATCTTTTCACAAAAAAATTAGGAATAGAGTCAGATCCAGCTACTATATATTAGTTTTTAAGCCATTAAGTACACTAATTACATCCGACTCAGAACAAAGTACATAAATCAGAAAATTGATTAGTTTTACGTATTGTTACAGCAGAGGCTACTGAACTATAGACACTCTTGAAATTATCAGCAAATAAATTGGCAATTACAGAATCATCAGATGAACTATATATTGGTCAAGAAACGTAGAAGACGGAAAATTTGTTTCATTTCTTAATGATCTCGTATAATTCCAAAAATTTTTCGGATCGGATTTAAATTCTTCTTCAAGAGAAATTAAATGATCCCTGAAGCAGACATTGTATTCAATGTCTACTTTTTTTCTAAGTTGTGCGGAAACTGTCTTCTCTTAAGTTTAGTTTTAGTTTTACTGTATTTATTGACTACCGCATATAACACGATATGGAAAGCATCAACCATATAATTAATAAGGTAGACAGACCCAAAGTTAATCGCGATTTTCATTTATCCCGATTATCAAAAATCGCATTGTGAAAACGAAATAATCCAGTTTTTTGTGAAGATTGAGTAATGACAGTCGTCTGTCATTACACGATTTTCACCTAAACCGAATTATTTTGTTTCCACAACCCGATTTTTGACAAAAATGACAACTGAAAATCGCGATTAACTCTGTGTCTGTCTACGGTATAACACCCTTACCATTAAATAAAATGTCCCAATCAACCGGGTAGGATAATATATTTTGAGCGTAAGAGCACTTCTGTCAAAACACATTTTTTTTTTTGGATTTCTCTTTTTTTTATTTTTATTTTTTGCCATAGTCGTACATAAATTTTGAAATATTACAAGGTGAGTTAATTTATTTCTGACAGTATTTGTTATTTTCTAAATTTTCTGTCCTTAGAAAATCTATTTAGTCACAAGAAACAAAAAAAAATCTTTAGTTTAATAATAAAATGTAATACATACATTTTCAAGCATTTTAACTAGAGAAAAAAAAACCCGCAAACAAAAAATAGTTTCGCCGGCTATGAACGTTTTTATATAAATATCAAAGAAACAAAATGGCCACTGTAATTTATTTGTATTTTTGGTAAACAAACAGTTTAGTTTTAATTTTTTTGATAGAAAACTAAAACGGATTTTAATTGAAATGGGTGGCCATAATAAGGTTGAAGTATACTTGAAAACTGCACAATTATTTTTAATTTTCATTCGTGTGCATTAAATTAAGATCGCAGGGATTAAAAATATTTTGAAAAAATATACACTTGACAATTACCTAAAAAAGTTAATTAAACATGGTTTATAATTGATTTTTCTTGTATTAATTTGCTTCATAAAGAAGCAATTTATCACACAAGACTTAATTAATTTAACCATTTTTTATATTTCATTGAAAATTTTTAACTTTATTTCTATGTTAAATATGCAACACAAAACATGAAAAAACAAAAAAAAAAAAAATTTTTTTGACAGAAGTGCGTTTACGATTTTCGTATTCTCTTTTCATACATTTTAAATTTTACACTCTCTCTATATATCTTTATGCTCGAAGGTCCCAATCAATTTTGAGTAACTCATTTTCAATCAAATTATATCTTAGGCTACGAAAGACTTAGCCTACTTAGTAGCCAAAATAAATTCTATGACAATTGATTTTTTTTGCAATACATGTCCGTTTGATGGATGCCCCCCAGCTGGTAACCTATCTTGAAAAGAAAGTTGAGAACTTTACCATGTTCCGTCGTTCGTTGAGTGGTATTTTTAAGAGAAATGAATATGAAATGCAAAGTTTCGCAAGCCAAATCGAAGGATGCTGGATCTATTAAAACCTTTATTTTTGAATTTAGAGTCAATCGAGTGAATTTATTTCTCTAATAAATTACTTGTTTTAAATTAATTGGATTTTCAAATCCTAACGAAAGCGAATTATGTAGAGATTGCGATTTCCCGAGATATTTTATTTCTCGCGAATTTTGGAGTTTTCAAATTTTTTCTCGAGAATCTCGGAACTTCTCGAGATTTTTTATATTTTTTAAATTACTAAAATTTTTTTCAAAAAATAGTTTTGTTACAATGATTTATTTGAAGTTTCCTGACGAAGAAACACTTCTTTCATTTTGAGCGGGAGTTAGGCCGATGGGTAAACAGAACAGTCAATATTTTGGAACCCCAAGAATTAAAATATTGTCATATATATATATATATATATATATTTATTTACATATTTATTATTTTTATTTATTTATTTCAATCATTACAATTTGTACAGAATAAATACAATATGTATACAAAATTAAAAAAACAAAAACTAATGGAAATTATAAAATATAAAATACAAATTATTAAATTGAAATAATTAGAAATGCAAAATGAACAAAAATGTTCAGCAACATGCATTTCTTCATTACATGAGAACAGATTATTAGCATTAAGGGGTAATGAAAAGGTTAATTATAAAAAACTATGTAAATATAGAAATTAATTAACAATAAAAGTAAAATACACAAATAATAAGTTTAACAAAGAAAAAATCAAAATATAAATTCATAAATCTTTAGTATAATATAATTATCGAAATGCAATAAATTTTAAACCATTAAATTGAACACGAAATCCAAAGTTTTGTTCTGCAGTAACCAAGTTTTAAGTGACGATAAAAATATTTTTTTAGAACGTATCTCGCGAATGCTTTCAGGAAGTCTGTTGAATATTGACGGAGCCGTAACTAAGAAATAATTACGAAAATGAGTTTTGGAAAACTTGGGTATTAATTTTTGACATACGGAGTTTCTGCGTAATTCGTAGGCGTGACAAGATAAATTTCGGTTACCGCTTATTTCAAAGTAAATTTTCATGACATTAAATACATAAAGATGCTTTATCGGAAGAATTGAGCTTAACACGAATAAAGGCCACGTGTGGCAACGTTTGTTTTTAAAAAACATCAATCTAATAGCATGCTTATGAGTAATAATTAACGGTTTAATTGTGCTGAAGTAAGTGCCACCCCAGCAACAAATGCCATAACGTAATCGCGAATCAATTAAGCCATAATAAAACGATTTCAAAACATCAAAAGGACAATGAGATCTTAGAAGGTACATTTTCCTGATAGTGGAGTGGAGAGAATTTTTCAGAGCTGAAACATGACCTTTCCAATCTAAATGACAATCGACTTCTAGTCCTAAATATTTACAGGAACTTACTGATTCAATGACCATACAGTTGAGCAAGCAAGATCCATTTCTGGGACAATAGACATCATGAAAAACAATATCAGTACCAAACGAACGATAGGCATTCAAGCTGAACAAAATAGCCTTAGTTTTCGGGCTAAGCACTAGTCCGTGCACTGAAAACCAATTGCTTAAGACTGTCAGATCTTCATTAATACTAGATACTGTTGACAAATAATTGTTACAATTATAAGCAAATGCCATGTCATCAGCAAATGCAACAATTTTACCAATGAACTTTTGACGAAATATCGAGTTAACGTAAACTAAAAATAGAATTGGTCCAAGGACTGAACCTTGAGGAACGCCAGCCTGAAGTTCGATAAAATTGCTCAGTGATCCACCAATACTCACCCGTTGTAAACGACCTTTTAAATACGATGTAAACCAATCAAACATACACCCCCTAAATCCAATATACGATAGTTTATTTAAAAGAATCCGATGATCCACCATGTCAAATGCTTTGCAAATATCAATAAAGAGAGCGGCTACTGTATGTGAGTTGTTAAGCCCTTCATGTAGCGGATTCATTAGATTCAGTAGTACATCTTCGGTACCAAAACCAGCTCTGAATCCAAATTGGCACGAACTAAAGTAATCAAACGTATTTAGGTAATCAAGTAAACGCGATTTAACAATTTTCTCAAAAATTTATGACACAACTGGAAGAAGCGAAATAGGCCGATAATTGCTAATTAACCTTTAAACGGCTGAATAGGTACAATTGTAACTTTTGCGTTTTAAATTTGCGAGAACTTTTTTTTTATGAAGCGCCGGGGGCCAGAACTCCGTGACATCTCTACGTTTTTGGAATAGATTATTTTAACATAATTTTCATAAAAAAAAATTCTCGTTTTCCCAGTGAAAATGGCTCAAGTTGTTTTTACAACATATTTCGGCTGGATAGGTACAATTGTACCTCCATGTAATTTATATGAAAATACTGCGAATAGAGATAAAATAAAAAGTGTTTTTCAATAATAATTTCATTTTTTATTTATTATTCATAAGGAAAAATGCATTGTTCTGTGGAAGGTGAGTTTTAGGCTGCTTGGTTGTAGTAAATACATGTAGTCTTATGGGGTATACTGTGTTCATCACATGTGTGTTTTGCACAATAAACGCATATTTTTCTCGTTTTTCGTTGTTTTTGGTTTAATTCTCGGCAGATATAGCAACTACCGCAAATAGGGCTGGATCCTCGGCTTCCATGCAGCTTTTGGCTGCTAGTTGGATTTTCTATAACTGTTAGGCGACGGTGAAGGACCATTTCAATCGCTGATTTTACGTAATGATTCTTCGTCATTTGTTGATTTTTGCTGCGCGATTCAACTGCAGGCAAGCATAGTTCATGTGCTAGATCCTTTAAAAATTTTCGTCGGTGATCATTCGCTCGAAATCTTGGACTATGTTCCCGATGGATTAGGCATGGTGCTAATGCAGCCACATCGACCATGTTGTAAAATATCGCTAAAGCCATCGTTTTGTTTTCCGTTTCACGGTGCATTCACTCAGCATCTTGTCCATCGTGTCAACCCCGCCTTTAGTTTTATTATAAAATTTAATATTTTCCGTTTTCCATTGTGGGTCTCGTGAATCTCACTTGTTCTATGCATCGATGACAGAAGAATCACTCATTTGTTCTTCTTTGGAACATATAAGCACACTGTTGCATCTTTGTTGAATGCAAAATTAGTCCAACCACATACTCTTTGTTTCGCAGGCTGGATATTAGGAGGTAATAATGTTTGTTTCTTCGAACCGTTCCTACTAATGTCATACTCCATGAGCTCAATGTTTTAGCCAACTGCACACTTGTAAAAAAGTTATCGGTGGTGATATTCCTTCCAGATCCTTTGTATAATGCAACCCAATCCAAAACAGTACGCTCACGAACAATTGTTTGACGAGGACAATCGGGTAGCTGTCCAGTGTAGAGCTGCCCTTGCAGAGGGTAAGCGTTAGTTGAGTCACAAGCCCAGAAAATGTTTATCCCATACTTAGCCGGTTTGGATGGAATGTACTGCGTAAATCTCATGTGTCCCCTGAAATGGAACAACTGCTCATCTATAGTTATAGATTCGAATGGGGTGTAACCTTTTTCGAGGTTTTTATTCATCATCGACCAAATATTTCTAATTGAAGCAGCTTTGTCAGTTTTAAGACGTTCACTTCTTGTATTTTGATTGTCGAATCTAATAAATCAAAGCAATAATTTAAAATTATCATGACGCATAGCTGCTCTATTGAGTGGTAAGGCATTTAATGCCCACATTTCGTCAATATTCTCCTTATTGTTTCTGTGAACACCAGCGACAATCAATATTCCCAAAAATGTGTATGTGTCTTGATCGTTAAATGGTATAAATTCTTTGGTTGATGGCCGCTTCGAAACGTCAGGGTACTTTTTTTTTTAATTGATTGTTATATTCCTCCACCACTAGTTTTCCTTTCCTATTGGTTTCTCGCAAAATAATGTCACACAATTTGCTGAAATTTGCAGGGCCACCTTTTCGTCGTAGAATATTACGTGACAGTGTTTGTGCACAGGGTAACGGAGCGGTGTGCCATGTAGTTCAATCCTTTGCAACAATAATTTCATTTTCTTCCACAAATGATGGTTCAATTTCAAGACTTTCGTCAGAGTCAAATGGTTCGACCATTTATATAACAAATTCCTGTTCATTATCCGATTCTTCGTTGTCTACAGTTTGGAGTTCTGGAATATATTCATCTTCGTCTGATGCATTGTATGGTTCTTCTCCAACTTCAGAACTATCAGACTATTCTAATAAATTTCGCAGTACAGCAGACGTAAGCCCATAATATACAAATAACAATAATTTTTATTTAATTTTTTACAAAACTATAAACAAAATATTTGTTATACCTTTGATTCTGTCTTCTTCGCGAAGACTCGCTATTTGATCCAGCATCACTATTGGTAATATAAAAATCCATGTATATTTTTCTTTTAGACTTTACAAAACAAAATTACGCTTACTACTGATGAATATCCTATCTAGTTGTAGTATTATTTTACTAATAACCGTTACAATATACAAAAATTTATTTTTTTCTATACTTAATCATAAGCCGGAGTCAGAAATCTGATACACTCAGAAACAATCAAAACAATATTAGTATGAAGGATTAACTAATTGCACTGTCACTGTTTACAGCAGTACCGTTATGTTATTTTATATGCGCATTTACTTTTAAAATAATAAATTTGTATGTAAACATAATAAAATATCATATTTTTATATTTTATGCAATTTTATGCAACATTAAAATACAAGTTATTATCGTTTCCCATATAAATTATATGAAGGTACAATTGTACCTATTCAGCCGATATATGTTGTATTTTTCTTCAGCCGGATAAAGGTTAATAAGCGATCACCTTTTTTATACAAGGGAATAACCGTTGCAATTTTTAATGCTTGCGGAAAAACACCTTCGATTATACTACGATTAAATAATTCAGCTAAAATGTCAACAATATTAAAATTAATTCGTTTTAAAATTGCGCTGCTCAAGCCGATATTATCAGGCGTATGCTTAGTTTCCAAAGAATTAATAACATAAAATAATTCTAACGAAGTAATTGGCCGAAAGAAAAAACCACTATTAATAGGCCCATCTAAGACAATCGACTTGCAGCTGCTCAAATTAGAATTGCTAACATAAGGTCCCATGGTGACAACAATGTTAGAAAAGTATGTATTGAAATTATTAGCAATTTCAAGCGGTGAGGAGACAATATTGCCCGATTCTTCACGTATAACGGAGATGTGATTAGTACAACTTTCCTTATTCAAAATTTCATTAACTAAATTCCATTGTTTTTTGCCATTACCAGCGGCTCTTTGAAATTTACTAAAATAATATTTTGCTTTACTACACTTTATATCTTTTTTTAAATTTTTAGAAAGGTTGTCGAAGTGCCTTTTTAATCCAATATTATGACTGTGCTTTTTAAGTTTACAGTGAAGATTATTTTTTTTCTTAACCTTAGCAACCAAATATTTAGTAATCCACGGTTTGAGTTTGTTTGCCTTTTTAGGTTGCTTGAGTTTTTGTTTGCACTGCGATATATAATTAATCAATAAAGTAAAAAATGAATCGAAAGCTTTTGAAATATCGGAAATAGCCAACCTCGTACCAGCAACTTATTCAAGCAATCATAATCAATATTAAACTTAGGGATAGTGACTTTAGAGTGACATTGCACTTTGTGGAGCTCAGAGAATGACAAATTTATGAATATCGCACAATGATCCGTAATACGCAAATCATTCACAGATGCTAGTACGTCTATGTTACTGCATCTCGAGTAAACATGATCAATGCATGTAGAAGATTGATTTGAATTTCTGGTTGGTACGTTAATGTGAGAAATTAAGCCATAACTAGACATTAAAAATTTGTAATCATCAATTAAAGCAGAATTCCCCAATAAATTAATGTTCATATCACCGATAATAAATAAGTTCTTAGATGTAAATCTACTAAGAAACGAACCGAATTCCTCCAAAAAAGCATCAATACTATACGATTGTAATCTATATACACACACAAAACACTCACTTTAAAAGAATTGAAAAAAATATCAACAGCAATAACATCAGCTGTTATCAACTTAAAATCCGCATTTACCTTGACACTTAAATCATTAGCTACGTACACAGCTACGCCACCAGACCGATAATCGTTATTACAATTAGCAGCAAAAGTATAACCAGGAATTGCAAATCCTTGAATTTCGTGTTCATTAATCCAAATTTCAGATAACAATAATAAATTTGGTAGTTCAGTAAGTATCTGAAGATGGTAAATCAACAAATCATAGTTTTGACGCAGACTACGTATATTTTGGTGAAGGATAAAAAAATTATTTTTGGTGGATTGGTTGGATACAGAGGTGGGGGAATGTAAACTACTACTAGGACCTAAATTTGACTTAAAATAATTAATAATTTGAAAATAAAATATAAAATTTACAATAATTACAATTTTGATAGGTCCTCCAAAGAATTAACAAGTTGAATTCGCTGCCCATTCTCCTTCCTCATAAAAATGTTAGAATTCCTAGAAATTCACCTTTTTTGCGGCTGCGTATAATTGACGTTGCTTGTATGTGAGGCTGTCATTAACATAAATGGGACTAGCAGCACTAGGACTTGCGCCAAAAGTACTAGTAGTTAGCCTCAACTTTTCGGCGTATTTTTTATTCATGACGACATCTTTTGTTTTCCTTGCAATGAATTTTACCAACACAATATCAGCATTTTTCTTCTTGAAACAATAATCAATATCATTAGTAGTAATGACATATATAATATATTAGTAGTAATGACATTCACAATATTTTCGATTTGGCAAATCCGAAAAATACAGAGGCCAATCACAAATGAGATTTCCTCTTGGTTTTTTTTTTTTTTTTGATATTAGTGAATATAATTCGCTAAGTCAGTGCGTTCTGCTTGATACTTAAGGTATTAAGTGAGAATTGTATTTTGTAGTTTAGTCGTAGGTCGTAGCTACCTGATGAGTAGGCCGAACTTTTTAGTACGAAACCGAACTACCAACAAAATTGAACTCAAGAAGGGTTCTCATATAGAGTGGTAATGTTATTTCTACTTTTTCCAGTAGATGTACTATGAGTGACTTGCCAAATCGAAAATATTGTGTATGTCATTACTACTAATATATTGCTATAATAAAGCCGAAAAATCAATTTAAAACCCTCTTTATAATATATTAAGGCCGGTCACAAAAAAGGGCAGTAGATGGGTGAATGGAAACATCTGGGCCCGTAACTGATGGGGCCTCGATTGGTTATTGCTGCCTAGCGGACAAATGGCGGGCCCGATCGTCTTTCTGCTTTCTAACTGTTCAAAGGGTGGTGTGAAGTTTGTAACACATATTTTACTACATTTTATGCGAGTGTACATTGGTTTAATGTAGTAATTCAAGCAAGAATTAATATATGCCTAACAAAGTCGTACCGTACGCTAAATAACACGAATCTAAAAGATCGGCTCACATAGACACCATGTTGGAAGTGAAGAGAGCCCATAAGGTTTTCCAAATCTGTCCGTTGTATCCCATAATTTAAGGTAGGAAAAAGAGATATTATTTAAGATAGGAACTTTCCATAAAAGATGGAAAATTCAAAACTAAGAATAACGGGGAATTAATCGTATGCGACATTAGGATGCAATATTAAATTTTCGAGTTGGCGGAACAGCCGAGGCCTACAGATATGATATCGTTGTGTTTGTATCATTGCTGAATATTTATAGACAGCAGATGAGGGAGTTCGAGAGATTTAAATTGAAAAATACGGACGTTCCAATTGGAAATCCCTATTGTATTAAAGATTTCAAAGAAATAACTTATTGGGAAAATTCGGAAAATCAAACCAAACAAAAGATGTTAATTAAAAATATTGAAAAGGAAGCATGCAATTATGAAAAATAAGAACGCGTACGAAATTATAATCTGGATTTAACAATAAGGTGATCACGATTTGTTTGATAGCTCCAGAATTGGGGTCATATCACGAATAGGTGCTTATGAAAATACTATAACAGTTTACTATGTCGAGTTAATTTATTAGCGGTATCTCAACCATCTTTTAATAATCATTGATGATTAGTTATTAAAGCCATCATTATTTAAAGTTTGGAGAAAATGAATACTGCAGGATTTATCTTTGTTGCCGAAATTATTTCCAATGGAAATTGCAACATAATATCGTCATGTAAGTCATGTGGTGTTAATGAATCTCTGAGATTGATGTTATTTAGCAAAGTTTAGCATCATGTTTTACACGTTCCGTCATTTTGATAATTTTTGAAAATAGACACCAGCATAAGATGTCTACCTTATAGAATGTAAAGAATACCCTGTCATCAGAGCCCAACCCCAAATTATAGAACACTGTGTGTCCTCTTTACA
Source organism: Tipula helvola (assembly GCA_963556165.1). Classification (NCBI taxonomy): domain Eukaryota; kingdom Metazoa; phylum Arthropoda; class Insecta; order Diptera; family Tipulidae; genus Tipula; species Tipula helvola. The sequence continues at coordinate 80,117,045 of OY744482.1, read as the reverse complement.
TTATACATATATGATCACTATGTGAGCCAATCTATGAGATTCGTGCTAGTTAGCATAAGGAGTATGATCAAGTATTTCCATACGCACTCGATGATTTTGTTAATATTTGAAACATTTTCATCAGAGCCCAACCATAAATTATGGAATACTACGTACAGATTTGGAAATCTTAATGTGCCCCCTGTAAATTCTATAATTCTATATAGTGTCTCCGCGAGTTAACCTCAGAGATTCGCGTTATTAAGCTTAAGGTAGGATCTTGCTCCTCACATATACATTTTTGCTTTAATGCCACTTTTAAACAAATGTACATTCGCACAAAATGTTTTAAAAATTATGTTATATAAAATGTGTCAAAAACTTTAAACCGTGGTCACTATTCAAATAACCGAGCTAGTGAAGTGATTTTGGGTGTCTGACTGCCACACTTCACTTAAGAATTTGTCAAAAAAATCATGAATTAAAGGCGCTTTAATGGTTGCCGTCGTTCGTTCGTTCGTTCATTTATCCTTCAGTCATTTTCCCTTTACGATTTTATGGTTGTTGCAAAAATCACAGAACGATTTTATCGCCACCTATTATTTAAATATTTAACTATATATAAGCATTTATAAAACCAAAGCGATTGCGATACATATTTATTCAAGTTTTTAACGTTGTTGAATATAGTTGTGTGTTGTAAACATTTTTGTGGTAAAAATTATTAAATCTAAAAATTAATTAAATTTAATAATCTGCAGTTTTATTTTTATTGTTGAAAAATAATAAATTTCGTTCGTTCGTTCGTAATTGCATTTAAACCTATTATAGACATCCCTTTTCATTTATTTTCACATCTCTTTCTACCTATGTTCGTTCTGTGAGAAAGTTGGAGATAAACCATCTTGCTGCAAAAATTGCAGAAGAAAAAATTCGTCATTTTTAAGTAATATGATTGGTTTAAAAAAAACACTGAACGAACGAACAACGAAACGACGGCAACCATAAAAGCGCCTTAAATTATGCGTAAAATCGACGTGGGTCGATGTGATCCAATATTTATGTACATATTATATTTTACATTTTGAATATTAATTAATTAATTCGTGTAACTTCTAATATGCAACCTGTCCGTAGACCATTTATGTAAATATCATGTCAGGCCGTGCTCGGGCTTTGTCGTGCCGATCTCGGGCTGAAAACGACTAAACATTATAAAGTAATTTATTTCATTTCAAAAGTTATTGTAAAGTTTAGCATAATTAAACTTAAAATGATTATGTTAAATTAGTGCGTTTTATAAACGAACACATCCGCACAATGTTTTTAATAAAAAATTATTAAACGACAAAGAAAACTGTGACAAAACATTGTAAAGGTAAAGGTAACTTTTATTTTATATTTATTTATTGAATAAAACTACATATTGAATTTATTTTGAAACAAATTAAGAAAGTTGTTTTATTTATATTTGTTAACGCTATAAATATTTCTTATAGATTTTGTTAAAAAAAAAATTGCTTTAAATAGTACAGTAGGGCCGGGTCGGGCTGGGTCGGGCCGGGCCGGGCTTTTTTTAATTAAAAAATCAAGTTTTTTGCATTTCCATAAATTGGGCCGGGACGGGCTGGCTCACCTCTTGGATTTTGCAGGGAAAGTCGGGCCTGGGCCAAGAAAATTTCATTTTGCAGGTCTCTCATATGAATGTGTTCTGTGCGGGTATTTTTTTATTATTGTCCACGTCTTTTTTGTGTTGATTTACTGTTTAAATTTTGGCCTTACTTGTTTACTTACTCGTCTTACTTGTTGAATTTTGTAAATTAGTTCATTGTTTTGTTCACTTGGAAATTTATCTTTTAATTTTGTGTAATTGTAACCAAAACTAATAGGTGTTGGGACCTGTAATTGTGATGCCAACGAGTATTTAGATCGCTGGAATATTTCTACACATTTTGTGGAAAATTTAATTTTATTGAAAATCAACTGAACTATAGCCCACAAATTCAGAGCTTTAAAAATCGAAAATCTGCAATTGTGCTCCGATTTCGATGATTGATACCTCTATCAATAGGTGTTGAGACCTGTAATTGTGATGCCAACGAGTATTTAGATCGTTAGAATATTTCTACACATTTTGTGGAAAATTTAATTTTATTGAAAAAATTTTGTTTGAATGTTTTTGCAATTTTTTGCCGTCAAATGAGGCATAAATAGTGTGTAATTTATCCGAATTTAATTTGTTCATAGGTAGGTTTGTTGTTTTCGTACGTGTACAATATTAATGTAAAGGGTATAATTATTATTTATTCATTTATTTTTTTTTTTTACCAAATTATTATGCCTAAATTCGATGTCCGTCAGGTAAACTACTCTTTTTATAACAATGTGACACACTTATTTTCATTTTATAGGAATGAATCGAAATAAAATTCCGTACGATGTTGAAAGGCCGAATGTCGGAAGGCCGAATGTCGAAAGGCCCAACGCCGAAAGGCCGAACGTCGGAAAGCCGAATCTCGAAATGCCGAAGATCGAATGGCCAAATGTGTTAAAAGGCCAAATATCTAAAGGCGGAATACTCATTAAATTTTCCTTCACTTAATTGATTGAAATCAATATTTAAAACCATTGAATTTTTTCTTAATGTAAAATGATTTACATAATTTGAAAATACGTGCAAATAAATCCTGTGTATGTAGCATATTAATGTTGTCAAATTTTGTCGGAAAAAAATTTATTTATTTAACTTGTTTTATTATAATTGGGATAGTGTTGAAATTTCGCCAACGAAAAACTGAAAAAAACACAATATCGAATATTGTTTCCGGAAATATCGGATACGAGAATATCGAAATTTGGAGAAACTCGGTAAAATAAAAATCCATATTTATTTATTTCAAAATATACTTATTGTGTTTATTAAATTTTTATTTCAATTTTTAATTTGCTGATCCATTTTAAATTTTTAATGAAAAATTTGTTAAATGCTTATGTTTTGCGCAATGCATTTCAAAAATTCTCCCTTTTAAATATTCCTCCATCTTTTAGTGACTCTTCCAATTTTTTTATATTTACTTAAATTTTTCCTATTCAACGGCTTGGTTTCACCCATTTTTATTCGTCGTATGATAGTTTTGTATATGATCAATTCTTTAGAAAGATCGTGTATAATTTGATAGATATATGCCGGCATTTTCTTTTCTACGGCTACTTTTAAGCGCCGATTCCGACGCTTTAGCACAATTCTGAGAATGTGGGAAATTTTCAAAAATAGCGTCAGCAACAGACCAAAAGTTTGGTTCATACTGAGGCTTTCTTTATTTGTTCCACAAATGTTTATATTTTTGAACCAAGATGCTATACGTTTTACATCTTTGTCGGTAATACAATTAAAAAGAGATAAAAAATATTCATGAATTTCTTCACTGGGTATAAATGCCAGACTCTTTAGCATTCGAATTTGAAGGCTAAACATTTTTGATCTCCATTATTTTAATGCAAGTCGATCTTTTTGTACCTAGCTCCAAATAATTTGACTGAAATGGAAAAGGCATCCGCGAAACTCTGTATTAGGAAAAAATCTATTTGCCGCAGATCTGATGGTTTATTCAAAGTCTGTTACTATGCGAGTTGGATTAAGCTTAATATTTCAATCACATGCTAATTTATAATGTTCATAGAAAAACTGAGAATAGCATTCATTATTTTTGCTGCTCATCAACAATACAAGCGGCACACATTTATTTTCTATCTTTTCATGAATCGTAAAAGGTTGACGCATTATTTGTGGCACTACATGAAAAGTTCTGTCCACCAAACAGCAATTAGATTCACCTAAAAGTTGTTACGTAACACTTGATTTTACTCGTGTGTACGCAAGCAGAATATCTCACGGTCTCCACCTGCAGCGATTGCCAGCTAATGCTCAGCCCGGGATGGATTCTTTTGTGGTGGAGTCCCGTTGAAACCTAAGATGCTGCATCGAAACAAAATTTTATAACCACACACCCGACGACCACACTCATCTCCTGAAATTTACGAAAACTCAAACACTCATCTTGAACCTTAACAATCTGTTCATTTTATTATTTTAACAATGAAATGAAAAATAGCAAAATTTACTAAAACAAGAATCAAAAAAAAAAATGTTACAGAAAATCGTTTAAATTGTATTGTATTATTTCTCCTATTAATTTGGACCAAATCCAAATGGAAGCACGCCGTACCGCCAACACCCGAGCTCGTGTATTAGCATGAAATAAACAAAAAAAAAAGAAACGAGGTCCCCAAAAATGGAGTTAATTAAAGAAATAATATAAAAAAATTATAAAGCAAAATATATCCTAAATATACAAGAAAAAAAATGAAATTAATTTAATAACAAAAAAATGAACAGACTGATTTTCAACTCCAAGATGGTCAACTGAATTATTTTCCGCCGACACGGAAACCTCAAATTCACAGCAACGACTAGTGATGTAATCCCTCCGTTATTTGTACACCAAATAACCGCAATTCTAGTTCTGGATATCAGCCCAAAATGTGTAAGCCGCTACCTCCTTGTAGATCCTGTTGAATCACCAGCGGATTGATTAGAATATGGTTTTCCTTATGAGTACGTTAGCTGTTGCGTTTTCAATTTGTTTTGCTATCCGTTTATGTGTTTGATTTTATTGAAGAAATACAGTACGGTACTCTGTTTTTGCGATATTAACTTGTGATTAGCTTGTGATATTAACTTCACTCTTTATATAACTATTTATTTTGGTTTTAGTTTGTACTTTCTGGAGTTTTATTTTATTATTTATTATTATTATTTGTCTCCAATACCAAAAAAAACTTATCACCTAAAAACTGATCACAGATGTTTCTTCGCTCGTATTCTTCGATCAACTCCCTTTTTTTTTTCCTCGTTTTTATCATCATCAACCACACCCAAAAAAAAATTTGACAGCACATCTCTTCCATAATGAATACAAACTCTATGAGCTTATGCGGTAACAACACCCGCCCGACGAACGCAACTCAAATCAATTGACGTAGACGCACACCGCAAGAAAACATGCAGGTATAAATGACGCAAGTAAACTAAACAAACGTAACATCGTGGGGACGACCCATGCCACTGAGATGTCTCATTAGCCGGGCCAAAACTATATAAGGGTAATTCAAATAATCATACTAAATTGCTCTAGAGTCGGATATCATGCGCATGATAGATGCCTAATGGTTTACCTGACAAGTCCTCTAATCGATAAGCCACTTGTCCAATGCGTTCAACAATTTTTGCTGGAACAAATTTAGGAGCTAGTTTCGCGGAAAATTTACGTGCCGCGTTACTTTGAACGTAAGTACGTACGAAAACATTTTGTCCTTGATCAAATTCTCGGGGATTGCTCTTTTGATTGTAATGTCTTTCCCCTTTCAATTGAGCTTCCCTCAGATGATTTAGAACGGACTCACGCACTGTGTCCTGGTGCAACGAGCGGGTGATAGTGCTAGCTTCACTATTATCGTCGCACCCTAATAATCTCCGGAGTTCATATTCGGAGCCGTGATTAATATAATGTTGCCCGAAAACTAGAAAGTGAGGGGAGAATGAGGTCGCCGAATGAATAACATTCCTCATCGTGGCTGCTACTTTAGATAGATGACAATCCCATTCGGTGTGATTACTCCCTATATACGCGCGAACGGCAGACAGAACAGTCCGATTAACCCTTTCGGCGGCATTGCTCTGGGGCGAATGATACGGCGTTCGACGATGAGAAACGCCATACTTAGTTAGTAAATGACCGAAAGATAGTGAAAGGAATTGCTGTCCGTTATCTGTGAGCACCGTTTCTAGCACGGAAAACACTTCAAAAATTTCTTTCTCCACAAAATTGCACATGAGAGCGGTAGAGGCTTCCTTAAAGGCTTTGAGAAATACGAATTTTGAGTAATGGTCCAAAATGACTAAAACATGAGTATTAAAGTTTTTGGAACGTGGGAATGGACCAAGAAAGTCCAAGTATAGATGTTGGAAAGGCCTATTAGTTTCGACTACGTCTCCCATGGGTGGCCTCAAGGAAATATTGGATGGTTTTACCATTTTACACACGCTACAATTTCGTACAAATGTACGAACATCTTTGGACATACCAGGCCAATAAAAGTGTCGTTGTAACCTATTCAGAGTCTTAGCTATGCCCATGTGACTAGATGATGGTGGGGAATGAGCTAATTGAACCAACTGAGCGGTCAGACCCGAAGGAATAAAAAGTTTCCATGGTGATAAATCCGAGTCATTGTATCGGTGTCCATAAGAAGGTTGAATCAATAGTTTACCATTCTCGACTTTGATCCCAGGTGGACAAACAGGATAATTGTTTACCTCACGAATGCGCGCCAGATATGCAGGTTCGCAAAAAGCTGGAGATGCCAGATCTACACACAATGTCTCGTCAGGATTAGCATTTGAAGGGCCAGGTTCGAGAGCATCGCAATAGACGCGTGATAAGGCGTCAGGCACAACGTTAAGAGTCCCTTTTCGGTGGATAATATGGAACTTAAAACCCTGGAGTTTTAAGCTCCATCTTGCTAAACGCCCCGACAGATCGCATTGGTTCATGAGCCATTGAAGACTTGCTTGGTCCGTAATTATTGAAAATTCGAATCCCTCCACATAATCCCTGAACCGTTTCACACACAGCACCGCCGCGTAACACTCCAACTCAGTGATGCTGTACTTGCGTTGCGCCGAGTTCAGCTTATGGGAGTAAAAAGCTATTGGGTGTTCTTCTCCGTTATGAAGCTGGTACAGTACTCCTCCGACTCCAGATGTGGAAGCATCGACCTGTATAAAAAAAGGTAAAGAATAATCGGCATGAACCAGAACCGGAGCAGTAGTAAGAGCCTCTTTTAATTTATTGAAAGCAGATTCTGCTTCGGCATTCCACACGAGTTTTGATTTGGATTTTAATAGATCCGTCAAGGGAGCGGCGATGGAGGAATATCCAGATATAAATCGCCTGTACCAGCCATTGAGGCCGAGAAAGCTGCGAAGCTGACGAATAGTGGTAGGAGTTGGAAACTCGGAAACCGCATTGACCTTCTCAGGATCAACCCTGATACAGCCCTCTCCGACTAAATGCCCTAAATATTTAATTTGTTTGAGAACAAAATGGCTTTTCTCAACATTAATGGTTAAGTTGGCCCACCGCAACCGCTCAGCTACGAGTCGAAGAAGAGCAAGGTGTTCCTCAAAACCACTAGACGTCACCAATAAGTCGTCAAGATAGACAAATACCTTATCGTGATATTGGTGAGGAATCACCTTGTCCATCAATCGACACATGCTTTGCGGAGCGTTGCATAGAATACGAGCGAAGAAACATCTGTGATCAGTTTTTAGGTGATAAGTTTTTTTTGGTATTGGAGACAAATAATAATAATAAATAATAAAAGAAAACTCCAGAAAGTACAAACTAAAACCAAAATAAATAGTTATATAAAGAGTGAAGTTAATATCACAAGCTAATCACAAGTTAATATCGCAAAAACAGAGTACCGTACTGTATTTCTTCAATAAAATCAAACACATAAACGGATAGTAAAACAAATTGAAAACGCAACAGCTAACGTACTCATAAGGAAAACCATATTCTAATCAATCCGCTGGTGATTCAACAGGATCTACAAGGAGGTAGCGGCTTACACATTTTGGGCTGATATCCAGAACTAGAATTGCGGTTATTTGGTGTACAAATAACGGAGAGATTACATCACTAGTCGTTGCTGTGAATTTGAGGTTTCCGTGTTGGCGGAAAATAATTCAGTTGACCATCTTGGAGTTGAAAATCAGTCTGTTCATTTTTTTGTTATTAAATTAATTTCATTTTTTTTTCTTGTATATTTAGGATATATTTTGCTTTATAATTTTTTTATATTATTTCTTTAATTAACTCCATTTTTGGGGACCGCGTTTCTTTTTTTTTTTTGTTTATTTCAGGCTAATACACGAGCTCGGGTGTTGGCGGTACGGCGTGCTTCCATTTGGATTTGGTCCGAATTAATAGGAGAAATAATACAATACAATTTAAACGATTTTCTGTAACATTTTTTTTTTGATTCTTGTTTTAGTAAATTTTGCTATTTTTCATTTCATTGTTAAAATAATAAAATGAACAGATTGTTAAGGTTCAAGATGAGTGTTTGAGTTTTCGTAAATTTCAGGAGATGAGTGTGGTCGTCGGGTGTGTGGTTATAAAATTTTGTTTCGATGCAGCATCTTAGGTTTCAACGGGACTCCACCACAAAAGAATCCATCCCGGGCTGAGCATTAGCTGGCAATCGCTGCAGGTGGAGACCGTGAGATATTCTGCTTGCGTACACACGAGTAAAATCAAGTGTTACGTAACAAAGTCTTAAACTAGAACGGATTCCAAGTAATATAATTGTTAAATCATTAAAATCAGATTCTTTTAATACAAACAGCTCTCCATCGCAATTAGGGGTTGCAAATTTACCGAATTTTCATTTACCGGTAAATGATAAAAGTACGCTCCGGTAATTTACTGGTAAATCAATACCTTTTAAATGCATATTTAGCATAATTACTTTATTGTCATTTCAAAAGTCATCATAAATTTCTAAAATAATTCCTACATAATAATAAAATAAAAATTGCCGGATTTACCATTTACCGGTAATGCAAGTCCTAATCGCAATATTTAAGGTATTCGGGAATATTAATTTCAGCTAAATTATTTGGTTCCTTTAAATTGGCAAATCTTGCCCGACGAATTTTTGATTTTTGCGCAATTTTGGATGGTAAATATATTCTACAGTCCGCGGATGTTTGCACTATTGATTCTCGATAATGTGCGCTAGATTAGTTATTACATTTTTACTTACTTACATTTTTTATTATATTGTTAGCTTAGACACACTGCTAGCTCTCCAGGATTAGGGCTTTGGGCATTTTGTCAATTTTATTTCACCATTAAGTCGAATGCTTATTGCACGGCTTTTACATTTGAGCCATTTCTTCTGAGAACAACACCAATAAAACAATTTTTTTATATGTTTTCTATAACCTAAGAAAACCCATCAACAACAAACTTGTCTTTGCCTTTGTTTGATTTTAAAACTTGGATCTCCATGTTACAATTTTTAATGTCCTGCAATGTGATCGAAATGGCGATTTAGAAAAAATAAATGAATGTATCATAAAATGCTAAAATAATGTTACATTATATTACAACACCTGAAATTAATTTGTCCAATAATTTATTTTGGTAATGATCACTTAAAAAATATTTACTGTATCCTCGAATCTCGAATATTTAATATAATTTTGTAATATTATTTGCGGCGCCGCAAGATTCGAGAATTTGAAATCGATATTTTATAATTTCGAGATTTTGAAATTCGCTATTTAAAAATTCGAAGTTTTGATTTCGAGATTTTTATTTCGGTATTTCGATTGCCGACGTTTCATACCCAACCCATTATAGTTAATTAATTTTTAATTATATAACAAAAAAAAAATAAACGTAAGAAAATTTTAATATTTAAGACGATTTACTAACGAACATTTTTATACAAAAATTTTGATAAAAATACAAATTTATTTTCAAAATTCATTCATAAAAAGATGAAAAATTAAAATCAATTTCGACACAAACGGCTTTTCGGCTCAGCACCCCTTTCCACCCAAATACGCGCCCTTATGAGGGTTGGAATAGCAATTTTCGTACATTTTCAAGTCAAATGGAGTGTGATTCGGGGTAACTTTTGAGACGAGTCCCCTCGTCTCTCAAAAGTCCGCTCGCCTTTGTGAAATCGGAGTACTTTTTCAACTATAAATCCCCTCGCCTCTCACGAATCACGGTGCTTTTTCAACCGTAAGTTCCCTCACCCTTCAAGATTGTTCAACGGGTGAACCCTCTTATTTCTCATTAACTGGTAGGTTTTCATACGAAAACCCCTTGGAAAGTTGAAAAAGTACGTCACCGGCCCTGTTTACCAATTATTACGCCCTATAGTATCGGACTCTCTTGCTCTTGAAGGACCTTCTGAGGGGCTTCCTCTTACTGGTTATCTTCTCTTCTGGTGCATCTCTTTTCAGATTCCAACAATAGTCCGCCAACATACAGACGTCCCACTTACCTTGATAGCGGCATTCCATTTCCTTGAGACCTTGGTGGGCCCTCTTACCTTGCTCCTCGCTATAGTCTCCCAGGTTCTCTGGAAAATAGTCTACATGGGAATGGGGGAAATGGAGCTTCAAGTTCATATGACAGCCAGTAACCTTGTAGTTCTCAAGTAACCCCTCTATATCTTTTTTGTAATTAGGACTTTTCTTATTGCCTAAGAAGTTTTCCACTATAGTTTTAAAGCTAAGCCAAGCTTTTGCCTGCTGGGCGTTCATTGATTCGACAAATTCAGTGTCGCAAAGGAGTCCTTCCTTAAGTTTGGCTTCGGATTCATTTGGAAACTTCTGTTGGTGGTACCTAAAAGCATCCCCTTCTCCTTTAAATGATTTGACTAATTATTTAATTAATCCGAATTTTATATGTTTGAAGGAAAACGAACTCTGTCAAGTGGTACCAATGGTTCAGCGAGAATATTATCTAAACCAGGAACTAAAGTATTTTTCATAGGCCAATTTTTCAATGTATAGTGATTCGTACGATCACGACCGTCCCACAAACATAAAAAGCATGGATATTTCGTATGCCTCTTTTTTGCCCCAAGAGAATAGTGAGTATTTTGAGGTCTCCTCAAATTTGCCAATTGTGATCACTGTAATGAATTTTCTCAAGCACAACGCGTAATGACTCGTACTCTTCTGGCACGTTCACGGGATGTGCTATGGGTATGGAGGCCAGTTTATTTGTGTTATGTAACAATATCGCTTTCAAGCTGCATGTAGAAGAGTCAATAAATAGTCTCCATTCTTCACTTCTGTAGATGCATGGTTCCAAACAATCGAAAAGTCATCGAACATCTTTGCAATAAACAAGAAACTCCTCTTTCGTGAAAAAGGGAAGGGATTCTTTCTCAAGATGTCTGTAAAAAGTAACAGAAGTCTTCTTAGCCAAATGAACATCTTTCTTAAGGTTTGACGCGAGAAGCTCTGCACCATCTTCTTCTCACCCTCTTCACTAATGTCAGTATTTGAACCACTCTCATTTTCTTCTTCACTTTAGTCCTCTACACTGCTTGAATCATCTGTTGCCTCATTAATGTCCATTTGAATTTCTTGCGCAACCGGGTGATCAATAACGTCCATTTCATTAGTACATAGTTACCGAATCATCATGATAATCCTGGAAAATGGGAGGTGTAAGTTAGTTAATTATTTTTATCACTAAATAAACATTTTAATTAAATTCAATAACATTCGATAAGTGATGCATCGTCGATGGCTAATATGTATTAATGAAAATACTGGTAAAATAATTTTGCGGCGCTACAGGACTAACGAGGAAGTTTTAGTTGATCGGCCGCGTGGTAGAAACGGACTAAAAAAAGCTTACTCCAGAGGTAACTGTCTCGATAAAGGGTTACGTTGAAGCCAACTCTGGTTGCACTTTAAAGTTTGAAAGTAACATCAAAAATTGCATCAATTGAAAATATAAAAATAATCTCTCCGACAACCATTCAATTGAGAAAGGATTACGCAAATTTTCTCTAATTGCACAACAAAATCGCGATAAATTGGATTTTATTGGTTATAATTTACATTTACGTAGTAGCCATGCCAGATCTAAACGAGGTACGCAGGCAATTGTACAGGTTCTACATACACTACAAAATCATTTCGGATAGCATGTGCAATTCTACCAAATTTTGCACATTTTTAGAAGAGCTAAACGAAAAATTGAGCTTAGATCCGAAAAATTTAAATGCGTATTTAATTAAGGACGATGCAAGGATACATAAAACCTTTCAAGTTAAAGAGTTAGTGGAATCTTTAAATTTAAATTTAAAGTTTCTCCCACTGTATTCACCGATGCAAAATCTAATTGAGAAAATTTTTTCAAAGATGAAAAATTATGCCAGCCAAATATTGGCGGACATATCGGTTCAGTATCTTGGATATGCTGATGCAACTTCCCATAGTAGCCGCAGGAGAACCTTTACATTAATTAAAAGAAAATTGTATTTATAGTTTTAAAAGTTTTGAAAATAAAAAAAAATGAAAATAATTATTGTTTATTGTTTTCTGGTTAGTTTGGATTAATACTTAATGAATTTAATAAAAATGTGAATTTACAAAATTTCAACTGTCTTATATTATTTGTTTGTTTGTTGTTTCCATTTTTACAATATTTTCTGGAGATCAAGGTACTCCCAACCCTTTCACAGTTCGCTTTTAACGTTCATGCAGCAGCCAAATTAAGAACGTATTATAGATCTATTGTACTGACTTGAAACGTGGGTTGGACCATGAATTCTGCACTACAACGCCATCTACATAAACAAATAATGAAAAATCCATTTTCCATCGCACCTCTTTCGGGATTCAAGAACCCGAAACTATTTTTTGCCTAAAAACATCTAAATAAATAAAACATTTTTAATTGCAAATTAAACTTTTATTTATATCATAAAAAACTTAGAAAACTACAGGTCTCAACACCTATTGATAGAGGTATCAATCATCGAAATCGGAGCACAATTGTAGATTTTCGATTTTCTAGCTCTGATTTTGTGGGCTATAGAGTTCAGGTGATTTTCATTAAAATTGAATTTTCTATAAAATGTGTAGAAATATTCCAGCGATCCAAATACTCATTGGCATGACAATTACAGGTCTCAACACCTATTGATAGAGGTATCAATCATCGGAATCGGAGCACAACTGCAGATTTTCGATTTTCTAGCTCTGATTTTGTGGACTATAGTTCAGGTGATTTTCATTAAAATTGAATTTTCTATAAAATGTGTAGAAATATTCCAGCGATCCAAATACCGGTTGGCATGACAATTACAGGTTTCAACGCCTATTGATAGAGGTATCAATCATCGGAATCGGAGCACAATTGCAGATTTTCGATTTTGGAGCTCTGATTTTGTGGGCTATAGTTCAGGTGATTTTCATTAAAACTGAATTTTCTATAAAATGTGTAGAAATATTCCAGCGATCCAAATACCGGTTGGCATGACAATTACAGGTCTCAACACTATTGATAGAGGTATCAATCATCGTAATCCGAGCACAACTGCAGATTTTCGATTTTGTAGCTCTGATTTTGTGGGCTATAGTTCAGGTGATTTTCAATAAAGTTGGATTTTCTATAAAATGTGTAGAAATATTCCAGCGATCCAAATACCCATTGGCATGACAATTACAGGTCTCAACACCTATTGATAGAGGTATCAATCATCGGAATCGGAGCATAACTGCAGATTTTCGATTTTGTAGCTCTGATTTTGTGGGCTATAGTTCAGGTGATTTTCATTAAAATTGAATTTTCTATAAAATGTGTAGAAATATTCCAGCGATCCAAATACCGGTTGGCATGACAATTACAGGTTTCAACGCCTATTGATAGAGGTATCAATCATCGGAATCGGAGCACAATTGCAGATTTTCGATTTTGGAGCTCTGATTTTGTGGGCTATAGTTCAGGTGATTTTCATTAAAACTGAATTTTCTATGAAATGTGTAGAAATATTCCAGCGATCCAAATACCGGTTGGCATGACAATTACAGGTCTCAACACCTATTGATAGAGGTATCAATCATCGTAATCGGAGCACAATTGCAGATTTTCGATTTTGTAGCTCTGATTTTGTGGGCTATAGTTCAGATGATTTTCAATAAAATTGAATTTTCTATAAAATGTGTAGAAATATTCCAGCGATCCAAATACCCATTGGCATGACAATTACAGGTCTCAACACCTATTGATAGAGGTATCAATCATCGGAATCGGAGCATAACTGCAGATTTTCGATTTTGTAGCTCTGATTTTGTGGGCTATAGTTCAGGTGATTTTCATTAAAATTGAATTTTCTATAAAATGTGTAGAAATATTCCAGCGATTCAAATACCCATTGGCATGACAATTACCGGTCTCAACACCTATTGATAGAGGTATCAATCATCGGAATCGGAGCATAACTGCAGATTTTCGATTTTGTAGCTCTGATTTTGTGGGCTATAGTTCAGGTGATTTTCATTAAAATTGAATTTTCTATAAAATGTGTAGAAATATTCCTGCGACCCAAATACCCATTGGCATGACAATTACAGGTCTCAACACCTATTGATAGAGGTATCAATCATCGGAATCGGAGCACAACGGCAGATTTTCGATTTTGTAGCTCTGATTTTGTGGGCTATAGTTTAGGTGATTTTCATTAAAATTGAATTTTCTATAAAATTTGTAGAAATATTCCAGCGATCCAAATACCGGTTGGCATGACAATTACAGGTCTCAACACCTATTGATAGAGGTATCAATCATCGTAATCGGAGCACAATTGCAGATTTTCGATTTTGTAGCTCTGATTTTGTGGGCTATAGTTCAGATGATTTTCAATAAAATTGAATTTTCTATGAAATGTGTAGAAATATTCCAGCGATCCAAATACCCATTGGCATGACAATTACAGGTCTCAACACCTATTGATAGAGGTATCAATCATCGGAATCGGAGCACAACGGCAGATTTTCGATTTTGTAGCTCTGATTTTGTGGGCTATAGTTTAGGTGATTTTCATTAAAATTGAATTTTCTATAAAATTTGTAGAAATATTCCAGCGATCCAAATACCGGTTGGCATGACAATTACAGGTCTCAACACCTATTGATAGAGGTATCAATCATCGGAATCGGAGCACAACGGCAGATTTTCGATTTTGTAGCTCTGATTTTGTGGGCTATAGTTCAGATGATTTTCAATAAAATTGAATTTTCTATAAAATGTGTAGAAATATTCCAGCGACCCAAATACCCATTGGCATGACAATTACAGGTCTCAACACCTATTGATAGAGGTATCAATCATCGGAATCGGAGCACAACGGCAGATTTTCGATTTTGTAGCTCTGATTTTGTGGGCTATAGTTTAGGTGATTTTCATTAAAATTGAATTTTCTATAAAATTTGTAGAAATATTCCAGCGATCCAAATACCGGTTGGCATGACAATTACAGGTCTCAACACCTATTGATAGAGGTATCAATCATCGTAATCGGAGCACAATTGCAGATTTTCGATTTTGTAGCTCTGATTTTGTGGGCTATAGTTCAGATGATTTTCAATAAAATTGAATTTTCTATAAAATTTGTAGAAATATTCCAGCGATCCAAATACCCATTGGCATGACAATTACAGGTCTCAACACCTATTGATAGAGGTATCAATCATCGTAATCGGAGCACATCTGCAGATTTTCGATTTTGTAGCTCTGATTTTGTGGGCTATAGTTCAGGTGATTTTCATTAAAATTGAATTTTCTATAAAATGTGTAGAAATATTCCAGCGACCCAAATACCCATTGGCATGACAATTACAGGTCTCAACACCTATTGATAGAGGTATCAATCATCGGAATCGGAGCACAACGGCAGATTTTCGATTTTGTAGCTCTGATTTTGTGGGCTATAGTTCAGATGATTTTCAATAAAATTGAATTTTCTATAAAATGTGTAGAAATATTCCAGCGATCCAAATACCGGTTGGCATGACAATTACAGGTCTCAACACCTATTGATAGAGGTATCAATCATCGGAATCGGAGCATAACTGCAGATTTTCGATTTTGTAGCTCTGATTTTGTGGGCTATAGTTCAGGTGATTTTCATTAAAATTGAATTTTCTATAAAATTTGTAGAAATATTCCAGCGATCCAATTACCCATTGGCATGACAATTACAGGTCTCAACACCTATTGATAGAGGTATCAATCATCGTAATCGGAGCACAACTGCAGATTTTCGATTTTGTAGCTCTGATTTTGTGGGCTATAGTTCAGGTGATTTTCAATAAAATTGAATTTTCTATAAAATTTGTAGAAATATTCCAGCGATCCAATTACCCATTGGCATGACAATTACAGGTCTCAACACCTATTGATAGAGGTATCAATCATCGTAATCGGAGCACAATTGCAGATTTTCGATTTTGTAGCTCTGATTTTGTGGGCTATAGTTCAGATGATTTTCAATAAAATTGAATTTTCTATAAAATTTGTAGAAATATTCCAGCGATCCAAATACCCATTGGCATGACAATTACAGGTCTCAACACCTATTGATAGAGGTATCAATCATCGTAATCGGAGCACAACTGCAGATTTTCGATTTTGTAGCTCTGATTTTGTGGGCTATAGTTCAGGTGATTTTCATTAAAATTGAATTTTCTATAAAATGTGTAGAAATATTCCAGCGACCCAAATACCCATTGGCATGACAATTACAGGTCTCAACACCTATTGATAGAGGTATCAATCATCGGAATCGGAGCACAACTGCAGATTTTCGATTTTGTAGCTCTGATTTTGTGGGCTATAGTTCAGGTGATTTTCATTAAAATTGAATTTTCTATAAAATTTGTAGAAATATTCCAGCGATCCAATTACCCATTGGCATGACAATTACAGGTCTCAACACCTATTGATAGAGGTATCAATCATCGTAATCGGAGCACAATTGCAGATTTTCGATTTTGTAGCTCTGATTTTGTGGGCTATAGTTCAGATGATTTTCAATAAAATTGAATTTTCTATAAAATGTGTAGAAATATTCCAGCGATCCAAATACCCATTGGCATGACAATTACAGGTCTCAACACCTATTGATAGAGGTATCAATCATCGGAATCGGAGCACAACTGCAGATTTTCGATTTTGTAGCTCTGATTTTGTGGGCTATAGTTCAGGTGATTTTCATTAAAATTGAATTTTCTATAAAATGTGTAGAAATATTCCAGCGATCCAAATAGCCGGTGACATTACAATTACAGGTTTCAACGCCTATTGATAGAGGTATCAATCATCGTAATCGGAGCACAATTGCAGATTTTCGTTTTTGTAGCTCTGATTTTGTGGGCTATAGTTCAGATGATTTTCAATAAAATTGAATTTTCTATAAAATGTGTAGAAATATTCCAGCGATCCAAATACCGGTTGGCATGACAATTACAGGTTTCAACGCCTATTGATAGAGGTATCAATCATCGTAATCGGAGCACAATTGCAGATTTTCGATTTTGTAGCTCTGATTTTGTGGGCTATAGTTCAGATGATTTTCAATAAAATTGAATTTTCTATAAAATGTGTAGAAATATTCCAGCGACCCAAATACCGGTTGGCATGACAATTACAGGTTTCAACGCCTATTGATAGAGGTATCAATCATCGTAATCGGAGCACAATTGCAGATTTTCGATTTTGTAGCTCTGATTTTGTGGGCTATAGTTCAGATGATTTTCAATAAAATTGAATTTTCTATAAAATGTGTAGAAATATTCCAGCGATCCAAATAGCCGGTGACATTACAATTACAGGTTTCAACGCCTATTGATAGAGGTATCAATCATCGGAATCGGAGCACAACGGCAGATTTTCGATTTTGTAGCTCTGATTTTGTGGGCTATAGTTTAGGTGATTTTCATTAAAATTGAATTTTCTATAAAATTTGTAGAAATATTCCAGCGATCCAAATACCGGTTGGCATGACAATTACAGGTCTCAACACCTATTGATAGAGGTATCAATCATCGTAATCGGAGCACAATTGCAGATTTTCGATTTTGTAGCTCTGATTTTGTGGGCTATAGTTCAGATGATTTTCAATAAAATTGAATTTTCTATAAAATTTGTAGAAATATTCCAGCGATCCAAATACCCATTGGCATGACAATTACAGGTCTCAACACCTATTGATAGAGGTATCAATCATCGTAATCGGAGCACAACTGCAGATTTTCGATTTTGTAGCTCTGATTTTGTGGGCTATAGTTCAGGTGATTTTCATTAAAATTGAATTTTCTATAAAATGTGTAGAAATATTCCAGCGACCCAAATACCCATTGGCATGACAATTACAGGTCTCAACACCTATTGATAGAGGTATCAATCATCGGAATCGGAGCACAACGGCAGATTTTCGATTTTGTAGCTCTGATTTTGTGGGCTATAGTTCAGATGATTTTCAATAAAATTGAATTTTCTATAAAATGTGTAGAAATATTCCAGCGATCCAAATACCGGTTGGCATGACAATTACAGGTCTCAACACCTATTGATAGAGGTATCAATCATCGGAATCGGAGCATAACTGCAGATTTTCGATTTTGTAGCTCTGATTTTGTGGGCTATAGTTCAGGTGATTTTCATTAAAATTGAATTTTCTATAAAATTTGTAGAAATATTCCAGCGATCCAATTACCCATTGGCATGACAATTACAGGTCTCAACACCTATTGATAGAGGTATCAATCATCGTAATCGGAGCACAACTGCAGATTTTCGATTTTGTAGCTCTGATTTTGTGGGCTATAGTTCAGGTGATTTTCAATAAAATTGAATTTTCTATAAAATTTGTAGAAATATTCCAGCGATCCAATTACCCATTGGCATGACAATTACAGGTCTCAACACCTATTGATAGAGGTATCAATCATCGTAATCGGAGCACAATTGCAGATTTTCGATTTTGTAGCTCTGATTTTGTGGGCTATAGTTCAGATGATTTTCAATAAAATTGAATTTTCTATAAAATTTGTAGAAATATTCCAGCGATCCAAATACCCATTGGCATGACAATTACAGGTCTCAACACCTATTGATAGAGGTATCAATCATCGTAATCGGAGCACAACTGCAGATTTTCGATTTTGTAGCTCTGATTTTGTGGGCTATAGTTCAGGTGATTTTCATTAAAATTGAATTTTCTATAAAATGTGTAGAAATATTCCAGCGACCCAAATACCCATTGGCATGACAATTACAGGTCTCAACACCTATTGATAGAGGTATCAATCATCGGAATCGGAGCACAACTGCAGATTTTCGATTTTGTAGCTCTGATTTTGTGGGCTATAGTTCAGGTGATTTTCATTAAAATTGAATTTTCTATAAAATTTGTAGAAATATTCCAGCGATCCAATTACCCATTGGCATGACAATTACAGGTCTCAACACCTATTGATAGAGGTATCAATCATCGTAATCGGAGCACAATTGCAGATTTTCGATTTTGTAGCTCTGATTTTGTGGGCTATAGTTCAGATGATTTTCAATAAAATTGAATTTTCTATAAAATGTGTAGAAATATTCCAGCGATCCAAATACCCATTGGCATGACAATTACAGGTCTCAACACCTATTGATAGAGGTATCAATCATCGGAATCGGAGCACAACTGCAGATTTTCGATTTTGTAGCTCTGATTTTGTGGGCTATAGTTCAGGTGATTTTCATTAAAATTGAATTTTCTATAAAATGTGTAGAAATATTCCAGCGATCCAAATAGCCGGTGACATTACAATTACAGGTTTCAACGCCTATTGATAGAGGTATCAATCATCGTAATCGGAGCACAATTGCAGATTTTCGATTTTGTAGCTCTGATTTTGTGGGCTATAGTTCAGATGATTTTCAATAAAATTGAATTTTCTATAAAATGTGTAGAAATATTCCAGCGATCCAAATACCGGTTGGCATGACAATTACAGGTTTCAACGCCTATTGATAGAGGTATCAATCATCGTAATCGGAGCACAATTGCAGATTTTCGATTTTGTAGCTCTGATTTTGTGGGCTATAGTTCAGATGATTTTCAATAAAATTGAATTTTCTATAAAATGTGTAGAAATATTCCAGCGATCCAAATAGCCGGTGACATTACAATTACAGGTTTCAACGCCTATTGATAGAGGTATCAATCATCGTAATCGGAGCACAATTGCAGATTTTCGATTTTGTAGCTCTGATTTTGTGGGCTATAGTTCAGATGATTTTCAATAAAATTGAATTTTCTATAAAATGTGTAGAAATATTCCAGCGACCCAAATACCCATTGGCATGACAATTACAGGTCTCAACACCTATTGATAGAGGTATCAATCATCGGAATCGGAGCACAACGGCAGATTTTCGATTTTGTAGCTCTGATTTTGTGGGCTATAGTTTAGGTGATTTTCATTAAAATTGAATTTTCTATAAAATTTGTAGAAATATTCCAGCGATCCAAATACCGGTTGGCATGACAATTACAGGTCTCAACACCTATTGATAGAGGTATCAATCATCGTAATCGGAGCACAATTGCAGATTTTCGATTTTGTAGCTCTGATTTTGTGGGCTATAGTTCAGATGATTTTCAATAAAATTGAATTTTCTATAAAATTTGTAGAAATATTCCAGCGATCCAAATACCCATTGGCATGACAATTACAGGTCTCAACACCTATTGATAGAGGTATCAATCATCGTAATCGAAGCACAACTGCAGATTTTCGATTTTGTAGCTCTGATTTTGTGGGCTATAGTTCAGGTGATTTTCATTAAAATTGAATTTTCTATAAATTGTGTAGAAATATTCCAGCGACCCAAATACCCATTGGCATGACAATTACAGGTCTCAACACCTATTGATAGAGGTATCAATCATCGGAATCGGAGCACAACGGCAGATTTTCGATTTTGTAGCTCTGATTTTGTGGGCTATAGTTCAGATGATTTTCAATAAAATTGAATTTTCTATAAAATGTGTAGAAATATTCCAGCGATCCAAATACCGGTTGGCATGACAATTACAGGTCTCAACACCTATTGATAGAGGTATCAATCATCGGAATCGGAGCATAACTGCAGATTTTCGATTTTGTAGCTCTGATTTTGTGGGCTATAGTTCAGGTGATTTTCATTAAAATTGAATTTTCTATAAAATTTGTAGAAATATTCCAGCGATCCAATTACCCATTGGCATGACAATTACAGGTCTCAACACCTATTGATAGAGGTATCAATCATCGTAATCGGAGCACAACTGCAGATTTTCGATTTTGTAGCTCTGATTTTGTGGGCTATAGTTCAGGTGATTTTCAATAAAATTGAATTTTCTATAAAATTTGTAGAAATATTCCAGCGATCCAATTACCCATTGGCATGACAATTACAGGTCTCAACACCTATTGATAGAGGTATCAATCATCGTAATCGGAGCACAATTGCAGATTTTCGATTTTGTAGCTCTGATTTTGTGGGCTATAGTTCAGATGATTTTCAATAAAATTGAATTTTCTATAAAATTTGTAGAAATATTCCAGCGATCCAAATACCCATTGGCATGACAATTACAGGTCTCAACACCTATTGATAGAGGTATCAATCATCGTAATCGGAGCACAACTGCAGATTTTCGATTTTGTAGCTCTGATTTTGTGGGCTATAGTTCAGGTGATTTTCATTAAAATTGAATTTTCTATAAAATGTGTAGAAATATTCCAGCGACCCAAATACCCATTGGCATGACAATTACAGGTCTCAACACCTATTGATAGAGGTATCAATCATCGGAATCGGAGCACAACTGCAGATTTTCGATTTTGTAGCTCTGATTTTGTGGGCTATAGTTCAGGTGATTTTCATTAAAATTGAATTTTCTATAAAATTTGTAGAAATATTCCAGCGATCCAATTACCCATTGGCATGACAATTACAGGTCTCAACACCTATTGATAGAGGTATCAATCATCGTAATCGGAGCACAATTGCAGATTTTCGATTTTGTAGCTCTGATTTTGTGGGCTATAGTTCAGATGATTTTCAATAAAATTGAATTTTCTATAAAATGTGTAGAAATATTCCAGCGATCCAAATACCCATTGGCATGACAATTACAGGTCTCAACACCTATTGATAGAGGTATCAATCATCGGAATCGGAGCACAACTGCAGATTTTCGATTTTGTAGCTCTGATTTTGTGGGCTATAGTTCAGGTGATTTTCATTAAAATTGAATTTTCTATAAAATGTGTAGAAATATTCCAGCGATCCAAATAGCCGGTGACATTACAATTACAGGTTTCAACGCCTATTGATAGAGGTATCAATCATCGTAATCGGAGCACAATTGCAGATTTTCGTTTTTGTAGCTCTGATTTTGTGGGCTATAGTTCAGATGATTTTCAATAAAATTGAATTTTCTATAAAATTTGTAGAAATATTCCAGCGATCCAATTACCCATTGGCATGACAATTACAGGTCTCAACACCTATTGATAGAGGTATCAATCATCGTAATCGGAGCACAATTGCAGATTTTCGATTTTGTAGCTCTGATTTTGTGGGCTATAGTTCAGATGATTTTCAATAAAATTGAATTTTCTATAAAATTTGTAGAAATAGTCCAGCGATCCAATTACCCATTGGCATGACAATTACAGGTCTCAACACCTATTGATAGAGGTATCAATCATCGTAATCGGAGCACAATTGCAGATTTTCGATTTTGTAGCTCTGATTTTGTGGGCTATAGTTCAGATGATTTTCAATAAAATTGAATTTTCTATAAAATTTGTAGAAATATTCCAGCGATCCAAATACCCATTGGCATGACAATTACAGGTCTCAACACCTATTGATAGAGGTATCAATCATCGTAATCGGAGCACAACTGCAGATTTTCGATTTTGTAGCTCTGATTTTGTGGGCTATAGTTCAGGTGATTTTCATTAAAATTGAATTTTCTATAAAATGTGTAGAAATATTCCAGCGACCCAAATACCCATTGGCATGACAATTACAGGTCTCAACACCTATTGATAGAGGTATCAATCATCGGAATCGGAGCACAATTGCAGATTTTCGATTTTGTAGCTCTGATTTTGTGGGCTATAGTTCAGGTGATTTTCATTAAAATTGAATTTTCTATAAAATTTGTAGAAATATTCCAGCGATCCAATTACCCATTGGCATGACAATTACAGGTCTCAACACCTATTGATAGAGGTATCAATCATCGTAATCGGAGCACAATTGCAGATTTTCGATTTTGTAGCTCTGATTTTGTGGGCTATAGTTCAGATGATTTTCAATAAAATTGAATTTTCTATAAAATGTGTAGAAATATTCCAGCGATCCAAATACCCATTGGCATGACAATTACAGGTCTCAACACCTATTGATAGAGGTATCAATCATCGGAATCGGAGCACAACTGCAGATTTTCGATTTTGTAGCTCTGATTTTGTGGGCTATAGTTCAGGTGATTTTCATTAAAATTGAATTTTCTATAAAATGTGTAGAAATATTCCAGCAATCCAAATAGCCGGTGACATTACAATTACAGGTTTCAACGCCTATTGATAGAGGTATCAATCATCGTAATCGGAGCACAATTGCAGATTTTCGATTTTGTAGCTCTGATTTTGTGGGCTATAGTTCAGATGATTTTCAATAAAATTGAATTTTCTATAAAATGTGTAGAAATATTCCAGCGATCCAAATACCCATTGGCATGACAATTACAGGTCTCAACACCTATTGATAGAGGTATCAATCATCGGAATCGGAGCACAACTGCAGATTTTCGATTTTGTAGCTCTGATTTTGTGGGCTATAGTTCAGGTGATTTTCATTAAAATTGAATTTTCTATAAAGTGTGTAGAAATATTCCAGCGATCCAAATAGCCGGTGACATTACAATTACAGGTTTCAACGCCTATTGATAGAGGTATCAATCATCGGAATCGGAGCACAATTGCAGATTTTCGATTTTGTAGCTCTGATTTTGTGGGCTATAGTTCAGATGATTTTCAATAAAATTGAATTTTCTATGAAATGTGTAGAAATATTCCAGCGATCCAAATACCGGTTGGCATGACAATTACAGGTCTCAACACCTATTGATAGAGGTATCAATCATCGGAATCGGAGCATAACTGCAGATTTTCGATTTTGTAGCTCTGATTTTGTGGGCTATAGTTCAGGTGATTTTCATTAAAATTGAATTTTCTATAAAATTTGTAGAAATATTCCAGCGATCCAATTACCCATTGGCATGACAATTACAGGTCTCAACACCTATTGATAGAGGTATCAATCATCGTAATCGGAGCACAATTGCAGATTTTCGATTTTGTAGCTCTGATTTTGTGGGCTATAGTTCAGATGATTTTCAATAAAATTGAATTTTCTATAAAATGTGTAGAAATATTCCAGCGATCCAAATACCCATTGGCATGACAATTACAGGTCTCAACACCTATTGATAGAGGTATCAATCATCGGAATCGGAGCACAACTGCAGATTTTCGATTTTGTAGCTCTGATTTTGTGGGCTATAGTTCAGGTGATTTTCATTAAAATTGAATTTTCTATAAAATGTGTAGAAATATTCCAGCGACCCAAATACCCATTGGCATGACAATTACAGGTCTCAACACCTATTGATAGAGGTATCAATCATCGGAATCGGAGCACAACGGCAGATTTTCGATTTTGTAGCTCTGATTTTGTGGGCTATAGTTCAGGTGATTTTCATTAAAATTGAATTTTCTATAAAATTTGTAGAAATATTCCAGCGATCCAAATACCGGTTGGCATGACAATTACAGGTCTCAACACCTATTGATAGAGGTATCAATCATCGTAATCGGAGCACAATTGCAGATTTTCGATTTTGTAGCTCTGATTTTGTGGGCTATAGTTCAGATGATTTTCAATAAAATTGAATTTTCTATGAAATGTCTAGAAATATTCCAGCGATCCAAATACCCATTGGCATGACAATTACAGGTCTCAACACCTATTGATAGAGGTATCAATCATCGGAATCGGAGCACAACTGCAGATTTTCGATTTTGTAGCTCTGATTTTGTGGGCTATAGTTCAGGTGATTTTCATTAAAATTGAATTTTCTATAAAATGTGTAGAAATATTCCAGCGACCCAAATACCCATTGGCATGACAATTACAGGTCTCAACACCTATTGATAGAGGTATCAATCATCGGAATCGGAGCACAACGGCAGATTTTCGATTTTGTAGCTCTGATTTTGTGGGCTATAGTTTAGGTGATTTTCATTAAAATTGAATTTTCTATAAAATTTGTAGAAATATTCCAGCGATCCAAATACCGGTTGGCATGACAATTACAGGTCTCAACACCTATTGATAGAGGTATCAATCATCGTAATCGGAGCACAATTGCAGATTTTCGATTTTGTAGCTCTGATTTTGTGGGCTATAGTTCAGATGATTTTCAATAAAATTGAATTTTCTATAAAATTTGTAGAAATATTCCAGCGATCCAAATACCCATTGGCATGACAATTACAGGTCTCAACACCTATTGATAGAGGTATCAATCATCGTAATCGGAGCACAACTGCAGATTTTCGATTTTGTAGCTCTGATTTTGTGGGCTATAGTTCAGGTGATTTTCATTAAAATTGAATTTTCTATAAAATGTGTAGAAATATTCCAGCGACCCAAATACCCATTGGCATGACAATTACAGGTCTCAACACCTATTGATAGAGGTATCAATCATCGGAATCGGAGCACAACGGCAGATTTTCGATTTTGTAGCTCTGATTTTGTGGGCTATAGTTCAGATGATTTTCAATAAAATTGAATTTTCTATAAAATGTGTAGAAATATTCCAGCGATCCAAATACCGGTTGGCATGACAATTACAGGTCTCAACACCTATTGATAGAGGTATCAATCATCGGAATCGGAGCATAACTGCAGATTTTCGATTTTGTAGCTCTGATTTTGTGGGCTATAGTTCAGGTGATTTTCATTAAAATTGAATTTTCTATAAAATTTGTAGAAATATTCCAGCGATCCAATTACCCATTGGCATGACAATTACAGGTCTCAACACCTATTGATAGAGGTATCAATCATCGTAATCGGAGCACAACTGCAGATTTTCGATTTTGTAGCTCTGATTTTGTGGGCTATAGTTCAGGTGATTTTCAATAAAATTGAATTTTCTATAAAATTTGTAGAAATATTCCAGCGATCCAATTACCCATTGGCATGACAATTACAGGTCTCAACACCTATTGATAGAGGTATCAATCATCGTAATCGGAGCACAATTGCAGATTTTCGATTTTGTAGCTCTGATTTTGTGGGCTATAGTTCAGATGATTTTCAATAAAATTGAATTTTCTATAAAATTTGTAGAAATATTCCAGCGATCCAAATACCCATTGGCATGACAATTACAGGTCTCAACACCTATTGATAGAGGTATCAATCATCGTAATCGGAGCACAACTGCAGATTTTCGATTTTGTAGCTCTGATTTTGTGGGCTATAGTTCAGGTGATTTTCATTAAAATTGAATTTTCTATAAAATGTGTAGAAATATTCCAGCGACCCAAATACCCATTGGCATGACAATTACAGGTCTCAACACCTATTGATAGAGGTATCAATCATCGGAATCGGAGCACAACTGCAGATTTTCGATTTTGTAGCTCTGATTTTGTGGGCTATAGTTCAGGTGATTTTCATTAAAATTGAATTTTCTATAAAATTTGTAGAAATATTCCAGCGATCCAATTACCCATTGGCATGACAATTACAGGTCTCAACACCTATTGATAGAGGTATCAATCATCGTAATCGGAGCACAATTGCAGATTTTCGATTTTGTAGCTCTGATTTTGTGGGCTATAGTTCAGATGATTTTCAATAAAATTGAATTTTCTATAAAATGTGTAGAAATATTCCAGCGATCCAAATACCCATTGGCATGACAATTACAGGTCTCAACACCTATTGATAGAGGTATCAATCATCGGAATCGGAGCACAACTGCAGATTTTCGATTTTGTAGCTCTGATTTTGTGGGCTATAGTTCAGGTGATTTTCATTAAAATTGAATTTTCTATAAAATGTGTAGAAATATTCCAGCGATCCAAATAGCCGGTGACATTACAATTACAGGTTTCAACGCCTATTGATAGAGGTATCAATCATCGTAATCGGAGCACAATTGCAGATTTTCGTTTTTGTAGCTCTGATTTTGTGGGCTATAGTTCAGATGATTTTCAATAAAATTGAATTTTCTATAAAATGTGTAGAAATATTCCAGCGATCCAAATACCGGTTGGCATGACAATTACAGGTCTCAACACCTATTGATAGAGGTATCAATCATCGGAATCGGAGCATAATTGCAGATTTTCGATTTTGTAGCTCTGATTTTGTGGGCTATAGTTCAGGTGATTTTCATTAAAATTGAATTTTCTATAAAATGTGTAGAAATATTCCAGCGATCCAAATAGCCGGTGACATTACAATTACAGGTCTCAACACCTATTGATAGAGGTATCAATCATCGTAATCGGAGCACAATTGCAGATTTTCGATTTTGTAGCTCTGATTTTGTGGGCTATAGTTCAGATGATTTTCAATAAAATTGAATTTTCTATAAAATGTGTAGAAATATTCCAGCGATCCAATTACCCATTGGCATGACAATTACAGGTCTCAACACCTATTGATAGAGGTATCAATCATCGTAATCGGAGCACAATTGCAGATTTTCGATTTTGTAGCTCTGATTTTGTGGGCTATAGTTCAGATGATTTTCAATAAAATTGAATTTTCTATAAAATTTGTAGAAATATTCCAGCGATCCAAATACCCATTGGCATGACAATTACAGGTCTCAACACCTATTGATAGAGGTATCAATCATCGTAATCGGAGCACAACTGCAGATTTTCGATTTTGTAGCTCTGATTTTGTGGGCTATAGTTCAGGTGATTTTCATTAAAATTGAATTTTCTATAAAATGTGTAGAAATATTCCAGCGACCCAAATACCCATTGGCATGACAATTACAGGTCTCAACACCTATTGATAGAGGTATCAATCATCGGAATCGGAGCACAACTGCAGATTTTCGATTTTGTAGCTCTGATTTTGTGGGCTATAGTTCAGGTGATTTTCATTAAAATTGAATTTTCTATAAAATTTGTAGAAATATTCCAGCGATCCAATTACCCATTGGCATGACAATTACAGGTCTCAACACCTATTGATAGAGGTATCAATCATCGTAATCGGAGCACAATTGCAGATTTTCGATTTTGTAGCTCTGATTTTGTGGGCTATAGTTCAGATGATTTTCAATAAAATTGAATTTTCTATAAAATGTGTAGAAATATTCCAGCGATCCAAATACCCATTGGCATGACAATTACAGGTCTCAACACCTATTGATAGAGGTATCAATCATCGGAATCGGAGCACAACTGCAGATTTTCGATTTTGTAGCTCTGATTTTGTGGGCTATAGTTCAGGTGATTTTCATTAAAATTGAATTTTCTATAAAATGTGTAGAAATATTCCAGCGATCCAAATAGCCGGTGACATTACAATTACAGGTTTCAACGCCTATTGATAGAGGTATCAATCATCGTAATCGGAGCACAATTGCAGATTTTCGTTTTTGTAGCTCTGATTTTGTGGGCTATAGTTCAGATGATTTTCAATAAAATTGAATTTTCTATAAAATGTGTAGAAATATTCCAGCGATCCAAATACCGGTTGGCATATGACAATTACAGGTCTCAACACCTATTGATAGAGGTATCAATCATCGGAATCGGAGCATAACTGCAGATTTTCGATTTTGTAGCTCTGATTTTGTGGGCTATAGTTCAGGTGATTTTCATTAAAATTGAATTTTCTATAAAATTTGTAGAAATATTCCAGCGATCCAATTACCCATTGGCATGACAATTACAGGTCTCAACACCTATTGATAGAGGTATCAATCATCGTAATCGGAGCACAATTGCAGATTTTCGATTTTGTAGCTCTGATTTTGTGGGCTATAGTTCAGATGATTTTCTATAAAATTTGTAGAAATAGTCCAGCGATCCAATTACCCATTGGCATGACAATTACAGGTCTCAACACCTATTGATAGAGGTATCAATCATCGTAATCGGAGCACAATTGCAGATTTTCGATTTTGTAGCTCTGATTTTGTGGGCTATAGTTCAGATGATTTTCAATAAAATTGAATTTTCTATAAAATTTGTAGAAATATTCCAGCGATCCAAATACCCATTGGCATGACAATTACAGGTCTCAACACCTATTGATAGAGGTATCAATCATCGTAATCGGAGCACAACTGCAGATTTTCGATTTTGTAGCTCTGATTTTGTGGGCTATAGTTCAGGTGATTTTCATTAAAATTGAATTTTCTATAAAATGTGTAGAAATATTCCAGCGATCCAAATACCGGTTGGCATGACAATTACAGGTCTCAACACCTATTGATAGAGGTATCAATCATCGGAATCGGAGCATAACTGCAGATTTTCGATTTTGTAGCTCTGATTTTGTGGGCTATAGTTCAGGTGATTTTCATTAAAATTGAATTTTCTATAAAATTTGTAGAAATATTCCAGCGATCCAATTACCCATTGGCATGACAATTACAGGTCTCAACACCTATTGATAGAGGTATCAATCATCGTAATCGGAGCACAATTGCAGATTTTCGATTTTGTAGCTCTGATTTTGTGGGCTATAGTTCAGATGATTTTCAATAAAATTGAATTTTCTATAAAATGTGTAGAAATATTCCAGCGATCCAATTACCCATTGGCATGACAATTACAGGTCTCAACACCTATTGATAGAGGTATCAATCATCGTAATCGGAGCACAATTGCAGATTTTCGATTTTGTAGCTCTGATTTTGTGGGCTATAGTTCAGATGATTTTCAATAAAATTGAATTTTCTATAAAATGTGTAGAAATATTCCAGCGATCCAAATACCCATTGGCATGACAATTACAGGTCTCAACACCTATTGATAGAGGTATCAATCATCGGAATCGGAGCACAACTGCAGATTTTCGATTTTGTAGCTCTGATTTTGTGGGCTATAGTTCAGGTGATTTTCATTAAAATTGAATTTTCTATAAAATGTGTAGAAATATTCCAGCGACCCAAATACCCATTGGCATGACAATTACAGGTCTCAACACCTATTGATAGAGGTATCAATCATCGGAATCGGAGCACAACTGCAGATTTTCGATTTTGTAGCTCTGATTTTGTGGGCTATAGTTCAGGTGATTTTCATTAAAATTGAATTTTCTATAAAATTTGTAGAAATATTCCAGCGATCCAATTACCCATTGGCATGACAATTACAGGTCTCAACACCTATTGATAGAGGTATCAATCATCGTAATCGGAGCACAATTGCAGATTTTCGATTTTGTAGCTCTGATTTTGTGGGCTATAGTTCAGATGATTTTCAATAAAATTGAATTTTCTATAAAATGTGTAGAAATATTCCAGCGATCCAAATACCCATTGGCATGACAATTACAGGTCTCAACACCTATTGATAGAGGTATCAATCATCGGAATCGGAGCACAACTGCAGATTTTCGATTTTGTAGCTCTGATTTTGTGGGCTATAGTTCAGGTGATTTTCATTAAAATTGAATTTTCTATAAAATGTGTAGAAATATTCCAGCGACCCAAATACCCATTGGCATGACAATTACAGGTCTCAACACCTATTGATAGAGGTATCAATCATCGGAATCGGAGCACAACTGCAGATTTTCGATTTTGTAGCTCTGATTTTGTGGGCTATAGTTCAGGTGATTTTCATTAAAATTGAATTTTCTATAAAATTTGTAGAAATATTCCAGCGATCCAATTACCCATTGGCATGACAATTACAGGTCTCAACACCTATTGATAGAGGTATCAATCATCGTAATCGGAGCACAATTGCAGATTTTCGATTTTGTAGCTCTGATTTTGTGGGCTATAGTTCAGATGATTTTCAATAAAATTGAATTTTCTATAAAATGTGTAGAAATATTCCAGCGATCCAAATACCCATTGGCATGACAATTACAGGTCTCAACACCTATTGATAGAGGTATCAATCATCGGAATCGGAGCACAACTGCAGATTTTCGATTTTGTAGCTCTGATTTTGTGGGCTATAGTTCAGGTGATTTTCATTAAAATTGAATTTTCTATGAAATGTGTAGAAATATTCCAGCGATCCAAATAGCCGGTGACATTACAATTACAGGTTTCAACGCCTATTGATAGAGGTATCAATCATCGTAATCGGAGCACAATTGCAGATTTTCGTTTTTGTAGCTCTGATTTTGTGGGCTATAGTTCAGATGATTTTCAATAAAATTGAATTTTCTATAAAATTTGTAGAAATATTCCAGCGATCCAAATACCCATTGGCATGACAATTACAGGTCTCAACACCTATTGATAGAGGTTCAGGTGATTTTCATTAAAATTGAATTTTCTATAAAGTGTGTAGAAATATTCCAGCGATCCAAATAGCCGGTGACATTACAATTACAGGTTTCAACGCCTATTGATAGAGGTATCAATCATCGGAATCGGAGCACAATTGCAGATTTTCGATTTTGTAGCTCTGATTTTGTGGGCTATAGTTCAGATGATTTTCAATAAAATTGAATTTTCTATGAAATGTGTAGAAATATTCCAGCGATCCAAATACCGGTTGGCATGACAATTACAGGTCTCAACACCTATTGATAGAGGTATCAATCATCGGAATCGGAGCATAATTGCAGATTTTCGATTTTGTAGCTCTGATTTTGTGGGCTATAGTTCAGATGATTTTCAATAAAATTGAATTTTCTATAAAATGTGTAGAAATATTCCAGCGATCCAAATACCGGTTGGCATGACAATTACAGGTTTCAACGCCTATTGATAGAGGTATCAATAATCGTAATCGGAGCACAATTGCAGATTTTCGATTTTGTAGCTCTGATTTTGTGGGCTATGGTTCAGGTGATTTTCAATAAAGTTGAATTTTCTATAAAATGTGTAGAAATATTCCAGCGATCCAAATACCCATTGGCATGACAATTACAGGTCTCAACACCTATTGATAGAGGTATCAATCATCGTAATCGGAGCACAATTGCAGATTTTCGATTTTGTAGCTCTGATTTTGTGGGCTATAGTTCAGATGATTTTCAATAAAATTGAATTTTCTATAAAATGTGTAGAAATATTCCAGCGATCCAAATACCCATTGGCATGACAATTACAGGTCTCAACACCTATTGATAGAGGTATCAATCATCGGAATCGGAGCACAACTGCAGATTTTCGATTTTGTAGCTCTGATTTTGTGGGCTATAGTTCAGGTGATTTTCATTAAAATTGAATTTTCTATAAAATGTGTAGAAATATTCCAGCGATCCAAATAGCCGGTGACATTACAATTACAGGTTTCAACGCCTATTGATAGAGGTATCAATCATCGTAATCGGAGCACAATTGCAGATTTTCGATTTTGTAGCTCTGATTTTGTGGGCTATAGTTCAGATGATTTTCAATAAAATTGAATTTTCTATGAAATGTGTAGAAATATTCCAGCGATCCAAATACCGGTTGGCATGACAATTACAGGTCTCAACACCTATTGATAGAGGTATCAATCATCGGAATCGGAGCATAACTGCAGATTTTCGATTTTGTAGCTCTGATTTTGTGGGCTATAGTTCAGGTGATTTTCATTAAAATTGAATTTTCTATAAAATTTGTAGAAATATTCCAGCGATCCAATTACCCATTGGCATGACAATTACAGGTCTCAACACCTATTGATAGAGGTATCAATCATCGTAATCGGAGCACAATTGCAGATTTTCGATTTTGTAGCTCTGATTTTGTGGGCTATAGTTCAGATGATTTTCAATAAAATTGAATTTTCTATAAAATTTGTAGAAATATTCCAGCGATCCAAATACCCATTGGCATGACAATTACAGGTCTCAACACCTATTGATAGAGGTTCAGGTGATTTTCATTAAAATTGAATTTTCTATAAAGTGTGTAGAAATATTCCAGCGATCCAAATAGCCGGTGACATTACAATTACAGGTTTCAACGCCTATTGATAGAGGTATCAATCATCGGAATCGGAGCACAATTGCAGATTTTCGATTTTGTAGCTCTGATTTTGTGGGCTATAGTTCAGATGATTTTCAATAAAATTGAATTTTCTATGAAATGTGTAGAAATATTCCAGCGATCCAAATACCGGTTGGCATGACAATTACAGGTCTCAACACCTATTGATAGAGGTATCAATCATCGGAATCGGAGCATAATTGCAGATTTTCGATTTTGTAGCTCTGATTTTGTGGGCTATAGTTCAGATGATTTTCAATAAAATTGAATTTTCTATAAAATGTGTAGAAATATTCCAGCGATCCAAATACCGGTTGGCATGACAATTACAGGTTTCAACGCCTATTGATAGAGGTATCAATAATCGTAATCGGAGCACAATTGCAGATTTTCGATTTTGTAGCTCTGATTTTGTGGGCTATGGTTCAGGTGATTTTCAATAAAGTTGAATTTTCTATAAAATGTGTAGAAATATTCCAGCGATCCAAATACCGGTTGGCATGACAATTACAGGTTTCAACGCCTATTGATAGAGGTATCAATCATCGTAATCGGAGCACAATTGCAGATTTTCGATTTTGTAGCTCTGATTTTGTGGGCTATAGTTCAGATGATTTTCAATAAAATTGAATTTTCTATAAAATTTGTAGAAATATTCCAGCGATCCAAATACCCATTGGCATGACAATTACAGGTCTCAACACCTATTGATAGAGGTTCAGGTGATTTTCATTAAAATTGAATTTTCTATAAAGTGTGTAGAAATATTCCAGCGATCCAAATAGCCGGTGACATTACAATTACAGGTTTCAACGCCTATTGATAGAGGTATCAATCATCGGAATCGGAGCACAATTGCAGATTTTCGATTTTGTAGCTCTGATTTTGTGGGCTATAGTTCAGATGATTTTCAATAAAATTGAATTTTCTATGAAATGTGTAGAAATATTCCAGCGATCCAAATACCGGTTGGCATGACAATTACAGGTCTCAACACCTATTGATAGAGGTATCAATCATCGGAATCGGAGCATAATTGCAGATTTTCGATTTTGTAGCTCTGATTTTGTGGGCTATAGTTCAGATGATTTTCAATAAAATTGAATTTTCTATAAAATGTGTAGAAATATTCCAGCGATCCAAATACCGGTTGGCATGACAATTACAGGTCTCAACACCTATTGATAGAGGTATCAATCATCGGAATCGGAGCATAACTGCAGATTTTCGATTTTGTAGCTCTGATTTTGTGGGCTATAGTTCAGGTGATTTTCATTAAAATTGAATTTTCTATAAAATTTGTAGAAATATTCCAGCGATCCAATTACCCATTGGCATGACAATTACAGGTCTCAACACCTATTGATAGAGGTATCAATCATCGTAATCGGAGCACAATTGCAGATTTTCGATTTTGTAGCTCTGATTTTGTGGGCTATAGTTCAGATGATTTTCAATAAAATTGAATTTTCTATAAAATTTGTAGAAATATTCCAGCGATCCAAATACCCATTGGCATGACAATTACAGGTCTCAACACCTATTGATAGAGGTTCAGGTGATTTTCATTAAAATTGAATTTTCTATAAAGTGTGTAGAAATATTCCAGCGATCCAAATAGCCGGTGACATTACAATTACAGGTTTCAACGCCTATTGATAGAGGTATCAATCATCGGAATCGGAGCACAATTGCAGATTTTCGATTTTGTAGCTCTGATTTTGTGGGCTATAGTTCAGATGATTTTCAATAAAATTGAATTTTCTATGAAATGTGTAGAAATATTCCAGCGATCCAAATACCGGTTGGCATGACAATTACAGGTCTCAACACCTATTGATAGAGGTATCAATCATCGGAATCGGAGCATAATTGCAGATTTTCGATTTTGTAGCTCTGATTTTGTGGGCTATAGTTCAGATGATTTTCAATAAAATTGAATTTTCTATAAAATGTGTAGAAATATTCCAGCGATCCAAATACCGGTTGGCATGACAATTACAGGTTTCAACGCCTATTGATAGAGGTATCAATAATCGTAATCGGAGCACAATTGCAGATTTTCGATTTTGTAGCTCTGATTTTGTGGGCTATGGTTCAGGTGATTTTCAATAAAGTTGAATTTTCTATAAAATGTGTAGAAATATTCCAGCGATCCAAATACCCATTGGCATGACAATTACAGGTCTCAACACCTATTGATAGAGGTATCAATCATCGTAATCGGAGCACAATTGCAGATTTTCGATTTTGTAGCTCTGATTTTGTGGGCTATAGTTCAGATGATTTTCAATAAAATTGAATTTTCTATAAAATGTGTAGAAATATTCCAGCGATCCAAATACCCATTGGCATGACAATTACAGGTCTCAACACCTATTGATAGAGGTATCAATCATCGGAATCGGAGCACAACTGCAGATTTTCGATTTTGTAGCTCTGATTTTGTGGGCTATAGTTCAGGTGATTTTCATTAAAATTGAATTTTCTATAAAATGTGTAGAAATATTCCAGCGATCCAAATAGCCGGTGACATTACAATTACAGGTTTCAACGCCTATTGATAGAGGTATCAATCATCGTAATCGGAGCACAATTGCAGATTTTCGATTTTGTAGCTCTGATTTTGTGGGCTATAGTTCAGATGATTTTCAATAAAATTGAATTTTCTATGAAATGTGTAGAAATATTCCAGCGATCCAAATACCGGTTGGCATGACAATTACAGGTCTCAACACCTATTGATAGAGGTATCAATCATCGGAATCGGAGCATAACTGCAGATTTTCGATTTTGTAGCTCTGATTTTGTGGGCTATAGTTCAGGTGATTTTCATTAAAATTGAATTTTCTATAAAATTTGTAGAAATATTCCAGCGATCCAATTACCCATTGGCATGACAATTACAGGTCTCAACACCTATTGATAGAGGTATCAATCATCGTAATCGGAGCACAATTGCAGATTTTCGATTTTGTAGCTCTGATTTTGTGGGCTATAGTTCAGATGATTTTCAATAAAATTGAATTTTCTATAAAATGTGTAGAAATATTCCAGCGATCCAAATACCCATTGGCATGACAATTACAGGTCTCAACACCTATTGATAGAGGTATCAATCATCGGAATCGGAGCACAACTGCAGATTTTCGATTTTGTAGCTCTGATTTTGTGGGCTATAGTTCAGGTGATTTTCATTAAAATTGAATTTTCTATAAAATGTGTAGAAATATTCCAGCGACCCAAATACCCATTGGCATGACAATTACAGGTCTCAACACCTATTGATAGAGGTATCAATCATCGGAATCGGAGCACAACGGCAGATTTTCGATTTTGTAGCTCTGATTTTGTGGGCTATAGTTCAGGTGATTTTCATTAAAATTGAATTTTCTATAAAATTTGTAGAAATATTCCAGCGATCCAAATACCGGTTGGCATGACAATTACAGGTCTCAACACCTATTGATAGAGGTATCAATCATCGTAATCGGAGCACAATTGCAGATTTTCGATTTTGTAGCTCTGATTTTGTGGGCTATAGTTCAGATGATTTTCAATAAAATTGAATTTTCTATGAAATGTGTAGAAATATTCCAGCGATCCAAATACCCATTGGCATGACAATTACAGGTCTCAACACCTATTGATAGAGGTATCAATCATCGGAATCGGAGCACAACTGCAGATTTTCGATTTTGTAGCTCTGATTTTGTGGGCTATAGTTCAGGTGATTTTCATTAAAATTGAATTTTCTATAAAATGTGTAGAAATATTCCAGCGACCCAAATACCCATTGGCATGACAATTACAGGTCTCAACACCTATTGATAGAGGTATCAATCATCGGAATCGGAGCACAACGGCAGATTTTCGATTTTGTAGCTCTGATTTTGTGGGCTATAGTTTAGGTGATTTTCATTAAAATTGAATTTTCTATAAAATGTGTAGAAATATTCCAGCGACCCAAATACCCATTGGCATGACAATTACAGGTCTCAACACCTATTGATAGAGGTATCAATCATCGGAATCGGAGCACAACTGCAGATTTTCGATTTTGTAGCTCTGATTTTGTGGGCTATAGTTCAGGTGATTTTCATTAAAATTGAATTTTCTATAAAATGTGTAGAAATATTCCAGCGACCCAAATACCCATTGGCATGACAATTACAGGTCTCAACACCTATTGATAGAGGTATCAATCATCGGAATCGGAGCACAACGGCAGATTTTCGATTTTGTAGCTCTGATTTTGTGGGCTATAGTTCAGATGATTTTCAATAAAATTGAATTTTCTATAAAATGTGTAGAAATATTCCAGCGATCCAAATACCGGTTGGCATGACAATTACAGGTCTCAACACCTATTGATAGAGGTATCAATCATCGGAATCGGAGCATAACTGCAGATTTTCGATTTTGTAGCTCTGATTTTGTGGGCTATAGTTCAGGTGATTTTCATTAAAATTGAATTTTCTATAAAATTTGTAGAAATATTCCAGCGATCCAATTACCCATTGGCATGACAATTACAGGTCTCAACACCTATTGATAGAGGTATCAATCATCGTAATCGGAGCACAACTGCAGATTTTCGATTTTGTAGCTCTGATTTTGTGGGCTATAGTTCAGGTGATTTTCAATAAAATTGAATTTTCTATAAAATTTGTAGAAATATTCCAGCGATCCAATTACCCATTGGCATGACAATTACAGGTCTCAACACCTATTGATAGAGGTATCAATCATCGTAATCGGAGCACAATTGCAGATTTTCGATTTTGTAGCTCTGATTTTGTGGGCTATAGTTCAGATGATTTTCAATAAAATTGAATTTTCTATAAAATTTGTAGAAATATTCCAGCGATCCAAATACCCATTGGCATGACAATTACAGGTCTCAACACCTATTGATAGAGGTATCAATCATCGTAATCGGAGCACAACTGCAGATTTTCGATTTTGTAGCTCTGATTTTGTGGGCTATAGTTCAGGTGATTTTCATTAAAATTGAATTTTCTATAAAATGTGTAGAAATATTCCAGCGACCCAAATACCCATTGGCAT
The DNA here is from genome assembly GCA_963556165.1 of Tipula helvola. Classification (NCBI taxonomy): domain Eukaryota; kingdom Metazoa; phylum Arthropoda; class Insecta; order Diptera; family Tipulidae; genus Tipula; species Tipula helvola. The sequence goes on along the minus strand of OY744482.1, from coordinate 80,079,041 downwards.
GACAATTACAGGTCTCAACACCTATTGATAGAGGTATCAATCATCGGAATCGGAGCACAACTGCAGATTTTCGATTTTGTAGCTCTGATTTTGTGGGCTATAGTTCAGGTGATTTTCATTAAAATTGAATTTTCTATAAAATTTGTAGAAATATTCCAGCGATCCAATTACCCATTGGCATGACAATTACAGGTCTCAACACCTATTGATAGAGGTATCAATCATCGTAATCGGAGCACAACTGCAGATTTTCGATTTTGTAGCTCTGATTTTGTGGGCTATAGTTCAGGTGATTTTCATTAAAATTGAATTTTCTATAAAATGTGTAGAAATATTCCAGCGACCCAAATACCCATTGGCATGACAATTACAGGTCTCAACACCTATTGATAGAGGTATCAATCATCGTAATCGGAGCACAACTGCAGATTTTCGATTTTGTAGCTCTGATTTTGTGGGCTATAGTTCAGGTGATTTTCATTAAAATTGAATTTTCTATAAAATGTGTAGAAATATTCCAGCGATCCAAATACCCATTGGCATGACAATTACAGGTCTCAACACCTATTGATAGAGGTATCAATCATCGGAATCGGAGCACAACTGCAGATTTTCGATTTTGTAGCTCTGATTTTGTGGGCTATAGTTCAGGTGATTTTCATTAAAATTGAATTTTCTATAAAATGTGTAGAAATATTCCAGCGATCCAAATAGCCGGTGACATTACAATTACAGGTTTCAACGCCTATTGATAGAGGTATCAATCATCGTAATCGGAGCACAATTGCAGATTTTCGTTTTTGTAGCTCTGATTTTGTGGGCTATAGTTCAGATGATTTTCAATAAAATTGAATTTTCTATAAAATGTGTAGAAATATTCCAGCGATCCAAATACCGGTTGGCATGACAATTACAGGTCTCAACACCTATTGATAGAGGTATCAATCATCGGAATCGGAGCATAACTGCAGATTTTCGATTTTGTAGCTCTGATTTTGTGGGCTATAGTTCAGGTGATTTTCATTAAAATTGAATTTTCTATAAAATTTGTAGAAATATTCCAGCGATCCAATTACCCATTGGCATGACAATTACAGGTCTCAACACCTATTGATAGAGGTATCAATCATCGTAATCGGAGCACAATTGCAGATTTTCGATTTTGTAGCTCTGATTTTGTGGGCTATAGTTCAGATGATTTTCAATAAAATTGAATTTTCTATAAAATGTGTAGAAATATTCCAGCGATCCAATTACCCATTGGCATGACAATTACAGGTCTCAACACCTATTGATAGAGGTATCAATCATCGTAATCGGAGCACAATTGCAGATTTTCGATTTTGTAGCTCTGATTTTGTGGGCTATAGTTCAGATGATTTTCAATAAAATTGAATTTTCTATAAAATTTGTAGAAATATTCCAGCGATCCAAATACCCATTGGCATGACAATTACAGGTCTCAACACCTATTGATAGAGGTATCAATCATCGGAATCGGAGCACAACTGCAGATTTTCGATTTTGTAGCTCTGATTTTGTGGGCTATAGTTCAGGTGATTTTCATTAAAATTGAATTTTCTATAAAATGTGTAGAAATATTCCAGCGACCCAAATACCCATTGGCATGACAATTACAGGTCTCAACACCTATTGATAGAGGTATCAATCATCGGAATCGGAGCACAACGGCAGATTTTCGATTTTGTAGCTCTGATTTTGTGGGCTATAGTTTAGGTGATTTTCATTAAAATTGAATTTTCTATAAAATTTGTAGAAATATTCCAGCGATCCAAATACCGGTTGGCATGACAATTACAGGTACTCAACACCTATTGATAGAGGTATCAATCATCGTAATCGGAGCACAATTGCAGATTTTCGATTTTGTAGCTCTGATTTTGTGGGCTATAGTTCAGATGATTTTCAATAAAATTGAATTTTCTATAAAATTTGTAGAAATATTCCAGCGATCCAAATACCCATTGGCATGACAATTACAGGTCTCAACACCTATTGATAGAGGTATCAATCATCGGAATCGGAGCACAACTGCAGATTTTCGATTTTGTAGCTCTGATTTTGTGGGCTATAGTTCAGGTGATTTTCATTAAAATTGAATTTTCTATAAAATGTGTAGAAATATTCCAGCGACCCAAATACCCATTGGCATGACAATTACAGGTCTCAACACCTATTGATAGAGGTATCAATCATCGGAATCGGAGCACAACGGCAGATTTTCGATTTTGTAGCTCTGATTTTGTGGGCTATAGTTCAGATGATTTTCAATAAAATTGAATTTTCTATAAAATGTGTAGAAATATTCCAGCGATCCAAATACCGGTTGGCATGACAATTACAGGTCTCAACACCTATTGATAGAGGTATCAATCATCGGAATCGGAGCATAACTGCAGATTTTCGATTTTGTAGCTCTGATTTTGTGGGCTATAGTTCAGGTGATTTTCATTAAAATTGAATTTTCTATAAAATTTGTAGAAATATTCCAGCGATCCAATTACCCATTGGCATGACAATTACAGGTCTCAACACCTATTGATAGAGGTATCAATCATCGTAATCGGAGCACAACTGCAGATTTTCGATTTTGTAGCTCTGATTTTGTGGGCTATAGTTCAGGTGATTTTCAATAAAATTGAATTTTCTATAAAATTTGTAGAAATATTCCAGCGATCCAATTACCCATTGGCATGACAATTACAGGTCTCAACACCTATTGATAGAGGTATCAATCATCGTAATCGGAGCACAATTGCAGATTTTCGATTTTGTAGCTCTGATTTTGTGGGCTATAGTTCAGATGATTTTCAATAAAATTGAATTTTCTATAAAATTTGTAGAAATATTCCAGCGATCCAAATACCCATTGGCATGACAATTACAGGTCTCAACACCTATTGATAGAGGTATCAATCATCGTAATCGGAGCACAACTGCAGATTTTCGATTTTGTAGCTCTGATTTTGTGGGCTATAGTTCAGGTGATTTTCATTAAAATTGAATTTTCTATAAAATGTGTAGAAATATTCCAGCGACCCAAATACCCATTGGCATGACAATTACAGGTCTCAACACCTATTGATAGAGGTATCAATCATCGGAATCGGAGCACAACTGCAGATTTTCGATTTTGTAGCTCTGATTTTGTGGGCTATAGTTCAGGTGATTTTCATTAAAATTGAATTTTCTATAAAATTTGTAGAAATATTCCAGCGATCCAATTACCCATTGGCATGACAATTACAGGTCTCAACACCTATTGATAGAGGTATCAATCATCGTAATCGGAGCACAACTGCAGATTTTCGATTTTGTAGCTCTGATTTTGTGGGCTATAGTTCAGGTGATTTTCATTAAAATTGAATTTTCTATAAAATGTGTAGAAATATTCCAGCGACCCAAATACCCATTGGCATGACAATTACAGGTCTCAACACCTATTGATAGAGGTATCAATCATCGTAATCGGAGCACAACTGCAGATTTTCGATTTTGTAGCTCTGATTTTGTGGGCTATAGTTCAGGTGATTTTCATTAAAATTGAATTTTCTATAAAATGTGTAGAAATATTCCAGCGATCCAAATACCCATTGGCATGACAATTACAGGTCTCAACACCTATTGATAGAGGTATCAATCATCGGAATCGGAGCACAACTGCAGATTTTCGATTTTGTAGCTCTGATTTTGTGGGCTATAGTTCAGGTGATTTTCATTAAAATTGAATTTTCTATAAAATGTGTAGAAATATTCCAGCGATCCAAATAGCCGGTGACATTACAATTACAGGTTTCAACGCCTATTGATAGAGGTATCAATCATCGTAATCGGAGCACAATTGCAGATTTTCGTTTTTGTAGCTCTGATTTTGTGGGCTATAGTTCAGATGATTTTCAATAAAATTGAATTTTCTATAAAATGTGTAGAAATATTCCAGCGATCCAAATACCGGTTGGCATGACAATTACAGGTCTCAACACCTATTGATAGAGGTATCAATCATCGGAATCGGAGCATAACTGCAGATTTTCGATTTTGTAGCTCTGATTTTGTGGGCTATAGTTCAGGTGATTTTCATTAAAATTGAATTTTCTATAAAATTTGTAGAAATATTCCAGCGATCCAATTACCCATTGGCATGACAATTACAGGTCTCAACACCTATTGATAGAGGTATCAATCATCGTAATCGGAGCACAATTGCAGATTTTCGATTTTGTAGCTCTGATTTTGTGGGCTATAGTTCAGATGATTTTCAATAAAATTGAATTTTCTATAAAATGTGTAGAAATATTCCAGCGATCCAATTACCCATTGGCATGACAATTACAGGTCTCAACACCTATTGATAGAGGTATCAATCATCGTAATCGGAGCACAATTGCAGATTTTCGATTTTGTAGCTCTGATTTTGTGGGCTATAGTTCAGATGATTTTCAATAAAATTGAATTTTCTATAAAATTTGTAGAAATATTCCAGCGATCCAAATACCCATTGGCATGACAATTACAGGTCTCAACACCTATTGATAGAGGTATCAATCATCGTAATCGGAGCACAACTGCAGATTTTCGATTTTGTAGCTCTGATTTTGTGGGCTATAGTTCAGGTGATTTTCATTAAAATTGAATTTTCTATAAAATGTGTAGAAATATTCCAGCGACCCAAATACCCATTGGCATGACAATTACAGGTCTCAACACCTATTGATAGAGGTATCAATCATCGGAATCGGAGCACAACTGCAGATTTTCGATTTTGTAGCTCTGATTTTGTGGGCTATAGTTCAGGTGATTTTCATTAAAATTGAATTTTCTATAAAATTTGTAGAAATATTCCAGCGATCCAATTACCCATTGGCATGACAATTACAGGTCTCAACACCTATTGATAGAGGTATCAATCATCGTAATCGGAGCACAATTGCAGATTTTCGATTTTGTAGCTCTGATTTTGTGGGCTATAGTTCAGATGATTTTCAATAAAATTGAATTTTCTATAAAATGTGTAGAAATATTCCAGCGATCCAAATACCCATTGGCATGACAATTACAGGTCTCAACACCTATTGATAGAGGTATCAATCATCGGAATCGGAGCACAACTGCAGATTTTCGATTTTGTAGCTCTGATTTTGTGGGCTATAGTTCAGGTGATTTTCATTAAAATTGAATTTTCTATAAAGTGTGTAGAAATATTCCAGCGATCCAAATAGCCGGTGACATTACAATTACAGGTTTCAACGCCTATTGATAGAGGTATCAATCATCGGAATCGGAGCACAATTGCAGATTTTCGATTTTGTAGCTCTGATTTTGTGGGCTATAGTTCAGATGATTTTCAATAAAATTGAATTTTCTATGAAATGTGTAGAAATATTCCAGCGATCCAAATACCGGTTGGCATGACAATTACAGGTCTCAACACCTATTGATAGAGGTATCAATCATCGGAATCGGAGCATAATTGCAGATTTTCGATTTTGTAGCTCTGATTTTGTGTCTATAGTTCAGGTGATTTTCAATAAAATTGAATTTTCTATGAAATGTGTAGAAATATTCCAGCGATCCAAATACCCATTGGCATGACAATTACAGGTTTCAACGCCTATTGATAGAGGTATCAATAATCGTAATCGGAGCACAATTGCAGATTTTCGATTTTGTAGCTCTGATTTTGTGGGCTATGGTTCAGGTGATTTTCAATAAAGTTGAATTTTCTATAAAATGTGTAGAAATATTCCAGCGATCCAAATACCCATTGGCATGACAATTACAGGTCTCAACACCTATTGATAGAGGTATCAATCATCGGAATCGGAGCACAACTGCAGATTTTCGATTTTGTAGCTCTGATTTTGTGGGCTATAGTTCAGGTGATTTTCATTAAAATTGAATTTTCTATAAAATGTGTAGAAATATTCCAGCGATCCAAATACCCATTGGCATGACAATTACAGGTTTCAACGCCTATTGATAGAGGTATCAATAATCGTAATCGGAGCACAATTGCAGATTTTCGATTTTGTAGCTCTGATTTTGTGGGCTATGGTTCAGGTGATTTTCAATAAAGTTGAATTTTCTATAAAATGTGTAGAAATATTCCAGCGATCCAAATACCCATTGGCATGACAATTACAGGTCTCAACACCTATTGATAGAGGTATCAATCATCGGAATCGGAGCACAACTGCAGATTTTCGATTTTGTAGCTCTGATTTTGTGGGCTATAGTTCAGGTGATTTTCATTAAAATTGAATTTTCTATAAAATGTGTAGAAATATTCCAGCGATCCAAATAGCCGGTGACATTACAATTACAGGTTTCAACGCCTATTGATAGAGGTATCAATCATCGTAATCGGAGCACAATTGCAGATTTTCGATTTTGTAGCTCTGATTTTGTGGGCTATAGTTCAGATGATTTTCAATAAAATTGAATTTTCTATGAAATGTGTAGAAATATTCCAGCGATCCAAATACCGGTTGGCATGACAATTACAGGTCTCAACACCTATTGATAGAGGTATCAATAATCGGAATCGGAGCATAACTGCAGATTTTCGATTTTGTAGCTCTGATTTTGTGGGCTATAGTTCAGGTGATTTTCATTAAAATTGAATTTTCTATAAAATTTGTAGAAATATTCCAGCGATCCAATTACCCATTGGCATGACAATTACAGGTCTCAACACCTATTGATAGAGGTATCAATCATCGTAATCGGAGCACAATTGCAGATTTTCGATTTTGTAGCTCTGATTTTGTGGGCTATAGTTCAGATGATTTTCAATAAAATTGAATTTTCTATAAAATGTGTAGAAATATTCCAGCGATCCAAATACCCATTGGCATGACAATTACAGGTCTCAACACCTATTGATAGAGGTATCAATCATCGGAATCGGAGCACAACTGCAGATTTTCGATTTTGTAGCTCTGATTTTGTGGGCTATAGTTCAGGTGATTTTCATTAAAATTGAATTTTCTATAAAATGTGTAGAAATATTCCAGCGACCCAAATACCCATTGGCATGACAATTACAGGTCTCAACACCTATTGATAGAGGTATCAATCATCGGAATCGGAGCACAACGGCAGATTTTCGATTTTGTAGCTCTGATTTTGTGGGCTATAGTTCAGATGATTTTCAATAAAATTGAATTTTCTATGAAATGTGTAGAAATATTCCAGCGATCCAAATACCCATTGGCATGACAATTACAGGTCTCAACACCTATTGATAGAGGTATCAATCATCGGAATCGGAGCACAACTGCAGATTTTCGATTTTGTAGCTCTGATTTTGTGGGCTATAGTTCAGGTGATTTTCATTAAAATTGAATTTTCTATAAAATGTGTAGAAATATTCCAGCGACCCAAATACCCATTGGCATGACAATTACAGGTCTCAACACCTATTGATAGAGGTATCAATCATCGGAATCGGAGCACAACGGCAGATTTTCGATTTTGTAGCTCTGATTTTGTGGGCTATAGTTTAGGTGATTTTCATTAAAATTGAATTTTCTATAAAATTTGTAGAAATATTCCAGCGATCCAAATACCGGTTGGCATGACAATTACAGGTCTCAACACCTATTGATAGAGGTATCAATCATCGTAATCGGAGCACAATTGCAGATTTTCGATTTTGTAGCTCTGATTTTGTGGGCTATAGTTCAGATGATTTTCAATAAAATTGAATTTTCTATAAAATTTGTAGAAATATTCCAGCGATCCAAATACCCATTGGCATGACAATTACAGGTCTCAACACCTATTGATAGAGGTATCAATCATCGTAATCGGAGCACAACTGCAGATTTTCGATTTTGTAGCTCTGATTTTGTGGGCTATAGTTCAGGTGATTTTCATTAAAATTGAATTTTCTATAAAATGTGTAGAAATATTCCAGCGACCCAAATACCCATTGGCATGACAATTACAGGTCTCAACACCTATTGATAGAGGTATCAATCATCGGAATCGGAGCACAACGGCAGATTTTCGATTTTGTAGCTCTGATTTTGTGGGCTATAGTTCAGATGATTTTCAATAAAATTGAATTTTCTATAAAATGTGTAGAAATATTCCAGCGATCCAAATACCGGTTGGCATGACAATTACAGGTCTCAACACCTATTGATAGAGGTATCAATCATCGGAATCGGAGCATAACTGCAGATTTTCGATTTTGTAGCTCTGATTTTGTGGGCTATAGTTCAGGTGATTTTCATTAAAATTGAATTTTCTATAAAATTTGTAGAAATATTCCAGCGATCCAATTACCCATTGGCATGACAATTACAGGTCTCAACACCTATTGATAGAGGTATCAATCATCGTAATCGGAGCACAACTGCAGATTTTCGATTTTGTAGCTCTGATTTTGTGGGCTATAGTTCAGGTGATTTTCAATAAAATTGAATTTTCTATAAAATTTGTAGAAATATTCCAGCGATCCAATTACCCATTGGCATGACAATTACAGGTCTCAACACCTATTGATAGAGGTATCAATCATCGTAATCGGAGCACAATTGCAGATTTTCGATTTTGTAGCTCTGATTTTGTGGGCTATAGTTCAGATGATTTTCAATAAAATTGAATTTTCTATAAAATTTGTAGAAATATTCCAGCGATCCAAATACCCATTGGCATGACAATTACAGGTCTCAACACCTATTGATAGAGGTATCAATCATCGTAATCGGAGCACAACTGCAGATTTTCGATTTTGTAGCTCTGATTTTGTGGGCTATAGTTCAGGTGATTTTCATTAAAATTGAATTTTCTATAAAATGTGTAGAAATATTCCAGCGACCCAAATACCCATTGGCATGACAATTACAGGTCTCAACACCTATTGATAGAGGTATCAATCATCGGAATCGGAGCACAACTGCAGATTTTCGATTTTGTAGCTCTGATTTTGTGGGCTATAGTTCAGGTGATTTTCATTAAAATTGAATTTTCTATAAAATTTGTAGAAATATTCCAGCGATCCAATTACCCATTGGCATGACAATTACAGGTCTCAACACCTATTGATAGAGGTATCAATCATCGTAATCGGAGCACAATTGCAGATTTTCGATTTTGTAGCTCTGATTTTGTGGGCTATAGTTCAGATGATTTTCAATAAAATTGAATTTTCTATAAAATGTGTAGAAATATTCCAGCGATCCAAATACCCATTGGCATGACAATTACAGGTCTCAACACCTATTGATAGAGGTATCAATCATCGGAATCGGAGCACAACTGCAGATTTTCGATTTTGTAGCTCTGATTTTGTGGGCTATAGTTCAGGTGATTTTCATTAAAATTGAATTTTCTATAAAATGTGTAGAAATATTCCAGCGATCCAAATAGCCGGTGACATTACAATTACAGGTTTCAACGCCTATTGATAGAGGTATCAATCATCGTAATCGGAGCACAATTGCAGATTTTCGTTTTTGTAGCTCTGATTTTGTGGGCTATAGTTCAGATGATTTTCAATAAAATTGAATTTTCTATAAAATGTGTAGAAATATTCCAGCGATCCAAATACCGGTTGGCATGACAATTACAGGTCTCAACACCTATTGATAGAGGTATCAATCATCGGAATCGGAGCATAACTGCAGATTTTCGATTTTGTAGCTCTGATTTTGTGGGCTATAGTTCAGGTGATTTTCATTAAAATTGAATTTTCTATAAAATTTGTAGAAATATTCCAGCGATCCAATTACCCATTGGCATGACAATTACAGGTCTCAACACCTATTGATAGAGGTATCAATCATCGTAATCGGAGCACAATTGCAGATTTTCGATTTTGTAGCTCTGATTTTGTGGGCTATAGTTCAGATGATTTTCAATAAAATTGAATTTTCTATAAAATTTGTAGAAATAGTCCAGCGATCCAATTACCCATTGGCATGACAATTACAGGTCTCAACACCTATTGATAGAGGTATCAATCATCGGAATCGGAGCACAATTGCAGATTTTCGATTTTGTAGCTCTGATTTTGTGGGCTATAGTTCAGATGATTTTCAATAAAATTGAATTTTCTATAAAATGTGTAGAAATATTCCAGCGATCCAAATACCCATTGGCATGACAATTACAGGTCTCAACACCTATTGATAGAGGTATCAATCATCGGAATCGGAGCACAACTGCAGATTTTCGATTTTGTAGCTCTGATTTTGTGGGCTATAGTTCAGGTGATTTTCATTAAAATTGAATTTTCTATAAAATTTGTAGAAATATTCCAGCGATCCAATTACCCATTGGCATGACAATTACAGGTCTCAACACCTATTGATAGAGGTATCAATCATCGTAATCGGAGCACAATTGCAGATTTTCGATTTTGTAGCTCTGATTTTGTGGGCTATAGTTCAGATGATTTTCAATAAAATTGAATTTTCTATAAAATGTGTAGAAATATTCCAGCGATCCAAATACCCATTGGCATGACAATTACAGGTCTCAACACCTATTGATAGAGGTATCAATCATCGGAATCGGAGCACAACTGCAGATTTTCGATTTTGTAGCTCTGATTTTGTGGGCTATAGTTCAGGTGATTTTCATTAAAATTGAATTTTCTATAAAATGTGTAGAAATATTCCAGCGATCCAAATAGCCGGTGACATTACAATTACAGGTTTCAACGCCTATTGATAGAGGTATCAATCATCGTAATCGGAGCACAATTGCAGATTTTCGTTTTTGTAGCTCTGATTTTGTGGGCTATAGTTCAGATGATTTTCAATAAAATTGAATTTTCTATAAAATGTGTAGAAATATTCCAGCGATCCAAATACCGGTTGGCATGACAATTACAGGTCTCAACACCTATTGATAGAGGTATCAATCATCGGAATCGGAGCATAACTGCAGATTTTCGATTTTGTAGCTCTGATTTTGTGGGCTATAGTTCAGGTGATTTTCATTAAAATTGAATTTTCTATAAAATGTGTAGAAATATTCCAGCGATCCAAATAGCCGGTGACATTACAATTACAGGTTTCAACGCCTATTGATAGAGGTATCAATCATCGTAATCGGAGCACAATTGCAGATTTTCGATTTTGTAGCTCTGATTTTGTGGGCTATAGTTCAGATGATTTTCAATAAAATTGAATTTTCTATAAAATGTGTAGAAATATTCCAGCGATCCAAATACCCATTGGCATGACAATTACAGGTCTCAACACCTATTGATAGAGGTATCAATCATCGGAATCGGAGCACAACTGCAGATTTTCGATTTTGTAGCTCTGATTTTGTGGGCTATAGTTCAGGTGATTTTCATTAAAATTGAATTTTCTATAAAATTTGTAGAAATATTCCAGCGATCTAATTACCCATTGGCATGACAATTACAGGTCTCAACACCTATTGATAGAGGTATCAATCATCGTAATCGGAGCACAATTGCAGATTTTCGATTTTGTAGCTCTGATTTTGTGGGCTATAGTTCAGATGATTTTCAATAAAATTGAATTTTCTATAAAATGTGTAGAAATATTCCAGCGATCCAAATACCCATTGGCATGACAATTACAGGTCTCAACACCTATTGATAGAGGTATCAATCATCGGAATCGGAGCACAACTGCAGATTTTCGATTTTGTAGCTCTGATTTTGTGGGCTATAGTTCAGGTGATTTTCATTAAAATTGAATTTTCTATAAAATGTGTAGAAATATTCCAGCGATCCAAATAGCCGGTGACATTACAATTACAGGTTTCAACGCCTATTGATAGAGGTATCAATCATCGTAATCGGAGCACAATTGCAGATTTTCGATTTTGTAGCTCTGATTTTGTGGGCTATAGTTCAGATGATTTTCAATAAAATTGAATTTTCTATGAAATGTGTAGAAATATTCCAGCGATCCAAATACCGGTTGGCATGACAATTACAGGTCTCAACACCTATTGATAGAGGTATCAATCATCGGAATCGGAGCATAACTGCAGATTTTCGATTTTGTAGCTCTGATTTTGTGGGCTATAGTTCAGGTGATTTTCATTAAAATTGAATTTTCTATAAAATTTGTAGAAATATTCCAGCGATCCAATTACCCATTGGCATGACAATTACAGGTCTCAACACCTATTGATAGAGGTATCAATCATCGTAATCGGAGCACAATTGCAGATTTTCGATTTTGTAGCTCTGATTTTGTGGGCTATAGTTCAGATGATTTTCATTAAAATTGAATTTTCTATAAAATTTGTAGAAATATTCCAGCGATCCAAATACCCATTGGCATGACAATTACAGGTCTCAACACCTATTGATAGAGGTATCAATCATCGTAATCGGAGCACAATTGCAGATTTTCGATTTTGTAGCTCTGATTTTGTGGGCTATAGTTCAGATGATTTTCAATAAAATTGAATTTTCTATAAAATGTGTAGAAATATTCCAGCGATCCAAATACCCATTGGCATGACAATTACAGGTCTCAACACCTATTGATAGAGGTATCAATCATCGGAATCGGAGCACAACTGCAGATTTTCGATTTTGTAGCTCTGATTTTGTGGGCTATAGTTCAGGTGATTTTCATTAAAATTGAATTTTCTATAAAATGTGTAGAAATATTCCAGCGACCCAAATACCCATTGGCATGACAATTACAGGTCTCAACACCTATTGATAGAGGTATCAATCATCGGAATCGTAGCACAACGGCAGATTTTCGATTTTGTAGCTCTGATTTTGTGGGCTATAGTTCAGGTGATTTTCATTAAAATTGAATTTTCTATAAAATTTGTAGAAATATTCCAGCGATCCAAATACCGGTTGGCATGACAATTACAGGTCTCAACACCTATTGATAGAGGTATCAATCATCGTAATCGGAGCACAATTGCAGATTTTCGATTTTGTAGCTCTGATTTTGTGGGCTATAGTTCAGATGATTTTCAATAAAATTGAATTTTCTATAAAATTTGTAGAAATATTCCAGCGATCCAAATACCCATTGGCATGACAATTACAGGTCTCAACACCTATTGATAGAGGTATCAATCATCGTAATCGGAGCACAACTGCAGATTTTCGATTTTGTAGCTCTGATTTTGTGGGCTATAGTTCAGGTGATTTTCATTAAAATTGAATTTTCTATAAAATGTGTAGAAATATTCCAGCGACCCAAATACCCATTGGCATGACAATTACAGGTCTCAACACCTATTGATAGAGGTATCAATCATCGGAATCGGAGCACAACGGCAGATTTTCGATTTTGTAGCTCTGATTTTGTGGGCTATAGTTCAGATGATTTTCAATAAAATTGAATTTTCTATAAAATGTGTAGAAATATTCCAGCGATCCAAATACCGGTTGGCATGACAATTACAGGTCTCAACACCTATTGATAGAGGTATCAATCATCGGAATCGGAGCATAACTGCAGATTTTCGATTTTGTAGCTCTGATTTTGTGGGCTATAGTTCAGGTGATTTTCATTAAAATTGAATTTTCTATAAAATTTGTAGAAATATTCCAGCGATCCAATTACCCATTGGCATGACAATTACAGGTCTCAACACCTATTGATAGAGGTATCAATCATCGTAATCGGAGCACAACTGCAGATTTTCGATTTTGTAGCTCTGATTTTGTGGGTTATAGTTCAGGTGATTTTCAATAAAATTGAATTTTCTATAAAATTTGTAGAAATATTCCAGCGATCCAATTACCCATTGGCATGACAATTACAGGTCTCAACACCTATTGATAGAGGTATCAATCATCGTAATCGGAGCACAATTGCAGATTTTCGATTTTGTAGCTCTGATTTTGTGGGCTATAGTTCAGATGATTTTCAATAAAATTGAATTTTCTATAAAATTTGTAGAAATATTCCAGCGATCCAAATACCCATTGGCATGACAATTACAGGTCTCAACACCTATTGATAGAGGTATCAATCATCGTAATCGGAGCACAACTGCAGATTTTCGATTTTGTAGCTCTGATTTTGTGGGCTATAGTTCAGGTGATTTTCATTAAAATTGAATTTTCTATAAAATGTGTAGAAATATTCCAGCGACCCAAATACCCATTGGCATGACAATTACAGGTCTCAACACCTATTGATAGAGGTATCAATCATCGGAATCGGAGCACAACTGCAGATTTTCGATTTTGTAGCTCTGATTTTGTGGGCTATAGTTCAGGTGATTTTCATTAAAATTGAATTTTCTATAAAATTTGTAGAAATATTCCAGCGATCCAATTACCCATTGGCATGACAATTACAGGTCTCAACACCTATTGATAGAGGTATCAATCATCGTAATCGGAGCACAATTGCAGATTTTCGATTTTGTAGCTCTGATTTTGTGGGCTATAGTTCAGATGATTTTCAATAAAATTGAATTTTCTATAAAATGTGTAGAAATATTCCAGCGATCCAAATACCCATTGGCATGACAATTACAGGTCTCAACACCTATTGATAGAGGTATCAATCATCGGAATCGGAGCACAACTGCAGATTTTCGATTTTGTAGCTCTGATTTTGTGGGCTATAGTTCAGGTGATTTTCATTAAAATTGAATTTTCTATAAAATGTGTAGAAATATTCCAGCGATCCAAATAGCCGGTGACATTACAATTACAGGTTTCAACGCCTATTGATAGAGGTATCAATCATCGTAATCGGAGCACAATTGCAGATTTTCGTTTTTGTAGCTCTGATTTTGTGGGCTATAGTTCAGATGATTTTCAATAAAATTGAATTTTCTATAAAATGTGTAGAAATATTCCAGCGATCCAAATACCGGATGGCATGACAATTACAGGTCTCAACACCTATTGATAGAGGTATCAATCATCGGAATCGGAGCACAACTGCAGATTTTCGATTTTGTAGCTCTGATTTTGTGGGCTATAGTTCAGGTGATTTTCATTAAAATTGAATTTTCTATAAAATTTGTAGAAATATTCCAGCGATCCAATTACCCATTGGCATGACAATTACAGGTCTCAACACCTATTGATAGAGGTATCAATCATCGTAATCGGAGCACAATTGCAGATTTTCGATTTTGTAGCTCTGATTTTGTGGGCTATAGTTCAGATGATTTTCAATAAAATTGAATTTTCTATAAAATTTGTAGAAATAGTCCAGCGATCCAATTACCCATTGGCATGACAATTACAGGTCTCAACACCTATTGATAGAGGTATCAATCATCGGAATCGGAGCACAATTGCAGATTTTCGATTTTGTAGCTCTGATTTTGTGGGCTATAGTTCAGATGATTTTCAATAAAATTGAATTTTCTATAAAATGTGTAGAAATATTCCAGCGATCCAAATACCCATTGGCATGACAATTACAGGTCTCAACACCTATTGATAGAGGTATCAATCATCGGAATCGGAGCACAACTGCAGATTTTCGATTTTGTAGCTCTGATTTTGTGGGCTATAGTTCAGGTGATTTTCATTAAAATTGAATTTTCTATAAAATTTGTAGAAATATTCCAGCGATCCAATTACCCATTGGCATGACAATTACAGGTCTCAACACCTATTGATAGAGGTATCAATCATCGTAATCGGAGCACAATTGCAGATTTTCGATTTTGTAGCTCTGATTTTGTGGGCTATAGTTCAGATGATTTTCAATAAAATTGAATTTTCTATAAAATGTGTAGAAATATTCCAGCGATCCAAATACCCATTGGCATGACAATTACAGGTCTCAACACCTATTGATAGAGGTATCAATCATCGGAATCGGAGCACAACTGCAGATTTTCGATTTTGTAGCTCTGATTTTGTGGGCTATAGTTCAGGTGATTTTCATTAAAATTGAATTTTCTATAAAATGAGTAGAAATATTCCAGCGATCCAAATAGCCGGTGACATTACAATTACAGGTTTCAACGCCTATTGATAGAGGTATCAATCATCGTAATCGGAGCACAATTGCAGATTTTCGATTTTGTAGCTCTGATTTTGTGGGCTATAGTTCAGATGATTTTCAATAAAATTGAATTTTCTATAAAATGTGTAGAAATATTCCAGCGATCCAAATACCGGTTGGCATGACAATTACAGGTCTCAACACCTATTGATAGAGGTATCAATCATCGGAATCGGAGCACAACTGCAGATTTTCGATTTTGTAGCTCTGATTTTGTGGGCTATAGTTCAGGTGATTTTCATTAAAATTGAATTTTCTATAAAATTTGTAGAAATATTCCAGCGATCCAATTACCCATTGGCATGACAATTACAGGTCTCAACACCTATTGATAGAGGTATCAATCATCGTAATCGGAGCACAATTGCAGATTTTCGATTTTGTAGCTCTGATTTTGTGGGCTATAGTTCAGATGATTTTCAATAAAATTGAATTTTCTATAAAATGTGTAGAAATATTCCAGCGATCCAAATACCGGTTGGCATGACAATTACAGGTCTCAACACCTATTGATAGAGGTATCAATCATCGGAATCGGAGCATAACTGCAGATTTTCGATTTTGTAGCTCTGATTTTGTGGGCTATAGTTCAGGTGATTTTCATTAAAATTGAATTTTTTATAAAATTTGTAGAAATATTCCAGCGATCCAATTACCCATTGGCATGACAATTACAGGTCTCAACACCTATTGATAGAGGTATCAATCATCGTAATCGGAGCACAACTGCAGATTTTCGATTTTGTAGCTCTGATTTTGTGGGCTATAGTTCAGGTGATTTTCATTAAAATTGAATTTTCTATAAAATTTGTAGAAATATTCCAGCGATCCAATTACCCATTGGCATGACAATTACAGGTCTCAACACCTATTGATAGAGGTATCAATCATCGTAATCGGAGCACAATTGCAGATTTTCGATTTTGTAGCTCTGATTTTGTGGGCTATAGTTCAGATGATTTTCAATAAAATTGAATTTTCTATAAAATTTGTAGAAATATTCCAGCGATCCAAATACCCATTGGCATGACAATTACAGGTCTCAACACCTATTGATAGAGGTATCAATCATCGTAATCGGAGCACAACTGCAGATTTTCGATTTTGTAGCTCTGATTTTGTGGGCTATAGTTCAGGTGATTTTCATTAAAATTGAATTTTCTATAAAATGTGTAGAAATATTCCAGCGACCCAAATACCCATTGGCATGACAATTACAGGTCTCAACACCTATTGATAGAGGTATCAATCATCGGAATCGGAGCACAACTGCAGATTTTCGATTTTGTAGCTCTGATTTTGTGGGCTAGGTATAGTTCAGGTGATTTTCATTAAAATTGAATTTTCTATAAAATTTGTAGAAATATTCCAGCGATCCAATTACCCATTGGCATGACAATTACAGGTCTCAACACCTATTGATAGAGGTATCAATCATCGTAATCGGAGCACAACTGCAGATTTTCGATTTTGTAGCTCTGATTTTGTGGGCTATAGTTCAGATGATTTTCAATAAAATTGAATTTTCTATAAAATGTGTAGAAATATTCCAGCGATCCAAATACCCATTGGCATGACAATTACAGGTCTCAACACCTATTGATAGAGGTATCAATCATCGGAATCGGAGCACAACTGCAGATTTTCGATTTTGTAGCTCTGATTTTGTGGGCTATAGTTCAGGTGATTTTCATTAAAATTGAATTTTCTATAAAATGTGTAGAAATATTCCAGCGATCCAAATAGCCGGTGACATTACAATTACAGGTTTCAACGCCTATTGATAGAGGTATCAATCATCGTAATCGGAGCACAATTGCAGATTTTCGATTTTGTAGCTCTGATTTTGTGGGCTATAGTTCAGATGATTTTCAATAAAATTGAATTTTCTATAAAATGTGTAGAAATATTCCAGCGATCCAAATACCGGTTGGCATGACAATTACAGGTCTCAACACCTATTGATAGAGGTATCAATCATCGGAATCGGAACATAACTGCAGATTTTCGATTTTGTAGCTCTGATTTTGTGGGCTATAGTTCAGGTGATTTTCATTAAAATTGAATTTTCTATAAAATTTGTAGAAATATTCCAGCGATCCAATTACCCATTGGCATGACAATTACAGGTCTCAACACCTATTGATAGAGGTATCAATCATCGGAATCGGAGCACAACTGCAGATTTTCGATTTTGTAGCTCTGATTTTGTGGGCTATAGTTCAGGTGATTTTCATTAAAATTGAATTTTCTATAAAATTTGTAGAAATATTCCAGCGATCCAATTACCCATTGTCATGACAATTACAGGTCTCAACACCTATTGATAGAGGTATCAATCATCGGAATCGGAGCACAATTGCAGATTTTCGATTTTGTAGCTCTGATTTTGTGGGCTATAGTTCAGATGATTTTCAATAAAATTGAATTTTCTATAAAATGTGTAGAAATATTCCAGCGATCCAAATACCCATTGGCATGACAATTACAGGTCTCAACACCTATTGATAGAGGTATCAATCATCGGAATCGGAGCACAACTGCAGATTTTCGATTTTGTAGCTCTGATTTTGTGGGCTATAGTTCAGGTGATTTTCATTAAAATTGAATTTTCTATAAAATTTGTAGAAATATTCCAGCGATCCAATTACCCATTGGCATGACAATTACAGGTCTCAACACCTATTGATAGAGGTATCAATCATCGTAATCGGAGCACAATTGCAGATTTTCGATTTTGTAGCTCTGATTTTGTGGGCTATAGTTCAGATGATTTTCAATAAAATTGAATTTTCTATAAAATGTGTAGAAATATTCCAGCGATCCAAATACCCATTGGCATGACAATTACAGGTCTCAACACCTATTGATAGAGGTATCAATCATCGGAATCGGAGCACAACTGCAGATTTTCGATTTTGTAGCTCTGATTTTGTGGGCTATAGTTCAGGTGATTTTCATTAAAATTGAATTTCTATAAAATTTGTAGAAATATTCCAGCGATCCAATTACCCATTGGCATGACAATTACAGGTCTCAACACCTATTAATAGAGGTATCAATCATCGTAATCGGAGCACAATTGCAGATTATCAATTTTGTAGCTCTGATTTTGTGGGCTATAGTTCAGATGATTTTCAATAAAATTGAATTTTCTATAAAATGTGTAGAAATATTCCAGCGATCCAAATACCCATTGGCATGACAATTACAGGTCTCAACACCTATTGATAGAGGTATCAATCATCGGAATCGGAGCACAACTGCAGATTTTCGATTTTGTAGCTCTGATTTTGTGGGCTATAGTTCAGGTGATTTTCATTAAAATTGAATTTTCTATAAAATTTGTAGAAATATTCCAGCGATCCAATTACCCATTGGCATGACAATTACAGGTCTCAACACCTATTGATAGAGGTATCAATAATCGTAATCGGAGCACAATTGCAGATTTTCGATTTTGTAGCTCTGATTTTGTGGGCTATGGTTCAGGTGATTTTCAATAAAATTGAATTTTCTATAAAATGTGTAGAAATATTCCAGCGATCCAAATACCCATTGGCATGACAATTACAGGTCTCAACACCTATTGATAGAGATATCAATCATCGGAATCGGAGCACAACTGCAGATTTTCGATTTTGTAGCTCTGATTTTGTGGGCTATAGTTCAGGTGATTTTCATTAAAATTGAATTTTCTATAAAATTTGTAGAAATATTCCAGCGATCCAATTACCCATTGGCATGACAATTACAGGTCTCAACACCTATTGATAGAGGTATCAATCATCGTAATCGGAGCACAATTGCAGATTTTCGATTTTGTAGCTCTGATTTTGTGGGCTATAGTTCAGATGATTTTCAATAAAATTGAATTTTCTATAAAATGTGTAGAAATATTTCAGCGATCCAAATACCCATTGGCATGACAATTACAGGTCTCAACACCTATTGATAGAGGTATCAATCATCGGAATCGGAGCACAACTGCAGATTTTCGATTTTGTAGCTCTGATTTTGTGGGCTATAGTTCAGGTGATTTTCAATAAAATTGAATTTTCTATAAAATGTGTAGAAATATTCCAGCGATCCAAATAGCCGGTGACATTACAATTACAGGTTTCAACGCCTATTGATAGAGGTATCAATCATCGTAATCGGAGCACAATTGCAGATTTTCGATTTTGTAGCTCTGATTTTGTGGGCTATAGTTCAGATGATTTTCAATAAAATTGAATTTTCTATAAAATGTGTAGAAATATTCCAGCGATCCAAATACCGGTTGGCATGACAATTACAGGTCTCAACACCTATTGATAGAGGTATCAATCATCGGAATCGGAACATAACTGCAGATTTTCGATTTTGTAGCTCTGATTTTGTGGGCTATAGTTCAGGTGATTTTCATTAAAATTGAATTTTCTATAAAATTTGTAGAAATATTCCAGCGATCCAATTACCCATTGGCATGACAATTACAGGTCTCAACACCTATTGATAGAGGTATCAATCATCGTAATCGGAGCACAACTGCAGATTTTCGATTTTGTAGCTCTGATTTTGTGGGCTATAGTTCAGGTGATTTTCATTAAAATTGAATTTTCTATAAAATTTGTAGAAATATTCCAGCGATCCAATTACCCATTGGCATGACAATTACAGGTCTCAACACCTATTGATAGAGGTATCAATCATCGTAATCGGAGCACAATTGCAGATTTTCGATTTTGTAGCTCTGATTTTGTGGGCTATAGTTCAGATGATTTTCAATAAAATTGAAGTTTCTATAAAATGTGTAGAAATATTCCAGCGATCCAAATACCCATTGGCATGACAATTACAGGTCTCAACACCTATTGATAGAGGTATCAATCATCGGAATCGGAGCACAACTGCAGATTTTCGATTTTGTAGCTCTGATTTTGTGGGCTATAGTTCAGGTGATTTTCATTAAAATTGAATTTTCTATAAAATTTGTAGAAATATTCCAGCGATCCAATTACCCATTGGCATGACAATTACAGGTCTCAACACCTATTGATAGAGGTATCAATAATCGTAATCGGAGCACAATTGCAGATTTTCGATTTTGTAGCTCTGATTTTGTGGTTTTCAATAAAATTGAATTTTCTATAAAATGTGTAGAAATATTCCAGCGATCCAAATACCCATTGGCATGACAATTACAGGTCTCAACACCTATTGATAGAGGTATCAATCATCGGAATCGGAGCACAACTGCAGATTTTCGATTTTGTAGCTCTGATTTTGTGGGCTATAGTTCAGGTGATTTTCATTAAAATTGAATTTTCTATAAAATTTGTAGAAATATTCCAGCGATCCAATTACCCATTGGCATGACAATTACAGGTCTCAACACCTATTGATAGAGGTATCAATCATCGTAATCGGAGCACAATTGCAGATTTTCGATTTTGTAGCTCTGATTTTGTGGGCTATAGTTCAGATGATTTTCAATAAAATTGAATTTTCTATAAAATGTGTAGAAATATTCCAGCGATCCAAATACCCATTGGCATGACAATTACAGGTCTCAACACCTATTGATAGAGGTATCAATCATCGGAATCGGAGCACAACTGCAGATTTTCGATTTTGTAGCTCTGATTTTGTGAGCTATAGTTCAGGTGATTTTCATTAAAATTGAATTTCTATAAAATTTGTAGAAATATTCCAGCGATCCAATTACCCATTGGCATGACAATTACAGGTCTCAACACCTATTGATAGAGGTATCAATCATCGTAATCGGAGCACAATTGCAGATTTTCGATTTTGTAGCTCTGATTTTGTGGGCTATAGTTCAGATGATTTTCAATAAAATTGAATTTTCTATAAAATGTGTAGAAATATTCCAGCGATCCAAATACCCATTGGCATGACAATTACAGGTCTCAACACCTATTGATAGAGGTATCAATCATCGGAATCGGAGCACAACTGCAGATTTTCGATTTTGTAGCTCTGATTTTGTGGGCTATAGTTCAGGTGATTTTCATTAAAATTGAATTTTCTATAAAATTTGTAGAAATATTCCAGCGATCCAATTACCCATTGGCATGACAATTACAGGTCTCAACACCTATTGATAGAGGTATCAATAATCGTAATCGGAGCACAATTGCAGATTTTCGATTTTGTAGCTCTGATTTTGTGGTTTTCAATAAAATTGAATTTTCTATAAAATGTGTAGAAATATTCCAGCGATCCAAATACCCATTGGCATGACAATTACAGGTCTCAACACCTATTGATAGAGGTATCAATCATCGGAATCGGAGCACAACTGCAGATTTTCGATTTTGTAGCTCTGATTTTGTGGGCTATAGTTCAGGTGATTTTCATTAAAATTGAATTTTCTATAAAATTTGTAGAAATATTCCAGCGATCCAATTACCCATTGGCATGACAATTACAGGTCTCAACACCTATTGATAGAGGTATCAATCATCGTAATCGGAGCACAATTGCAGATTTTCGATTTTGTAGCTCTGATTTTGTGGGCTATAGTTCAGATGATTTTCAATAAAATTGAATTTTCTATAAAATGTGTAGAAATATTTCAGCGATCCAAATACCCATTGGCATGACAATTACAGGTCTCAACACCTATTGATAGAGGTATCAATCATCGGAATCGGAGCACAACTGCAGATTTTCGATTTTGTAGCTCTGATTTTGTGGGCTATAGTTCAGATGATTTTCAATAAAATTGAATTTTCTATAAAATGTGTAGAAATATTCCAGCGATCCAAATACCGGTTGGCATGACAATTACAGGTCTCAACACCTATTGATAGAGGTATCAATCATTGGAATCGGAACATAACTGCAGATTTTCGATTTTGTAGCTCTGATTTTGTGGGCTATAGTTCAGGTGATTTTCATTAAAATTGAATTTTCTATAAAATTTGTAGAAATATTTCAGCGATCCAAATACCCATTGGCATGACAATTACAGGTCTCAACACCTATTGATAGAGGTATCAATCATCGTAATCGGAGCACAATTGCAGATTTTCGATTTTGTAGCTCTGATTTTGTGGGCTATAGTTCAGATGATTTTCAATAAAATTGAATTTTCTATAAAATGTGTAGAAATATTTCAGCGATCCAAATACCCATTGGCATGACAATTACAGGTCTCAACACCTATTGATAGAGGTATCAATCATCGGAATCGGAGCACAACTGCAGATTTTCGATTTTGTAGCTCTGATTTTGTGGGCTATAGTTCAGATGATTTTCAATAAAATTGAATTTTCTATAAAATGTGTAGAAATATTCCAGCGATCCAAATACCGGTTGGCATGACAATTACAGGTCTCAACACCTATTGATAGAGGTATCAATCATTGGAATCGGAACATAACTGCAGATTTTCGATTTTGTAGCTCTGATTTTGTGGGCTATAGTTCAGGTGATTTTCATTAAAATTGAATTTTCTATAAAATTTGTAGAAATATTTCAGCGATCCAAATACCCATTGGCATGACAATTACAGGTCTCAACACCTATTGATAGAGGTATCAATCATCGTAATCGGAGCACAATTGCAGATTTTCGATTTTGTAGCTCTGATTTTGTGGGCTATAGTTCAGATGATTTTCAATAAAATTGAATTTTCTATAAAATGTGTAGAAATATTTCAGCGATCCAAATACCCATTGGCATGACAATTACAGGTCTCAACACCTATTGATAGAGGTATCAATCATCGGAATCGGAGCACAACTGCAGATTTTGTGGGCTATAGTTCAGGTGATTTTCATTAAAATTGAATTTTCTATAAAATGTGTAGAAATATTCCAGCGATCCAAATAGCCGGTGACATTACAATTACAGGTTTCAACGCCTATATTGATAGAGGTATCAATCATCGTAATCGGAGCACAATTGCAGATTTTCGATTTTGTAGCTCTGATTTTGTGGGCTATAGTTCAGATGATTTTCAATAAAATTGAATTTTCTATAAAATGTGTAGAAATATTCCAGCGATCCAAATACCGGTTGGCATGACAATTACAGGTCTCAACACCTATTGATAGAGGTATCAATCATTGGAATCGGAACATAACTGCAGATTTTCGATTTTGTAGCTCTGATTTTGTGGGCTATAGTTCAGGTGATTTTCATTAAAATTGAATTTTCTATAAAATTTGTAGAAATATTCCAGCGATCCAATTACCCATTGGCATGACAATTACAGGTCTCAACACCTATTCATAGAGGTATCAATCATCGTAATCGGAGCACAACTGCAGATTTTCGATTTTGTAGCTCTGATTTTGTGGGCTATAGTTCAGTTGATTTTCATTAAAATTGAATTTTCTATAAAATGTGTAGAAATATTCCAGCGATTCAAATACCCATTGGCATGACAATTACAGGCTTCAACGCCTATTGATAGAGGTATCAATCATCGAAATCGGAGCATAACTGCAGATTTTCGATTTTGTAGCTCTGATTTTGTGGGCTATAGTTCAGGTGATTTTCATTAAAATTGAATTTTCTATAAAATGTGTAGAAATATTCCAGCGATCTAAATACCGGTTGGCATGACAATTACAGGTCTCAACACCTATTGATAGAGGTATCAATCATCGTAATCCGAGCACAACTGCAGATTTTCGATTTTGTAGCCCTGATTTTGTGGGCTATAGTTCAGGTGATTTTCAATAAAGTTGGATTTTCTATAAAATGTGTAGAAATATTCCAGCGATCCAAATACCCATTGGCATGACAATTACAGGTCTCAACACCTATTGATAGAGGTATCAATCATCGGAATCGGAGCACAACTGCAGATTTTCGATTTTGTAGCTCTGATTTTGTGGGCTATAGTTCAGATGATTTTCATTAAAATTGAATTTTCTATAAAATGTGTAGAAATATTCCAGCGATTCAAATACCCATTGGCATGACAATTACAGGTTTCAACACCTATTGATAGAGGTATCAATCATCGGAATCGGAGCACAATTGTAGATTTTCGATTTTCTAGCTCTGATTTTGTGGACTATAGTTCAGATGATTTTCAATAAAGTTGAATTTTCTATAAAATGTGTAGAAATATTCCAGCGATCCAAATACCGGTTGGCATGAATATTACAGGTCTCAACACCTATTGATAGAGGTATCAATCATCGGAATCGGAGCACAACTGCAGATTTTCGATTTTGTAGCTCTGATTTTGTGGGCTATAGTTCAGTTGATTTTCATTAAAATTGAATTTTCTATAAAATGTGTAGAAATATTCCAGCGATTCAAATACCCATTGGCATGACAATTACAGGCTTCAACGCCTATTGATAGAGGTATCAATAATCGTAATCGGAGCACAATTGCAGATTTTCGATTTTGTAGCTCTGATTTTGTGGGCTATGGTTCAGGTGATTTTCAATAAAGTTGAATTTTCTATAAAATGTGTAGAAATATTCCAGCGGTCCAAATACCGGTTGGTATGACAATTACAGGTTTCAACGCCTATTGATAGAGGTATCAATCATCGGAATCGGAGCACAATTGCAGATTTTCGATTTTGGAGCTCTGATTTTGTGGACTATAGTTCACGTGATTTTCATTAAAACTGAATTTTCTATAAAATGTGTAGAAATATTCCAGCGATCCAAATACCGGTTGGCATGACAATTACAGGTCTCAACACCTATTGATAGAGGTATCAATCATCGTAATCCGAGCACAACTGCAGATTTTCGATTTTGTAGCTCTGATTTTGTGGGCTATAGTTCAGGTGATTTTCAATAAAGTTGGATTTTCTATAAAATGTGTAGAAATATTCCAGCGATCCAAATACCCATTGGCATGACAATTACAGGTCTCAACACCTATTGATAGAGGTATCAATCATCGGAATCGGAGCACAACTGCAGATTTTCGATTTTGTAGCTCTGGTTTTGTGGGCTATAGTTCAGGTGATTTTCATTAAAATTGAATTTTCTATAAAATGTGTAGAAATATTCCAGCGATCCAAATACCGGTTGGCATGAATATTATAGGTCTCAACACCTATTGTTAGAGGTATCAATCATCGGAATCGGAGCACAATTGCAGATTTTCGATTTTGTAGCTCTGATTTTGTGGGCTATAGTTCAGATGATTTTCAATAAAATTGAATTTTCTATAAAATGTGTAGAAATATTCCAGCGATCCAAATACCCATTGGCATGACAATTACAGGTCTCAACACCTATTGATAGAGGTATCAATCATCGGAATCGGAGCACAACTGCAGATTTTCGATTTTGTAGCTCTGATTTTGTGGGCTATAGTTCAGGTGATTTTCATTAAAATTGAATTTTCTATAAAATGTGTAGAAATATTCCAGCGATCCAAATAGCCGGTGACATTACAATTACAGGTTTCAACGCCTATTGATAGAGGTATCAATCATCGTAATCGGAGCACAATTGCAGATTTTCGATTTTGTAGCTCTGATTTTGTGGGCTATAGTTCAGATGATTTTCAATAAAATTGAATTTTCTATAAAATGTGTAGAAATATTCCAGCGATCCAAATACCCATTGGCATGACAATTACAGGTCTCAACACCTATTGATAGAGGTATCAATCATCGGAATCGGAGCACAACTGCAGATTTTCGATTTTGTAGCTCTGATTTTGTGGACTATAGTTCAGGTGATTTTCATTAAAATTGAATTTTCTATAAAATGTGTAGAAATATTCCAGCGATCCAAATACCCATTGGCATGACAATTACAGGTTTCAACGCCTATTGATAGAGGTGTCAATAGAGGTAATTGAAAGAGTTTTATCTTTTCTAAGGAGATTTTGCTGGATTTTCTCGAAATCCAGTTTTTAGGAAATTTAGGTTTTTCCCATTTTGAAGAAATTTTCTAAAAGTTTAGTAAGTTTGTTTGCTATAGCTGTACTGTTTAGTTAACTATAAACTTTAGTTTTTAAATTTCTTCACGAGAATTTTAAAAATTTAGGGACTTTGTAGACATATTTACGTTTAAAACGTTTAACAGAATATGTTAAAGTAATTTCCCACTTCTTTTAAAATTGGAACAACTTAACACCACTTCCGGAATTTTTATTACACTTTTTAGTTAGACAAAAAAAAATGTTTATTCCTAATACATGTACCTAACATACGTAATACTCGTATATCAACAAGCAAAAAAAAAGATTATTATTATTATTTAGAGGATTATATAAGTACATACAATGAATATAATATGCATATGTGTATCCATTTTCCCCCCCATTACCCTTTTTTATATAAGGTTTTTTTTTTTTTGAAAGAAAAGAAAATCGTTATCCTTGTTACGATACGATAAATATAAAAATATTATTATTCAAATACATGTAAACATATCAGTTATCTTGTTTTCAGGTGGTTTGCTATAAAAACTCGTAAATACCACCAACAAACTAACCCTCCTCACAACCTCGTAATATTTTTTTATTTTTATGACGGTTGATCGTTTATTTATTTATATACAATTTACATAATATATAATAATTATTGTACCTTGTTTGTCTTGTACAAGGATATTATTCAAAAATAGCAAAAAAGTAAAGAAAATTACATTGGATATAGTCGTACAATATGTAGTGGTATATTGAAAATACTGTGAAGAAAGGCAAATTGAATTAGAAAATTACTTAAATTGTTATGGAATTAAAATAGAGAAAATTGAATATAAATAATAGTTGAATGAAAAATGCATAAGTGGAGTGAAAATATTATTTTTAATGATTGGATTTGTTAGGTTGTTATCACACAATATTAAGTGGATAAATACACAACAAGTAAAATATTTAAATAAACCACTTTAGCTTTATATTCCAACAGTTTTTCGATTAGTAGCAGTTAACATTGGGTAGAAGAAGAATCTGTAGTAGCTCGTGCGGTTAACTCACTAACATAAAATGAAACACTAACGGATTATTATTATAAATTTTGATTGATTGATGTACTCAGAGTATTAGGACTAAAATAATCTTCCCGAAATATGCCGTGTCCAAGGTACACACTTGTGCTATCGTTTCCATAAAAAGCGTTATGCCTTATACCTTCCAACAATTTGTTTCTAACATTTTTGTTGAGACTTAGAGCTACACGCAATAGAAAAAGTTTACAAGTTGTTTGTTATCACATGTGAACGGAAATTGTCCGGCTTACGGTAAACAAGTTAACGGCAAATCGGTTTGCATGAGTTAGAATACAAAACCATTAGTTTTAAAGTAAATACGAGGGCCCAGGCAAAGGTTCTTCCTCTTAACTATTTTAAAAAATTCAAAATATAAATTTAAAAAAAAGCTTTGCTAAATTAGAGGCTTAAGGAGGAACGGAAATGAACAAATTCGGTGAAGCAGAAATAGTGTGCTTTGCAAAAATGAAGTATCTATACTAAAGTATTTGTACCATTGAGTCCAATAAAGTATCCTTACTTGAACTTCAAGGTTGGGAAGACAGGGCATTAAGGAACAAGTTTTAATGAAAAATGCGAAAAATTTCAATGCGCTTCAAATCGCGCCGGAAGTTTTTCAAAAATCCCCAAAGAAATTTTTTAGATCTACTAGGTGTAGTAGTTTACACTGGCGATCTGTTGATTTTTACGAAACAGAATAAGAGTATGACGAAATAATAGACAAGCTCATGAAGTGCGGGCAAAAGAATTAATTATTAAATTTAACAGCTCTAAATTACAGTACAAAATAAATCAAGTACATTTTTTAGGACACATTATATCCGAGAAAGGAATTGCTTGCGGCCTCAATAAAAAGAAAGCAATAAACAATTGCCGAAATAAGAATTCCTCGATCTAAAAAAGATTTACAGAAGCAGATTAGGAATGGTAAACTATGTATATGTTCGCACTTTTATTCCAAATATGTCTGATTTGTCAAAACCACTACTGTTGACGAAAAACGTTATTTATAAATGGCGACCAGCTCACACAGAATGTTGAAATTAAATTAAACATTTAATAATTAAAGCTCTCACTTTAAAACATTTGAAGCCAACAAAGATATAACAATACAGTTGGATAGTAGTAAAGACGGTATAGGTTGTTGTATGACGCAAGACAATGGACCAATAAGCTTCGCCTCTCGAAGTAAACAAATGCGGAAACCCGGTAATCTCAAATTAAGAAGGAAATGCTTGTAAGTTGTTTCGCTTGCAAAAAATTTCATAATTGGATTTACGGAAGGACTATTACCATTATGACAAATCACAAAACACTCTTAGGAATCATGATGAAAGAAATTGAAAAAATTGTATCACCAAAACTGCAACGTATGAAGTTGCGGCTCTCAAATTATGACGCTAAATTAAAATTTGTTGCATTTGGATCGCTGGAATATTTCTACACATTTTATAGAATATTCAATTTTATTGAAGATCACCTGAACTATAGCCCACAAATTCAGAGCTATAAAATCGAAAATCTGCAAATGTGCTCCGATTCCGATGATTGATACCTCTATCAATAGGCGTTGAAATCTGTAATTGTCATGCCAACGGAAATTTGTCGAAACCACTCTACACTCCCTTATTTGTCCTATTCAGCAATCCATAGAATATAAGCATTATTCCTTGGATATATATTTTTCTTGATATTGAGGGGTCTGATTGACTCTCTCATTTTAAATGAATTAGCGTAACCTTTATAGACAAAGCGAAATACCTGGGTCTTCTTTTCTATAGATCACTTAGCTAGAAGCTTAATATTTTAGAAAGGGTAAAGAAAGGTACTTTAAAGCTATACTCCTATAAAAATGCTATTGAGAAAAGATGGGGACTTGAACCCCACATCCTTCAGTACCTCTATACCTCAGTGATAAAGGCCCGCATACTCAGCTAGTGATAGCATCGACAAAATGATCCATCACGATCTTTTGAGGATAGGTATCGAACTGATATTCCCTCCAGGAGGACCAGCTGAGTGAAGTAATTCTGAACCCTGAAATTTTGAATTTATTTTCGGATGGTTGGTAGGGTCGGTGGTAGTGTTTTTGTAAGAAATTAACTGTGCACCATGTAGAACCGTAAGGGATATTCACATTTTTACGGACAGTCAAGCCGCTATTAAAATGCTACAATCATCTAGTTGTCTATCATCCCTTAACAAGATGGCAGATTTACAGAATCAAAATGCTTAACTAAAAAATAAATTTCATAAATATTTCTTTTATGTACATACTTTTGAACATAAATGTGAATAAGGTTAATCTTGGTCATCTTTCGAACTTAGACATGATTATCTTTCGAATAGGCTTCATTGCCAATAGCCTCGGAAAAATCTTAAGTTTCGTATAATAGCAGCCAATTTATACCAAATTGTTTGTCTGAGCCTATCCTTCCTATTATTCTATCATATAAGAGTTAGTTTTGACGTAACAAGTGAATACCGATTTCTAGATAACAATACGGTGTTATAATGGATGTTATCGTCTTGTGTGTTATAACATGCATTATATCTTATTAAAACTATTCTAGTTACGAAATCTTTATATTAACGAGGTATACTAAGAGATTACCTCGAGTGCGGTTAATACTGAAGTTAATTTATGTTCTTGTTGATAGTTAAAGATGGTAAGCCGGCACTTAACTAAAATTAATTAAAAAAAAATCATTTTGTGTTTTGTCTATAAATTACAAAACATCGCTAAAATTAAAAAGCGCGACTCGCGAGACTTCATAATATCCCTTCACACCAATTTATCGTCATAATATACGTATTAAATATTCCTTTCAACTCAAACCACCAAACCATTTTATTTCATTTTCCGTTGCCATCTGCCTTGAGTGTCTTGACATTCACAACAAATTTTCTCATTCGTCATAGTAGAGTCGAGTGCTATAGTATTATAGTATTGGTATACCAGCAAAATACGACGTACAATAATTCTACGGCTGATAGTAGTACGTTTGAACATATAGTAAATACACATACTACTTAAGATTTAGAAAATAAGAAAAACAAATTTAAATCAATGGAAGAGATGTACATACATAATTTATACAAAAGCCAAAGAAGATGAAAAAGTTTTTTTTTGCCTCTGTTATTGCTGTCGTTATGTGATTGTGCACTATAAAAAAAGCTCAGGAAAATTTCCCAACTATACATACGGACATAAGGTACACGAATTTACCTACGTAGCAGAAGATTGAATCAAATGAATGTATTCAGGTTATTAGGTATCCATATATAGTACAATATAGAATGTAATAATTAGATTACTCAACAGCAGCATCACATAAACCCAAAGACGATGAAAAATAAAAAATAAAAGTTTCAATTTTATTTTATGTAAACAAGATGTTGTTATGTTGTTATTTTGCTTTTACTTAACACTTAAGGTGCCTAACACTTTCTGTTACAATTAACATGATTCGATTTTTGCATATTTTTGTATTAAAACATATAATGTGGTAATTGCTAAGGGGTCTCAAATTAACATAATTATATTGATATTATGTATAATCAACGATGAACAAACAGTTTAGGTATTTTTTTTGGCAAAACGAACAAATTCTAATTTGTCGCACATTTTTTTTTTTGTTTGTAATTCTAATTGTACTTTCTGTACCTACATATACATAAACTCGATCGTCTACTGCGTACATGATGAGATAAACATAAATTATATCATCCCGCGCATTTTTAATAATTTTTCATTCATATTCAGATGGTGTACCGTACGCAAAATGAAAATATTGGCCCTTTTTTTTTTTGTACTCTGTACACAACCAACAACAATTCCAAATACAAATAATTTCACAAAAATCGACATCTACGCTATAAATATTTACAGTCGTATATACCAAATATTATATAGAGCATGTAGTACTATGAATTTCAAACCATCATCATCATCAATTTTATTTTAATTTATATTTTTTTGTAGTTAGTTTTTCCATTTTCCGTCTCTGGAATTTTTTGTGTTTTTTTTTTTTTTGTTGTTGGCAATGTGGAAATGTGTGGGTGGATGTATATAATATGTCAAGTTAATTGAGTGTTGAAAAAATAATGAAATGTTTTACATTTTGTGTTGCTTGGATGAGGAGGTTACAGGAATATTGCTGCTTTATCTAGAATTCCAGAGCATAAATACTATTGTATTTTTGGGTGTCAGATAAATTATTTTTTATGGGGCTGGGTCATTTGAATTATGAATAATTGACATTTTATTAAAACTTTGATTTTTTTTTTTCCTATTTTAGTAAATTAAATTGTAATGTTAATCGACAACTTAAAAGTTTCAAAATTTAAAAAGATCTTGAGTTAGACGGTTGGTTTGATGGAATTAGAGTGGTACAGGGCATACAATCTTTTATGCAAATAAAAGGTCTGCTTTTATTGTTTTCTACTGGAGAAATACGGAACAATTTCACACTGCACTGAACGGTGTGAAAAATTATTTTTAGGCGTAGAAATAAAGGCTTTGAAAGAACCATAAGAGACAAAAATAATAAATTAGCAACCAATTTAATATTTGAGCCTACTCCTACTAGTAATTGCTTCGTCAACCTTGTAGACACAGATCAAAGAGTTTCTTCGTCCTTATCGCTTCTTCTGATAGTAGATGTTTCAAATATTACGAATATGAATCCCAACGTCGAAAATGCATCGTATCGCAAGTTATGTTTAAGTAGAGAATATAATGGAAAAAGAGATGAAAGCATTTTCCACACGGGAAGGACCAAATACTCGATGTTCAAGCCAGCAACTATATCAGTAGATAAAAATTACGCCAAAAATTGAATAAACACTTTTTTTCCGAGTGGGCCGCCCTTATTTGGAATATAATGTATATCGTGTTTAATTATAACATTTTACGAAAGAGAGCAGCACTTGAGCACTTGTAATTGAAGCCAAGCTGAAGCTTCACAAGATAAAAATTACTTGCTAAGTGAAGTCATATCTCAACTCAACTGAATCTAACCTCTAACTCAACTCCCAATTCAATCCCAAACTGAACCGTGAACTTCACGGCTGATTCCCACAAACCGCCAAACGTAGGTGCTGCCGGAGGGATAAAGTGATATTTTGTATGATAATTGGTGCACCAATTCAGTAGATCTGCTGACTTTGATTGGTACAGTTATTGACCGTAGAACTCGCGAAGTTGCTTCCTTGCTCCGATGAGTTTTGACTGCAAATGGACCAGCTAACTTTATACCTGTTTGTATAAATGCTCTGACTCGTGGGTTAACCCAAGGGGCGATGATGATTCGTCGGATAAGGTTTTTTGCTCTTGGAATCATGATTCACTGTTTTAAAGTGGAGAGTAGTAATTTTGGCCCGGCATGTAGATATTGAATATGTTCCTCTCGTACCATTCTCTCAATTATTATGTGCTGGATGGAAGTATAATGGGATGTTTTACATCATATTCCAAGTCTGCATGGCCTAGTCTTCCTCCCACTCTCAGCAGTCCATGTGCATCGATAAATGGAAAAATAGAATGTAAATTAGAGGATGCATTAAAAAAGGTAATGATTTTTTTAAAGACATGTGGCTCTTATGCAATTAAATTTAAAAGTTCATTGATAGTTCCAATCTCAGGTTTCTAATAAATCTTAATAACAAAGCCATTATTCTTGATGAATGTTCAGCCATTACATCGGCAATTGAGACAGATGCAATTCGGTAGCCGTTTCATGATCGTCGAAACTCGATTCAGATTCCAATACTTGATTCGGGAGTTTATGTGTGGGTTTCAGAAGGAAATCGGGATTATCAAACCAAAGCAGAATTCTGATTTGATGAGACATGATACCACTGATTACGAGATGTAAAAGTGAGGCTTTTGGACGTTCGATTATCTATACAGGTTTTCCAAACCTCGGGTGGTTTAGATAGCCAATCTAAGGTGATTGATGAATCAGTGTACAAAAATACCTTCGGATCAGATGATAAACATAAGGACATTATTGGGCTATTCATGTAATTTACCCGTTTGATTTAAATTGACTGGTTAATTTCCATTGATGTTGCAGGTTTCGGATAAATTGGCCTAGGTGGTATTTGTTGATTCAGGTTTTGATTGTTGTATGTTTGGTTGTTATAATGTTGATTATTGTATTGAAATACTCGTGGATTTTGTGAATTGGTATACGAAACTTGATTGCCCGAGTTATTAATTCATGGATTTTGTGGGTTGATATAGGAGAATTGGTTGATTGGAGTTGTTACCGAGTTATTAACGTTCTTTTTATGAATCGTCAAATTTCTGAAATTCATGTTTTGAATCGCAAGGCGAGACCTCCATTTAACCCTCTGACAAAAACGTCCAAAACTCGATTCGGGCGTAGAATTCATCGATCGTCATATTTCTTTGTCCGAGATTCTTTAATTGGTGTTCTAATGTTCGAAGATCCCTGCTATCTGCGTAGTGGATAGATAGGCATTTTTTTATAGATGCCCACTCATCAGAAAAGTTGTTATATGCTATTAATGCCGCATTGGCGTTTCCTCTAATCTTCTGCCGTATATGTTGCAGTATTGTTCTATAAATTGGTTTAGTGCGTACAGTATTATAGTCTCGAAGAATATTCTCATCCAAGAGATATATTGAGTTGGATTTCCGTCGAACTGTTGCAGTTCCTTCACGCAGTCGGTAACTCACTTATATCCTTAAGGTCCTGTACGTTTTGTGGAACTGCGAATATTGTTGTTGCAGCTGGATTTATAGGTTTCTCCAGTACCTCGAATCTCCGCTCGATTTGTTTTGTGAACTAAATTTGAGTATTTAGGTCCCGGTTATTTTGGTTAATGTTGATCTAATTTTTGATCTGCCATTATGATGTTTCACTTGTTATTATTTTATACTTAATATATTGCTGTTATACTTAACTATTAACACTTGTTACAAAAATTTTTTTTTGTTATTATTGTTTATTATTACAATCACCTTATATTATTATTATTATTTTTCAATTTGTTATTTTGTAATTGCTACTAATTTTTGACTTGCATTAACATTAAGAGGCTTTTTATGGCCTATTTGTGGATTAGTTTTGCTACAAAGGTCTTTATAGTGCATAGCCGTATTTCGTACACTCGGAACCCGTTCATGTGCCTACAGCTCACTGAATTTAAATACGGTGGACTAGCCAATTTAAGCTCGAGTCTACTAAATATTGAGCTGGTTAAATATTGGCGTATTCGATGCTCAGATTGGGAGGCTCTAACAATAAATGACCGGCAGATCGTTTATGCCGCGAAAGATGCTCATATCGCTATCGAACTTTTAAAAAAAATGGAGACTTTTTATTCTAGTGTAAACCGTGCTTGGCTCACGAGAAAATCAGATCTTCCTAAAATTCTACTGTTGTGTATCCAGTGCCATCAGCCCAGTAATATAGTTTTCGTTACTCTTTAAGGATAATTAACTTAAGGACATCGAGATACCAAATATGAAGAAAATCCATTCAGCCTCGCGAGCTTTACTTAATTCAAAAGATAATATTCCAGAAAACTAAAAAGAGGAACTATGCGATGTAATCAGGCAGATTTATCCTAACGAAGAGCTGTCCAAGACATTCTTTAATTATTTACTTGACCTTCCGCTTAGCGAAAAATTACAAAACTTTGTATTCCATGGTGAAAAAATCGTTGAGCATTGCAAAAATGGGGGCGTATAAATATAAAACCACAATTTTTACCCCCACTCTGGTCTGTACTCCATAACAGCGATAGACTAGAAATTCGTGCGGAAGAGGGACGAATCGAGCTGGAGGATATGGTATCTGCCGGTCTAAATAAATTGACTTCAGATAATAACATATCTCAAGACAAGACTATTACGACACATGATTCGATGGCCGACGATGAAATAGCAATTAATGATGAAAATTTTAGCCAAAACACCCCGAAACTAATACATTTTATCGATTATAAATTAAAATGTGGTTTTAAATTGAAATCGGTCGTTTACATTTTATAAATTCAATTTATGTGTTTAATTTCCAATTCATGACATGTTTTAATTTTTTTTCTTGGTGGAACTCTTCCTTCTATCTTGCTTAGTCTTTTCGACGAGTTTTCCTCCCTCACTAGTCTCGACAGGAAAGGTGACGCAATTCACGAATGCACATACAAGCGTACATTGGCAACAATTCACTTGTACAACAAGAAATAATTTGTTTTTTTTTGTAGGTTAAGTTACAATTGCTGCCAAAATTCCCCTTAAAACTTTTGCTATAAAAAAAAACCTTGTCTTTGTCTATTATATGGTATTTGATTTTTTTTTTCTCTTTTTGGCGTATTTTAATATTCAGTAAAATATTCCCATGGAAAACCACCTGAACTGCTGGATATGCCGTATTTCTCTCGTTTGGCGAGGTTGCGTTGATAGTTGTAACCCGCCTCCTAGTGGTACAATCTTATCACGATTTGTTTATTCAGTTTCACTATTTCAGTGGAACAGCGTTGGCTATGTTCTTATGTGTATAGCGGTTTAAATCTTTAGGTTAAAAAAAACGGTTATGTTGGGTATATTTTTTTTGTTTGCCAAATTTTGCCGTTCTTTAGTATGTATTACATAAATGTTTTTTCAACAGGGGTTTGTTGGTCTAACGATATTCATTAATTTTTCACTTTTTTGTTACTTGCGCTTTTTTCTATTTTTTACGCCAGGTCCCTGTTTCGGCGCCAGTTAAAAGTTTTATTCGAAGATATATTAAAAAAATGAATTTATTTTATGTTTTTCGTTTACATTTCAAACTAAAACTAACTAAAACTCAAAATATGATATCATTTTATACATAAAAAATAGCTTAATAAGTAACATACAATATTCTAAAATAACTAGACTATGTTTGCTCGTGTTCTTACATGTGTTTTCCTTTTAAGCTGATTTAACGTCTTTGGGTGATGCGCATGTTTGCAATTTATGTTGAATTGCAATTCTAGTTGTGTTAACTTGCATATATGTAGTTCAATACTCGAGTAGAACAAATTATTACTTTGACCAAAAGTATCGATGTTAACGGAACGCACTACTACATACTAATTTGGTATTTTTCGTCGATGTGAAGTATGCTGCTAAATTTTGTTTCCCTGTTACAAAACAAATATTTCAATTAAAATTTATCAAGTCACAAACATATTTGCATCTGGCCCAGCAGAATTTGTGGCTATACTCAACACAACCAATCGGACAAGGTACAACCTTATAGTCCAAGGTCACATTTGTGTCAATATAATACTTGAATCTCGATTATCCTTGATCCGATTAAACCTCTATTATCCGGGAATTTTCCTACGCATCCGATTTTTTTTTTAATCTCTTGGTTAACCGGTATTTCATCTGATTAACAGGGATGTTTATTATTAAAAAAATAACTTTTAAAGTCGTACCTTTCCAAACAATCCAACAACAACAAAATTTGTTTTTTTTATATTTATGTAATAAATTTAAATTAAAAGTGCACTTTTTTTATCACAAATTACAATGTTTATATCACAATTTTAATTTCGTTTTATGTAAACCAGAATAAAACTTCTCGATGAAATGAAATTTTCGGTAATTTGTTGCCATTATTGTTACGACATTTTCTGATTAATCACTTCATTTTTCATAAATTTTTTTTAATAGTTTTCCACAAATAATAATACATATGCATACAATTTTTGTGATTGTTTTTTTTTTAAACTACTCAAAACCATAATAAAAACTAAATGGTTTGTTTACAAAAAAAAAGAGCATAAAAGATAATAGACATATAATCCTCTCTCTCCAAACGAAAAAGACAGAATTTTCTATGGGAATAAACATGGAAACAATTTTGTTTCAGGTCTCTCGTTTTATGGCTATGTATGTACCTACATACATACATATGTATGTATGTACATACATACATATCAGGGATGAAATTGACATAAATTCCAAAGTACTAAAATGTTGAGCACTGGGGACTAAATTGAGTTTCAAAGGACTTTTTTTAATTTTTTGATGAACTTACTACTTCGAAAATCTTCGAAAAGTGCTGCCTGACGTTTACAGAAAAAATTCAAATATAAATATTTTTTTGAAAGGACCGAAAATAAAAATATATTTTCCGAGAGAACTGAAATTTTGATCAAAAGTACCGAAGGAATTTTCATTTTCTAAAGGACTGAAAAAAGTCCTATAGGACCAACTTTTTCATCCCTGATTTGTATTCTATTTCTATTCTATTTCTATTCTATTTCTATTCTATTTCTATTCTATTTCTATTCTATTTCTATTCTATTTCTATTCTATTTCTATTCTATTTCTATTCTATTTCTATTCTATTTCTATTCTATTTCTATTCTATTTCTATTCTATTTCTATTCTATTTCTATTCTATTTCTATTCTATTTCTATTCTATTTCTATTCTATTTCTATTCTATTTCTATTCTATTTCTATTCTATTTCTATTCTATTTCTATTCTATTTCTATTCTATTTCTATTCTATTTCTATTCTATTTCTATTCTATTTCTATTCTATTTCTATTCTATTTCTATTCTATTTCTATTCTATTTCTATTCTATTTCTATTCTATTTCTATTCTATTTCTATTCTATTTCTATTCTATTTCTATTCTATTTCTATTCTATTTCTATTCTATTTCTATTCTATTTCTATTCTATTTCTATTCTATTTCTATTCTATTTCTATTCTATTTCTATTCTATTTCTATTCTATTTCTATTCTATTTCTATTCTATTTCTATTCTATTTCTATTCTATTCTATTTCTATTCTATTTCTATTCTATTTCTATTCTATTTCTATTCTATTTCTATTCTATTTCTATTCTATTTCTATTCTATTTCTATTCTATTTCTATTCTATTTCTATTCTATTTCTATTCTATTTCTATTTCTATTCTATTTCTTTTCTATTTCAATTCCATTTCTATTCCATTTCTACTCTATTTCTATTCTATTTCTATTCTATTTCTATTCTATTTCTATTCTATTTATATTCGATTTCTTTTCTATTTCTATTCTATTTCTATTCTGTTTCTATTCTATTTCTATTACATTTCTATTCCATTTCTATTCCATTTCTTTGCTATTTCTATTCTATTTCTATTCTATTTCTATCCTATTTCTATTCTATTTCTATTACATTTCTATTTCATTTCTATTCCATTTCTTTTCTATTTCTATTCCATTTCTATTCTATTTCTATTCTATTTCTTTTCTATTTCTATTCTATTTCTATTCTATCCCATTTCTATTTCTATTCTATTTCTATTCTATTTCTATTCTATTTCTATTCTATTTCTATTCTATTTCTATTCTATTTCTATTCTATTTCTATTCTATTTCTATTCTATTTCTATTCTATTTCTATTCTATTTCTATTCTATTTCTATTCTATTTCTATTCTATTTCTATTCTATTTCTATTCTATTTCTATTCTATTTCTATTCTATTTCTATTCTATTTCTATTCTATTTCTATTCTATTTCTATTCTATTTCTATTCTATTTCTATTCTATTTCTATTCTATTTCTATTCTATTTCTATTCTATTTCTATTCTATTTCTATTCTATTTCTATTCTATTTCTATTCTATTTCTATTCTATTTCTATTCTATTTCTATTCTATTTCTATTCTATTTCTATTCTATTTCTATTCTATTTCTATTCTATTTCTATTCTATTTCTATTCTATTTCTATTCTATTTCTATTCTATTTCTATTCTATTTCTATTCTATTTCTATTCTATTTCTATTCTATTTCTATTCTATTTCTATTCTATTTCTATTCTATTTCTATTCTATTTCTATTCTATTTCTATTCTATTTCTATTCTATTTCTATTCTATTTCTATTCTATTTCTATTCTATTTCTATTCTATTTCTATTCTATTTCTATTCTATTTCTATTCTATTTCTATTCTATTTCTATTCTATTTCTATTCTATTTCTATTCTATTTCTATTCTATTTCTATTCTATTTCTATTCTATTTCTATTCTATTTCTATTCTATTTCTATTCTATTTCTATTCTATTTCTATTCTATTTCTATTCTATTTCTATTCTATTTCTATTCTATTTCTATTCTATTTCTATTCTATTTCTATTCTATTTCTATTCTATTTCTATTCTATTTCTATTCTATTTCTATTCTATTTCTATTCTATTTCTATTCTATTTCTATTCTATTTCTATTCTATTTCTATTCTATTTCTATTCTATTTCTATTCTATTTCTATTCTATTTCTATCCTATTTCTATTCCATTTCTATTACATTTCTATTCTATTTATATTCTATTTATATTCTATTTCTATTCTATTTCTATTCTATTTCTATTCTATTTCTATTCTATTTCTATTCTATTTCTATTCTATTTCTATTCTATTTCTATTCTATTTCTATTCTATTTCTATTTCTATTCTATTTCTTTTCTATTTCTTTTCTATTTCTATTCTATTTCTATTCTATTTCAATTCTATTTCTATTCCATTTCTATTCCATTTCTTTTCTATTTCTATTCCATTTCTATTCCATTTCTACTCTATTTCTATTCTATTTCTATTCTATTTATATTCGATTTCTTTTCTATTTCTATTCTATTTATATTCTGTTTCTATTCTATTTCTATTACATTTCTATTCCATTTCTATTCCATTTCTTTGCTATTTCTATTCCATTTCTATTCTATTTCTATTCTAATTCTATTTCTATTCTATTTCTTTTCTATTCCTATTCTATTTTTATTCTAATTCTATTTCTATTCTATTTCTTTTCTATTTCTATTCTATTTCTATCCTATTTCTATTCCATTTCTATTACATTTCTATTATATTTATATTCTTTTTCTATTCCATTTCTATTCTATTTCTAGTCTATTTCTTTTCTATTTCTATTCTATTTCTATTCTATTTCTATTCTATTTATATTCGATTTCTTTTCCATTTCTATTCTATTTCTAGTCTATTTCTTTTCTATTTCTATTCTATTTCTATTCTATTTCTATTCTATTTATATTCGATTTCTTTTCTATTTCTATTCTATTTCTATTCTGTTTCTATTCTATTTCTATTACATTTCTATTCCATTTCTATTCCATTTCTTTGCTATTTCTGTCCTATTACATTTCTATTTCATTTCTATTCTATTTCTATTCTATTTCTATTCTATTTCTATTCTATTTCTATTCTATTTCTATTCTATTTCTATTCTATTTCTATTCTATTTCTATTCTATTTCTATTCTATTTCTATTCTATTTCTATTCTATTTCTATTCTATTTCTATTCTATTTCTATTCTATTTCTATTCTATTTCTATTCTATTTCTATTCTATTTCTATTCTATTTCTATTCTATTTCTATTCTATTTCTATTCTATTTCTATTCTATTTCTATTCTATTTCTATTCTATTTCTATTCTATTTCTATTCTATTTCTATTCTATTTCTATTCTATTTCTATTCTATTTCTATTCTATTTCTATTCTATTTCTATTCTATTTCTATTCTATTTCTATTCTATTTCTATTCTATTTCTATTCTATTTCTATTCTATTTCTATTCTATTTCTATTCTATTCTATTTCTATGCTATTTCTATTCTATTTCTATTATATTTCTATTCTATTTCTATTCTATTTCTATTCTATTTCTATTCTATTTCTATTCTATTTCTATTCTATTTCTATTCTATTTCTATTCTATTTCTATTCTATTTCTATTCTATTTCTATTCTATTTCTATTCTATTTCTATTCTATTTCTATTCTATTTCTATTCTATTTCTATTCTATTTCTATTCTATTTCTATTTCTATTCTATTTCTTTTCTATTTCTATTCCATTTCTATTCCATTTCTACTCTATTTCTATTCTATTTCTATTCTATTTCTATTCTATTTCTATTCTATTTCTATTCTATTTATATTCGATTTCTTTTCTATTTCTATTCTATTTCTATTCTGTTTCTATTCTATTTCTATTACATTTCTATTCCATTTCTATTCCATTTCTTTGCTATTTCTATTCCATTTCTATTCTATTTCTATTCTATTTCTATTCTATCTCTATTCTATTTCTATTCTATTTCTATTCTAATTCTATTCTATTTCTATTCTATTTCTATTCTATTTCTATTCTATTTCTATTCTATTTCTATTCTATTTCTATTCTATTTCTATTCTATTTCTATTCTATTTCTATTCTATTTCTATTCTATTTCTATTCTATTTCTATTCTATTTCTATTCTATTTCTATTCTATTTCTATTCTATTTCTATTCTATTTCTATTCTATTTCTATTCTATTTCTATTCTATTTCTATTCTATTTCTATTCTATTTCTATTCTATTTCTATTCTATTTCTATTCTATTTCTATTCTATTTCTATTCTATTTCTATTCTATTTCTATTCTATTTCTATTCTATTTCTATTCTATTTCTATTCTATTTCTATTCTATTTCTATTCTATTTCTATTCTATTTCTATTCTATTTCTATTCTATTTCTATTCTATTTCTATTCTATTTCTATTCTATTTCTATTCTATTTCTATTCTATTTCTATTCTATTTCTATTCTATTTCTATTCTATTTCTATTCTATTTCTATTCTATTTCTATTCTATTTCTATTCTATTTCTATTCTATTTCTATTCTATTTCTATTCTATTTCTATTCTATTTCTATTCTATTTCTATTCTATTTCTATTCTATTTCTATTCTATTTCTATTCTATTTCTATTCTATTTCTATTCTATTTCTATTCTATTTCTATTCTATTTCTATTCTATTTCTATTCTATTTCTATTCTATTTCTATTCTATTTCTATTCTATTTCTATTCTATTTCTATTCTATTTCTATTCTATTTCTATTCTATTTCTATTCTATTTCTATTCTATTTCTATTCTATTTCTATTCTATTTCTTTTCTATTTCTATTCTATTTCTATTCTATTTCTATTCTATTTCTATTCTATTTCTATTCTATTTCTATTCTATTTCTATTCTATTTCTATCCTATTTCTATTCTATTTCTATTACATTTCTATTTCATTTCTATTCCATTTCTTTTCTATTTCTATTCCATTTCTATTCTATTTCTATTCTATTTCTTTTCTATTTCTATTCTATTTCTATTCTATCCCATTTCTATTTCTATTCTATTTCTATTCTATTTCTATTCTATTTCTATTCTATTTCTATTCTATTTCTATTCTATTTCTATTCTATTTCTATTCTATTTCTATTCTATTTCTATTCTATTTCTATTCTATTTCTATTCTATTTCTATTCTATTTCTATTCTATTTCTATTCTATTTCTATTCTATTTCTATTCTATTTCTATTCTATTTCTATTCTATTTCTATTCTATTTCTATTCTATTTCTATTCTATTTCTATTCTATTTCTATTCTATTTCTATTCTATTTCTATTCTATTTCTATTCTATTTCTATTCTATTTCTATTCTATTTCTTTTCTATTTCTATTCTATTTCTATTCTATTTCTATTCTATTTCTATTCTATTTCTATTCTATTTCTATTCTATTTCTATTCTATTTCTATTCTATTTCTATTCTATTTCTATTCTATTTCTATTCTATTTCTATTCTATTTCTATTCTATTTCTATTCTATTTCTATTCTATTTCTATTCTATTTCTATTCTATTTCTATTCTATTTCTATTCTATTTCTATTCTATTTCTATTCTATTTCTATTCTATTTCTATTCTATTTCTATTCTATTTCTATTCTATTTCTATTCTATTTCTATTCTATTTCTATTCTATTTCTATTCTATTTCTATTCTATTTCTATTCTATTTCTATTCTATTTCTATTCTATTTCTATTCTATTTCTATTCTATTTCTATTCTATTTCTATTCTATTTCTATTCTATTTCTATTCTATTTCTATTCTATTTCTATTCTATTTCTATTCTATTTCTATTCTATTTCTATTCTATTTCTATTCTATTTCTATTCTATTTCTATTCTATTTCTATTCTATTTCTATTCTATTTCTATTCTATTTCTATTCTATTTCTATTCTATTTCTATTCTATTTCTATTCTATTTCTATTCTATTTCTATTCTATT
This sequence comes from Tipula helvola, assembly GCA_963556165.1. Lineage (NCBI taxonomy): Eukaryota > Metazoa > Arthropoda > Insecta > Diptera > Tipulidae > Tipula > Tipula helvola. Next base: position 80,034,973 of record OY744482.1, on the reverse strand, counting down.
TCTATTCTATTTCTATTCTATTTCTATTCTATTTCTATTCTATTTCTATTCTATTTCTATTCTATTTCTATTCTATTTCTATTCTATTTCTATTCTATTTCTATTCTATTTCTATTCTATTTCTATTCTATTTCTATTCTATTTCTATTCTATTTCTATTCTATTTCTATTCTATTTCTATTCTATTTCTATTCTATTTCTATTCTATTTCTATTCTATTTCTATTCTATTTCTATTCTATTTCTATTCTATTTCTATTCTATTTCTATTCTATTTCTATTCTATTTCTATTCTATTTCTATTCGGTTTCTATTCTATTTGTATTCTATTTGTATTCTATTTCTATTCTATTTCTATTCTATTTCTATTCTATTTCTATTCTATTTCTATTCTATTTCTATTCTATTTCTATTCTATTTCTATTCTATTTCTATTCTATTTCTATTCTATTTCTATTCTATTTCTATTTCTATTCTATTTCTTTTCTATTTCTATTCTATTTATATTCTGTTTCTATTCTATTTCTATTACATTTCTATTCCATTTCTATTCCATTTCTTTGCTATTTCTATTCCATTTCTATTCTATTTCTATTCTAATTCTATTTCTATTCTATTTCTATTCTATTTCTATTCTATTTCTATTCTATTTCTATTCTATTTCTATTCTATTTCTATTCTATTTCTATTCTATTTCTATTCTATTTCTATTCTATTTCTATTCTATTTCTATTCTATTTCTATTCTATTTCTATTCTATTTCTATTCTATTTCTATTCTATTTCTATTCTATTTCTATTCTATTTCTATTCTATTTCTATTCTATTTCTATTCTATTTCTTTTCTATTTCTATTCTATTTCTATTCTATTTCTATTCTATTTCTATTCTATTTCTATTCTATTTCTATTCTATTTCTATTCTATTTCTATTCTATTTCTATTCTATTTCTATTCTATTTCTATTCTATTTCTATTCTATTTCTATTCTATTTCTATTCTATTTCTATTCTATTTCTATTCTATTTCTATTCTATTTCTATTCTATTTCTATTCTATTTCTATTCTATTTCTATTCTATTTCTATTCTATTTCTATTCTATTTCTATTCTATTTCTATTCTATTTCTATTCTATTTCTATTCTATTTCTATTCTATTTCTATTCTATTTCTATTCTATTTCTATTCTATTTCTATTCTATTTCTATTCTATTTCTATTCTATTTCTATTCTATTTCTATTCTATTTCTATTCTATTTCTATTCTATTTCTATTCTATTTCTATTCTATTTCTATTCTATTTCTATTCTATTTCTATTCTATTTCTATTCTATTTCTATTCTATTTCTATTCTATTTCTATTCTATTTCTATTCTATTTCTATTCTATTTCTATTCTATTTCTATTCTATTTCTATTCTATTTCTATTCTATTTCTATTCTATTTCTATTCTATTTCTATTCTATTTCTATTCTATTTCTATTCTATTTCTATTCTATTTCTATTCTATTTCTATTCTATTTCTATTCTATTTCTATTCTATTTCTATTCTATTTCTATTCTATTTCTATTCTATTTCTATTCTATTTCTATTCTATTTCTATTCTATTTCTATTCTATTTCTATTCTATTTCTATTCTATTTCTATTCTATTTCTATTCTATTTCTATTCTATTTCTATTCTATTTCTATTCTATTTCTATTCTATTTCTATTCTATTTCTATTCTATTTCTATTCGGTTTCTATTCTATTTGTATTCTATTTCTATTCTATTTCTATTCTATTTCTATTCTATTTCTATTCTATTTCTATTCTATTTCTATTCTATTTCTATTCTATTTCTATTCTATTTCTATTCTATTTCTATTCTATTTCTATTCTATTTCTATTCTATTTCTATTCTATTTCTATTCTATTTCTATTCTATTTCTATTCTATTTCTATTTCTATTCTATTTCTTTTCTATTTCTTTTCTATTTCTATTCTATTTCTATTCTATTTCAATTCTATTTCTATTCCATTTCTATTCCATTTCTTTTCTATTTCTATTCCATTTCTATTCCATTTTTACTCTATTTCTATTCTATTTCTATTCTATTTATATTCGATTTCTTTTCTATTTCTATTCTATTTATATTCTGTTTCTATTCTATTTCTATTACATTTCTATTCCATTTCTATTCCATTTCTTTGCTATTTCTATTCCATTTCTATTCTATTTCTATTCTAATTCTATTTCTATTCTATTTCTTTTCTATTCCTATTCTATTTTTATTCTAATTCTATTTCTATTCTATTTCTTTTCTATTTCTATTCTATTTCTATCCTATTTCTATTCCATTTCTATTACATTTCTATTATATTTATATTCTTTTTCTATTCCATTTCTATTCTATTTCTAGTCTATTTCTTTTCTATTTCTATTCTATTTCTATTCTATTTCTATTCTATTTATATTCGATTTCTTTTCTATTTCTATTCTATTTCTATTCTGTTTCTATTCTATTTCTATTACATTTCTATTCCATTTCTATTCCATTTCTTTGCTATTTCTATCCTATTACATTTCTATTTCATTTCTATTCCATTTCTTTTCTATTTCTATTCCATTTCTATTCTATTTCTATTCTATTTCTATTTCTATGAGGGATGAAATTTTCATAAATTCCAATTTCAATTGATTTAATAAAATCGGAAAAACTAACATTACACCAAAATTATAATGCTGACGAGACGGGGATTTTCTGGAAGGCGCCACCCCGAAGAACTTTAGTCAGCAGTAATGAATCGAGTGTAGAAGGGGTCAAAGAATTGAAAGAACGACTGACTGCCCTTATGTGCGCTAACGCTTCTGGAACTCATAAATGATACCTATTAATACAAAAATATAAAGCAGTTGCCAGTTCTCTATATGGCAAATAAAAAAGCTTGTGTAACCCAAGAATTATTTTTGAAATGGTTAACCATTAAGGGATAACCATTTTGTGGCTGAAGCCAGGAAAAGTTGTAAAGATTTGGAGTTGGGAAAGGATTGTAAAATTTTATTGCTATTAGATAACCGCCGCACACATTCGGATGTGGCTAAATATCAAAGCAACAACATAATAGTCAAGTATTTGCCCCCTAAATGTACGAGCTTAATTTAACCGATGGACCAGGGTGTGATTCGAAGCAGCAAGTGTCATTATCGCAAGGAAATGATAAGGAAGCTAATAAACTTGCAGACAGAAGATGACGTGACCTCTTTCATTAAAAATTTTAATTGAAAACACGAAACATGGTGTCTTTCCCGAGCTTGGAGTAACGTAACTGAAGCTATTATAAAATCATCTTGTGGCCGTATTTTGTATGAAAATGATTATGAAACGTCATCAATTGATGAACTAAATCAGGGCATAATGAGTCAAATGAATGAAGATGAATTTGTTAATGGGTAGATTCGGACATTGAAGCATCCACATTCGCAACGTTAACTGATGCTGAAATAGTGGAAGTGGTATTAAATCCTAAGAATAATCAAAAGGAACTCAGCAGTGATGATGATGTTGATGAAGAACTACTGCTAAACGTAAAGAAGAACGACGCTATAACGGCTTGTGAAACTCTCTTAAGTTAATTAGAGAATCATGACATCGACGAAATAAGTGTGCAAGATAAAATGCACGTTCATAAGATACAGGCCAATTTAATTGAGCATCGGCGAAAAAGTCAACGACAGTCCAAAGTGAACGAATTTTTCAGTAAAATTTAAATTTGTTAATACCGAAACTGATGAAAGCTATTTTTTTGTGATACACATTTTTATTTTATTTTTTTATCGTTTCAATCAGGATTTATAAATGAAATGGTACAATTTACATAGTACATATGTACAAGGGCTTGCCCGTTCCCGGACCTTTTACATTCCCGGGAAACGGGATTGGGATTTTCTGATTCCCGGGAATTCCCGGGATTCGGGACAAGACACGCTTTTTATCCAAATCTCATTATGCATGTAATATTAAACTTCAAACAATTTTACATTTTTGGTTGACAAATGGAAAAGACAAGTATTAAGTAAGATTTAAAATAATTGACAAAATGTGTTGTACTCATTTAATCACTCAATCGGCGGATTCCACTCTCCTATTATGGGAAATCTACCGGAGGAAAAAAATAAATTTAAACTATCAACGTTAATTTTACTCATTGACAACAGTTTATGGAGCTGAATGCGTTCAATGACGATTTAGTTTTCTTTAAAAACCCACCCGCTAATGGAAAATTCCTCTCATTTTCGATGGATGTCGGCTTGATAGTGTAGTGCGTCGTTTTTAAATTTGGTTGCTTTTTCATTTTTGGCTTAAACTTAGTACCTTACTTTTCCTCGCACCAGGTTTTTGGGTACAATGCAGTGCAAGAGTTTGGTTTAATTCTGCAGGTAGGCTGTGTACGTTCAGCACTTCTTTTAACTGAATTCTATTTCTTTGCTTGCTTCCAAAAGTACACATACAGGCACAGGCCATTTCGGATTTTAAGTTCATCCCAAATGCCTCATCCATAATTTCCTTTATCGTCAACTCTGGATCTTGAACGAATTTTATTAACGAGATAACATCTTTATTTCTTCTAATGGCTAATTTTTCTTTTAGCTGTTTTAACGTCTGTGGCCAATAATACTGCCGTGCTAAGAAAAAAAGTCACATTTGCTTTTTTGTAGTTTTGAGTAACTTCAATTTTTCTATTTGTGTGTGTCATGTCTGCGATTTTTCTATTAAATAACGTGATTTTATGGCATTTGAAGAAGGATATTTGATTTTTTGAAAAAGCCGAAATATAGGTATTGGTTAGTAGAATCCAAATATGCCCCTAACACATTTTTCGACTTTTTGAGTTTGTGACTTTTTTTTCTTAGCACGGCAGAATAGTTGTCTAATGCTGAAGTAGCTATTGGGTATTTGAAGGTATCTTCAGCTTTCATTTAAGAACATTTTTTAGCTGGACGGCATTGTACAATATTCATTTATCCTATATATCGTATATTTTCGTTTCCCGAAGTGCTATTTTTACTAAGGAACTGTTCTAACGTACTCTCTAAAGTACTCCAGCAGATATGGCTATCTAATAAAATATACAGTACTTTACACTCTCTCTCTCTATCTATATTAAGTGTGTTTATTTTTTATAGCGTTGCATCCACCGGCGACATTTTGATTAGGAGCCTTGAAATTGGATTTTGCGTTTCTGGGAAATATTCACGACATTCCCGGGAAACGGGAATACTTTTAATTTCTTAAATTCCTGGGAATTTCATCCCGGGTATTCCCGGGACGCAAGCCCTAATATGTACATACATAAGTATATGAATTCGTAATTACATACATATATATTTACATATTTTTGTTTTATGTTACATATTTTTTTACTATACATAATTTAATTTACATGATTTTTATTCAAGATTGAGTGATTTTATTATTAAAAATAAAAATAAGTTGAAGACTACGAGGTATTCCCTTGCGTTTTAGTCTGTAATAACGAAAAACTCGATTAACCGGGTTTTTTGATTATCCGGGAGGCCTCCGGTCCCACTCATTCCGGATAATCGAGATTCAAGGTAATATAAGATCTGTTACAAAAGTACGCATGATTTTTGATACGAGTGGACAGACAGCGATGCACTTTGATTAGTGCAACTATCTAAGGCAGCTTCTTCGCCATTGTACAGCGCTCGTATTTACAAAAAGATATTATCTAGGATTCAAACCAAAATAAAACAAATTTTTAAATTAATGATTTTATTTTCTCTTTTGTTTTAATGTAATAATATTTATTTTTTATAATGAATTAAGGCGAAATGTATATAAATTATTAATTGTAAGTATTTTTTTTTAATTTTTTTATTTCAATTAATCGTAAAAAAAACAAATAGGTACATAATTTAACACAACTTATTTTTGGTTTTTTTTTTGCATAAAAAATATTTTTTTTTGTTTTTAATATTTATATAATTTATAATAAAAATAAGGCAAAAATTTTACAATAACAATTATAAATATTGGTTTTTTTTTATAAAAAATTTAAATATAATATGTAATATAAAATTTATAGAGAAGCAAATTTTTTTGTAATTAAAACGAAAATGGCAAAATATTTCAAAAATAAAGACATTTAATTAATTTATATAAATATATTATAGTAAAATGGAAGATATTTAAATATATATAATAATAAAAAAAAAAGAAGACAAGATTTATTAATATAATTTAATTTTGTTTTTTGTAATGCACATTAATTAATTGAAGATGATTTAATATAGAAACTGAAATATTAATTTAATTTATTTATTTACAAAATTAAAAAAATGTTTGCTAAATATTTAAAGTTTTCTAATAATTTTTTTTTGTTTTTTGATGTTGGTGTCGTCTAAACGCGTTATTTCTAATAATTTTTAATTTTGTCTACGTTACTTTAGTTTTTAACTTACGGTTTTTAACCGAAATTCTGATCAAATTAAATAAAATTTGTTTAATTTTAATTTTTATTTATTTACAAACACTTATTTTGATTCTTAATTTTTTATTTTGTAACAAAAATTGTCAAATTAAAAATTTAATTTATTTTAATTGATTGGCTGAATTAATTTTAGTTTCTATAAATCACAGAAATTAATATTTAATAAAAAGCATTTTATTTATATAATATATTATAAATATTTAATTAATAATTATTGAAAATGTATATCGATCTTACATAATTTAATAGTTTTATTTTAAATTGTAATGATTTTAATTTTAATTATATTTATTTATCTTAGAAAAAAATTATTAAGTTTTATTTTTGTGCTGACAACTGAATAATTAAATACAAAATAAAAATTTTTGGGGGGATTTTTGTTTGTTTTATAACCTGAGTTTAATTAGGATACCATCAATATTAATCGGGTTCCGGATTCGGTGCACTCATAGAGGCAGTGAGATTGTATTTTTATTATTTGGAAGCATTCGAGATTCTGAATTCGATTTTGATTAATAATGATGAGCTAATTTTGTGTTAATTAGTAAAAAAAAAAAAAAAAAATTAAATCATACGGGTTTGGTAAATAGTGAATATGGATTAGGCCAAAAGTACCAATTTGATGATGATGCGTTTAATTTATAAAAAAAGCGTGAGTGCTAAAAGTTTTATTATCATGAAACAGAACCAAAAACTACATTACCATCATTATATAAAAAAAATAAAAAAAATATTAATGTCTCAAACCATTGTGCTATAAAACGAAAACAATGTGTTTAGTACTCACGAAATAAAATGTGTCTTTACTATATATGTGTGTATATAAAAATGAATGCATGTTTATAGTAGATTTAAAGATGTTTTCTGGTATTGTACGCGGATAATCGGCACCAGAAAGTTTTCAGCATATTTTAGGTGGTTTTAACTTTTTTTCGCGGATCACGTCTGGGTAATTCGGGAGATGAATGCGGCAGAAGTTCACGATAAATGATCAGCTCTTCATCATCCGGTATACGAGACAGTAGGTCCAATACTTCATTGTTTGGAACCGTATGTGGTCGTACGAGGCGTCGAGTAAATTTAACAATACCCCATAAAAGTAGTAAAGCTCGCATCGGTACAAAATGTAGGACTAGTACGCCTAAAACTAGTAATATAGCGGCTAGCCAACTTAATTCTGGGACGGAAAAATTAAATGTGTTTTTAACACTTTCGCCTAGCGATGCTAGAAAACCGATTGTATTTTGTACAGTCTGCGACACTTCCTGAATCGCTTGCAGTCGTTCCTTAATTGTCTTCTTCTCATCCTTTGGAATACAGAACAAATCAACTTATTTTGAAGTATGGTGGTTGTAAATATTTACCTTCTCTTTGTCGTCTTCATCTTCATCGTCACTAGTAGCATCATATTCATCATGAACCGATTGGTGTGACCCGCCCGTTAACCATTTGACGAGCCAATTTCTGTGGAATAATGTATAAATAAAATGTTACGAGAATTATATGATAGGGATAGGGTTCCGCTTACTTTAATAATAACAATAATATTATTGCCGGAATGGTTGATATGTCAAACCATATGCAGGCACATATCCATAAGATAAACGCAAAAAATGATCGAACTGGGGATTCCCATTCAAAACAACTCTGTATAAAACGACCCCATTCTATAAAATACAAAACGAGAGCCTTCAATCGGGTAACGTTCCTTAAAAATAATTGTCTTTTGAATTTCGCCTCCTGTTGCACAAGTTTCTCCTCTTTTGGCTCGAGTGCACGCAGGGCAGCTCTGATCGGTGACCATATCACAGTCATTTCTATTTGGATCTGCAGTATTTAAATTATGATAAAAATTTATATCTGTTGATCAATATCGATACATACCTGAGGTGTAGCACCTTTTGCCCGCGTATACATTTTCTTGTCTTTTAGCGCATACCATTTCTTTTCGCCGTTCCGTATTCGGAATAGCGGAATTACGACTCGTCCTAAAAATTCTACTTTATGGTCGCGATCTTCATCGAATACTGTTACTTCTAGTACAGATGTCATATCTTTTACGTTACTAAAAATAAACAAATTGTTTTACATGTTTTTATTATAATCTGAGTGCGGGAGGTATAAAGATACTTACAAGGTAAAAATTTTGTTCCAATTTGGCGTCAATGTTTTATATTCAGTTTGGGTTTGCAGCCGTGCATTTACCAACTCTAAAACAACAAATGGATCAGATTTTCCCCCTAAATCTGCTGCGGCTAATCCAGTCGCGCCATATATTTTAACCGTCAGATGACCAACATCGCGTAAATTTTGGAATGTCTTATGCCATGCATATCTCGTCATGATTTTCTTTTTTTCCTCCGGATCTTCTTTGTACGAGGTTAAATCGGTAATGGTTTCTGATGCGGTCGTACCACTTATAGTTAAAAGCAGGAATACTTCTATTGATGATTCGTCTAATGGCTGCCATAGCCGGTGTGTACACTCCCGTTCATAATTCCTCAAGTCTAGCGTATACTTTCCATATGTCGTACTACGATTCCAAACCGAAACTTCCAGTGTTTGATCCTCTTCAAATAAATGCAAATCAAATTGTTCCAACCATCGACCACGCCATGACGTTTTACTTTTATACTTTTCATTGCCCAGTCGAAATTTTACATGCGTTTCTGTTAGTGAATTTTCCGAATCGTGTTGTATCCCCTTGGCCTCGACCAGTACTATTGTAACCACCGAGCTCCATATTTGTGATTTCAATTTTTTAGATGTGTCTGCCAATTTTGATTGACGTTGGAAGTACTGAAAAAATATAAAAAAAAAAATAAATTGTTCGTTTACAAATTTCAGTTTTCAGAGCCAATGTCACTCGCAGATTACTCAAAATAAATTGTTGATTCGAGCCAATGAGTCATTGACCAAATGGGATGCGTCAATAATTTATGTTGAGATTCTTACACTCCGTTTACTGGAGCTACATAATACTGAAGAAATTTGGCAACGAAATATTAATATTATACCAGGAGCCTGGAGCTACATTCTGTCAGGTTAACAACCTCACTTTGGAGAACTTTGGGAAGCTGCAGTAAAACTTGAGATAAAATCATTTAATAAAGGTTTCTGGAAAATTTCACTCTACTTTAGTTTGTAATTTAAAGATTCTATCGCAGATAACTCTTCACCTCATGAGGTAATCAGAACTTCGGTCCAGAAAATTAGCTCAACTCCCGAATCAATTCCTAACTGAAACTCTTAACTCAATCTTCAGCTCAACATCCAACTTAATTTGCAACTCATCCACCAACTCAACCGCAACGCAACTCACCAATTCAACGTCAAATCAACCCTTAACCTAACCCCAAATACACTCTTAAATAATTTCTCAACAGAACAACTCATTTAACTCTATCGCAAGCTAATTAAATTCTAACTCAACTTCAACTCAACTCCACACAGAATGGCCAACCCAATCGGCGTAAATAAATACTAATAAACTCAACTCAAATCAACTTAAATTAATCCCTATCCAACTAAACTTCAACTCAAACCCTATTCAACCCTAAGTCGACCTTAAACCAACTCAACCATAACTCAACCGTTAACTCAACACCAAATCAACATTCATTTCAAACCCAAAATCAATGCGATTCGAGAACTACATGCGTATATGAACTACTTAACTTATTCTAATCTCCACCGCAACCATCGACTCAACCCTTAAATAAATTCATGACTGAACTTCAACTCACCTCTCAACGCAACCCTCAACATAACACTCAGCTCAATCCTAAATCAATATACGATCCGAAAAATTACATGCGTACACGAACTCAACTCAAAGTCTAACTAATCTTCAAAACAACTCGACTCAAAATGCACATGAACTCAATTCGTGTCGTTATCACTGAAATTTAATTGACATACCTCCAAAGGCAGCTTTTACGAATGCTACGTACCATCCTACAATCTTACCATCACCATCATACCATAATGGCTTCATACCATCATATCATCTTAAAAGCATACCATCGTATGATCATGTCCTCGCACTACCATGTCATAACACCATATCATCGTACAATCTTATACCATGATATCAACATTATGTACCGCCGTATCGTCATACCATTAAACAATCATTCCATTACCCCATTATTCTATTAAATTATCATACTATCATGAAACTATACCATTACACTATCATGCTATCGCAACAACATAACATCATACCATCATACTACCACACATCGTACCATCATACCGTCATACCATCATAACATCGTTCATCATACCATCACCACCATCTCCCAAACAATACCCTCACCATCAATACCTCCGTCACTATTACCGTACCACTAACCACTAACTTTTATATCTGTAGATTGCTAAACTGCTCACTAACCCCGCCTTCCCCTCCCCCGAAAATTGAACCCAACTCAACCCCAAACTCAGGGCCGTTCTGATATATTCAGGCGTCCTGGGCTAAAAATATTAAGCGCCTTTGTAGAAGCAAAAAAAAAATTTCCCAGTGCAGCATCATCTTCTGTTTTAAAACCAGTACATTCGACACCATGAAATTCTAGAGAAAATACAAGACATGAAGTTCAAACAGCATTTAGAAAGAGAGGCAATTAATTCCAGAAACGAAAAAACGTTAGTGATTTCGACGATCGGAGACGATACAATGAATAAAATGAGAACACCGGATGATCGTGAAAATGCGTACTAGCATTGATACCTCTATCAATAGGCGTTGAGACCTGTAATTGTCATACAAACGGCCATTTGGATCGGTCGAATATTTCTACACGTTTCGTGGAAAATTCAATTTTTTTGAAAATCAACTGAACTATAGCCCACAAATTCAGAGCCACAAAATTCGAAAATCTGCAACTGTGCTCCGATTTCGATGATTGATACGTCTACCAATAGGCGTTGAGACCTGTAATTGTCATACAAACGGCCATTTGGAACGGTCGAATATTTCTACACGTTTCGTGAAAAATTCAATTTTTTTGAAAATCAACTGAACTATAGCCCACAAATTCAGAGCCACAAAATTCGAAAATCTGCAAATGTGCTACGATTTCGATGATTGATACCTCTATCAATAGGCGTTGAGACATGTAATTGTCATACAAACGGCCATTTGGATCGGTCAAATATTTCTACACGTTTCGTGGAAAATTCAATTTTTTGGAAATTAACTGAACTATAGCCCACAAATTCAGAGCCACAAAATTCGAAAATCTGCAAATGTGCTCCGATTTCGATGATTGATACGGCTACCAATAGGCGTTGAGACCTGTAATTGTCATAAAAACGGCCATTTGGATCGGTCGAATATTTCTACACGTTTCGTGGAAAATTCAATTTTTTTGGAAATCAACTGAACTATAGCCCACAAATTCAGAGCCACAAAATTCGAAAATCTGCAAATGTGCTCCGATTTCGATGATTGATACGTCCACCAATAGGCGTTGAGACCTATAATTATCATACAAACAGCCATTTGGATCGGTCGAATATTTCTACACGTTTCGTGGAAAATTCAATTTTTTTGAAAATCAACTGAACTATAGCCCACAAATTCAGAGCCACAAAATTCGAAAATCTGCAAATGTGCTACGATTTCGATGATTGATACGTCTACCAATAGGCGTTGAGACCTGTAATTGTCATACAAATGGCCATTTGGATCGGTCAAATATTTCTACACGTTTCGAGAAAAATTCAATTTTTTTGAAAATGAACTGAACTATAGCCCACAAATTCAGAGCCACAAAATTCGAAAATCTGCAAATGTGCTCCGATTTCGATGATTGATACCTCTATCAATAGGCGTTGAGACCTGTAATTGTCATAAAAACGGCCATTTGTATCGGTCGAATATTTCTACACGTTTCGTGGAAAATTCAATTTTTTTGGAAATCAACTGAACTATAGCCCACAAATTCAGAGCCACAAAATTCGAAAATCTGCAAATGTGCTACGATTTCGATGATTGATACGTCCACCAATAGGCGTTGAGACCTGTAATTGTCATACAAACGGCCATTTGGATCGGTCGAATATTTCTACACGTTTCGAGAAAAATTCAATTTTTTTGAAAATGAACTGAACTATAGCCCACAAATTCAGAGCCACAAAATTCGAAAATCTGCAAATGTGCTACGATTTCGATGATTGATACCTCCACCAATAGGCGTTGAGACCTGTAATTGTCATACAAACGGCCATTTGGATCGGTCGAATATTTCTACACGTTTCGTGGAAAATTCAATTTTTTTGGAAATCAACTGAACTATAGCCCACAAATTCAGAGCCACAAAATTCGAAAATCTGCAAATGTGCTCCGATTTCGATGATTGATACGTCTACCAATAGGCGTTGAGACCTGTAATTGTCATACAAACGGCCATTTGGATCGGTCGAACATTTCTACACGTTTCGTGGAAAATTCAATTTTTTTGGAAATCAACTGAACTATAGCCCACAAATTCAGAGCCACAAAATTCGAAAATCTGCAAATGTGCTACGATTTCGGTAATTGATACGTCCACCAATAGGCGTTGAGACCTGTAATTGTCATACAAACGGCCATTTGGATAGGTCGAATATTTCTACACGTTTCGTGGAAAATTCAATTTTTTTGGAAATCAACTGAACTATAGCCCACAAATTCAGAGCCACAAAATTCGAAAATCTGCAAATGTGCTCCGATTTCGATGATTGATACGTCTACCAATAGGCGTTGAGACCTGTAATTGTCATACAAACGGCCATTTGGATCGGTCGAATATTTCTACACGTTTCGTGGAAAATTCAATTTTTTGGAAATAAACTGAACTATAGCCCACAAATTCAGAGCCACAAAATTCGAAAATCTGCAAATGTGCTCCGATTTCGATGATTGATACGTCCACCAATAGGCGTTGAGACCTGTAATTATCATACAAACGGCCATTTCGATCGGTCGAATATTTCTACGCGTTTCGTGGAAAATTCAATTTTTTTGAAAATCAACTGAACTATAGCCCACAAATTCAGAGCCACAAAATTCGAAAATCTGCAAATGTGCTACGATTTCGATGATTGATACGTCCACCAATAGGCGTTGAGACCTGTAATTGTCATACAAACGGCCATTTGGATCGGTCAAATATTTCTACACGTTTCGTGGAAAATTCAATTTTTTTGGAAATCAACTGAACTATAGCCCACAAATTCAGAGCCACAAAAATCGAAAATCTGCAAATGTGCTCCGATTTCGATGATTGATACGTCTACCAATAGGCGTTGAGACCTGTAATTGTCATACAAATGGCCATTTGGATCGGTCAAATATTTCTACACGTTTCGTGGAAAATTCAATTTTTTTGAAAATCAACTGAACTATAGCCCACAAATTCAGAGCCACAAAATTCGAAAATCTGCAAATGTGCTACGATTTCGATGATTGATACGTCCACCAATAGTCGTTGAGACCTGTAATTATCATACAAATGGCCATTTGGATCGGTCGAATATTTCTACACGTTCCGTGGAAAATTCAATTTTTTTGGAAATCAGCTGAACTATAGCCCACAAATTCAGAGCCACAAAATTCGAAAATCTGTAAATGTGCTCCGATTTCGATGATTGATACCTCTATCAATAGGCGTTGAGACCTGTAATTATCATACAAACGGCCATTTGGATCGGTCGAATATTTCTACACGTTTCGTGGAAAATTCAATTTTTTTGAAAATCAACTGAACTATAGCCCACAAATTCAGAGCCACAAAATTCGAAAATCTGCAAATGTGCTCCGATTTCGATGATTATACGTCTACCAATAGGCGTTGAGACCTGTAATATATTTCTACCTGTCAAATATTTCTACACGTTTCGTGGAAAATTCAATTTTTTTGGAAATCAACTGAACTATAGCCCACAAATTCAGAGCCACAAAATTCGAAAATCTGCAAATGTGCTACGATTTCGATGATTGATACCTCTATTTATCAATAGGCGTTGAGACATGTAATTGTCATACAAACGGCCATTTGGATCGGTCAAATATTTCTACACGTTTCGTGGAAAATTCAATTTTTTGAAAATTAACTGAACTATAGCCCACAAATTCAGAGCCACAAAATTCGAAAATCTGCAAATGTGCTCCGATTTCGATGATTGATACGGCTACCAATAGGCGTTGAGACCTGTAATTGTCATAAAAACCGGCCATTTGGATCGGTCGAATATTTCTACACGTTTCGTGGAAAATTCAATTTTTTTGGAAATCAACTGAACTATAGCCCACAAATTCAGAGCCATAAAATTCGAAAATCTGCAAATGTGCTCCGATTTCGATGATTGATACGTCCACCAATAGGCGTTGAGACCTATAATTATCATACAAACAGCCATTTGGATCGGTCGAATATTTCTACACGTTTCGTGGAAAATTCAATTTTTTTGAAAATCAACTGAACTATAGCCCACAAATTCAGAGCCACAAAATTCGAAAATCTGCAAATGTGCTACGATTTCGATAATTGATACGTCCACCAATAGGCGTTGAGACCTGTAATTGTCATACAAACGGCCATTTGGATAGGTCGAATATTTCTACACGTTTCGTGGAAAATTCAATTTTTTTGGAAATCAAATGAACTATAGCCCACAAATTCAGAGCCACAAAATTCGAAAATCTGCAAATGTGCTCCGATTTCGATGATTGATACGTCCACCAATAGGCGTTGAGACCTGTAATTATCATACAAACGGCCATTTCGATCGGTCGAATATTTCTACGCGTTTCGTGGAAAATTCAATTTTTTTGAAAATCAACTGAACTATAGCCCACAAATTCAGAGCCACAAAATTCGAAAATCTGCAAATGTGCTCCGATTTCGATGATTGATACGTCTACCAATAGGCGTTGAGACCTGTAATTGTCATACAATCGGCCATTTGGATCGGTCGAATATTTCTACACGTTTCGTGGAAAATTCAGTTTTTTGAAAATCAACTTAACTATAGCCCACAAATTCAGAGCCACAAAATTCGAAAATCTGCAAATGTGCTCCGATTTCGATGATTGATACGTCTACCAATAGGCGTTGAGACCTGTAATTATCATACAAACGGCCATTTCGATCGGTCGAATATTTCTACGCGTTTCGTGGAAAATTCAATTTTTTTGAAAATCAACTGAACTATAGCCCACAAATTCAGAGCCACAAAATTCGAAAATCTGCAAATGTGCTCCGATTTCGATGATTGATACGTCCACCAATAGGCGTTGAGACCTGCAATTGTCATACAAACGGGCATTTGGATCGGTCAAATATTTCTACACGTCTCGTGGAAAATTCAATTTTTTTGAAAATCAACTGAACTATAGCCCACAAATTCAGAGCCACAAAATTCGAAAATCTGCAAATGTAATTGTCATACAAACGACCATTTGGATCGGTCGAATATTTCTGCACGTTTCGTGGAAAATTCAATTTTATTGAAAATCAACTGAACTATAGCCCACAAATTCAGAGCCACAAAATTCGAAAATCTGCAAATGTGCTACGATTTCGATGATTGATACGTCCACCAATAGGCGTTGAGACCTGTAATTGTCATACAAACGGCCATTTGGATCGGTCGAATATTTCTACGCGTTTCGTGGAAAATTCAATTTTTTTGAAAATCAACTGAACTATAGCCCACAAATTCAGAGCCACAAAATTCGAAAATCTGCAAATGTGCTCCGATTTCGATGATTGATATGTCTACCAATAGGCGTTGAGACCTGTAATTATCATACAAACGGCCATTTGGATCGGTCAAATATTTCTACACGTTTCGTGGAAAATTCAATTTTTTTGAAAATCAACTGAACTATAGCCCACAAATTCAGAGCCACAAAATTCGAAAATCTGCAAATGTGCTCCGATTTCGATGATTGATACGTCCACCAATAGGCGTTGAGACCTGTAATTGTCATACAAACGGGCATTTGGATCGGTCAAATATTTCTACACGTCTCGTGGAAAATTCAATTTTTTTGAAAATCAACTGAACTATAGCCCACAAATTCAGAGCCACAAAATTCGAAAATCTGCAAATGTGCTCCGATTTCGATGATTGATACGTCTACCAATAGGCGTTGAGACCTGTAATTGTCATACAAACGGCCATTTGGATCGGTCGAATATTTCTACACGTTTCGTGGAAAATTCAATTTTTTTGAAAATCAACTGAACTATAGCCCACAAATTCAGAGCCACAAAATTCGAAAATCTGCAAATGTAATTGTCATACAAACGGCCATTTCGATCGGTCGAATATTTCTACGCGTTTCGTGGAAAATTCAATTTTTTTGAAAATCAACTGAACTATAGCCCACAAATTCAGAGCCACAGAATTCGAAAATCTGCAAATGTGCTCCGATTTCGATGATTGATACGTCTACCAATAGGCGTTGAGACCTGTAATTGTCATACAAACGGCCATTTGGATCGGTCGAATATTTCTACACGTTTCGTGGAAAATTCAATTTTTTGGAAATCAACTGAACTATAGCCCACAAATTCAGAGCCACAAAATTCGAAAATCTGCAAATGTGCTACGATTTCGATGATTGATACGTCTACCAATAGGCGTTGAGACCTGTAATTATCATACAAACGGCCATTTCGATCGGTCGAATATTTCTACGCGTTTCGTGGAAAATTCAATTTTTTTGAAAATCAACTGAACTATAGCCCACAAATTCAGAGCCACAAAATTCGAAAATCTGCAAATGTGCTCCGATTTCGATGATTGATATGTCTACCAATAGGCGTTGAGACCTGTAATTATCATACAAACGGCCATTTGGATCGGTCAAATATTTCTACACGTTTCGTGGAAAATTCAATTTTTTTGAAAATCAACTGAACTATAGCCCACAAATTCAGAGCCACAAAATTCGAAAATCTGCAAATGTGTTCCGATTTCGATGATTGATACGTCCACCAATAGGCGTTGAGACCTGTAATTGTCATACAAACGGGCATTTGGATCGGTCAAATATTTCTACACGTCTCGTGGAAAATTCAATTTTTTTGAAAATCAACTGAACTATAGCCCACAAATTCAGAGCCACAAAATTCGAAAATCTGCAAATGTGCTCCGATTTCGATGATTGATACGTCTACCAATAGGCGTTGAGACCTGTAATTGTCATACAAACGGGCATTTGGATCGGCCGAATATTTCTACACGTTTCGTGGAAAATTCAGTTTTTTGAAAATCAACTGAACTATAGCCCACAAATTCAGAGCCACAAAATTCGAAAATCTGCAAATGTGCTTCGATTTCGATGATTGATACGTCCACCAATAGGCGTTGAGACATGTAATTGTCATACAAACGGGAATTTGGATCGGTCAAATATTTCTACACGTTTCGTGGAAAATTCAATTTTTTTGAAAATCAACTGAACCATAACCCACAAATTCAGAGCCACAAAAATCGAAAATCTGCAAATGTGCTCCGATTTCGATGATTGATACGTCTACCAATAGGCGTTGAGACCTGTAATTGTCATACAAACGGCCATTTGGATCGGTCGAATATTTCTACACGTTTCGTGGAAAATTCAGTTTTTTGAAAATCAACTTAACTATAGCCCACAAATTCAGAGCCACAAAATTCGAAAATCTGCAAATGTGCTCCGATTTCGATGATTGATACGTCTACCAATAGGCGTTGAGACCTGTAATTATCATACAAACGGCCATTTCGATCGGTCGAATATTTCTACGCGTTTCGTGGAAAATTCAATTTTTTTGAAAATCAACTGAACTATAGCCCACAAATTCAGAGCCACAAAATTCGAAAATCTGCAAATGTGCTCCGATTTCGATGATTGATATGTCTACCAATAGGCGTTGAGACCTGTAATTATCATACAAACGGCCATTTGGATCGGTCAAATATTTCTACACGTTTCGTGGAAAATTCAATTTTTTTGAAAATCAACTGAACTATAGCCCACAAATTCAGAGCCACAAAATTCGAAAATCTGCAAATGTGCTCCGATTTCGATGATTGATACGTCCACCAATAGGCGTTGAGACCTGTAATTGTCATACAAACGGGCATTTGGATCGGTCAAATATTTCTACACGTCTCGTGGAAAATTCAATTTTTTTGAAAATCAACTGAAGTATAGCCCACAAATTCAGAGCCACAAAATTCGAAAATCTGCAAATGTAATTGTCATACAAACGACCATTTGGATCGGTCGAATATTTCTGCACGTTTCGTGGAAAATTCAATTTTTTTGAAAATCAACTGAACTATAGCCCACAAATTCAGAGCCACAAAATTCGAAAATCTGCAAATGTGCTACGATTTCGATGATTGATACGTCCACCAATAGGCGTTGAGACCTGTAATTGTCATACAAACGGCCATTTGGATCGGTCGAATATTTCTACACGTTTCGTGGAAAATTCAATTTTTTGGAAATCAACTGAACTATAGCCCACAAATTCAGAGCCACAAAATTCGAAAATCTGCAAATGTGCTACGATTTCGATGATTGATACCTCCACCAATAGGCGGTTGAGACCTGTAATTGTCATACAAACGGCCATTTGGATCGGTCAAATATTTCTACACGTTTCGTGGAAAATTCAATTTTTTTGGAAATCAACTGAACTATAGCCCACAAATTCAGAGCCACAAAATTCGAAAATCTGCAAATGTGCTACGATTTCGATGATTGATACCTCCACCAATAGGCGTTGAGACCTGTAATTGTCATACAAACGGCCATTTCGATCGGTCGAATATTTCTACACGTTTCGTGGAAAATTCAATTTTTTTGGAAATCAACTGAACTATAGCCCACAAATTCAGAGCCACAAAATTCGAAAATCTGCAAATGTGCTCCGATTTCGATGATTGATACGTCTACCAATAGGCGTTGAGACCTGTAATTGTCATACAAACGGCCATTTGGATCGGTCGAATATTTCTACGCGTTTCGTGGAAAATTCAATTTTTTTGGAAATCAACTGAACTATAGCCCACAAATTCAGAGCCACAAAATTCGAAAATCTGCAAATGTGCTCCGATTTCGATGATTGATACGTCTACCAATAGGCGTTGAGACCTGTAATTGTCATACAAACGGCCATTTGGATCGGTCGAATATTTCTACGCGTTTCGTGGAAAATTCAATTTTTTTGGAAATCAACTGAACTATAGCCCACAAATTCAGAGCCACAGAATTCGAAAATCTGCAAATGTGCTCCGATTTCGATGATTGATACCTCTATCAATAGGCGTTGAGACCTGTAATTGTCATACAAACGGCCATTTGGATCGGTCGAACATTTCTACACGTTTCGTGGAAAATTCAATTTTTTGGAAATCAACTGAACTATAGCCCACAAATTCAGAGCCACAAAATTCGAAAATCTGCAAATGTGCTACGATTTCGATAATTGATACGTCCACCAATAGGCGTTGAGACCTGTAATTGTCATACAAACGGCCATTTGGATAGGTCGAATATTTCTACACGTTTCGTGGAAAATTCAATTTTTTTGGAAATCAACTGAACTATAGCCCACAAATTCAGAGCCACAAAATTCGAAAATCTGCAAATGTGCTCCGATTTCGATGATTGATACGTCTACCAATAGGCGTTGAGACCTGTAATTGTCATACAAACGGCCATTTGGATCGGTCGAATATTTCTACACGTTTCGTGGAAAATTCAATTTTTTGGAAATCAACTGAACTATAGCCCACAAATTCAGAGCCACAAAATTCGAAAATCTGCAAATGTGCTCCGATTTCGATGATTGATACGTCTACCAATAGGCGTTGAGACCTGTAATTATCATACAAACGGCCATTTCGATCGGTCGAATATTTCTACGCGTTTCGTGGAAAATTCAATTTTTTTGAAAATCAACTGAACTATAGCCCACAAATTCAGAGCCACAAAATTCGAAAATCTGCAAATGTGCTACGATTTCGATGATTGATACGTCCACCAATAGGCGTTGAGACCTGTAATTGTCATACAAACGGCCATTTGGATCGGTCAAATATTTCTACACGTTTCGTGGAAAATTCAATTTTTTTGGAAATCAACTGAACTATAGCCCACAAATTCAGAGCCACAAAAATCGAAAATCTGCAAATGTGCTCCGATTTCGATGATTGATACGTCTACCAATAGGCGTTGAGACCTGTAATTGTCATACAAACGGCCATTTGGATCGGTCGAATATTTCTACGCGTTTCGTGGAAAATTCAATTTTTTTGGAAATCAACTGAACTATAGCCCACAAATTCAGAGCCACAAAATTCGAAAATCTGCAAATGTGCTACGATTTCGATGATTGATACCTCCACCAATAGGCGTTGAGACCTGTAATTGTCATACAAACGGCCATTTCGATCGGTCGAATATTTCTACACGTTTCGTGGAAAATTCAATTTTTTTGGAAATCAACTGAACTATAGCCCACAAATTCAGAGCCACAAAATTCGAAAATCTGCAAATGTGCTCCGATTTCGATGATTGATACGTCTACCAATAGGCGTTGAGACCTGTAATTGTCATACAAACGGCCATTTGGATCGGTCGAATATTTCTACGCGTTTCGTGGAAAATTCAATTTTTTTGGAAATCAACTGAACTATAGCCCACAAATTCAGAGCCACAAAATTCGAAAATCTGCAAATGTGCTCCGATTTCGATGATTGATACGTCTACCAATAGGCGTTGAGACCTGTAATTGTCATACAAACGGCCATTTGGATCGGTCGAATATTTCTACGCGTTTCGTGGAAAATTCAATTTTTTTTGGAAATCAACTGAACTATAGCCCACAAATTCAGAGCCACAGAATTCGAAAATCTGCAAATGTGCTCCGATTTCGATGATTGATACCTCTATCAATAGGCGTTGAGACCTGTAATTGTCATACAAACGGCCATTTGGATCGGTCGAACATTTCTACACGTTTCGTGGAAAATTCAATTTTTTTGGAAATCAACTGAACTATAGCCCACAAATTCAGAGCCACAAAATTCGAAAATCTGCAAATGTGCTCCGATTTCGATGATTGATACGTCTACCAATAGGCGTTGAGACCTGTAATTGTCATACAAACGGCCATTTGGATCGGTCGAATATTTCTACACGTTTCGTGGAAAATTCAATTTTTTGGAAATCAACTGAACTATAGCCCACAAATTCAGAGCCACAAAATTCGAAAATCTGCAAATGTGCTCCGATTTCGATGATTGATACGTCTACCAATAGGCGTTGAGACCTGTAATTGTCATACAAACGGCCATTTGGATCGGTCGAATATTTCTACGCGTTTCGTGGAAAATTCAATTTTTTTGGAAATCAACTGAACTATAGCCCACAAATTCAGAGCCACAAAATTCGAAAATCTGCAAATGTGCTCCGATTTCGATGATTGATACGTCTACCAATAGGCGTTGAGACCTGTAATTGTCATACAAACGGCCATTTGGATCGGTCGAATATTTCTACGCGTTTCGTGGAAAATTCAATTTTTTTGGAAATCAACTGAACTATAGCCCACAAATTCAGAGCCACAGAATTCGAAAATCTGCAAATGTGCTCCGATTTCGATGATTGATACCTCTATCAATAGGCGTTGAGACCTGTAATTGTCATACAAACGGCCATTTGGATCGGTCGAACATTTCTACACGTTTCGTGGAAAATTCAATTTTTTTGGAAATCAACTGAACTATAGCCCACAAATTCAGAGCCACAAAAATCGAAAATCTGCAAATGTGCTACGATTTCGATGATTGATACGTCCACCAATAGGCGTTGAGACCTGTAATTGTCATACAAACGGCCATTTGGATCGGTCAAATATTTCTACACGTTTCGTGGAAAATTCAATTTTTTTGGAAATCAACTGAACTATAGCCCACAAATTCAGAGCCACAAAATTCGAAAATCTGCAAATGTGCTCCGATTTCGATGATTGATACGTCTACCAATAGGCGTTGAGACCTGTAATTGTCATACAAACGGCCATTTGGATCGGTCGGATATTTCTACACGTTTCGTGGAAAATTCAGTTTTTTGAAAATCAACTTAACTATAGCCCACAAATTCAGAGCCACAAAATTCGAAAATCTGCAAATGTGCTCCGATTTCGATGATTGATACGTCCACCAATAGGCGTTGAGACCTGTAATTGTCATACAAACGGCCATTTGGATCGGTCGAATATTTCTACACGTTTCGTGGAAAATTCAATGTTTTTGAAAATCAACTGAACTATAGCCCACAAATTCAGAGCCACAAAATTCGAAAATCTGCAAATGTGCTCCGATTTCGATGATTGATACGTCCACCAATAGGCGTTGAGACCTGTAATTGTCATACAAACGGTCAATTGGATCGGTCGAATATTTCTACACGTCTCGTGGTAAATTCAATTTTTTTGGAAACCAACTGAACTATAGCCCACAAATTCAGAGCCACAAAATTCGAAAATCTGCAAATGTGCTCCGATTTCGATGATTGATATGTCTACCAATAGGCGTTGAGACCTGTAATTATCATACAAACGGCCATTTGGATCGGTCAAATATTTCTACACGTTTCGTGGAAAATTCAATTTTTTTGAAATCAACTGAACTATAGCCCACAAATTCAGAGCCACAAAATTCGAAAATCTGCAAATGTGCTCCGATTTCGATGATTGATACGTCCACCAATAGGCGTTGAGACCTGTAATTGTCATACAAACGGGCATTTGGATCGGTCAAATATTTCTACACGTCTCGTGGAAAATTCAATTTTTTTGAAAATCAACTGAACTATAGCCCACAAATTCAGAGCCACAAAATTCGAAAATCTGCAAATGTGCTCCGATTTCGATGATTGATACGTCCACCAATAGGCGTTGAGACCTGTAATTGTCATACAAACGGGCATTTGGATCGGTCGAATATTTCTACACGTTTCGTGGAAAATTCAGTTTTTTGAAAATCAACTGAACTATAGCCCACAAATTCAGAGCCACAAAATTCGAAAATCTGCAAATGTGCTCCGATTTCGATGATTGATACGTCCACCAATAGGCGTTGAGACCTGTAATTGTCATACAAACAGTCAATTGGATCGGTCGAATATTTCTACACGTCTCGTGGTAAATTCAATTTTTTTGGAAACCAACTGAACTATAGCCCACAAATTCAGAGCCACAAAATTCGAAAATCTGCAAATGTGCTCCGATTTCGATGATTGATATGTCTACCAATAGGCGTTGAGACCTGTAATTATCATACAAACGGCCATTTGGATCGGTCAAATATTTCCACACGTTTCGTGGAAAATTCAATTTTTTTGAAAATCAACTGAACTATAGCCCACAAATTCAGAGCCACAAAATTTGAAAATCTGCAAATGTGCTCCGATTTCGATGATTGATACGTCTACCAATAGGCGTTGAGACCTGTAATTGTCATACAAACGGGCATTTGGATCGGTCGAATATTTCTACACGTTTCGTGGAAAATTCAGTTTTTGAAAATCAACTGAACTATAGCCCACAAATTCAGAGCCACAAAATTCGAAAATCTGCAAATGTGCTTCGATTTCGATGATTGATACGTCCACCAATAGGCGTTGAGACATGTAATTGTCATACAAACGGGAATTTGGATCGGTCAAATATTTCTACACGTTTCAACTTAACTATAGCCCACAAATTCAGAGCCACAAAATTCGAAAATCTGCAAATGTGCTCCGATTTCGATGATTGATACGTCCACTAATAGGCGTTGAGACCTGTAATTATCATACAAACGGCCATTTGGATCGGTCAAATATTTCCACACGTTTCGTGGAAAACTCAATTTTTTTGAAAATCAACTGAACTATAGCCCACAAATTCAGAGCCACAAAATTCGAAAATCTGCAAATTTGCTCCGATTTCGATGATTGATACGTCTACCAATAGGCGTTGAGACCTGTAATTGTAATACAAACGGCCATTTGGATCGGTCGAAAATTTCTACACGTTTCGTGGAAAATTCAATTTTTTTGAAAATCAACTGAACTATAGCCCACAAATTCAGAGCCACAAAATTCGAAAATCTGCAAATGTGTAATTGTCATACAAACGGCCATTTGGATCGGTCGAATATTTCTACACGTCTCGTGGAAAATTCATTTTTTTTGGAAATCAACTGAACTATAGCCCACAAATTCAGAGCCACAAAATTTGAAAATCTGCAAATGTGCTCCGATTTCGATGATTGATACGTCTACCAATAGGCGTTGAGACCTGTAATTGTCATACAAACGGCCATTTGGATCGGTCAAATATTTCTACACGTTTCGTGGAAAATTCAATTTTTTGAAAATCAACTGAACTATAGCCCACAAATTCAGAGCCACAAAATTCGAAAATCTGCAAATGTGCTCCGATTTCGATGATTGATACGTCTACCAATAGGCGTTGAGACCTGTAATTGTCATACAAACGGCCATTTGGATCGGTCAAATATTTCTACACGTTTCGTGGAAAATTCAATTTTTTTGAAAATCAACTGAACTATAGCCCACAAATTCAGAGCCACAAAATTCGAAAATCTGCAAATGTGCTCCGATTTCGATGATTGATACCTCTACCAATAGGCGTTGAGACCTGTAATTGTCATACAAACGGCCATTTGGATCGGTCAAATATTTCTACACGTTTCGTGGAAAATTCAATTTTTTTGAAAATCAACTGAACTATAGCCCACAAATTCAGAGCCACAAAATTCGAAAATCTGCAAATGTGCTCCGATTTCGATGATTGATACCTCTACCAATAGGCGTTGAGACCTGTAATTGTCATACAAACGGCCATTTTGATCGGTCGAATATTTCTACACGTTCCGTGGAAAATTCAATTTTTATGAAAATCAACTGAACTATATAGCCCACAAATTCAGAGCCACAAAATTCGAAAATCTGCAAATGTGCTCCGATTTCGATGATTGATACGTCTACCAATAGGCGTTGAGACTTGTAATTATCATACAAACGGCCATTTGGATCGGTCGAATATTTCTACACGTTTCGTGGAAAATTCAATTTTTTTGAAAATCAACTGAACTATAGCCCACAAATTCAGAGCCACAAAATTCGAAAATCTGCAAATGTGTTCCGATTTCGATGATTGATACCTCTACCAATAGGCGTTGAGACCTGTAATTGTCATACAAACGGCCATTTTGATCGGTCGAATATTTCTACACGTTCCGTGGAAAATTCAATTTTTTTGAAAATCAACTGAACTATATAGCCCACAAATTCAGAGCCACAAAATTTGAAAATCTGCAAATGTGCTCCGATTTCGATGATTGATACGTCTACCAATAGGCGTTGAGACCTGTAATTGTCATACAAACGGCCATTTGGATCGGTCGAATATTTCTACACGTTTCGTGGAAAATTCAATTTTTTTGGAAATCAACTGAACTATAGCCCACAAATTCAGAGCCACAAAATTCGAAAATCTGCAAATGTGCTCCGATTTCGATGACTGATACCTTTATCAATAGGCGTTGAGACCTGTAATTATCATACAAACGGCCATTTGGATCGGTCAAATATTTCTACACGTCTCGTGGAAAATTCAATTTTTTGGAAATTAACTGAACTATACCCCACAAATTCAGAGCCACAAAATTCGAAAATCTGCAAATGTGCTCCGATTTCGATGATTGATACGTCTACCAATAGGCGTTGAGACCTGTAATTGTCATACAAACGGCCATTTGGATCGGTCGAATATTTCTACACGTTCCGTGGAAAATTCAATTTTTTTGAAAATCAACTGAACTATAGCCCACAAATTCAGAGCCACAAGATTTCGATGATTGATACGTCCACCAATAGGCGTTGAGACCTGTAATTATCATATATTTCTACACGTTTCGTGGAAAATTCAATTTTTTTGAAAATCAACTGAACTATAGCCCACAAATTCAGAGCCACAAAATTCGAAATTCTGCAAATGTGCTCCGATTTCGATGATTGATACGTCTACCAATAGGCGTTGAGACCTGTAATTATCATACAAACGGCCATTTGGATCGGTCAAATATATCTACACGTTTCGTGGAAAATTCAATTTTTTGGAAATCAACTGAACTATAGCCCACAAATTCAGATCCACAAAATTCGAAAATCTGCAAATGTGCTCCGATTTCGATGATTGATACCTCTACCAACAGGCGTTGAGACCTGTAATTGTCATACAAACGGCCATTTGGATCGGTCGAATATTTCTACACGTTTCGTGGAAAATTCAATTTTTTTTGAAAATCAACTGAACTATAGCCCACAAATTCAGAGCCACAAAATTCGAAAATCTGCAAATGTGCTCCGATTTCGATGATTGATACCTCTACCAATAGGCGTTGAGACCTGTGATTATCATACAAACGGCCATTTGGATCGGTCAAATATTTCTACACGTTTCGTGGAAAATTCAGTTTTATTGGAAATCAACTGAACTATAGCC
This sequence comes from Tipula helvola, assembly GCA_963556165.1. Lineage (NCBI taxonomy): Eukaryota > Metazoa > Arthropoda > Insecta > Diptera > Tipulidae > Tipula > Tipula helvola. The sequence continues at coordinate 80,007,904 of OY744482.1, read as the reverse complement.
CACAAATTCAGAGCCACAAAATTCGAAAATCTGCAAATGTGCTCCGATTTCGATGATTGATACGTCCACCAATAGGCGTTGAGACCTGTAATTATCATACAAACGGCCATTTGGATCGGTCGAATATTTCTACACGTTTCGTGGAAAATTCAATTTTTTTGAAAATCAACTGAACTATAGCCGACAAATTCAGATCCACAAAATTCGAAAATCTGCAAATGTGCTCCGATTTCGATGATTGATACGTCTACCAATAGGCGTTGAGACCTGTAATTGTCATACAAACTGCCATTTGGATCGGTCGAATATTTCTACACGTTTCGTGGAAAATTCAATTTTTTTGAAAATCAACTGAACTATAGCCCACAAATTCAGAGCCACAAAATTCGAAAATCTGCAAATGTGCTCCGATTTCGATGATTGATACCTCTACCAATAGGCGTTGAGACCTGTAATTATCATACAAACGGCCATTTGGATCGGTCAAATATTTCTACACGTTTCGTGGAAAATTCAATTTTTTTGAAAATCAACTGAACTATAGCCCACAAATTCAGAGCCACAAAATTCGAAAATCTGCAAATGTGCTCCGATTTCGATGATTAATTCGTCTACCAATAGGCGTTGAGACCTGTAATTGTCATAAAAACGGCCATTTGGATCGGTCAAATATTTCTACACGTTTCGTGGAAAATTCAATTTTTTTGGAAATCAACTGAACTATAGCCCACAAATTCAGAGCCACAAAATTCGAAAATCTGCAAATGTGTTCCGATTTTGATGATTGATACGTCCACCAATAGGCGTTGAGACCTGTAATTGTCATAAAAACGGCCATTTGGATCGGTCGAATATTTCTACACGTTTCGTGGAAAATTCAATTTTTTTGAAAATCAACTGAACTATAGCCCACAAATTCAGAACCACAGAATTCGAAAATCTGCAAATGTGCTCCGATTTCGATGATTGATACCTCTATCAATAGGCGTTGAGACCTGTAATTGTCATACAAACGGCCATTTGGATCGGTCAAATATTTCTACACGTTTCATGGAAAATTCAATTTTTTTGAAAATCAACTGAACTATAGCCCACAAATTCAGAGCCACAAAATTCGAAAATCTGCAAATGTGCTCCGATTTCGATGACTGATACGTCCACCAATAGGCGTTGAGACCTGTAATTATCATACAAACGGCCATTTGGATCGGTCGAATATTTCTACACGTTTCGTGGAAAATTCAGTTTTTTGAAAATCAACTGAACTGCCCACAAATTCAGAGCCACAAAATTCGGAAATCTGCAAATGTGCTCCGATTTCGATGATTGATACCTCTACCAATAGGCGTTGAGACCTGTAATTATCATACAAACGGCCATTTGGATCGGTCAAATATATCTACACGTTTCGTGGAAAATTCAATTTTTTTGGAAATCAACTGAACTATAGCCCACAAATTCAGATCCACAAAATTCGAAAATCTGCAAATGTGCTCCGATTTCGATGATTGATACCTCTACCAACAGGCGTTGAGACCTGTAATTGTCATACAAACGGCCATTTGGATCGGTCGAATATTTCTACACGTTTCGTGGAAAATTCAATTTTTTTGAAAATCAATTGAACTATAGCCCACAAATTCAGAGCCACAAAATTCGAAAATCTGCAAATGTGCTCCGATTTCGATGATTGATACGTCTACCAATAGGCGTTGAGACCTGTAATTATCATACAAACGGCCATTTGGATCGGTCAAATATTTCTACACGTTTCGTGGAAAATTCAATTTTTTTGGAAATCAACTGAACTATAGCCCACAAATTCAGAGCCACAAAATTCGAAAATCTGCAAATGTGTTCCGATTTTGATGATTGATACGTCCACCAATAGGCGTTGAGACCTGTAATTGTCATAAAAACGGCCATTTGGATCGGTCGAATATTTCTACACGTTTCGTGGAAAATTCAATTTTTGTGAAAATCAACTGAACTATAGCCGACAAATTCAGATCCACAAAATTCGAAAATCTGCAAATGTGCTCCGATTTCGATGATTGATACCTCTATCAATAGGCGTTGAGACCTGTAATTGTCATACAAACGGCCATTTGGATCGGTCAAATATTTCTACACGTTTCATGGAAAATTCAATTTTTTTGAAAATCAACTGAACTATAGCCCACAAATTCAGAGCCACAAAATTCGAAAATCTGCAAATGTGCTCCGATTTCGATGACTGATACGTCCACCAATAGGCGTTGAGACCTGTAATTATCATACAAACGGCCATTTGGATCGGTCGAATATTTCTACACGTTTCGTGGAAAATTCAATTTTTTTTGAAAATCAACTGAACTATAGCCCACAAATTCAGAGCCACAAAATTCGAATATCTGCAAATGTGCTCCGATTTCGTTGATTGATACGTCCACCAATTGGCGTTGAGACCTGTAATTATCATACAAACGGCCATTTGGATCGGTCAAATATTTCTACACGTTTCGTGGAAAATTCAATTTTTTTGAAAATCAACTGAACTATAGCCCACAAATTCAGAGCCACAAAATTCGAAAATCTGCAAATGTGCTCCGATTTCGATGACTGATACGTCCACCAATAGGCGTTGAGACCTGTAATTATCATACAAACGGCCATTTGGATCGGTCGAATATTTCTACACGTTTCGTGGAAAATTCAGTTTTTTGAAAATCAACTGAACTGCCCACAAATTCAGAGCCACAAAATTCGGAAATCTGCAAATGTGCTCCGATTTCGATGATTGATACCTCTACCAATAGGCGTTGAGACCTGTAATTATCATACAAACGGCCATTTGGATCGGTCAAATATTTCTACACGTTTCGTGGAAAATTCAATTTTTGTGAAAATCAACTGAACTATAGCCCACAAATTCAGAGCCACAAAATTCGAATATCTGCAAATGTGCTCCGATTTCGATGATTGATACGTCCACCAATAGGCGTTGAGACCTGTAATTGTCATACAAACGGCCATTTGGATCGGTCGAATATTTCTACACGTTTCGTGGAAAATTCAATTTTTTTGAAAATCAACTGAACTATAGCCCACAAATTCAGAGCCACAAAATTCGAAAATCTGCAAATGTGCTCCGATTTCGATGATTGATACCTCTACCAATAGGCGTTGAGACCTGTAATTATCATACAAACGGCCATTTGGATCGGTCAAATATTTCTACACGTTTCGTGGAAAATTCAATTTTTTTGGAAATCAACTGAACTATAGCCCACAAATTCAGAGCCACAAAATTCGGAAATCTGCAAATGTGCTCCGATTTCGATGATTGATACCTCTACCAATAGGCGTTGAGACCTGTAATTATCATACAAACGGCCATTTGGATCGGTCAAATATTTCTACACGTTTCGTGGAAAATTCAATTTTTTTGGAAATCAACTGAACTATAGCCCACAAATTCAGAGCCACAAAATTCGAAAATCTGCAAATGTGTTCCGATTTTGATGATTGATACGTCCACCAATAGGCGTTGAGACCTGTAATTGTCATACAAACGGCCATTTGGATCGGTCGAATATTTCTACACGTTTCGTGGAAAATTCAATTTTTTTGAAAATCAACTGAACTATAGCCCACAAATTCAGAGCCACAAAATTCGAAAATCTGCAAATGTGCTCCGATTTCGATGATTGATACCTCTATTAATAGGCGTTGAGACCTGTAATTGTCATACAAACGGCCATTTGGATCGGTCAAATATTTCTACACGTTTCGTGGAAAATTCAATTTTTTTGAAAATCAACTGAACTATAGCCCACAAATTCAGAGCCACAAAATTCGAATATCTGCAAATGTGCTCCGATTTCGATGATTGATACGTCCACCAATTGGCGTTGAGACCTGTAATTATCATACAAACGGCCATTTGGATCGGTCAAATATTTCTACACGTTTCGTGGAAAATTCAATTTTTTTGAAAATCAACTGAACTATAGCCCACAAATTCAGAGCCACAAAATTCGAAAATCTGCAAATGTGTTCCGATTTTGATGATTGATACGTCCACCAATAGGCGTTGAGACCTGTAATTGTCATAAAAACGGCCATTTGGATCGGTCGAATATTTCTACACGTTTCGTGGAAAATTCAATTTTTTTGAAAATCAACTGAACTATAGCCCACAAATTCAGAGCCACAAAATTCGAAAATCTGCAAATGTGCTCCGATTTCGATGATTGATACGTCTACCAATAGGCGTTGAGACCTGTAATTGTCATATAAACGGCCATTTGGATCGGTCGAATATTTCTACACGTTCCGTGGAAAATTCAATTTTTTTGAAAATCAACTGAACTATAGCCCACAAATTCAGAGCCACAAAATTCAAAAATCTGCAAATGTGCTCCGATTTCGATGATTGATACGTCTACCAATAGGCGTTGAGACCTGTAATTGTCATACAAACGGCCATTTGGATCGGTCAAATATTAGTACACGTTTCGTGGAAAATTCATTTTTTTGTAAATCAACTGAACTATAGCCCACAAATTCAGAGCCACAAAATTCGAAAATCTGCAAATGTGCTCCGATTTCGATGATTGATACCTCTACCAATAGGCGTTGAGACCTGTAATTGTCATACAAACGGCCATTTTGATCGGTCGAATATTTCTACACGTTCCGTGGAAAATTCAATTTTTTGAAAATCAACTGAACTATATAGCCCACAAATTCAGAGCCACAAAAATCGAAAATCTGCAAATGTGCTCCAATTTCGATGATTGATACGTCTACCAATAGGCGTTGAGACCTGTAATTATCATACAAACGGCCATTTGGATCGGTCAAATATTTCTACACGTTTCGTGGAAAATTCAATTTTTTTGAAAATCAACTGAACTATAGCCCACAAATTCAGAGCCACAAAATTCGAAAATCTGCAAATGTGCTCCGATTTCGATGATTGATACGTCCACCAATAGGCGTTGAGACCTGTAATTGTCATACAAACGGCCATTTGGATCGGTCGAATATTTCTACACGTTTCGTGGAAAATTCATTTTTTTTTAAAATCAACTGAACTATATAGCCCACAAATTCAGAGCTACAAAATTTGAAAATCTGCAAATGTGCTCCGATTTCGATGATTGATACGTCTACCAATAGGCGTTGAGACCTGTAATTGTCATACAAACGGCCATTTGGATCGGTCGAATATTTCTACACGTTTCGTGGAAAATTCAATTTTTTTGGAAATCAACTGAACTATAGCCCACAAATTCAGAGCCACAAAAATCGAAAATCTGCAAATGTGCTCCGATTTCGATGATTGATACGTCTACCAATAGGCGTTGAGACCTGTAACTGTCATACAAACGGCCATATGGATCGGTCGAATATTTCTACACGTTTCGTGGAAAATTCAATTTTTTTGAAAATCAACTGAACTATAGCCCACAAATTCAGAGCCACAAAATTCGAAAATCTGCAAATGTGCTCCGATTTCGATGACTGATACCTTTATCAATAGGCGTTGAGACCTGTAATTATCATACAAACGGCCATTTGGATCGGTCAAATATTTCTACACGTCTCGTGGAAAATTCAATTTTTTGGAAATTAACTGAACTATACCCCACAAATTCAGAGCCACAAAATTCGAAAATCTGCAAATGTGCTCCGATTTCGATGATTGATACGTCTACCAATAGGCGTTGAGACCTGTAATTGTCATACAAACGGCCATTTGGATCGGTCGAACATTTCTACACGTTTCGTGGAAAATTCAATTTTTTTGGAAATCAACTGAACTATAGCCCACAAATTCAGAGCCACAAAATTCGAAAATCTGCAAATGTGCTCCGATTTCGATGATTGATACGTCTACCAATAGGCGTTGAGACCTGTAATTATCATACAAACGGCCATTTGGATCGGTCAAATATTTCTACACGTTTCGTGGAAAATTCAATTTTTTTGAAAATCAACTGAACTATAGCCCACAAATTCAGAGCCACAAAATTCGAAAATCTGCAAATGTGCTCCGATTTCGATGATTGATACGTCTACCAATAGGCGTTGAGACCTGTAATTGTCATACAAACGGCCATTTGGATCGGTCAAATATTAGTACACGTTTCGTGGAAAATTCAATTTTTTGTAAATCAACTGAACTATAGCCCACAAATTCAGAGCCACAAAATTCGAAAATCTGCAAATGTGCTCCGATTTCGATGATTGATACGTCTACCAATAGGCGTTGAGACCTGTAATTGTCATACAAACGGCCATTTTGATCGGTCGAATATTTCTACACGTTTCGTGGAAAATTCAATTTTTTTGAAAATCAACTGAACTATAGCCCACAAATTCAGAGCCACAAAATTCGAAAATCTGCAAATGTGCTCCGATTTCGATGATTGATACGTCCACCAATAGGCGTTGAGACCTGTAATTGTCATACAAACGGCCATTTGGATCGGTCGAATATTTCTACACGTTTCGTGGAAAATTCATTTTTTTTGAAAATCAACTGAACTATATAGCCCACAAATTCAGAGCCACAAAATTTGAAAATCTGCAAATGTGCTCCGATTTCGATGATTGATACGTCTACCAATAGGCGTTGAGACCTGTAATTGTCATACAAACGGCCATTTGGATCGGTCGAATATTTCTACACGTTTCGTGGAAAATTCAATTTTTTTGGAAATCAACTGAACTATAGCCCACAAATTCAGAGCCACAAAAATCGAAAATCTGCAAATGTGCTCCGATTTTCGATGATTGATACGTCTACCAATAGGCGTTGAGACCTGTAACTGTCATACAAACGGCCATTTGGATCGGTCGAATATTTCTACACGTTTCGTGGAAAATTCAATTTTTTTGAAAATCAACTGAACTATAGCCCACAAATTCAGAGCCACAAAATTCGAAAATCTGCAAATGTGCTCCGATTTCGATGACTGATACCTTTATCAATAGGCGTTGAGACCTGTAATTATCATACAAACGGCCATTTGGATCGGTCAAATATTTCTACACGTCTCGTGGAAAATTCAATTTTTTGGAAATTAACTGAACTATACCCCACAAATTCAGAGCCACAAAATTCGAAAATCTGCAAATGTGCTCCGATTTCGATGATTGATACGTCTACCAATAGGCGTTGAGACCTGTAATTGTCATACAAACGGCCATTTGGATCGGTCGAATATTTCTACACGTTCCGTGGAAAATTCAATTTTTTTGAAAATCAACTGAACTATAGCCCACAAATTCAGAGCCACAAAAATCGAAAATCTGCAAATTTGCTTCGATTTCGATGATTGATACGTCCACCAATAGGCGTTGAGACCTGTAATTATCAAATATTTCTACACGTTTCGTGGAAAATTCAATTTTTTTGAAAATCAACTGAACTATAGCCCACAAATTCAGAGCCACAAAATTCGAAAATCTGCAAATGTGCTCCGATTTCGATGATTGATACGTCTACCAATAGGCGTTGAGACCTGTAATTGTCATACAAACGGCCATTTGGATCGGTCGAATATTTCTACACGTTCCGTGGAAAATTCAATTTTTTTGAAAATCAACTGAACTATAGCCCACAAATTCAGAGCCACAAAAATCGAAAATCTGCAAATTTGCTTCGATTTCGATGATTGATACGTCCACCAATAGGCGTTGAGACCTGTAATTATCAAATATTTCTACACGTTTCGTGGAAAATTCAATTTTTTTGGAAATCAACTGAACTATAGCCCACAAATTCAGATCCACAAAATTCGAAAATCTGCAAATGTGCTCCGATTTTCGATGATTGATACGTCTACCAATAGGCGTTGAGACCTGTAATTGTCATACAAACGGCCATTTGGATCGGTCGAATATTTCTACACGTTTCGTGGAAAATTCAATTTTTTTGAAAATCAACTGAACTATAGCCCACAAATTCAGAGCCACAAAATTCGAAAATCTGCAAATGTGCTCCGATTTCGATGATTGATACCTCTACCAATAGGCGTTGAGACCTGTGATTATCATACAAACGGCCATTTGGATCGGTCAAATATTTCTACACGTTTCGTGGAAAATTCAATTTTATTGGAAATCAACTGAACTATAGCCCACAAATTCAGAGCCACAAAATTCGAAAATCTGCAAATGTGCTCCGATTTCGATGATTGATACGTCCACCAATAGGCGTTGAGACCTGTAATTATCATACAAACGGCCATTTGGATCGGTCGAATATTTCTACACGTTTCGTGGAAAATTCAGTTTTTTTGAAAATCAACTGAACTATAGCCGACAAATTCAGATCCACAAAATTCGAAAATCTGCAAATGTGCTCCGATTTCGATGATTGATACGTCTACCAATAGGCGTTGAGACCTGTAATTGTCATACAAACTGCCATTTGGATCGGTCGAATATTTCTACACGTTTCGTGGAAAATTCAATTTTTTTGAAAATCAACTGAACTATAGCCCACAAATTCAGAGCCACAAAATTCGAAAATCTGCAAATGTGCTCCGATTTCGATGATTGATACCTCTACCAATAGGCGTTGAGACCTGTAATTATCATACAAACGGCCATTTGGATCGGTCAAATATTTCTACACGTTTCGTGGAAAATTCAATTTTTTTGAAAATCAACTGAACTATAGCCCACAAATTCAGAGCCACAAAATTCGAAAATCTGCAAATGTGCTCCGATTTCGATGATTAATTCGTCTACCAATAGGCGTTGAGACCTGTAATTGTCATAAAAACGGCCATTTGGATCGGTCAAATATTTCTACACGTTTCGTGGAAAATTCAATTTTTTTGGAAATCAACTGAACTATAGCCCACAAATTCAGAGCCACAAAATTCGAAAATCTGCAAATGTGTTCCGATTTTGATGATTGATACGTCCACCAATAGGCGTTGAGACCTGTAATTGTCATAAAAACGGCCATTTGGATCGGTCGAATATTTCTACACGTTTCGTGGAAAATTCAATTTTTTTGAAAATCAACTGAACTATAGCCCACAAATTCAGAACCACAGAATTCGAAAATCTGCAAATGTGCTCCGATTTCGATGATTGATACCTCTATCAATAGGCGTTGAGACCTGTAATTGTCATACAAACGGCCATTTGGATCGGTCAAATATTTCTACACGTTTCATGGAAAATTCAATTTTTTTGAAAATCAACTGAACTATAGCCCACAAATTCAGAGCCACAAAATTCGAATATCTGCAAATGTGCTCCGATTTCGTTGATTGATACGTCCACCAATTGGCGTTGAGACCTGTAATTATCATACAAACGGCCATTTGGATCGGTCAAATATTTCTACACGTTTCGTGGAAAATTCAATTTTTTTGAAAATCAACTGAACTATAGCCCACAAATTCAGATCCACAAAATTCGAAAATCTGCAAATGTGCTCCGATTTCGATGATTGATACCTCTACCAACAGGCGTTGAGACCTGTAATTGTCATACAAACGGCCATTTGGATCGGTCGAATATTTCTACACGTTTCGTGGAAAATTCAATTTTTTTTGAAAATCAACTGAACTATAGCCCACAAATTCAGAGCCACAAAATTCGAAAATCTGCAAATGTGCTCCGATTTCGATGACTGATACATCCACCAATAGGCGTTGAGACCTGTAATTATCATACAAACGGCCATTTGGATCGGTCGAATATTTCTACACGTTTCGTGGAAAATTCAGTTTTTTGAAAATCAACTGAACTGCCCACAAATTCAGAGCCACAAAATTCGGAAATCTGCAAATGTGCTCCGATTTCGATGATTGATACCTCTACCAATAGGCGTTGAGACCTGTAATTATCATACAAACGGCCATTTGGATCGGTCAAATATATCTACACGTTTCGTGGAAAATTCAATTTTTTTGGAAATCAACTGAACTATAGCCCACAAATTCAGATCCACAAAATTCGAAAATCTGCAAATGTGCTCCGATTTCGATGATTGATACCTCTACCAACAGGCGTTGAGACCTGTAATTGTCATACAAACGGCCATTTGGATCGGTCGAATATTTCTACACGTTTCGTGGAAAATTCAATTTTTTTTGAAAATCAACTGAACTATAGCCCACAAATTCAGAGCCACAAAATTCGAAAATCTGCAAATGTGCTCCGATTTCGATGATTGATACCTCTACCAATAGGCGTTGAGACCTGTGATTATCATACAAACGGCCATTTGGATCGGTCAAATATTTCTACACGTTTCGTGGAAAATTCAATTTTATTGGAAATCAACTGAACTATAGCCCACAAATTCAGAGCCACAAAATTCGAAAATCTGCAAATGTGCTCCGATTTCGATGATTGATACCTCTACCAATAGGCGTTGAGACCTGTGATTATCATACAAACGGCCATTTGGATCGGTCAAATATTTCTACACGTTTCGTGGAAAATTCAATTTTATTGGAAATCAACTGAACTATAGCCCACAAATTCAGAGCCACAAAATTCGAAAATCTGCAAATGTGCTCCGATTTCGATGATTGATACGTCCACCAATAGGCGTTGAGACCTGTAATTGTCATACAAACGGCCATTTGGATCGGTCGAATATTTCTACACGTTTCGTGGAAAATTCAATTTTTTTGAAAATCAACTGAACTATAGCCGACAAATTCAGATCCACAAAATTCGAAAATCTGCAAATGTGCTCCGATTTCGATGATTGATACGTCTACCAATAGGCGTTGAGACCTGTAATTGTCATACAAACTGCCATTTGGATCGGTCGAATATTTCTACACGTTTCGTGGAAAATTCAATTTTTTTGAAAATCAACTGAACTATAGCCCACAAATTCAGAGCCACAAAATTCGAAAATCTGCAAATGTGCTCCGATTTCGATGATTGATACCTCTACCAATAGGCGTTGAGACCTGTGATTATCATACAAACGGCCATTTGGATCGGTCAAATATTTCTACACGTTTCGTGGAAAATTCAATTTTATTGGAAATCAACTGAACTATAGCCCACAAATTCAGAGCCACAAAATTCGAAAATCTGCAAATGTGCTCCGATTTCGATGATTGATACCTCTACCAATAGGCGTTGAGACCTGTAATTATCATACAAACGGCCATTTGGATCGGTCAAATATTTCTACACGTTTCGTGGAAAATTCAATTTTTTTGAAAATCAACTTAACTATAGCCCACAAATTCAGAGCCACAAAATTCGAAAATCTGCAAATGTGCTCCGATTTCGATGATTAATTCGTCTACCAATAGGCGTTGAGACCTGTAATATATTTTTACCTGTCAAATATTTTCTACTCTTTCGTGGAAAATTCAATTTTTTTGAAAATCAATTGAACTATAGCCCACAAATTCAGAGCCACAAAATTCGAAAATCTGCAAATGTGCTCCGATTTCGATGATTGATACGTCTACCAATAGGCGTTGAGACCTGTAATTATCATACAAACGGCCATTTGGATCGGTCAAATATTTCTACACGTTTCGTGGAAAATTCAATTTTTTTGGAAATCAACTGAACTATAGCCCACAAATTCAGAGCCACAAAATTCGAAAATCTGCAAATGTGTTCCGATTTTGATGATTGATACGTCCACCAATAGGCGTTGAGACCTGTAATTGTCATAAAAACGGCCATTTGGATCGGTCGAATATTTCTACACGTTTCGTGGAAAATTCAATTTTTTTGAAAATCAACTGAACTATAGCCCACAAATTCAGAACCACAGAATTCGAAAATCTGCAAATGTGCTCCGATTTCGATGATTGATACCTCTATCAATAGGCGTTGAGACCTGTAATTGTCATACAAACGGCCATTTGGATCGGTCAAATATTTCTACACGTTTCGTGGAAAATTCAATTTTTTTGAAAATCAACTGAACTATAGCCCACAAATTCAGAGCCACAAAATTCGAAAATCTGCAAATGTGCTCCGATTTCGATGATTGATACGTCTACCAATAGGCGTTGAGACCTGTAATTATCATACAAACGGCCATTTGGATCGGTCAAATATTTCTACACGTTTCGTGGAAAATTCAATTTTTTTGAAAATCAACTGAACTGCCCACAAATTCAGAGCCACAAAATTCGAAAATCTGCAAATGTGTTCCGATTTTGATGATTGATACGTCCACCAATAGGCGTTGAGACCTGTAATTGTCATAAAAACGGCCATTTGGATCGGTCGAATATTTCTACACGTTTCGTGGAAAATTCAATTTTTTTGAAAATCAACTGAACTATAGCCCACAAATTCAGAACCACAGAATTCGAAAATCTGCAAATGTGCTCCGATTTCGATGATTGATACCTCTATCAATAGGCGTTGAGACCTGTAATTGTCATACAAACGGCCATTTGGATCGGTCAAATATTTCTACACGTTTCGTGGAAAATTCAATTTTTTTGAAAATCAACTGAACTATAGCCCACAAATTCAGAACCACAGAATTCGAAAATCTGCAAATGTGTTCCGATTTTGATGATTGATACGTCCACCAATAGGCGTTGAGACCTGTAATTGTCATAAAAACGGCCATTTGGATCGGTCGAATATTTCTACACGTTTCGTGGAAAATTCAATTTTTTTGAAAATCAACTGAACTATAGCCCACAAATTCAGAGCCACAAAATTCGAATATCTGCAAATGGGCTTCGATTTCGTTGATTGATACGTCCACCAATTGGCGTTGAGACCTGTAATTATCATACAAACGGCCATTTGGATCGGTCAAATATTTCTACACGTTTCGTGGAAAATTCAATTTTTTTGAAAATCAACTGAACTATAGCCCACAAATTCAGAGCCACAAAATTCGAAAATCTGCAAATGTGCTCCGATTTCGATGACTGATACGTCCACCAATAGGCGTTGAGACCTGTAATTATCATACAAACGGCCATTTGGATCGGTCGAATATTTCTACACGTTTCGTGGAAAATTCAGTTTTTTGAAAATCAACTGAACTGCCCACAAATTCAGAGCCACAAAATTCGGAAATCTGCAAATGTGCTCCGATTTCGATGATTGATACCTCTACCAATAGGCGTTGAGACCTGTAATTATCATACAAACGGCCATTTGGATCGGTCAAATATTTCTACACGTTTCGTGGAAAATTCAATTTTTGTGAAAATCAACTGAACTATAGCCCACAAATTCAGAGCCACAAAATTCGAATATCTGCAAATGTGCTCCGATTTCGATGATTGATACGTCCACCAATAGGCGTTGAGACCTGTAATTGTCATACAAACGGCCATTTGGATCGGTCGAATATTTCTACACGTTTCGTGGAAAATTCAATTTTTTTGAAAATCAACTGAACTATAGCCCACAAATTCAGAGCCACAAAATTCGAAAATCTGCAAATGTGCTCCGATTTCGATGACTGATACGTCCACCAATAGGCGTTGAGACCTGTAATTATCATACAAACGGCCATTTGGATCGGTCGAATATTTCTACACGTTTCGTGGAAAATTCAGTTTTTTGAAAATCAACTGAACTGCCCACAAATTCAGAGCCACAAAATTCGGAAATCTGCAAATGTGCTCCGATTTCGATGATTGATACGTCTACCAATAGGCGTTGAGACCTGTAATTATCATACAAACGGCCATTTGGATCGGTCAAATATTTCTACACGTTTCGTGGAAAATTCAGTTTTTTGAAAATCAACTGAACTGCCCACAAATTCAGAGCCACAAAATTCGGAAATCTGCAAATGTGCTCCGATTTCGATGATTGATACGTCTTCCAATTAATACCTAAGAATTTGTTTGGATCCACAAAACTTAAATGAGTGCTTGTTGAGGGAGTTGCCAACCATTCATGAAATTGTTAACAACATGAAAACTGCTAAAATATTTACTACACCAAATTGCAGTAAAGCATTTTATCAAGTAAAATTATCGCCAGAAAGTGCGAAATATACTGCATTTATGACACTAGAAGGAAAATGTTTCTTCAGAAGAATGCCATATTGTATTAAAACAGCAACGGATGTGTATTTATCAAATGAAGAAGATCATAGAGAAATACTACAACAAGTTTTAGATCGGGCTAAATAAATGCATAATTGGCAAAAAATCAATTAAATTTCTTGGTCATATAAAGCAGATGAAGATGGCAAAGATATCTACATTAATTATATTGTTGGAATTCAGAAATTCACCTATGGCACATTACATTCATTCACCAAATAAATTGATGTATGGAAGAAATGTTCGGAGAATGTTGCCATATTATAAAACAACCAAAGATGATGCTACTTAAAGAAAAGCAAATCAGAAGATAATTTATGATCGTAACGCAAGAAACATGAATAAGTTGAACGAGGGTGAAAAAGTAAAAATTCATAACGAGAAACAGAAATGGGAAGAACCAGGATTCAATCATCAATAAAAATAATCCAAGGAGGTGCACGATATTAAAAGAAAATGGAAGTATAGTAGATCGTAATCATTATCATCTAAAACATGATACTTGAAATCAACCATTTGAATATGATCCAAGAGATAGTCAAAGTAAATGTAGCTGATAATGGGGTAGATCAACAACAAAGAGGAAACCAAATTTGAAATTGTAACGCGGACAATAATATGACAGAAAATGATAATGAAGTAACAGGCACACACATAACTTCTGACACACCTAGAATATTTTGTAAGAAACCTGACTACTTTACAGAATATACTCGTATAACTGACTTTTAGTCAAAAAAAATTGGAATTAACTTAATATAAATAAATCATAGTAAGCTGGAAAATGAGAGAAGACCGACAAGAGAACAAAGACAGAAGAAGGCACAATGTGAACCAGGAGATGAATTAATGGCCGAGACTAGAATTAATAATTCTGTGGTCACAAGAAATAACCGCTTAAGTCAAATTAAATAAATTTTCTAGAGAGGTATGAAAAGTTCAATATTAAATTCATTTTTGCCTTATGCCGACTAAAACTACTACGGCTCGCGACCACAGGCTTTGAGGCATTAAGGCATTATCGGCTGTAAGGCATTATCACTTAAGTCAAATCTAGTGAGGTTAGAGCAGAGGTAGAAAACTTTAAATATTTAAAATAATTTTTGTCTTAAGTTGACTACAAAAAAAAAATTATTGGCTTAATAAATAAACTTAACACCATCCTCTAAGGTATAAAATGAATTAAACTAATATTTCAAAAATTTGTTATACTTAAAAAACTTGATTTTTTGGGATTTTTTTATTTTGAATAATGATACCAACCCGATTTAAATTTATAAACTTAGGAGCAATGTTGAGCTGCCCAAAAATCAATTCGTAAGCTCACTGGTTTCAGCAAGCAGTTTCAATTTTTTTGGAACACATAACTAAACAAACCTATTGGCCATTTGTTGGTCTGATTGAACAAAAGAATTGATATAAAATTTAGGTCAAATATTTTTTAGCCTATAGAAATTTAGGTAAAAAAAGTTAGGTATCGATTTTAGCTTAATTTTATTAGGGCGAATGCCTTTTTAAGAATTAAACTTTGATTATTGCCTTTAAGGCATTAAAACTTGATTAGGTTTATGTTAAGGATAATGTTATTTAAGGTTCTTCTACAGAATTTTTTTAATTTAATTTCAAAAGTTTTCTTGTTAGTCTGTAAAATAAAATATTTAATCGGTACCATGAAAAATCTAATTTCAAAAAATTTATATTTTTAGAGCTTTTTCATTAGATTTCTTTTTAAACGTATTAAATAAAGTTCAGTTCTAATTATAGAATTTCGGGTTTCAAATTTAAGTTATTTAATATTTTATAGGTTTCTCGATTTTGTCACTTTATGGCCCATTATTCAACTATTTTTATAGAATGCTTTTACGAGATGTTTACAGTAATAAATGAAATATTTTCCAAGTAATTTACTTTGTCAACATTAAAAATTAATTAAATCAATTCCCATGTAATTCTTTATAGACTAACCGCAAATTGCCTTTAAAAATGTTATGTTTGTATATATACATTACATAATGAAACAACACCCTAATTTGGGTGTGCTGAATGATATATTTTTATCTGCACGTTTTATGTACGTACATTACATGTATATCTAATATTTTGAGGACGATTAATATACGTGTGTAAAATATAACGCTTATAAAATTACAATAAAATAGTAACCTTACCTGCTCTTTATCTTCCTGAGTTTTTGGCCACAATGTCACATTTAATTTTAATTCACCTAAACTTTTATTCAGCCTTGATGGATCTTCTAGCTTTACACAAATATCTTGTGATTGATTTAAATCTAGCGCCGTTAAATCTAATTTGCATGAGCCCATAAAATCATCCTGGAGGCCCCAGTCATAATCAAAAACCTAATTAATTAAAATTTAAGTATTTCCAATAGCTTAGTAAATCATCAATTTTCACCTAATTACTTTTATATTGATTGGTTGGAATGGATCTTCGATGGGTACAATAAATGTTTCGTCCCACACCGGATTTAAATCTTTATGTACCGTACGCGATTTATGTAATAGACGTCCGCCTAGTTTAAATTTAACGTATGGATCACTGGTGCCTGAAATATTATAAAAATAAAAAATAAAAAAATTACAAAATTGATTACATTGAATATTATTGAGATACAAACCACTTTTATCCATGGCAACCAAATCCTGTCCACTAATTAAATGAATTTTCAACTGAAAAAATGAATGTTGTCTTAAATTTGCTTCCCTTTTTCGAAGAAACTCATCACCCTTTTTAAAATTAATGATTATGATTATAAGAAAGTGATTAAGATCCGGAGCTTAAAATGATAATACTTACTTGTAACAATTCCAATGGATTGGATATCAATGAAACTTCACCCTCCGACTTAGATAATCCCTTCGACGGTGAATCATTCCGTTTGTAGTCGTTTCGTGCTAGAGGAGAATCTAAATAAAAATTTATTGTGAAGTAAAATTATATTTTCGTACACTCTATTGCAAATAAATTACCTCCGATCGTGGTGGATCGATGTCTTGGCGATTGGGTTATTGGCGTTGCGGAACTACTGTGCTCAGAACTATTATCGGCCGCATAATCTGTACTATCATGATGCTCGCGTGTATCATCGAGGGCGGGAGACTTTCGCCCTCGTTCTTTGCTACGTCCTCTTGTTAATCGATGCTATAAAATTTCGTATATGTATTACGAATTAGTATTATAGATTAGTATTTAATATTACTTACTTTGAGTGTGCTAAAAAATCCGTGTGTTTTCTGTATAACACCCGCAACAGCTGGATTTGCTGCACTCTTCGCTCGTACGGGCGTTCCTATTGGTGAATCCATGGTGCAATCTCGACAACTGAGTTCGGATGTTGATTTGCTTAAATGCTTTCCAAGACTCGGACATTTCGGTTGTGAATTTGCTCTTTGTCGCTCTGTAACGAAAATTATGATAATCGTACAAATCAATTATTTTTATTTTATTCAATTTAATTTGTACATGCGCTTAAACATTTTTATTATTGTTAAATAAATTTTGAAATATGAGATGAAGTTATTTAAACGAAAAATAATTTGGGTTTATGGAAATTTTTATTTTTTATTTAATTTAATTTTTTTTTTTTTTTTTTTTTTTGAGGAGATTCACAGAAAATGGGTTTTCTGTTCCGAAATGTATTTTACGCAGTAATGATTTTTTAATATTTTTCCAATTTAGGTATTTCATAAAAATTGATCCGCATTAATATACTCGTACCTACATAAATTATATACGTTAACATATGTATTTATATATATGATATGAAAAACAGATTAGCGTGACCGACGAGGTCGTATTACAAGGGATTTAATTTTACCTGTACATGAAAATACTAATTATATATACATAGGGATGTTATTAAAATTTGCAATTTCCCATTTTGTAAATCATTTCCAAAATATGTATTTAGAATAAACTTATCTGTAACAAATCAAATTCTGTGAAGCTAAACGCTTATTGGTTGCACCTTAAATGTTCACCTGAACTTTTCCCACTATAAAGCGGGTTTTTATTTCGAATGCCTGCTGACGTGCCTGTCTGCATTTTTACAAATTAATTCTATACATTTTAATTAATTTTTTTTAATACTAAATCCCTAACACACTAACTATTGGCGAACTCTCTAATTTTATTCCAGACTTTTACATTTCTCGATGAATTAGGTTGCCAGTACATACTTCAAAACATCGGACTTAACTATTTATTAAGAGAAGCAACTCTTGTTGGTGTTCAAGCTTATACTGATTTATTTTAAATTAACTTTGAGTTTAAATACAAATTAAGAAACTCCGTAGTAAGTTGATAATAATAGAATTTGATTGGCGGGGGTGCGCGATGAACGCTCAAAGGGGAGGCACGTGTTCTTATCTTTCTCCGTAAGTGGCAGAATTTTTAAGTTTAGTTTTAATTTAAATTTAATTTTCGTTAATGTTTTAAGTGTTGTGCTAGTGAAGTATTAAAAATGAGATAAATATTTAAAATTATGACCGTTTTGACAGTGTAACGTATGAAAAGAAAAATTGTTTACTCGGGCTGCAAATTACTGTTGCTGTTTAGACTTAATGCTGCTAATAAATAAGACAAACTTAAGTTATGTTTAAACTTTTTGAGTAAATCGAATCGCCGTTTATCTAGAAACAATCTTTACATGGATAAAGTGTATTAATTGTAAGCATTCGTTTCATGGGAGTTGTGTGGCGTCTTCAAGTGAGGAATATTCAGAGTTAGCAGTCACCAAATTTTGCTTTTGTAAAATTTGTATAACTGTAGTTATTTTAAAGAAGAGGTAAAAATTGCGATTGATCTGGTGCTTGACGAATTTAAAAAGAAAAAATTTAAATTGTACGAAAGTCTTCTTGTTTAATTCAATTTTTAGAAAATGTGGCCAGGTATCGATTCGTTAATTGAACTGAAAACCAAAAAAGTGATGAGGAAACAACAAAACCTATAAATGAGCTGTCGCATAGAATATCCCTGCTGGAAAACCAGCAAAATAAATTGGAACGAGATTAGAGAAAAATAAACTTGATAATTCAGGGTATTTCAATGACCTCTTGTGCTCATTGACATCACCAAAAAAAGGGTAAACGAAATCACTTTAAACGAAACAAAATAAATAATAACCGACCACTTTTCATCTCGCCCATCGGAAATCTCTGCTTTCTACAAATTTTTCAAACGGGATCAACAACCGGATGAGTGTTTTGCATCACACGTAACTGAACTTAGACGACTTTCAATTAATTGCAAATTTGAGAATTCCCTAGATCGAATGCTTCGAGATCGGCTTGTATGTGGATTACGGGAAGAATCATTGCAACGCAGCTTTCTAGCGAAAGACGACCTTACATTACAGAACGTGATCGATAAAGCTTATATACTGCTGAATCAGCTAGAAAATATTTTTTTGGAAATACGTCAGTCGGATCGAGTTCAGTACATCACAAAACAATATCGGCCCAGCAAAACACCGCAACAATAAAAAATTTTAAAAATCGACAAAACAATCGGCATGGTTGCAACGGATGTGAAGGACCCATGCAAAGTCATCATGTAACGAGTTTGACGATCTGTCATTAAACCAACCTCATCGAACAATTCACATAAACAGTAAAGCAAAATGAAGTCGAAATTTAGAGTAAATCATTGTAATCGTAGATGGAATCCCCACAAATGTTTTGGGGTGCAATTGGTTTTCACCATTGGAAATAAATTTACAAGGCGTCAACCTCAACGAAAACAGACAAATTTTCTAATTTGATTTCTAAGGAAATAGGTTGTTACACAGGCCAGCCCGTTTCAAATTGATGAAAAAATTCAACCAATTCGTTATCTGCCACGACGTCTGCCAATGGCAACAAAGGGATTAGTCGAAGCTGAATAAAATCGTTTTAATCGAGCAGGAAGTTTTGATTCCTGTGGAATACTCTGACTGGGCCACTCCAATTGTTCCGGTTCAGAAAAGAGATGGCTTCGATCGTCGGAGGCCAAACCTTTGCAAAGATAGATTTAGCATAAACATATCAGCAATTGTCAGTCGTCGAGAAATCACCATTAATCCAGACAATTGTTACTCACAAAGGTAAGTTTAGAGTAACCCGTCTTCACCTGTTGGTATTTCGTCAGCACCTGGAATATTTCTGTCTTTTATCGAAAATCTTCTGAGCAATATTCGAGGAGTATTATACCATACATACTTCGATGACATTGTGGTTACAGGCTAATCGTTTAAGTGTAATTTTCTCGCGTTTTGGCAAATCTGGATTACGTCTACGTCGAAATAAATGCAGATTTGGGGTTCCATCAATCGATTTTCTTAGATTTAAAATTAATGCTTTGGGGATCAGACTAACGCAACTCAATGATAAACAGCTGCTCCAATAATTTTTGGGATTGCTCATTTTTTATTATTCTTTTTTGCCCCAGAAAGCTACAATTGCAGAACCTCTTCATCGATTATTGGATAAAAATCAAAAATGGATTTGAATGGAACATCATAAAAACTCGCTCAACAACCTAAAACAACTATTGTCGTATAATGAATATGTATCACTACTTCTTGTTTGCGGCGCTTTACCATATGGTCTTGGTGCTGTGTTTTGTCATCTAGTGGAAGATGGCAGCGCAAATACATTTCATTTTATTCCAAAACACTGTCTGTCAAAAAGTGAACGGAATTTCTGTAATTGCAGCGGTAAAAAGATTTCATTAATTTGTCTACGGAAGGCGTTTTAAAATAATCAGTGACCACCGACCGTAATTGAAATTAATGAAAACACATAAGCTGATTCTAACTGTTGTGCCATCTCAAATGCTTAGAAGAATTTCCCTGACGGCACACGGTTATGAGAAAAAATCATCTTGCTGGAAATAAAATGAGTAATGCAGATTTTTAAGTCAAATTCATCAAAAACGTACATCTAGGAAGAAATTCTTATGATAGAGAACTTGGCAAGACCATAGTTTTATCAGCTGATGATTTCACTAAAATGACATCGAATAACCCAGTGTTCGCTAAAGTTTTTAGCTGGGCGTCAAGAGGATAGCCACACAAACTATCTGCAAGTGACCAAGTACTAAAATCATTTTATGTACATAGTACGAAAATCAACTCACCTGAAGGCTGTTTACTTTGGAGTAATCCAACAATAAACCAAGACATTAAACTAAATTTTACAAGGTTTTTGATGAGCCAGCTTATAACGCCTTCCTCGATCGCTAATTGGTTAATTGTATAATCAGCATATACTTCGATAGACATACATTTCAAGACATATTTCGATAAGATTCATCCAAACTCCATTGCCGTGATCAAAACAAAGGGACTCGAAGTCAAATCCACCAGGGAATTTTTGAAAAATGATTTAGTATGGGCACGTAATTATTGATCTAGACGAAAAATGGATAAATGAACTAGTAATACTAAGAATGTACGGAGCTCGTTTCGTATAAAGGTCGAATCGAATCGGTTTAAATAATAAAAAGACATATAGATCAATTACGAATACGTTTGAAACATCAAATTGATTGGGATACAAGTATCACAGAAAATAGCAAAGAATTAGTTGCTACATTCGTAGAAAGGTTCACATTCTGCTACATCCATAGATGGGTCCATGAACCACCGATAATATCATCGCGTGTAGTAACAATACCGCAGTTTTTCACAGCTGGGCATTAAGTAGCGGTTGACACCATTATGTACAACACATTTTTAAATCTTTGCTATTTATCGATGTCCCGATAATGATCAATAATCAAGAGTTAAAACATTAAAGTGATTCTGCAGACTTTTTGCATCTATTCATCAAGCAACAATTGGTTTAATCTTCAACATAAATGTAGTAATTCAAATATATTAAAAGCGTTAGTCTCTTATTTCGGAAGAGCATTAAACCCATAAAACGAGCCAACGAGATCTTTTCTTGTTTTCCATTAGATATGGATCATGAGTTTGTGCCATTTAGAAGTTATAACCAATTGCTTTCAATAGTTATAACGATGCACTCCATTATCTTATGGATCAACATATTTCCGTTCGTGATAAATGATATTAAAAACTTAATTCAGATTCGGATAGCGTATATCACATGGAAAGGCAATATTAAGTTACTATGACAAAAAAATTAAGGTGTGATTGAAAGAGCTAGGGGAACTGTATTAAAACTAAATTTGATACTGGACTTAGTTCTAAGGAATCGTGAAGGAACCTTAAGGATAATGGTATTGGAAATAAAAATGACGATGTTTTCCTTAAAGGTTTTGGTCCTGACCAACTTAATTCATTAATTGTGAATGTGAAAAACCATCAATCACGAATAACCATCAATCACAACATACTACAAATGAGTTCCGGTTCTCTGAACTCAACGAGGACCAGGTATGACAGATGTTGTTGTCACTAACATAAGGATCAATTTGACCTATTGGTATTCTGCTGTAATTGCTGAAATTCTTTGTTCCAGCGAATCTTTCAATTCTTATTCGCATATTCAATTTCATTCTACTTAAGAGTAGTTTTCCAGATTAAAGAAAAATTAATAGTCGTGGCTAATTCCTAAATGTAAGGAACCGAAGTTGGCATCAGACATGCACCCTATGTCACATTTGTCCGTAGTTTCCAAGGTACTCGAGAGAATTCTAGCTGATCAAATTAAATGTCACCTTCAGACTAATCATTTACTCTCCGATTTCCGGTCTGGTTTTCGGCAGTCTGTTTTTGTAAGATCATGTGCTGACTGGAAAAATTATGCTGCACTGATTCTTTGGCAGCACAGTCGGTGAAATCGAGATCAACCTGGTTTTCTTGAATGGAAGTCCTCATATTTTGTTCCAAATCATGGTTTTGGTAAAGAACAAGAGACATTTTTTTTTTTTTTTAAGATACACTTGTCCACCTGATAAGGGTATACTTATCCACCAGACAAACTTCTCTTTCTATTGTTTGTGTGGGTATAAAATACACAAAAATTCGCGGGGTTTCCTAGAGTTTTTGATTATGAATATAATTCGCTAGGTCAGTGCGTTCTTGCCTCATACTTAATATGTGAAGTTAGAATTGTATTTTATAGTTTGGTGGTAGCACTAGCTACCTGAATAGTAGATCGAACTTTTCAGTACGAAACCAAACTACCACATAGAGAACTCAAGGAGGGTTCTCATTTTTTGTTATTTAGGGTCGATATATTTTGTATGACACTTTGGTTAGAGTACGGTAGGGGGGGGGGGGGAGATTTTGATATTTCTACTTTTTTGGTAGATATAATAGATATGATTGGCCTCTTAATTTTTCTAATGATTAACAAATCGAAAAATGTTGTGAATGCCATTATTGTTAATATGTATGATAAGATATGTTGCTAAATGTTATTTTTGTAGCGTTACTTGTTTGTATATAAAACTGGTTAAGTTAAATGTTAGGTTAGGAATATGAAATTACATAGTGGGTAAGTTAATCAGACGTTCAATTTGAACTTTTATTTAAAGTTGACCAGATATTCCGAGTTTTGTGCATGTCAGGGCTGACATGTTGTAGCCATCAAGATTTATTTTCCGTTTCGTTGCACTTTTGATGGGATAACGGTATTATAGTGATATATCGTTGCAAATTTTTGAATTTTATAAAGGAGGCACAGTTGTTGTATCAAGGTGAGAGAAGTGATGGTTGCAATATGCCTAAGCTCATTCACATAAATCTAATTATTTCGATTTAATTCAGCGGATAAATAGGTCGTGTGGCCATCTATCATTACGAGTCCACTGAGGGAAACAGATTTCTTTATCCCTTATTTAAACAAGTCAAAATAAAAATAAAAATGAAAATATGTTTTTGTTTTCTATCGTGCGTAAGGCGCGGGTGGGGATGGGTTAATAGTAGTAATAGTGGTGGTTTTAGGAGATGGATTTTGGTTGTGTTAGATGCTTTGTAGTTTTTGGTCACTGAGTGGAGATTTGATAAGTGCGGCTATATGGATGGCTATATAGGAGGACTGTGTTTATTGCATTGTAAATATTGATTTTGTCGAACCCAGAGGGCGTTTTGTGAGGGAAGGGACCGATAGGGTGGGGCTATATTGGTGGAGAGCAAATGGAATTGGGGTGAGTGTGTGGACGGAGAGGGGAGTGTTTGTGGGTGAGCTTTTGTGTATCTTTTTCTATCGATATATCTTTATCCATGCAGTTAAATAATATTTCCTCTCTTTCTTTTTTTCTGAAGTTTAGGGCATGAAATTTTTGGGCAAAAAGTAATTCCGGAATTTTGACTAAAAATTGAAAATCAAAATTTTACAAAATCAATTTTTTTTTATTTCGTTTAAAATGATTTCGTTTTATAATTAATATTCATATTTATGAACGATGCAAAATCGCAGTTACTACTTACACAAGTTTTACCCTCCGTGGTTGCACTGCACTAGACAATTTCATCCCAAGTGAAATTTTACTCAGCTTACTTTTTTAGGCAGAAACGGTCAAACTCGTATTTTTCTTGAACATTAGTTTGTCCATTATGAGAATCCATGGTCATTTATGGTTCACTATAGCGCATTTTTTAACTATTGAAATTTAGGGCAAAACAAGTTTTCCTAGCGTTTTCGCTCAGATACCAATTTATTGTAAAAAATATAGTATCTTTGGTACTTAAATAATTATGGATTCTCATTCTAGAAGGGTTCGAAAGTAATCATGATTTGAAAACTGTACGTGAACGTTTTTCGACCCAGTGCGACCTTGGAAGGCCCATTTATTATGTTTTAGAATTCGTTGTTATTAAATAAATTCTATAAATTTAAAAATTCTTTAACGCTTAAAATTATATCAATCTTATAAATTCAGTAAATTCTACAAATAAAGTCTAAAAATCCAATAAGTTTCTTAACTCATATAACACAATAACATAAATTCTTTAAATTTTTTATACATTCTTTGAGTTCTATTAATTGTATCAATGTCTTTTTATAAATTCTACAAATCGTTGGCTTATTGCAAATAGGGCGTAAGTCGCATTTTGTAAATTTTAAACAAGAGAGAAAAAACTTTATATTTAACGAAAAATACGATTTAAATCATGATGAATGATGACGTTTTTAATAAAAAAATATCTCTTTTTTAAAAAGAAACTAATATTTGTCTTTAATAAACCATGTAAACCAACTTTATCTGTTGATTAAATCGAAGAACACAATTTTTGAAAAATTTATGCTAGGCCCTATTCGCAATAAGCCATCGAAATTCAAAATTTACTTGATTTATAAGCACAACAATTTCAATAAATCCATAAACTTTAAAAATTGTATAAATTTTCTAAATTCTACAAAGTCTATAAATAATATAAATTCTAATATTTTTATAAGCTCTATAAATTCAATAAATTTTATGAATTTTATAAATTCCATCAATTCTATAAATTATCTAAACTCCGCAAATCCCATAAATTTTATAATTCTTAAAATTTTATATATTCTAAAGGTTCTATAAATTGTTTTAAGTCTGTCAGTTTTATAAATTCTACAGACCCAAATTTACTTATTCTAAAAATTCCATAATTTCTATAAATTCTATAAATTTTATAAATTCTTTGAATTCTACTAATATTATAAATTCAAAAATGTCGATAAATCCTATGAACTTAAATAATTCTATAAATTCTATGGATAAAGTTTTAAAATTCAATAAATTCAGCAAATCTCATAAATTCTTTAGTTCTTAAAAATTCTGTAAATGCGATAAGTTCTATAAATTTTATAAGTTCTTTAAAGACTGTAATTATTTAAATTTTAATACGTTTAAAAAACCTCTATATTCTATAAATGATGAAAAATACGTCAAATCACAAATTTGGTATATGGAACCTGAAGTCCCAAAAAACATTTTGTAGAAAATGATTTTTTGTTGTTGTTGTTTTTTTAAAATACAGAGTGTCAAATTTTGAGAAAAATGATAAACATGATGTTGTGTTTATTGCTATAAAAGGAAAAATAAATATCCGATATTTATGATATAGGGCTCATTTTAAAGGTAAGTTAATACGGATTAATAAAAAAATATAAAAATGGTAAGTTCTTTAATTTCTTTATTTTCAAATTTCCCGCCAAAATTTTATTTTTGAATTTTCTCAATGATCGTCCAATTTTTTTTTATTTTTATTTTTTTAAATTTTACGTCCTTTAATTCTATTGAGCATACTAAAAACTTGCGCTAGTAAAATTTTTCGTTTTCGTGCAAAATACGTTCAATTATGTCGTTTTACACGTTTTTGGAATACAAAATCAAATTGTTATATGTTATTTGCAATTTTTAACTAATTTACGCTCGACCTGATAATGTAATTGTTTAAAATTATTTCGTCGATCTTTAGTATATTCTTACTTGTAATAGAAAATTATAAAACAAAGAGGAACAAATTTGTAACAGTCCGTTCATAAACTACGTCAAGTTATTTTGGGCCATTCTTAACTCCGTCTCTCTCACTCCTTCATCACAAATCGTCACAAAACTGAATATGTGAGCAATGATGTAATCATTTAAGAACATGAAGTAAGTGGTATATTAAAGAAATACGCCTCTATTGTATTATGTCATATGTAATATCCCATAACAGTAACTTCTTATAATTACATGAGGTCATCTTTTATGAAATTCTCTCTGCCCCAGCCTAAACGTAATGGCAATCAATACTCCTTCCCCAAACAAAGGCGTAACGTAATTTAGGGATAGCCCATAAAACTATTAGTAAAAAATAAATTTTGGTATGAGTCATTTATTTTGTTAGTTCCAACCCTAAAAATGAATCCCAAAATATTACGTTCAGGTACATAAATCGTAACGTAATCTTTTGGAACAAAATTACGCATATTTAAAAATTTAATTATAAAAGTAGGGGTAGGTAAGCCTGTAAAACAACATAAAATATAACCAGTGGTTTTTGTTAACATTTTTTGGTATAAATTAGTGTTTAAATTATTATTTCAGTTAGTTAAACTTGTTAAGTTCTATTTAAATCATTTGTTTATTTAAATAACATCAAAAGTATTTCAAATAATAAGTGTAATAATGGTTGGGTACAAAAAGTGTTGTAAGCCGTTTCCTGAGTTGAAATGTTCTAAAAATTTTAGAAATGTTAATGATTATATTAAAATTCGTTTGCCGCGCTCGATTCATGTAACTGAAAATTCATCAATTTGTACATCATGTTATTACCAGGTGACTAACAAACGTCAAAAAGTTGAAAACGAGGTATCACCGGTTAAAAATTCATTAAATTTACCTGTTACTCCGGAGACATCATCAACAGTCAATGACGAGAATATTTCGAGTATGAGTGAAAGTGAGGCATGCTAAATAAAAAGTGCTCTCGTTCATGAAAAACTTAATCAGATATTACCAGACATTGGCATGCCCCCTATGAGCAGAAAAAATTATTAAATTTAACTACCACATTACCGAGATTATCAACATCTTTGGTATCTGGAATAGAACCTCTTTTGATTCACTCAGAGGAAAATCATTATAAGGCACGTCTTTATGATGAATTCATGGATCTACTAAAAATCAAATTCCGACATTTAGAGAAAAATTGTGATAAAATACAGCTGCTGTCTACCCTGCCGAAATCTCTAACTATACAACAAATCCAGGAAGAATTCACTACAACCCAATATATGGTACGGACAGCTAAAAATATTCAAAAGAATGGATCACTGAGCCTTCCAGCACCCAAAGTTGGAAAACGGATCAGTGATGAACTCAGGCATTCAGTGCTAGAATATTATAACGATGATGGTGTTAGTCGTATAATGCCTGGGGTTGGAAAAAACGATTGTTTAACTATTGATAAAGTTAAAGTTCGGAAACGTCTAATGATGCGCACATTAAAGGAGTGCTATGAGGGCTACCAGTTAAAATTTAAGGATGATGAATAAAAAAAAATTGGGTTTTATAAATTGTCTCTGCTACATCCTAAAAACTGTCTTCAGCCAGGAAGCAGCGGAACGCATACAGTTTGCGTTTGTATAATACGTTAAAATGTCAAATTAATTATTTATGGACTAGGATGAAAACTGTCACCAATGGAAAAATTTCGCGATACGAGGACTGCATTTCATTAATACTATGTAAAGATTCAAGATCAATATGTTATCTTCTGCAATGCGAGAACTGCCCAGAATTGGATACTTTTTGCGAATATTTGAAAAGCGCATTTTTGGACAATGATTGTCTGGATGCTGAATTATCGTTTAGTCAGTGGGTTTCAAATGACCGATGCAACTTGGAAAAATATTCAAAACCATTAGACGAATGTCTGGATTACTTCATAATTAAGCTGAAAAATTTGATTCCTCATTGGTTTATATCACTAACACAATCCGATTTCATAAAAAATAAAAAGTTAACTCTGGAGCCTTGTTTTTTGTGATTTTGCAGAAAATTATGCGTTTATAATGCAAAATGCAGCACAGGGTTTTCATTGGAACAACAAACAAGCGACTATTCATCCATTTGTAATTTACAAAACTGCGGAAGGGATATTGCAGCACTACAGGTTAATTATAATATCAGGTTGTCTTCATCATGACACTGTAGCAGTTCACTTGTTCATAGATAAATTATTGCAGTTTTTGAAAACAAAAATTCCGGATTTATCTAAAATTTATTACGTCACAGATGGTGCAGTAACACATTATAAAAATAAAGAATATAACTAAACATAAAGAGGATTTTGGAGTTGATTGTGAGTGGAATTTTCACGTAACTGCTCACAGAAAGGGACCATGCGATGGAGTTGGAGGTACTGTTAAGAGAGCAGTCTCACCAAAGAATATGATGGTGACATAACCAATGCTAGGAACTTTTCAAATGGATTAAAAAACTGATATGGTTTTTGAATTTTGTTCAGATACTGAATAAAAATTGAAACAAATCGAACTAGGCAGTAGATTAGAGAACTTGAAAACAATAATAGGGACTCGCGATTTTCATGTAGTTATACCTTCAACAGAAGGCTACTTATTCAAATAGTGAAGATTATATAACATGTAAATTTTAACCGTATAAATCTCTTTAAATTTCTATACTTATTTTGTAATAAATGTTTTTACTGTCAATATATTTCGCTTTAAATTTAATTTTGAATCTCAAAAACGAGTGAAAAAATTAACCTGGAAAAATTAAGTAAAATCGAGTTTTTGTAAGAGGACCAAAAATCTACCATTCGATTTTGGAAATTTTCAAAATAGGTAGAGTCTTACTTAAACGTATTTTGCACGAAAACCAAAAATTTTACTAACGTAAGTTTTTAGTAGGTTCAATAGAATTAAAGGACGTAAAATTTAAAAAAAAAAAAAAAATTGGACGATCATTGAGAAAATTCAAAAATAAAATTTTTGGCGGGAAATTTGAAAATGAAGAAATTAAATAACTTACCATTTTTATATTTTTTTATTAATCCGTATTAACTTACCTTTAAAACGAGCCCTATATCATAAATATCGGATATGTTTTTTTCCTTTTATAGCCATAAACACAACATCATGTTCATCATTTTCCTCAAAATTTGACACCCTGTATTTTAAACAACAACAACAAAAAATCATTTTCTACAAAATGTTTTTTTTTAACTAGTAAAACATAAGAAATAAAAAATTTAAACAAGACTTCCAAAAATTTGTGATTTGACGTATTTTTCATCAAATATTAAGGATTTTATAAGATGAATTAAGATCTCTTTAAATTTTATAGATTCAAGAACCCAATCCGTTCTATAAATTGTTGAAGCCTGTCAGTTCTATAAATTTTACAAACTCAATTTTGGCTTATTTAAACAATTCCTTAATTTCTATAAATTTTCTTTGAATTCTATAAATCGAATAAATTCTGTTAATCGTATAAATTTCATTAATTTAATGATTTCTGTAAAGCCTCAAAACTCAGTAGGCTGAAGAAGGTTAGGTTAGTTGGAGTGACACAGAATGTGTTCTCTTTACCCTCACTGGAACCAATTAGAACTATTTAGGTAGGGTAGAACAACGGGCACTTTACTGTTTTCGAGATCCGCCAGGTTGTCCAACTTGAATTTAAGTATTTATCGCTCTGCGTGGTAATGCCGGACATAAGCAAAGGAAATGAACCACAGTACCTTCCTCCTTTTCGTTCAAACAGATTATACAGAAGTCATTTGCTCTAACGCTGCCTTTACGAGAGCTTAATGCCCTAGTGCACCTTAAGTCTGGTTTTGGCCAGACTTGTCTTGTATCATTTCAAGTGAGACTGTTAGTCCAACCTTACCAGTTTATGCACTGTCACAGGACTCTCCAGACTTGCTCTTTCCGGTTGCAGCAAGTGAAAATACAGTAAGTTTATAAAATAATTTTGTAAATTCAATAAATTTTATGAATTTTTTACAATCTTTAAATTTTATAGATTCTATAAGTTCTATAAATTGTTTTAACTGACTGAGTTCTATAAATACTGATGCTAACTTAAATTGTTTTTTTATTTTTTTCTAAAATTTCCCAATTTTTGTAAATACTATAAATTCTTTGAACTCTGCAAATATTATAAAATCGATAAATTCTATAAATTTCATTCATTCAAATTCAAACTCGTATTTGCCAGGTGTTTTTAGAGACGGGTAAAACTAAATATGTAAATGCGTAAGGTAATTTTCAGGGACGAGAAAAGTGAACACAAAAGGGAGATACTCTATAGAACTTCCAAAAGTAGCCTTCTCCCAAATTAATCACTTTTTGTCAGTCCCTGAAATATTATTTATAATTTTTTGTTACAATGGAAGAAAAGTTTCCTTTTTGGTCTGATTATGAATTTTTAAATTATTAGATTGTTTCATTACTTAAACTAGGCATCTCCATAGATTGACCAACATTTCTGGGTCCCTTGAATAGTGACTTTAGCGAAGTTTCCCTGAATATAATTTTTTTTAGTATAAGCGAGACTATAATTACATAAAATTATGTTGAAGTTACTTAATTAGTGTGAAAAAAGAAATTCATTGCTCCATCAGAGCTACCATTTGTGTACCCAGCAAAGAAGAAAAAACATCAAACAGGATTTTGTTCGTAAATTAGTGGATTTTAGGACTTTACGAGAAGCAAGTCTTTGGTATGCTATGAACTGCTATGAAGAGCCCTACGAACTGCATTCTTGTGTAAGAGGCGCGCTTTATTTATATTATTAGAATTATAAACCCATGTCCAAGCTCTTGTTTTAACGACCAAATTTTTAAAAACA
The DNA here is from genome assembly GCA_963556165.1 of Tipula helvola. Taxonomy (NCBI): domain Eukaryota; kingdom Metazoa; phylum Arthropoda; class Insecta; order Diptera; family Tipulidae; genus Tipula; species Tipula helvola. The sequence continues at coordinate 79,976,597 of OY744482.1, read as the reverse complement.
ATTCTTCCACTATAATAATGTTTATTAACTTGTTTATGATTGTTGATTGAATGAATAATCGCAATTAATCGTTTTGCTAAAACGTTTTGAAGGGAACTTCTAAAATAAAAACAAAAATAGAAATGTTAATATTAATACTGGCTGAAGGTCATTATTAGTGTTGTTGTTCTCTTAAAAATTCGTTAAGGCTTGAATTAAATAATAAATGCTAAATTCAAAAGTTGACCATAGTGTACCTTTTATGCTACATTCAATATCCTCCTGGGTTAAATATCCAATTAAGAAACCTAATTCTTCCACAAACATAAACCATATCCTCAATAATTGCCATTTGCCATTTTTTTTTTGTAAACAATTTCCGAAAAGTAAATTGAATAAAATTGCTCCCACGCAAACCACAATACCAAATACGTTGTTCGCTGCCATCCCACACTAAAGCCCTGCACCAAAAAAAAATAACCATATTATTTTATTTCTTTCAAATCATATTATATATGTGTGTATACGTACATACGAGAGCTTTTGCTGTACAACAAAAAAGAAAAGTCTTCAAAGGAACAATACCGCACACAAAAACACAAATACGAATAAAAGTTTTAGAAAATTTCTTTATAAATATATTTCTTAAGTTTTGGTATAGATTTTAAAGTTAAAAAACAAAATTTGACATTTACTTACACATCCTTTAGAAGTTTATGTAATTAGCTATAAACACTTTTCCAGTTCTTCTTTTTTACGAAACTTATAATTTCGAAATTCTGCTTTTCAAAATAAATATTTAATTATGATAGTGGTTTCATTTAGTTTTTGGGGTGTAACGAAATATACTATTCAGTGTGATGGAAAGAGAAAAACTGTTGAGTGGAACATTTTGTTAATTTTCGTAAAGCCTTAAAAAGTCATCTAAAAATATAAACCGTTAAATTGAGACGTGTGGCTAGTTTATTCACAAAGCGGAATAAATCTATCGTAAATACATAATTATTATTGTTAATTATTGTTTATAGGTTATTAGTTGTTTATGGATGGTAATGGCAATTTTATTGCCTAAAAATGTATGCAAAAAGACAAGCAAATAGACATACAGGCATACCGACAAAAAGATCGATAATATGCTACTTAGCGAAATAGAACAGCAAACAAAACAACCGTCAGGCAGGCAGACCAAAAGACAGACCCACAGAAAAACCAACAGACAGTCTGATTGCCGGGCAGATTTATTGATAGACCGATCAATAGAGAGACTAACAGACTGGTAGACAGAAAAACAGACAAATCGAAGTAGACATTTCAACAGGCTGACAGGATAACAAACAGACTTAAAACAAGTAGACAGAACGATAGGTCGACCGACAGGTTGTTGACATGTACGGAACAGCAATGGTCTGTAAAAACTGTTTATTATTGTTAATAGTTTTGCTAAATATTTGCTTTATTTAACGCCCATCACACGCAATCGATTAGTGTGTGCTAATTAGTTCTCTTGTTAACAACGACAAAGTGAAAATTCACTAAATCAAAAAAGGCGATAAAATTATATAATTATGTTTCATCTAATAACCAATTAAAATAAATTATCAAACCACTGTGTGGGCAATGAAAAGTTATTAAAATATTATCGGTTTTTGGTTTGATAATTGCTTATCGTGCGACCAAGGCCGACGAAAATATTGATCTAGATATAAAAGCGATGATAAATGCTATAAATTGACGCAATTTTGTTTAGCAAGGGTATAGGAGATAAGAAGTGTAAGTCGCCACATTTTCTCATCTCAATAGACAAAGTGTGTGCAAAGCATATTGGGAAAATTTTGAGGTCGTACAAGTTTTCGGTTTTTAATACAAATTTTTAATTGGATCGGAATAAGTATCCATTAGCATTACCCAATGGCGTTTCTTTATTTTGATATCGAATGTCAATGTCGAAAGCTTGTTTAATGCAACTTTTTTTGCAAAACTCGTTACGATATGAATAGCCAATATTATAACAATAAGAAGAAATTCATCGTCATTAATTTGCTATTTGGAAAATTTAGAGGAATTACATAACACTGATGATTTCTGGTGCTATTTTCAATATTGTTGTTAATCATTTGAACAATTATTAACAATTAATGCTTCCAGTCGTACAAAAACGCAGCTGAAATCTGCTTTTTGATTTTGTTTAAACATACATTTTAATAGCTCAAAATGATGGTCTTCCACTTCAGGGCACTTATTAACCAGCATTTGAAATGACTGTACACAACTGAGAAGTGTGTCTGCTTGAATTTTGGCACAAGTATTTCTGACTCTTCTTACGTGCTGTTGGTTGTTGTTTGTAAACTTTGCCTTTGAGAAAGCCCCACAAAAAGCAAAATTTCTTCATCTGGGAGGCCAATTTACCGGGCCAGCTCTCCCTACCACCGAATAGTGTGCTGAACCATGTTGAAACCACGTTCAAGTGATGTTGGCAATTCATTTTCCAAAAATGTCTCGGTCCAATATCAACAATTATTGTAATTCAATTAAATTTTTTGATTTTAGGCGTGCTGATAATGATAGTCTGATTTCTTATTTCAAATCGGTTGACTGAGATTCGTGCTTTTCGTTGGTGGATATTAACAGTGATGCGCAAATATTTTATAACATTTTATTCATTGAATTCGACAGGTTTGTCCCAATTTCTGTTAAAAAGGTTAATCTTAACAATCCTCCGTCGTTTAACAACGTCCTAATAAATCTTCGAAACCTTAAATAAAAAAATGTATCGAAGGTGGAATTTCTCCAAGAGTGCTGACGACAGGTTATACATTTATCGAAACAGTTTGATAGTTTACATTGTAATGCATTAAAGAATTTTGTTGCCAAGTTTCAAAATAATATCCCATAAAATAATATGGTTACATGTTTAAAAATGCCATTCAAAATGCAATCAAAATAGTCCGGCGCGAATCCATTGTGTAGAAATGTACGAGCGTACATTTCTACACAATGGAGGTTCAAGGCCTAAGGTTCAGTTGATTTTCAATAAAATTGAATTTTCTGCAAAATGTGTAGAAATGTGCGAGCGATCCACATGACCGTTGGCATGACGATTACAGGTCTCAACCCTTATTGATAGAGGTATCAATCAACGAAATCGGAGCACAATTGCAGATTTTCGATTTTTCTGGCCCTGAATTTGTGGGCTATAGTTCAGATGATTTTCAATAAAATTGAATTTTCTGCGAAATGTGTAGAAATGTACGAGCGATCCAAATAACCATTGGCATGACGATAACAGGTCTTGACCCCTATTGATAGAGGTATCAATCAACGAAATCGGAGCACTATTGCAGATTTTCGATTTTTCTGGCCCTGAATTTGTGGGCTATAGTTCAGTTGATTTTCAATAAAATTGAATTTTCTGCAAAATGTGTAGAAATGTACGAGCGATCCAAATGACCGTTGGCATGACGATTACAGGTCTCAACCCTTATTGATAGAGGTATCAATCAACGAAATCGGAGCACAATTGCAGATTTTCGATTTTTCTGGCCCTGAATTTGTGGGCTATGGTTCAGTTGATTTTCAATAAAATTGAATTTTCTCCCAAATGCGTGGAAATGTGCGAGCGATCCAAATGACCGTTGGCATGACGATTACAGGTCTCAACCCTTATTGATAGAGGTATCAATCAACGAAATCGGAGCACAATTGCAGATTTTCGATTTTTCTGGCCCTGAATTTGTGGCTATAGTTCAGTTGATTTTCAATAAAATTGAATTTTCTGCGAAATGTGTAGAAATGTGTGAGCGATCCAAATGACCATTGGCATGACGATTACAGGTCTCAACCCCTATTGATAGACGTATCAATCATCGAAATCGGAGCACATTTGCAGATTTTAGATTTTTGTGGCTCTGAATTTGTGGGCTATAGTTCAGTTAATTTCCAAAAAATTGAATTTTCCACGAAACGTGTAGAAATATTATAATTACAGGTCTCAACGCCTATTGGTGGACGTATCAATCATCGAAATCGGAGCACAATTGCAGATTTTCGATGTTTCTGGCCTTGAATTTGTGGGCTATAGTTCAGTTGATTTTCCATAAAATTGAATTTTCTGCGAAATGTGTAGAAATGTGCGAGCGATCCAAATGACCATTGGCATGACGATTACAGGTCTCAACCCTTATTGATAGAGGTATCAATCAACGAAATCGGAGCACAATTGCAGATTTTCGATGTTTCTGGCCATGAATTTGTGGGCTATAGTTCAGTTGATTTTCAATAAAATTGAATTTTCTGCGAAATGTGTAGAAATGTGCGAGCGATCCAAATGACCGTTGGCATGACGATTACAGGTCTCAACCCCTATTGATAGAGGTATCAATCAACGAAATCGGATCATAATTGCAGATTTTCGATTTTTCTGGCCCTGAATTTGTGGGCTATAGTTCAGTTGATTTTCAATAAAATTGAATTTTCTGCGAAATTTGTAGAAATGAGCGAGCGATCCAAATTACCATTGGCATGACGATTACAGTTCTCAGCCCCTATTGATAGATTCCACGCTCTACTTAAGCCGATGAGATTAACGCATGTTTAAAATAAAGTGATGTTAGATCGCATAATGGCAAAACAACATTTAAAATAATCATTTCTATGGCGAAGCGTGACAGTTCGACTGACCATCAACATGCGAGTAGAATTGCAAAATGATTCGTCGGCACAAATATTTTCTGAGCAATTGCTGAATATTGGCAAAGTAATATCGAACTGCATCCAAACACACAATGCATCAAATTTCCAGATAATCTCTGTACTATTGTTAATTCAAAACATGAATTAATTGAGCATGTCTTCCCGGACATACTGAATAACTACTTGAACCATAATTGGCTCAGTGAACGTGCTATTTGGGCAGCGAAAAATGTTGACGTTAACGAAATTAACTATCAGATACAAGAGTCGTTGCCTGGCGAACTGATGTCTCTCAAATCAATCAACACTATGTCGTTGACAAAAACGACGCAGTAAATTATCCAACTGAATTTTTTAATTCATTAGATATGCCAGGAATGCCAATTTCTTAAATTGAAGATTGGTTGGCCGACAATTCTGCTTGGTAATTTAAATCCATCCAGATTATGCAACGGTGCACGTTTGGTCATCAAGCGGATCATTGGAAATGTTATTGAAGCAACCATTTTGAACGGAAAGTTTAAGGAAGAAGTCATTCTTTTGCCACGTAATGATACCCTACCCAATGATACATTGCTGAAGTCTTAAATCCTCGATTAATGCTATCGCTTATCTGTTCCAGAAATTCTAAAATCGCTTGTTCGGTATTTTTATTGTTACGAAATACAAATTGTTTCGGAGATGGAAATTGATTTTTGTCCAAGAAATCAACAATCCTCTTCTTCATAGCCGTTTCAAATATTTTGGAGAAGATAGAAAGAAGAGTTATTGGTTGATAGTTGTTAACACAAGCTTTATCATTTTCCTTAAATATATGGACAACAACAGCTCGTTTCAAGGCTCCACAATTCTTGTTTCTGCACTTAAGTTAAAGATAAAAGACAATACGTCCACAAGGTAGCAAGCCATTCTTTTAACAACCCTATTTGAAATTTCATCTATTCCAGGAGACGAATTATTTTTTAGGGAGTTAATAATATTATACAGTTCCCCTGGAGAAACCGGTGAGAAATAGCAACTATTCGTAACATCATAATGCTCGGTAGCTATTCGATTTCTTTCAAACACATCCATCACAGTCGGATCATTGGAGTTTCCTATATGTAGAAACAAAGAAATCATTAAATTCATTTGCAATAGCTACAGAATCCGAAATAGTAACATCATTAAGACCATTAATTACTTTGATTTCCGGATTAACAGGATACTCACCAATTATATTATTAACAGTCTGCCAGTTTTTGCGAGCATCATTACAATTTTTTTCAAACTGTTTCGAATAGAAGTGTTTTTTAGTCTGCTCAATTTTAAGATTTACCATGTAACACAGTTTGCGACTGTAGTTAACTAGACTATTATTATTGGGAAGCTTTTTCGCTAGGTAGCATATTCTATTCCTTTTACGTATGACTCTTAATAAATTATCAGACATCCATGGCTTAAGCTTGACTATTTTATTGACTGAGACTAATTCTAGTACAATTAGCCAAAAGACATTTAAAAATATTTATGAAATTGTCATAAGCTAATGACGCATTAGACTCATTGTAAACATTGATACATTCATGAGAAATTTATGAGAAATTCTTTTAAACGATCATAATCTATTCGAGACGTCTGCCTCACATTTGTCTAACTGTGTCCTTTATAAGAGCTTTGTACAGTATGTCCGATGAATTTGGCGTCAATTAGGCAGTGGTCTGAGATAGTTAAATTATGCACCTTGTATGAAATATTTTGAAAATATCTGTGGTCAAATCTAAAAAATTTATTGTCAATACAGGTAGCCGAGATTTTAAAAATCCTGGTAGATTCATGAACTAAAATCTCAAGACCATAACTAGACGAAATTACATGCGCAGTTTTCCTAACGAAATTAATATTAAAATCCCCCATAATTAAAACATTTCGATAAGGCAAGTTTTGTAGAAGCCTAGTAAAATCTTTAATGAAGTCTGGAATATCAGCGTCATGGATTCTATAAATATACACAGCACATACAATTTTCGAACCCCAAGGAAAAGTTATACCAACACCATCAAAAGACCTATAGTCAAGCTTGAATTGCTTACAGTTTAATATTTTCCTCGCGTAAATTGCAACACCACCGAGGGATGGATTTTGAGGGATGGATTTTTTTCAGGTTACCTTTGAATACCTGGAGTGTGGTGTACCATGGCAACTTAAAATTAATAATTTGCTTATTTTACATTAAAATGCAAGGTTGTTAATTCGGTTTCCATCATCTGTAACAGATCCCTGTTACTAACTTCATCTGGTTCTGAATTGCTAACAATTAAATCTATATATAATGGTTATATACTACTAAATTTCAACTTGCTGCCAACCAAAATCTTGCATTACGACACGTGTCTGTAGAAGAACAATTTGTCTGGCAATCACTATTATCTGCCACATCAATGCGTTTTTAAGACGAAGCCTTTGCCCAAAACAATACGGGTCGTATTCATAACACTAACCATAACACTCAGTTCGTAGGTAATCGTGTTTAAAAAATTCAGTCAGCTTTAAGAGCAATTATTGATTTACAGATTTGGTGGGAAGGCTCTTTGCTCTTAATATAAAATGATCAACATTAGAATAAACCGTTTGCTGCCAGTAGGTACTTCAGAAAATATCCCTGAAAAATGAAATTCTTCGTTATCATTACCCGCTGCATTTCGCCAATATCTAGGCCGCTCGTGAAATCAAATCTGGACCAAAAACACTAATACGTCAAGCACTAAAAATTTGTTTTCCTGAGGAGTATAATGGCCTGAAATCTCCAAATTATATAATTAATAATTCGTTGATCCAGTCTTTATTTTCCGATGACGAAGGCATAATTCGCATAAGAGAACAACTTAAGTTTGCTGTATTATCGTATACGTCAGAACATCCTGGGTTATTACATCCGAAATACTTCGTTATAACTGCTCTGGTTGCATTTATTCACAAACTGAATTTACCCATTGGTCCTCAAGGACTATTAGAAATTACTAGACACAACTATTGGCCAATTCTTGGAAAAAAAGCACTGCAAGGCGATTTGTAGGGCCTATATAGTTTGTGCTGGAGCTAAACCAATAATGCTGAAACCATTTTGTTTCGCTACAGTTCATTATTGTATTTATTACAACTTGTGTAGTAAAACACTTAAAAAAACCTATGTAGAATTTTCCAAGTTGGTTAAACAAATTAAGCTGTGCTAAACTCTAGGCCATTAGTGCGGCTAGTTTCTGACAATGTAGAGAATCAAATTCTACCTAATTTATTAATAGGGCGCCCGCTGAGGCCAATACCTGAAACGGCCAAATTCGAGCTAATGTCAAGCGTACATAAGCAGTTCTGGGCCAAAGTTTGATCAATAGACTACATCCAACAATTTGATAAATAGATAAATTGATGTAAAGGAAGGAGAAATTGTTAGTATAAAGGAAAAACATTTGCCACCATTAAAATTGAAGATTGACCAAAATTCTGATGAGCATGCAAGAGTTATGACAATTAAAACGCCAAAGGGCCAAGGTACTAGATTCATCACAAAGGTTATGTAATTCCTTGTACTCTGCATAATATTTTTAAAGGATCAATACATTTAAAAATTTCGTTTAAATTAATCAATATGTCATCATACAGGTCAGTTTGGTGTAGTACAGTTACTGGTACGTATTGGTCGAAACATTGAAATAATTTATCGTACAAAATATCAAGATTGGTATTGATTTCCGTGTTAGACGGAACTATACACTAAAAATCTTTCTCATAAGACCCATTAACAAAAGGAAGGTTAAAATAACCCAAAACTATCTTCTGGACAGGATATATGGTATATTACAGATTAGCTTCAACACCGCATTTGGTACAATTTTCAGCAGATTTACCACTATTATTTCTGCTTAATCGATTATACCGTTCATGGAAGACGAGATTTGCCTTATGCCTAATGTCGTGGAATAAATTCTTAGAACTATTTGCAGATATTAACCTCACAGAGTTGAGGTTGTAGCTAATATGGCTTTCAAAATAGTCAGAGAAACTCTTCATTGTTTGAATTTCTTTTGGATTCTTGAATTGTCCTTTGGTTACTCTCAGTTTTTCAATCGTTCTTTCGTCTGTAACTAACCTTTTTAAAATCTTGCTTGCCTTATTCTTAGGGGCTAAGAAGTACAGTTTTGTTTTGTTTTTCATGCATATGGCATTTTCTTCTCCCCATCAAAATTTTTTTATGGCAAGTATGGATGTCTCTCTCATCTAGTTTATATAATGTTGACATAGTTCAGCCGCTTAAGGTTTATTTCAGCTTTCCTTCTTTTCGACCTTTTTGATTTGGCTGGTTACTGTTCGCAGTAGGCAATGGTTTGTTCATGTGAAGGTACAATACAAGTGGTTTAAACCAATGTGAATTTCCTTGTAGCGTATTTTGGGTTTTCAGGTTGTTTAAGGATCGAACGGCCGATTTGTATATTTTTGTTAATCCAACAATTAATTGTTAACGATAATTTCAGTGTATAGGTGATTCTGAATAATTTAGCAGGTAATTTATCAACTCAAGTTCTTATTTTATTGTAAAGGTCGATTAGAAATTGGCAATAAAGATATGTGGCTATCCGCAGTCCACGTCCAATCCAATGGAAAAGCGAATATCGTCGTTTTGGTTTCCTAATTCAATATCTTGAACATAAAACATAAAAACAGCAGTAAATATCGTAGCAGTTTTGATTAACAATGGGTAAGAGATAAGAAAGTGGCAAAGTTTTGAGATCAAACCGGTTCTTTGGTGGTTTTCAATGAAAATGCATTTAAGATAAAAAATATTTCTCCGTTTATTTGGTATAAAATACGAATAAATTGTAGGAACCGATTTAGTATCTTCAAAGCTATGAAATCTCATTCTATTGGATTCATTAGTGTTTTAACATCAATTGTTGTCATTGCTCAATGTGGAGAGTTTGTCAAAGAGGATGGCAGAACTTACTACATAGCTTTAGCTCAGGAATATGATTGGTGGAGATCATACCGCGCTTGTAAAATCCTCGGAATGTTTCTGGCCGATATAAGTTCCAAGGAGGAACATAATCGGATTAAGGCCGTGATAACAAATACTTTCAAAAAATATAATTTAGAACTAGATGTATGGGTGGGTGGAACCGATTGGGGTAGCAAATCTCAATTTTATTGGATGGCTTCCGGTCAATCTGTGGTAATAAACAATTGGGTGTCCAATGAACCAATATATTCTAGAGGCACAATGGGGAAAAATTGCATAGATGTCTCAATAATTAACAATTTTAAATGGTATGATTTGGATTGCACACGAAAACTCTCTTTCATTTGTCGCGATGCTTTTGATATACCCAACTATAAATCTGATGGATGCGAGAATCACTTCGACACATTAATTTAATCAATAGTAAATTGCTTTAATATATTATCCAAATAAATAAAATTATGTAATCTATTTTATGTATGCTATTCCGATAATATAAAATGAAAATAAAAAATAAAAACATTTAAAGCAAATTGGCAACCTTGCATTTTAATGCGTTTAATGGGCATAAATGAATTGTCCAAAAATCAATTTAGTTCTGAATGCAAAGGTCACGTTTATTGAACAAAGTCAATATTATCTTATTTGTTATTGTTGTTGATAAAATGCGGTGATAAAGCAACAATAGATGCTTGATATAAAATTCGAAAAAATTATAAACTAAAATTCAGTATCTTCAGAGCTATGGTTTCACGCCGGACTATTTTGATTGCATTTTTAATGGCATTTGTAAACATTGCCATTTGTGGCGAATTTATTAAATACAACGGCGAAACGTATTATATAAGCCTGACGCAGCAATATAATTGGTTTAAATCATATCGCGCTTGTGCTATGCGTGGAATGTTTCTGGCCGATATCGGTTCCATGGAGGAACAAAATCGAATTAAGACGTTGTTGGAAAATACTTTAAATAAACATAAAATATCAATTAATGATTTCTGGTTGGGTGGAACTGACGGAGGGAGTTACACCAGGTTTTATTGGATGGCAAGCGGTCAATCTCTAGTAATAACGAATTGGGCGCAGGATCAACCAGACAATCAAAGAGGCCTACCAAATTGCCTAGTGATGTCAACTTTTAATAACTTTAAATGGTATGATACAAAATGCTCAGTTGAAAATTATTTCATATGCCGAAGTAGCCTTGATGTGGACAACAGTGGATGTACAAAGAATGGGTATGTTTCTGACAATTATTAACAAATGTATATAAAATATTTTGTGCCGCTACTTGGAAAGTAGAAATAAATAAAACATTGGATAATATGCTTCTGTTTGTTTCGTTACCTCGATTTGTCAGTGAGACTTTTTAATTTGTTTTACCCGATTTAAAATTTTGTTCCTCCGTCAAAATTTTCGTTGTACCTATTGAGTATGGATTTGCTCACAAGGAGACAAAATAAAGACAGGGAATCTGAACCAGGGAAACATCATGTTTCCCTGAACCTGGAACTAGTCCACCTCAGTACTGTTTCAGACTCGGCAACAACAATTGTGCAAATTCATTCTCTTTATCTTGAAATTCTTATCTTAAGACTACGAATGTTTAATATTATTCTTGCAATTTTATCTTTCATCAGATCATCTCTAAATTCGAAAAATTGTTTTAATTTTCACTTACACTTACAGGTTACGTCAATAAGATCGGGCTGCCTTCTCTGGCCACACACAATTACACAGCATCGGGCTGAAGATACAAATCAAGGCTCATCTTCCATCGCTCTCGTCAATCTCTAATATCTAGCGCTTATTCAGAAGCCTTGTACGAATAATGGTCAGGAGTTTAGCAACTGTTGTACAACTCATTACCAAAAATCCTTTATCGTTTCCAATGCTTCTATTCTTCTGTCTGTGGAAACACTAACTCCAAAGTAAAAGGCGCGCGCAGCTCATTTGAATTCTGTAAAACTCAAAAACTCTCTGAGGTCGGTTAAAAAACCAAACGGTGGTCTAACTAAATAAAGAGAAGAGACGCTCAAATATTGCTTCCCTAAATGTAAATTCTTTGCATGATGATAAGATGAAGCCCTCTCAGTATTATTGTGGCTGCTCGGGTTGGATCAATCACTCACCAAAATAAATAAGTTTCACTTCTCGAACATGACACATGTTGTAGATTTAGTCTTGATTAGTCAACCCAAATAAAATTACTCGTCTCCTCTTCAAAAACCGAAGTAAAATACTCCGTGCCGCGCTACCACTGAATGAGGAAACTCTTTAAATGGTGACACAAAATTGGCAAAATGTGAGGTGTGAACCTATAATATGGTATGAGAACAATAAACTGAAAGTATCAAATCAGATTAAATTTAGAAGATCATCCAATTACTGTACATGTCAAGACCATAAAACTCATCAACTGTCGGAGGAACTATACAATCAGGGTACCCAAATGAGATCTAGTGCAAAAGAAGATCATATCTCTCTTACGGCTGCGAGATGACGGTAAACCTAAATATGTACATTATATCGGATAATCATACTGTAATTCTTACCCTGGCAGCTCCAGTCTACTTCAAGTACCATTTAGGTAAAGACATTATGAGTTGGGAACAAAAAAGCAAAGATTTACCTTACGAAAGAATGACGAAACACCAAATTCAAGGAACAACAATAATTTGATTTCAAAAAACCAACCGCATCAAAAACACCAGCATTTGCAGTAAAGGTTTTTATATCATCTGCATAAAGCAGAAAACGAGGTAATTTAAAGATTTAACTTCATTAACAAATAGTAGGACGGAATAGGACCAATATGGCAAATTTGAGGAACTCATGCGGCAATACGATATACTAAAATAAAACCAGAGTTAGCTAGAATCATTAATTTTAAAAAATTTGTAACGATCGGAAAATTATGCATTCAACCATCTTATACTGCGAGGAACTGATAATTTAGTTTTTCCAGTTTATCGATAAGAACTTGATCAAAAAACCTTTACAAATTTTTTGCAAAAGAGACCAGGTTGATGACTAATAGACCTGAGCTTATCTGAATAATATCTGTGTGGATTAGAAGAAATTTGTTGTTAAAATAAATTTTATTTATTTATTTAATGTTATTACAATCTAGTCTCCTGGACTAATGAGCAATTTGTTTCTGACTTAATTTATTAACTTAATATTAATCTATGGCTTCTTCCCATTGGCGTTCCATAGAGTCTGGTAAATTGAATTAAACCACATCTTTGTAGTGGGCTTTACACAGCACAATGCTGTTTAAGCTAACAATTACACCAACTCAAAAGGTTTGCTTTAATTAGAAGAAATAAAAGCTTCCACATTTTTGGATCATCCTCTATCTGCAAAATGTAGTTAGTAGTTATTCACGAATTGCGCGAAACGTGTTTTTTATTTGTTCACAATTTTTGTAGTGCTCTTGAATAACTTTAGCACGGTCTTCAATTGAATACGACTCCATGGCGATAAATGGCAAACATTCAACTAACAAAATGACATGAAATGACGGAAAACAAACATGTCGTCTTTGCAAAATTATTTTTTATTTTCCTGCGTCTCATTTAGACAACCCTTTAGTAACCAATTTATAGCTTTAACAACATAAAATTTGTTATGGAGACTTTCGAGATGAATTATACCACTTCCATGGTATGGGTAACTAAAAAGTATGATTTTCTCGGATTTTGATTCATAAATCGATTGAAACTGAAAATCAACAAATGTTCCTGAATGTGACTCGGATGAATCACCTAATTACGATGTGTGCTGGCGATGAACACTTTTGTAACCACTTTTTGGAATGGCAAATTCAGGGACATCTTCTACGTCAGTACTGTTATATGCTTAACCCTCTCAAACGCCTTGTACAATATATTGTACATCAACTTTCATCGTTTCGACCAACCGTAATTTTTAATTATTGTCTCATTTTTCTTGTGCGATCGTTCTCTTATGTATTTATGTTCACACTACAGTTTTATGAGCAATCCCATATCATAGCAGTGCATAATTGTGCTACGTATTTTATTTTTGGAAGAAAGTCAATTTTAAATGGCGTTTGAAAGGGTTAAGTTAAAGGGGCTTTGGCTCCAAACATAATTAAATGTAGTGAAATATATTTAAACTTAATTTTTGGTTCGAATTTTAGAAAGAAATTTCTCGAATCGTGCTCCTAAATAGTGTTTCTAAACATTTAAGGAACCGAGAAAATGAAAAACGAATTAAATTGCGCCTTAAAGACGATAAAAAGTACAAAAAGTGAAACCTGATTACTCGTGGAAACGAGGAAAGTTTAACCTATAAACTTAGTATTTGGTAGACATTTTGGATAGAAAATGTTTGCTTCTTAACAACTCTTAACAATTTGCGATAAGCAAAACAACGGTTCACAACATTAAAAAAACGAAAGATAGAGTATTTGTCAAGGTACAAGAATGATAATGGATCGTCAAAGAGAAAATTAAAAACGACGCAGTATGAAAGTGTAAATGAGGCGGTCTTTCTTTGGTTAATAAAGATGAGAGGCATAAATGCTCGAATTTCTGGAGACTTAATTAAAGAAATAGCTCTACAGTATGCAACAAAATATGAAACACAAGATTTTAAAGCGTCAAATGGATGGTTGCAAAAATTTTGTAATCGTCATAACTTATCTTATAAAACTTGGTCGGGAGAATCCAATGAAGTATCTAACGAAGTTGTGGAGAACTTTAAGGAAAAATTCGAGGAGTTTTCATCAATGCCTAACAAAAGCTACGTTTTCAGAGGTGAAAAATGTAAAAGTGGCAAATGTCAAAAGAACGGTTAACCGTACTTTTATGCGCTAGTGTCACGGGTGATAAACGTAAACCTCTTGTTATAGGAAAACCAAAATCTCCACGTGCATTTAAAAATTTGAAAATAGAAGATATACCAGTGATATGAAGATTTAGCAGTAAGGCATGGATGACCGGAACTACTTTTGAGGAATGTGTAACGACGAAGTCGTTACAAACTTTATCCATAATTGAAAGATAATTTCTGATCGAGCGCGAATGCATAACAGTGTGAATGGTGTGTGTGTTTTGAACGAGTGATGACGTGTGCGAGTTCACGGAATGAACGTTTGATGGTTTTTTACTGAGTGGCGTTGTTGTCGGGGAGGGGATTTTGATATTTTATTTATTTTTTTTTTTGTTGCGATGACAGGAGTTTTTTTTGGGGGATTGGTAAACGAATCGTCAAAAGGTGAAGATAGTGGGAAGAAAATTCCAATACAATAAAAAATAAAAAATATCCAAATAACTTGGAAAAAACAAAATAATACGTCGTAAAGACAAAGAGAATAAACCATACAGTTTTGGTGGTAATAAAAAAAAAATAAAATATACGTGTAGTGAGTGGCTTGACTATAACAACAAACAAATAAATTGTTAAAATAAGAAAACTCAAGCCCTCAGTTGTGAAACTACAATCTATCCATAACACCTATAGACGCTTCTTACGGTAACATCACTACGTCAGTGGGCATCTAGAGGCGGGAAATCAGTATTTTTGTCATCCGAGAGATTGTGACGTCAATAACTATATTGAAGATAGCGGGATCCTTGTGCATCTGGTCCGGTTGAGAAAGTTCGATTGGATGGTATAACAAATTTTTTTTTTCCATTTATTTATAATTATTAAATTTAGTTTATTGTAATTTTTACTTGTTCGGGGCCTTCTTGGATTTTTCCTGTTGAAGGAATTCCTGCAATTTTTGTTTCCTTTTTCTTTTGGGGTTCATTTCAGATTCTACTGGGTACGGAGAGCTCTGCGGAACCAGCGAGGACAAATTTTTATGCGCCCGGGAACAAATCACGGAATGGTTTCGAGGAAATCCAAGTCTGTTCGGATATTTCTGTAATTTTTTTTGTTTGCCTTAATTAAAAAGAAATAAAAAAATGTGTTAATTTTGTTATACTACAGAGATAATGTCGTAATTAATTAAGTTCGAAGAGTGGCCATGTGTGTGAGGTGTGCGTATTGATCTCAAAATCCGTATAGGCGGCTAACTCGACCCTGAATGGACACCACCACAACCCAACGACAGACTGCGCGATAGCCAGAGCAAATGCTGCAGGTGGTGACTTCGGGGTAATTCTGTTGGCGGGGTCAGCTTCCGGTTGACCTCGTTACAAATGGCTAAACATTATTAATCGACAAATGAAAAGGCAAAAAAGAAAAATTTTACTTACGTTGGATAATTGTCCGGCACATCCTCGAATAGAAAATTTATCAAATGTTACACTTAAGTTTCTGCCTGCTAACACAACCTCAGTAATCCAGCCTTTAGACCAAGGAATAATAAAAAAATTCAAGCATTTTTATAGATCGTTTTTATTAAAATCGATCGTTGCGGGGACGATTGTAGAAAATGTGTCGGAATACACTAAAAAAATTAACGTGTTGGATGGGGTTCAATGGATTAATCTAGCATGGAATAATATTAAATCTGAAACCATATTCAATTGTTTCAAAAAAGTCGGTTTTATATTTAATTGTCAGCAAAATGATAACGTCGACTATTCAGATGAAGAAGTTGCTATAATCGATACACCAGATTTGTCACCGTTCAATAGCGAAGTTTTTTTTATCTATTGATCCTACCATATCCTAACCAAATTTTTCAATCAGTACTCAAACAATTCAACTCTGTCGACATCAATAATTTGTAGCTGATGACGAACAATCTAGAGATTTGGAAAACCTACCATCACAGGTGGACGTAGCTGCAATGTTACAGTCATTAAAATTTCTTTCAAAAGAGAAGTGCCCAGCAATGTTTGAAACCATTTCGAAAGCGGAAACCATTTTTGAAGATTTTGTAGCTAGGAAGCCAAAAATTCAAAAGCCGATAGATGACTATTTTTCGAAAAGTTGTTAATTTTTTGCTTAAAATTTTTATTTTTTTGTGAAAATTTTAGGATTGAAATGTGATTTTATTTATTATAATTTAGTTAACGTTAAAGAAATTTTATAACGTGCAATATAAACATTCATTATGTAAATGCAAACATGGAGCTGTAAACTGTAATATGCATCTTGAAATAAATGAAATTTTTGTATGTATGTATTTGTGATGTAATTACTTATGCACTGTAGCACTGCGTATAATTTTTTAGATTACTTTAAATGTCAAGGACAACTATTTTGGAAAATTTCTAGTAAAAGTGACTACCTCTAAAATGTGACCAGATTTGGTCGGTCCCTTCAGTGGTCACTTTTGGGAGGTTGCACTGTATATATATATTTATACATATTCCGACTACATACGAAAACGATCAATGTTTGTCTTAACCTCTTTTGATTTTGATGAAAATTGTTGAAAATGTTCTCTACATGAAATAGCTCAATTCATGGTTGAAGAAAACGATTTTTTAAGCCATGTTTGGTGACCTTTGGCCCAAGGGGTCACCACTTTTTATATTTTGTTCTGAAAGCTTATTTACCTTAAGATCAATCACCAAAATATAAGAAATGGGTTAATATTCCGTTTACAAAACATGATTTTTTGAATATATTTGGTTCTGAATATTTTAAACAACAAAATCTAGAAAATCCAGTCCAATTTTTTTCTGGACATATTGACGCCTTTTGTGATAATCATACGACCATAAACAAATTCCTAATATTAAACAGATTTCCTTCGAAATCTTTAAAATTAGTAGTATTGTAAAATTAATTGTATTACCTGTACCCTAGAATATTTTGTCGAACCCAGGTCCCAGGTACATTTTAAAATAGACTTTGCTATTTTTTGTTTATATTGTCTACTGACTTATATCTATGTTTATTATCAAATTACCGCACCAATGGCTAAACTAATGGTCTAAAAGTTTTACTGCCTAAAAAGTAGGAAAGGCAGCTTTGTAAATGTGGGTTCCAAAATTGAAACAACAAATCAGTTCCGCACAAATAACCTACGTTTGAAAAAGTTATTTCATTTATCACCTTGGGTTTGAGCTTACATTTAAATCGTAAAAATATTAAATATTCAGTTTGAAAGTTAAGTGTGTAAATTGCCAGAAATATAAAGATTCATCAAAAACTCGAAAATTCTATCAAGGTATAATGGACTAAGTTAACGCAAAAGGCTTACCTAAAGGGCAGATAATTTGAATCTGTTGCTAATTTGAGTTTTTTAATATTAGATCAAGTGGTAATAATGAAGAATCCTCTGTTATACAAAATAATAATTTGGATCGTGTACTTGCTGATGAAATAGGTGAACATTTCTTCAACAAGTTCATCAGAAATATTAATTGAGGAGCAATGCATTCATGTTGCCGCCCCGGTGGCACAGTTGTTAGCATGCTTGCTTTAAGCTCCGGAGGTCCCGGATTCGATTCCCGGCGGGTGATGAAAAAATCACGGCTGGTTTAATGTAAGGATCAATGAACTAATCACTCATTAACCGTTGTAAAAATGATTACGAAACTTCAAAAATGAAGCGGCTAAATCCCTCCATGGGATGTAGCGCCAGCGAAAAAAAAAAAAAAAAAATGCATTCATGTTACCTTTTCTTCATTCAACAATACTTCAAAATCAATTAACAGTTCTCCTATCGCGCATAAGGTAAACAGTTAAAAATAACAGAATTTCAAATACACTCTTGATCAAGAAACCGCTGTATTGGCACATAATTTTTATGAAGATGATGAAATAAGTCGGGTGTGTGCTGGTAAACGAGATTTCGAGACAATGTCATCAGAAGGGGCTATTGTTATTAAGCAGCCTAGATTTTTTTTTTAATTTGAAAGAGGCACATCAAATATTTAACAAAGCGTACCGACATAAAAAAAATTCATTTTCTGCTGGGGCACTGCATTTTGGCCAATTCCGGCCGCACCCACAGTATTTGTATCTGCTTATCTATATCACTATATCATCAAAATATTTAACTTATTTTTAAAATCTTGAAAACTAAGAAGCTTCTTTAGATTAAAAGCACTAATCCAACTGCAAATGCTGTTTAAATAAATCCACAATCTGCCCAGGAAATGTTCATTTGCGTATAGATACATCTACAAAATTTCTACAAATTGGTGTGGACAGATAAATTATTGAAGTAACTAACCTGGTTCTAACCGATGGGTTACGCGGGATTTACCGTTTTATTGTTCGGACAGTGCGTTCTGCTCTTTAGTCCTGGGTGTGTGAAATTTTCTAATCGATTTTAAACATCTTTATGAGCTTATATCAGAGACTTGTGGCAAATTTCATTTTTATTTCAGTTTCTTTTCACCTGATTATATCTGAAATAGAAAATTATTATGCCAACATATCATTCTGTTTAATTGTTATTTTCCTGAAAAATAAATTTTCCTCCTTCTCTCTCTTTCTCTCTTACATACTTAATTCTTCAATCTGAATCCTGTTGCAATCTTTTAATTATTGTAAATATATAAATAAAGTTTCAAGTTTCTGGCTCATCGGGAAGTTAGTTTAAAATAGATTGCAAAATTTGGACCGAACAGATAAACAAGCAGACAGACAAGAAATCGATTTAATAACAACATAGTCATAGTGAAATTACTCTGCTGTTATGAGAATTAAACTCATAAACTCCTGTTCATGTACATTGTAGAATAAGAACTTGCCTTGTACATATATTGTACACATCGTATTGTACAAAAACCATTAACAGCACAGAATTGATAATAGGCAGATTCAGAAATTTGTGTGCGAGGAAATTGTGTGGTTTATTAGAGATATTAAGGCGAGGTTTCAAGGCTCCCTAGCAAACGCTCCACGGCTCCTTAGGAGGCCGCGGCCCACACTTTGAGAAGCACTGCTCTAGAGCTACCGCATGTTTCGAGAACTGCAAATACGGAGGGCAAGCAGATCAATGATCTAACCGATTTTTTCAATAAATCCCAAGATCTCTTTGGGATGGATTTTGTTTCTTTGACAAATAACGTCTCAAATTTCCTTATCAAATTAAATTCCGTACAGGACATCACAACACAGAAGTCGATGTCCCACAATTTATATGCCAGTTTCTGAAATGAAGCTACTCCCACTAAATTGTAACAGCTTTGTCAGTTTGGCCCGTCGGTCGTCAAGAACTGACTTTACTTTTAAACAAACACAAGCCACAAATTGTTTGAGTAAATAAAACACATTTAACTCATTGACACTCGTTTTACGTCGAGGGTTATAGATTCTAGGACCAACACCAAAAAATTGAAACCGAAGGGTACTGCCATTTTAATCATGAGCCATATTAAATATTTTTGACCAAATTGTTTCATTAAGGACAACTATATACAGCCACTTCTCTATTTATCGGAGAAGGCAAGGGCTCCTTTACGGTTATGTCCGTATATTTTTGGAGGATTAACAATTCCGATCTCCAAGACCTTTTGTGGATATTTTAATGCGAGACACTCTCTCTGGAATAGTCATACCGAAAATGAAAACGGTAGAGCACCGTACAAATACTGTGAGCTTGAAAATGTCCAAATAAGTTTTCCCTCTCGGAGCACCCGCGTTAGTTCGATGATTGACCTGGTTATTGCAAAAGACATAAATATTGACGATATACTGGTCGTTTTGGATGAGGTTTGCTCTGATCACCTCCCCCAGTAACTGGAAATTCCAGTATCACATGAACGATGTTAAGATTAGGCTATAATCCCTAAAATCAGACTGACAACATTGGGGTGATTGCCAAAAAGCCTCTTGTTACGGATGCTGGAATTAATCAGCGAGTTTCTATAATCACACAGATAATGACCACGGCAGTAGAAAAGTATATCCCTTGCATCAATCAAGTGGCTCCGGGAATTCTAGTCAAAAACATTTCAGTCAAAAAACAAAAGGCATTTTAGTCATAAAATTTCCCATACAAATATTATGACTAAAACTCTTTTTAAAAAGGAACTTCAGTCCACAAAAAAGGTATTTCGGTCAGAAAACAGTTTGACTGAAATACCCTTTGTGTTTTTGGACTGAACGACCTTCTTGAAAAGTATTTTAGTCACAAATTTTTGGACTGGAATACCTTTTTTTTGGTTAGTTTTCTTGACTGAAGTGCCTTTGTAGACCTATATAATGGCTTTGGCGCCCCAGTCAAAAGCATTTCAGTCAAAAACAGAAAGGAGTTTTAGTCAAAAATTAAAAGGCAACTCAGTCAAAATAGAAGACATTTATGCCTTTTCAGAAGGAAGTTCAATCAAAAAACAAAAAAGGCATTCAAGTCAAAACATTTTTTTTTGGAATTTCTTTTGGTTTAGTGACTGATCGTTCGATGTTGAAAGGCTGAATGGATCCGAAGGCCGAATGCCGAAAGGCCGAATGTAGAATTGCCGAATGTGTCGAAAGGCCGAATGGTGAGAAGCCGAATGGGTCGAAATGCCAAATGTGTCGAAAGGCCGAATAGGTCAAAGGCCGAATGTCGAAAGGCCGAATTTCCATTAAATTTTCCTTCACTTAATTGATTGAAATGAATATTTAAAACCATTGAATTTATTTCTTAATGTAAAATAATTTAAATAAATTGAAAATACGTGCTAATAAGTCCTGTGCATGTAGCATATTAATGTGATCAAATTTTGTCGATAAAACAAATTTATTTATTTATTTTTTTTTTATTATAAGTAATTAATTAATGGGATCACTACATTTGCCTGGAAAAAAATCCAGAAATTTTAAAATCCAGAATAGTTGAAAAGAAAAAATCCAGAAAAAAAATTCCGAAAAAAATCTAGAAATTACGGTGAAAAGCAATACAGAAAAAATATCTTGTTTAATGGGGTAATTCCTGGGGAATAGTTATTTTAAATTGTGTTGCAGATTGCAGTATTATTCCCTTTTCCCCAAAGTGTATTCTGGTATCAGGGGAAAAAATTGATTTTGAAAAAATTATTCCCAATTTAAACAGTTTTGACGTTTGTTCTTCGATATCTGTTTTATGAAAGAATTGATGGGGAATAAATTGTTTAACGAAAATATTTGTTGATATTAATAAATAATCATATTAATATTGTTTGTAAGGGTCCTTCGCGGATCTTTACTTATTTTAATGTGATTTCATGGAGAACACGTACAACTAAATTTATTTCCCCTGTATATTTATTCCCCAAATGCCAGAATGCACTTTTGGAAATGGGGAATAAAAAGTTGGAAAAATTTATTTGGGGAATAACTGCTGTAAAACTAAATATTCCCTATTCCCCGGGAATTACCAGAATAGGGCCACAGATATTAATTTTTTTTTGCTTTAAAAATTCATTTAGTATCTGAAGAATATATTTCCAGACAGAAAATTTTAAGCCCAATAGAAAGTCCTAAAGGTCCTTAGGAAGTCACCGAAGTGATGCGAAGTAATGTGTTCTCTTCAAGAACGAAAACTTCAATCGAGTTTTTCTTGAAACATGTTGTTTTGCGCGCCGTGGAATGTAACTCAAAAAGTAATGGACCAATCAACTTGAAATTTTGTACACGTATTCTTTAGCTTATCGGCCTTTGTACAAACCTAAAATTTCGTATAAGTTGTTTAAATAAATATTGGTTTTAACGAATTGTTTATAAAACAAACGTGTTTTTTTTACTTTTTGATCTCAAATTTTCAATTTTATTTTTTTTTACTACATTTAGGTTCATGCAGCGGATTAAATTATTTTAATGAAAAAAATTTGTTTCGTTGATTTTAGTTAACTACAAGGACCAGGGCATTTCACGGCGCAAACTCTAGTAGCCAAGTTCGAGCACCTCTAGGGCCGCCATTTTGTTTTTTTCCACTCATAAAAAAAAATTTTGTATTCATTTGAACGTCAATATTATTATGCAATTTATTTCATTCTAATAAATGCTCTCAATTTTTTGTAAAAAATTACCAGTTGTTTGGAGGAGGTACCCCCCTTAAAATAAATGAAAAATAATCAATTTTATTGCGATTTTTAGGGGATCGGGATATTTGGCTGCAAGGCAAAATCTTGTTTTGCCGTTCAATCTTGTTTTTTGAATTCTGTTTCTTACCGTATAAATTGTTTTCCGAAATAATTATTTTGATTATTTTACAGTGAAATTATGAATATTTAGTAAAATGGTTTTTCTGGGATTGATATAAAATATTGCATTTTAAAATCTTCTTCTTCTTCTTCCGCTGGCGCTACATCCCATGCAGGGATTTGGCCGCCTCAACGATGCTTCTCCAAATAATTCGATCCGCCACAAGAGAACGCCAGACACGCCACACAAGCCATCTTAGCCTTGACGATTTTATGAATCCAATGATGTCAACTTTATCGAGATCATTTTTGATCTCGTGATTCATTCGCATTCTGTACGTGGCTCCTTCTTTAATGGGACCGAGAATTCTTCTTATGATCTTACGCTCAGTTACAGCGATTTTCTGGATGTTTTGCGCTGTCAGTGTCTAAAACTCGCAACCAAAGGTGATAACTGGTCTTATCAGCGCCTTGAAGATGTCCAATTTTATTTTGCGCGATATATGAGGAGACTTGAAAATTTGTATATTGATGTAAAATGCGCGGTAGCCTGCTGCGATCCTCGATCAAATGTCCACAGAAATGGAGTTTTGCTCAGTGATCAGTGATCCTAGATATTTGAACTCATTCACCTTTTCATATTGAGTATCTCCTGAAATGAAGTTCCCACGAGTCTGCCTTCTCGCGGTCACCATGTATTTGGTCTTCGCTTCCATCGTATCCACGATCAATTGTTTCTACGATCAATTGTACCTACGATCAACTATTCACGCTAAATTGTAACACGATCAATTGTTTACGATGCGACTAATAAAATAAACCAAACAAAGGTATTTCAGTCCAAAAATTTGTGACTAAAACACCTTTCAAGAAGGTTATTCAGTCCAAATGCACACAGGGCATTTCAGTCAAACTGTTTTCTGACCGAAAAACCTTTTTTGTAGACTGAAGTTCCTTTTTAAAAAGAGTTTTAGTCATAATATTTGTATGGGAAATTTTATGACTAAAATGCCTTTTGTTTTTTGACTGAATTGTTTTTGACTGAATTCCCCAAGAACAATTTTGTCTGAAATTCCTTTTTAATTGTTTGACTGAATTACCTTTTCAAAAGGTATTTCAGACACAAATGCAAAAGGAATTTCAGTCAAAAAATTTTGACTTGAATGCCTTTTTAGTTTTTTTATTGAACTGCCTTCTGAAAAGGCATTTCAGTCAAAAATTATTTTGACTGGGCTGACTTTTAATTTTTGACTGAAACTCCTTTCTGTTTTTGACTGAAATGCTTTTGACTGGTGCGCCGGAGCCAACATATAGGGCTACGAAGGCATTTTAGTCAACCAAACAAAAGGTATTCCAGTCCAAAAATTTGTGACTAAAATTCTTTTCAAGAAGGTCGTTCAGTCCAAAAACACAAAGGGTATTTCAGTCAAACTGTTTTCTGACCGAAATACCTTTTTTTTGGACTGAAGTTCCCTTTTAAAAGGAGTTTTAGTCATAATATTTGTTTAGGAAATTTTATGACTAAAATGCCTTTTGTTATTTGACTGAATTGTTTTTGACTGAATTCGCCAAGAACAATTTTGCCTGAAATTTCTTTTTAATTGTTTGATTGAATTACCTTTTCAAAAGGTATTTCGGTCACAAATGCCAAAGGAATTTCAGTCAAAAAAGTTTTGACTTGAATGCCTTTTTAGTTTTTTGATTGAACTTCCTTCTGGAAAGGCATTTCAGTCTAAAACTATTTTGACTGAGTTGCCTTTTAATTTTTGACTGAAATTCCTTTCTGTTTTTGACTGAAATGTTTTTGACTGAAATTCCCGGAGCCAATCAAGTTGCACATTGCAAACAAGTTCCGTCTTACATTATCCAAATGGTAAAAGTTAGGAATTTCTATCGAAATATGCATCGAAGGATGCCTACCCTCTTCAGTTTTACACTAATAAATTGAACGACTAGGCACATACACGACGAGATCCGGACACATTTTTAGAATGTACTGCGAGATAAATTAACGGACATCGAACCGGATCGTTTAAACCTATTTAAATATATCAGAACAGTTAAACCATCTAGGCGAGTAAATTTGAATTTAGAGGATGCAGAAGGACCAGTAATCGATGCGAGAGTAATTACCGAAAGCCGATTATTATGAAACTGTGTTCAGTGATCGGACTCATGTTGCAAACCCGTCCTGCACACAATCCATTGCAGAATTTGTATTGCAGTATAGGCTACCGTACGATGCATCATGTTTTGCCCATAATTATGATGAGTTAAAGGGGCTGATATCGAGGCTGCTTCTGTCAGGGGTAAATCAGCTCGTGGAGATTATAAACACTATGTTTATCTGTAATTCTCTGCTATTTCCCTGATAGTTAAAAGTTTGATAAGGTGATGGCTATACCAAAGCCATTGAAAAGCTGTATACTGAGCCTACTGAGCATCTAATTCCTGATGGACAGTTTGGATTCGTATGTCACAAGATGCATTAATGCGATTGCTAAACCGTGCCAATAAGGCAAAGCGGTACAGCAAAATAATATCTGCCATATTTCTTGATATTATAGGAAGGCATTTGACTAGGTCAAATGCGGCATGGCATGATGGATTGATCAGCAAACTGATTGCTTCCGAGATTTCCCTGGTTCTAATATCATTGATCAGGTCATACCTCACGGACCGAAATTTTTTTGTGTGCATTGACAACAATTGTAACTCTGCCACAAGAAACGATGCTGCTGGTGTTCGTCAGGGATCGGTGCTGGGACCACTGCTCTATGTAATTTTTACGCATGATATTTTTCTATCCACATCCGAGACACAAAAATAAATTAAAAAATGTGGTCTTAGTGACTGTTAATGACCAGGAGATTAATGTATTGAAATCGGCCAAATATTTGGGCATTACTTTGTCAGGTAATCTGGGTTTCTCCTCCCACAGCCAAACTTTGAGTAGGCTAGCGTCTGCGGCCTTCAGTGTCCTGTATCCAATCATGAGCAGTACTAGTAGCTTGGACTATAAAAATAAACCGATGCTGTACAAATTATATTTAAGACCAATTATAACATACGCGGCACCGGCGTGGTATGACCTAACACATAACTCACAAAAGCTTATGTTCCAGAGGATCCAGAATAAAGGTCTAAAGTTTGTTTTTGATAGTTAGCCGCGCCCTCTGGACTTTAGAAAATGTACAGACAAATGCCTCCACGAACTGGCAGGCATCGAAACGATTGCGATAACGAGTTTACGGGTAGACTCCCGGATAATAATCTAAATAGGCTGATGTCGAATTCAAATGAATTCCTACATGTGATAGGACATCGCTATTGATAAATATAAGGTTTGTTAACATTACCTAACTATAGTGTTAGCCTTGTAAATATTTAATTAGTTTAGTAAAGTTTGTAAGTCTGTAGTTATAAGTTGTACAAAAAGAAACCAATCTGATTGCTAATGCTTTCAACTCTCAATTATATCACTTCATTTGTATTATTATATTACTTTTAACAGTACATCTCCAACATAAAACCATATAGTTACTGTGGATTTAAAAATGTATTTGTTACTGCTGTATGTGTATCATTACCAATAAAAACTTTTAAACCAAAAAAAGAGAGATAAGAAGAAATTTTAAAGATTTGGATTTAATTTTATAATTTCTTCACACCTAGATTTAAATTTATAGAAATTTATTTACTGATCGGATTATTATGCGGCAATACCTTAACAGGTAATTATATTGTCAGAATTTGGTGGTTTCATCGGTAGAAACAATTTGACCTAGATTTCTTAAAAATTAAATGCAAATTGTTTCGCACCTTTAACCTAATTTTAATTTATTTAAACTAAAATTCAATTAAACCTTAAATTTCTATTTCAGTAAAATGTAATAATTATGCAATTTATTTAAATATTGTTCAGTGATCCTGTTTGCTTCGAACTGTTCAGGAAAAACTTTACGATCACCAAAATGTAGTCAACACCATGCTCATTTTATCTCTTTAATCGTTCTATTGTACAGAACCAAATTACAGCGGTTGTTCAAGTCTAAATAATCCTCGTTCTTAAGCATATTCCAATAAAAAAAAATTAATTTTGTGGTTACGTTCACTTTACTAATAATAATCAATCATCGTTAAATATTTCTTCAACATGTCGACTAACAACTTTATTGATTTCTTTAAAAATAACTCCTTGAGCGTTTTATACGATGTCAACACATCCTTTGTGCTCTGTATTCCCAAATAGATCAAGACATATTCAAAAAAACAAAAAAATTCCTTTTTATATGGAAATGTGATAAGCTGTCATTTGAATAAACGAATTCAAGCACATAATGAGTGTTACAAAATCCTATTTTTGAATTTCCACAATACACAATAATGTTTTACATAATTTTTCGTTCAAGTTTTCCTACTTGCACTTAGATATGTAATGTATGTTATATGTCGTGCAGGTATAGTATTTTTATGCAATTAAAAAGTAATTTGCATACAGGTTTTGTTTTAGTAGTATAGTTAGTAAAATTATATACATTTAATGTTTGTAATTCAATTTTTTAGTGATTTTGATGTCTGTCGATTGTTATGCACGCACGCTACACAAAAATGGCCCTGGTGGTGATTTATAATGATATGGTTTTATTTATGTGTAATGGTTGTCTAATCGCTTGTTTTGATGTTTTTTGTGTGTGTACAGACTAAACTCACCTCCTTGTTTTGGTTCTTTACAGCTTGCCGATTTCCCAGCAGCAGTACGCTTACGTTTTTTGAACAAAGTAAAAACTGAAAGAAATTAAACCCCATGGAGTATTTGTTTTTGATTTTTATGTTTTTAAAATTTTTTTTATTTCGTTTATGTACATTTGGATTTTATATTATAGTCATCTAATTTATCTAAATGAGCGCACGACGACTATAATAAATGGCACTACCTTTATTTTATTTACATTTTCAAACCATCCACACACAAACACATAATCAAAAAACAAATCTACTTTGTTTATGTGGTGGGGCAGGGGGAGAAGCGAGGGTTATGTGTTAGTTAAGGCGAGATGCGCGCGGTCATGTGTTATTTTTCAATTAAATGCTTTTAAGCAACAACATTACAAACAACTACTATTGAATAACTCACCTCCACGCTTATTTTCTTTGCAACTTGCCGATCGGCCGGCAGGAACAACTTTGCCATTTTCTGGCATAGAATTAACTGAAATAATAAAAAAATTCCACTTTATAGAAATAACTAATGAAGATGACCTAATACAATATAAAATATTTAAACACGTTTGACCTGATTATGTACATATGTATATATCTCGGAAGCTTCTAGTTGAATCGAGTGAAAAGTAATTAAAAGTTTGAATGGATTTTATAAATAAAACCACACAAATTAGTTTACTATGAGAGTATATAACTTTATCAGATCTGTGTTGCCCCCATCAATTACCGTAATCCGTATGCTTATCACAGACGAGAAATTTTACATTTATGTAGGTATACTGTTTGTAACCCAAATCAAATATCTACCTAGGATTTGAATTGTTAGCATGAACAATATGTTTTTCTCAATTTTCCGTAGAATCAGAAAAATGCCTAATAAATATTCGTTGGAATTATGACGTTAGAATAAAGGCGAAACGAAATCAGCAGCAACACAGAAATGACATAGCAACAAATTTATTATGTTGTTATACTGTCCATGGTACCATAAAAATAGGATATTTACGTAAAAAAAGCTCGCCTACATAAAATTTAATTAATTTCAATAAAATTATTTTTTTTAATACCCTTACCACTCGAGTATTTATTAGTAACTTAATTTGAATATTTTGTTGGTCGAACTTTTGACGGTAAATATTAAATAATACTCTCAAAAAAACTTTTATTTAGAAAATGGTTCAAAAGCTCAAATTGTACAACTCAGCCTTGTACCAGAATGCCAATTAAAAATCTTTAAAAATAACAAATGAACTTATTCATTGAGTTGCTGCTAGAATACAGAGAGAGAAGTGGAAGAAAGTTTAAGTTCAAATCCCTCTCTTTATACCGAATTTGTCAGTATGCTAATACGATACAATATTACAGAAAGGGCACCAAATCAACAACAAAGGAGTTTTGAAACATAAATTAATGTTCCATCAAGTTTGATATCACCATTCCACTACCAAATCCTTGCTATTGATTTTTTTTAAATCAGATTCTGTGAAGAGAACCGATTAAATCATAAATCACATTTTCCGGTTGAAATTTTAATATACAGTAAAGATGAACTGTATGGTAGAATATTATTGCTATTTTTTGCCATTTTACAACAACCCGACATTTTTTGAGATAATCGAATAAATCAAACTTCCTGTTAAAACGGAAATATCTATGTATGTAGAATGTTGTAAATGTTGTGTCGACAATTTTCATATAGAATCAAAATACCCTTGAAACCAAAAGCGTAATTCAGTTCGTTTTATTAGATTATTAAATGTTTGTTAATTTTATATTTTAGACTTTGATGATGAGTCATTTTTTCAAGTCCTTAAAAACAAACATTTTTTTGGTAATTTCTCGAAAAATCCTTAATAAAAATCCCCTTAAAATATGTAGTTTCGACCATTCCCAATTTCGCCCTCTTAAAGTTATCCCAGATTTGCATCCAAGGAAAATTAGCAAGTACCTCTGACAATATGTGCGAAAAAAATTAATCCCTAGGTAGTTTTATTTTACGTTATTTATAGGTTGGTTCAAAAATAAAAGGTCTATATTATTAGCTACACTGATAACTACTGGTAGATAACTAAATAAATAAATGAATCGTCCTCCCTCTGAAAAATGATTAGTCAGGAATACGGCAGTTATGTATATTTGTCACATGGTAAAGGTAAAGGTTAAGGTTAAGGTTAAGGTTAAGGTTAAGGTTAAGGTTAAGGTTAAGGTTAAGGTTAAGGTTAAGGTTAAGGTTAAGGTTAAGGTTAAGGTTAAGGTTAAGGTTAAGGTTAAGGTTAAGGTTAAGGTTAAGGTTAAGGTTAAGGTTAAGGTTAAGGTTAAGGTTAAGGTTAAGGTTAAGGTTAAGGTTAAGGTTAAGGTTAAGGTTAAGGTTAAGGTTAAGGTTAAGGTTAAGGTTAAGGTTAAGGTTAAGGTTAAGGTTAAGGTTAAGGTTAAGGTTAAGGTTAAGGTTAAGGTTAAGGTTAAGGTTAAGGTTAAGGTTAAGGTTAAGGTTAAGGTTAAGGTTAAGGTTAAGGTTAAGGTTAAGGTTAAGGTTAAGGTTAAGGTTAAGGTTAAGGTTAAGGTTAAGGTTAAGGTTAAGGTTAAGGTTAAGGTTAAGGTTAAGGTTAAGGTTAAGGTTAAGGTTAAGGTTAAGGTTAAGGTTAAGGTTAAGGTTAAGGTTAAGGTTAAGGTTAAGGTTAAGGTTAAGGTTAAGGTTAAGGTTAAGGTTAAGGTTAAGGTTAAGGTTAAGGTTAAGGTTAAGGTTAAGCTTAAGGTTAAGGTTAAGCTTAAGTTTAAAACTTAAGGTTAAGGTTAAGGTTAAGGTTAAGGTTAAGGTTAAGGTTAAGGTTAAGGTTAAGGTTAAGGTTAAGGTTAAGGTTAAGGTTAAGGTTAAGGTTAAGGTTAAGGTTAAGGTTAAGGTTAAGGTTAAGGTTAAGGTTAAGGTTAAGGTTAAGCTTAAGGTTAAGGTTAAGCTTAAGTTTAAAACTTAAGGTTAAGGTTAAGGTTAAGTTTAAAACTTAAGGTTAAGGTTAAGGTTAAGGTTAAGGTTAAGGTTAAGGTTAAGGTTAAGGTTAAGGTTAAGGTTAAGGTTAAGGTTAAGGTTAAGGTTAAGGTTAAGGTTAAGGTTAAGGTTAAGGTTAAGGTTAAGGTTAAGGTTAAGGTTAAGGTTAAGGTTAAGGTTAAGGTTAAGGTTAAGGTTAAGGTTAAGGTTAAGGTTAAGGTTAAGGTTAAGGTTAAGGTTAAGGTTAAGGTTAAGGTTAAGGTTAAGGTTAAGGTTAAGGTTAAGGTTAAGGTTAAGGTTAAGGTTAAGGTTAAGGTTAAGGTTAAGGTTAAGGTTAAGGTTAAGGTTAAGGTTAAGGTTAAGGTTAAGGTTAAGGTTAAGGTTAAGGTTAAGGTTAAGGTTAAGGTTAAGGTTAAGGTTAAGGTTAAGGTTAAGGTTAAGGTTAAGGTTAAGGTTAAGGTTAAGGTTAAGGTTAAGGTTAAGGTTAAGGTTAAGGTTAAGGTTAAGGTTAAGGTTAAGGTTAAGGTTAAGGTTAAGGTTAAGGTTAAGGTTAAGGTTAAGGTTAAGGTTAAGGTTAAGGTTAAGGTTAAGGTTAAGGTTAAGGTTAAGGTTAAGGTTAAGGTTAAGGTTAAGGTTAAGGTTAAGGTTAAGGTTAAGGTTAAGGTTAAGGTTAAGGTTAAGGTTAAGGTTAAGGTTAAGGTTAAGGTTAAGGTTAAGGTTAAGGTTAAGGTTAAGGTTAAGGTTAAGGTTAAGGTTAAGGTTAAGGTTAAGGTTAAGGTTAAGGTTAAGGTTAAGGTTAAGGTTAAGGTTAAGGTTAAGGTTAAGGTTAAGGTTAAGGTTAAGGTTAAGGCTAAGGTTAATAGGTTAAGGTTAACATACTCGCCAATCGAATTAATCAAACAACTTGTTCAGTAAATACCAAGTGCTTTATTAAAGTCATACTCAGCCTTTAATTATGGAAATTTTGGAGTGAACAGCGCATTATTGATTAAAAATAGAATTAATAAAGCAATTTAAGTACTTTTACTTTGGACACGAAGCAATTTATATATGGTCGTTGAATTATTTTTAAATTTCTGCCTGGGCTGTGTCACTTACAAGGCCGTAGTGTACTTTTTGTACAATGTCTATAGGCGGTAAAACGTTTCGTTTCCGAAGAAATGATTTGAAGATCTTTGAGTTTAAAAAAATAAAATGCCCGTCCGTGTGACTGTATGTAATTTGAGAAGGCTTTTGAGTCCTGTATGTCAAGAGGATCGGGTACCTGCCATTGAAATGGCCCAAAACCAAGTGGGTATTAACATGTGGCGCTGAGTTTGGGGTTGAGTTTAGGGGTTAGTTAGGGATCTAGTTAGTTTTGCGCACCGTATGGATTTGAGGATTAAAATGAGTTTGGGTTTAAGTTGGGACCTTATATTGGGGTCTAGTTGGAGGTTGGGCTATAGGATTAAGTTGAGTTCATGTACTCATGCCGTTTTCGGATTGCATTGATTTAGGGATTGAGTTAAGCATTGAGTTTGAAGGGGAGTTGATTTTGGGTTCAGTGACAGGTTTAGTTGGGTTTTTATATATTTGAGATAAGTTCAAGGTGAGCTTAAATCGCACAAATTCGGGTTTAGTGATGAAAACGATGTTTTAAGAAAATAATTTCCACTGACTTATTACAATTTTTTTATAAGAATTTTATAAGAACGTAACATGTCCATTAGTGAAAATGTGATGACCGATGTAAAGTGAGTTCTATTTCAAATTATGAGTATTAATTATGTTCTTCCAATCAAATTAGGCGTTTTCGCGCTACAGTATTCTAAAGCACTGTACATCGGTCGAGGTTGAAGGGTAAGTATGAGTATAGTGCGATCGGTTTGCCTGATAGTAACTACCACCTGATTTTATAGCGCACCAACAAAGACGCGCTAATCAAACTCGTTGTGCTTTGCAAAGACTTTGCATTGTTCAGCAGCCGGTGAGCAGGAAACATATCCAGTAGCAGCTTGAATATTCAACAAAATGTGTATGTGATGATAACTGATTCAAATTCGATTATGCTTTCGTTTTATATTCAAAAATTAAATTTTGCACCAATAACGATACAATCCCTCACCAAGAGAATTAATTTGGTAACCCAAGACAGAAATTTTTCGATTTACGTTCCAACCTATAAGAAAATGGCAAGCCTGTTTGACCCGCTGAAATTGGTTTGTCTGGTCATAACTTTAGCTGAGATTATGTACTAGGAAGATTGATTGGGACACACCTTTACATACTGATCTCACTGCAAAATGTTGCCTTTAGATGTTGAATAAATGCGAACTGCATAAATAGACCATATTCGTTGCTTATCGTGTCTTTTAGATCGGATATGTTATTATGGCGATATGTTTCTTGTAATTTATCATAAATTCCGCCAATTTGATTAGTCGAAGGTATGATGCTAGCTGATAAGCATATTTTTGATTCTGCGGTCCACAATTTTTAACGACGATGTGACGAATTTATGTGGTCGCTGATTTAACCACCATCTTCCTCAAGCGATGGAATACTCAAAAATTTGTCCTCTCTTATTGATAGAATTTTATGGGTACCCATCGAGCGTTTAGCTACGGTATGGGATATTCGCCTTAAATGCTTGGCACATTTTCTGAATGATTTCAGATAGTTGAGGGTAAAGGCGGACGACCAGAAAGTCGTGAACCTCCTTACAATTTCAAGCACATCCTCCTTACAATTTCAAGGATTTTCAGCAGGTCCTTCTCCCCAGTAATCATAAGTTCTGTAGTTTATCAATCCGATATTTTTCGTTTTAATAGAACGTTTCACGTAGAACCAATCATGGTTCATCAATGGACTTGCTCAAACCCGAAATATCATCAGTAAATATGTTAGATGTTATCGAATGTGGTCGAAATTCTTATCGCACGTCATAAGAGATTTACGAATGGTCGAATGGTCTTTTATTCTGGTGAAAGATAATACAATACCTCCGTTGAAGTGGTCTCTGGGCTGACTAGCACAGCAAGCAGTACTTTTGATGGAGCGATATTAGGAGTTACAGTTTTGCTAATCGACGAAGAAGAAGAAAAATGAATTGTGCTGTGCTTGAACTGCTACAGACAGTTCAAGGGGGTTTTCATGTTAATCTTCCATTGTCTTATAATTAATTAATTGTTCTTAATTTACAATTTCTATTGATATATACAACGGATTTAGGCCAATTAGTACTTTGTATTACTTATTTTTGGTTGCTTTTGCCGGCTATGGGTAAATTAATCCCCATGTAAATTATTTTGTTGAATTGGAATATTCTCTTAAAATTCCGTCTCTCAAATTTGTACCTACATTAGAGGTCACACAAATTAAAGAATTCAAATTACAGTAAATATTGATACAATTTTCCGAATCATTAGTGCCACATTTAGTTTGATGCCCTCTAAACAAGTGTTTATTTTGCTTAATGGTTAATCTAGGATTGAGTGAGTCCAGTTTGCGCTTTATTCGGTTGTCATAGAACTATTTAACCTTTATGTGATTGACAAATTTTACAACATATCCTAAGTGGCTAAGGTACATTTGTACCTTCATACGTTTTGTATGGGAATTGTACTATTTTCGTGATTTTTTGCATTTACATATTCGAATCATTTATGTAAAATCGAGAATTTGGTGTGAGTGTTATGTTATGATTAACACGAAGCCTATTTATCTCGTTTATTCGATGAAGTAAGCACCGGCTATGAAATGGATCTGGAAGATAAAGCTCAGAAGACAAATGGGTCCATCGACGTCATTCAGGTGTTTAGGATGTTAATGAATTATCGGACGTTAAAGATGCTTACAATGCATCTGTTATTGAAATACAGCTACATGATGAATGGTTCCGGATAAATACAAGCCAAATGAATATAATACTGATGAAGAAATTTTTAGTGAAAGCTTACCTTCGGTATAAATGCAAATCCCACCAGAGGTTACTCTTATATAAAAGCAGAATATTTTCCGTCATAAATCAGGACCAGTCTGTTCAACAAAATGTTTGCCTGTTGCAGAAACACTCAAATGTATGATAGACAATATTGTACACGAATTCGATCAAATGGACAATATTGTACACGAATTGAATCGAAAAGCTTTCGAAACATTCAAAGAATGGAATGCTACTAATCCCGGAAAACCTGCTAAAAGCTGGAAGTATTTGACCTCAAAAGAGTTTTTCGCCTGTATTGAATGCTATTACAACGGTTGTACATCATTCAAATTCGTAGTATTTCGGTGAATTCTTATCCACCAGATATAGCGACCATTTAAATCGACTGATTTCGTGGCGTATGCTGATTTATTTGGTTTGACGACGACGTCACCCGTTCTGAACGATTGAAAGCAGATAGAGCAGCTGCTATCAGTGATATCTGGCTGCTGTTAAATGCTAATGTATTATCACATTACACGGTATCGCATTGTGTAACCGAGGATTAACAACTATTTCCCTATCTGGGCAGGACACGGTTCACATAGTTTATGACGCAAAGTACTCATATCCCATCACCGGTCAATTACACGAGAAAAGGATCAAGGACAACGAGTTGTAAGCGATTTGTGCCACCAATTTAAAGGTTCTAGCCAGAATGTCACAATAGACAATTTCTTTTCCGCACTACCTTTAGCGCTTTTGTTGTTATCGAGGCAGTTGATAATGGTAGGCACTCTAAAAAAACTTGCATCTCAAGAAAATGCAAGAAATGTGCACGTAAGGAAGAATATACATCCCAGTTTGGATTCAGCGATGATGGGAAGTGAGTTCAAAAAAAGAAACGCATTGTAAACTTGTTGTCGACACTACAAACAATACGGGTGGTTCAAAAGATAAACCAGCATTGATTTTGTACTACAATACCACCAAAGCGGGGTCGATAACATGGGTAAGATGGTGATACATTATATGACAAAATGTAAGAGCCGCGGTGTCCGCAGGCTATGTTCTACGATATAATGGATGTAGCTGATTTCGCTGCATTTATACTTTACAGTCAAAACAACCCCGAAAGTGCCAGATCTTCATCAATTCGACGGATCTTTCTGCAGGATCTAGGCACATAATTAGTTATGCCGGCTATTGGAAATCGTGTGAAAATTCTAAAAATTATACCTCATTTTGCCACTAAATCGGGAATAGAGCGTATATAAGGCCATCCTGTAATCGTTTCTTACTTAACCATCTGAGAACTAAGTTTCGTCTTTGTTTTTATTTCTCCGCTCAAGGAGTTTTCACAGAAAATATACATAGGTACAAACGTACCTTTGTCATCCGTTTAAGGGGTATTATTTAATTTTGCGGAATAACTAAATAATTTTGTTCTGCGCTTTGGTGGAAAATAATTAAAATTGACTTAAAAAATGTCTATAGAGGCTAAATAAAATTATCAAGCATACAGCCCAAAGCGAAAATAAAAAAACATTAGATTGAAAACGAGAAAGGTACAATTGTACCTTGTCACGTACATAAAGGTTAAATGTTACACATTTACTTTAAACAAAGAAGTAATAGTGATGTAAAGTGACTTACAGTAATATCCTTTACAATTCGAAGTCCGGATTCTTTGAATGCATCAACTTTTAGCATTTAATTTGACAATTTAAATTTTTTTTTGCCTTGAAAATGACTCATACTCTGAAGGTATTTTGAGGCGCAAGGGTTTGTGGGTTTTGATGAGTTTTCCCTATACTGGGCTAAGAGGTAGGAAATTCGACGAACATTGCCAATTCAGTCAATTTTTAAATTTGCGTTAATTCATCTTTAAAACCATACAATAAAAACTCATATGAATCTTGGCCAAAATAGATCGGATAACTAAATGTTTTTGGAATTTCTAGAACCTGGGGATTAAAATTCTGCGAATTGTTTTTGGTTCACTCAGTACGTCCTAATTGAAGCTTTAACTTTACAGCTAGGTATCAAACAATCAAGCTTTGCTCATCATACAACAAATAGAAAATGACGAATTGGCCATTTTGGCCGAAAACATTCTTATAAGTTTACTGCACGCTTTTCACTTCAACTATGTAGGTTCGGCCAAATTCAACATGACCCTGAAATGCATATTGAATAAATTTAAATATTTTACCTTTGACGACAAAGTTGAAAACACCTTACACATTTTTCATTTTCAATATTTTAAGATCCTATTTTGAGAACTATATTAAATCCTGCAATTTACTATAAAGCCGTTAACAACCCATATAAATTAGTTTCAAGAATTTCAACGAATTTTGAATTCGGCTAAAGGCGTCTCATAAATTTCATCGATATTAAAATCATAAAAAATTAAAACTACATAACCGAAACAGTACGCAAATTGTCGACAGGAGTGGCATTAAATACATCATTGGCGTTTGGGTATTTTCCTATTATGATCTAAGCGTAGTCTATTTATTGCGTAAAATAAACGAATATAATGATGAAGATATTCTCTTTGCTAATAATTATGTAAGGCGAATATAAATATATTAATTAAAATGAATCTTAAGAATATGTATCTCTATGTATTACACAAAAAAATATCTTTACATTGTCACAAAATACATAGAAAAGTCGTTCATTTTCCCATTTTGCTTCTCATCTCTTCGCCATATGAATAATTCATTTTATTGAAGTTTTCCACAGATCACAGTGTAACTCATTTTATTTACCAAAACTAAGCAAAAAGTATATAGGGTATTATCCTTGTATATACATGAATATTTTACGACTAAATTCAAAAATGTAAAATTTAAATTGCGAAACATTGAATAAGTGAACCTGTATAGAGAACCTTTAACTTATATTACATGAGATAATTATTTAATAGGACTTACTTGAACTTCCTATACTATCCATATCACAATACACTAAAACTACTGTGCATTCCAATTTTTTAACATTATAACTCGTTCCAGTTTATAATTTCATAAAAATCCTTCCGTACATTCCGAATGCGTGACCGAATGAGGGTTGTCCTAGTCTGGAAAATACAAAACAAAAGTAAAATTACTTGGATGCTGCAAAAATTTATTGCTATACATTTTTTGCTAAGGCAACAAAATAATTCGGTTATTTACATTTTGGTTTATTTTTAGAATAATTTTCCTGTACGGGTATATATAGAGATCATCCCCCATAATAAAATAAAATTAAAAAACAAATTTTGTTAAGAAAAATTGTTTTGATTTTCTTTTAAGTTTTCAATAAATTTTCTAATTAACTTTTAAGGAAACTGGAAAAGTCATGAAAATATTTGTCGGGATGTGTACATCCACCTTAAAATATTCTCGCTCCAACATTTTTCAATTATAAATTTTAGCCTTTAAAAGGGAAATGTCTTTTGGCTTTGTCTAGTCTATCACATTTTTCTTTATTATATCAAAATGAAAATGGCATGACACAAGGGACTTGTTAAACAAAGCTAGTTGTTTTGTGGAAATTATTTTATACATTTTCGCATATTCCAAAACTCATTTATATGCGTATACATAACATGTGCTCCAGCTTATATACTTATATAGCATCCTATATAAATAGTAGTTTTTAGGGAAAACCGCACGTTTTTATCTTTGGCACCACATGTTTGTGATTTAATTTTATTGATTTTTATTTGTATATATGTATGAAGCTTTTACGCGTTTAGAAAATTGTTATCCACACAAAATTTTGCGCTAATCTATTCAAATGCCAACATTTTTAACATACAAATTTTCAAAGGCTTGCTGTGATCTTTTAAAGGTAAAATTTGAACGTGATCTTAGGTCTCGATGTAATAGAAATCATAATAGTATATTGTATAACAAGTGAAGAAAACGAGTCATTGCAATACGAAAGTGAAATTTGCAGCCTGAGCGATAGCGAGGTCTGCACTCACTTGAGTATTGCAATGACTCATTTTCACACGAGTTACACACGCTATTTTTTCTACGATACAATAGCCCTGTAACATTTACAAATAAGTAGAAACATAAAAAATTA
Organism: Tipula helvola; assembly: GCA_963556165.1. Lineage (NCBI taxonomy): Eukaryota > Metazoa > Arthropoda > Insecta > Diptera > Tipulidae > Tipula > Tipula helvola. Next base: position 79,938,243 of record OY744482.1, on the reverse strand, counting down.
CAAGCTTGTACGGATCAACACAAATTTATTAAACCACTAAAACATTTGGGTTTTCACAAATCGTGTAGCAATATTAAGAAATCGTTGTGTAATGAGAATATTTCCACACGATTTTAGTATACGACGCAAAGGCTCCTTTTCTTATTCAATTTAAATTTAAAAATCATCATCGAAAGCATAGGTTACTGCACTATCGTAGAAAAAGTTTATTATTGAACCATTTTCCGTGGGGTGAGTGGGGGATGTATAGGCAAGTTTTGTGCTAAAATTAAAATTAAAAATTATTATGTCTCCTGAACTCTGTGTATGTGCTAGAACGTTAAGTGGGGCGTCGTTAAAATTGTCTTATCTGTACGAAGTGTAAAGTAACTGTAGTTGCGAAAACTATGTGTTTGGATTAAATGATGTAGTATAATGGGTGCTGCAGTATCGCAAACGAGCATACAAGAGAGCATAACGGATTATGGTGAATCCAAAAACGCCCAAAATGACAAATACTAAGCATCAGAATAGTTTACCCACAATCCATGAAAGCAAGATGGATTCAAAATGATTGATCAAAAAAACCGAGTACATCTACCGCTACTGATGTTTGTATGGGAGTAGGCGAAATAGATACCGGAGTCGAAAGCAGTTGCCAGATCGAGTTCTAAGGTAAGGTTCAAGGAAATCCATGAACAAGTGCTGCATTGGTCTGGTTGGTGGTTTGATTTCTTTACATGTTTGACAGTTATTTACATCCTTTTTGACTTGAAAATATAATTTTTGGTCAATAAAAATACCGTTGAATTTTCTCTAAAGTTTTTGCAAAACCTAAATGAGCTGTTCATAGGAATTTTAAATAACCGAAAGCCTTAATGTTTCAGTGACGTATAATTTTAGAGCTGAAGAAAGACCAGGATTACGATCCCTGTGTTAATTTCATTAATTTTTCTTAGATACTCATCAAATCATCCTCGAAAGCTGCGGAATTTAAATCGATGTATGGCAGTGTACAATCGCTATTATTACTGTTGGATTCCGGTGTAGTAATTTTTTCAATGTGGCTTCGCGATAAAGCATCTGCGACTACATTTTATGAACTTTTGCAATGCATGATCGAAAAATTAAAGCCTTGAAGCTTTAAACTACATCGCGCCAATCGACCAGATACATTTTTCTAATTCATAAGCCATTGAAGACTAGTAATTATCACGAAACGGTAACCACCTATATGTCCCCGGAACTTTTTTACGGAGAGAACGGCAGCGTCACACTCCCGTTCTGCTACGGAATAGTTATGCTCGATTCGCCGATTCGTGTTCGGATGATCGTTGAAATAAGGTATAAATCATCAAAATCGGAGAACAATTGCAGATTTTCGATTTTTAAAGCTCTGAATTTGTGGGCTATAGTTCAGTTGATTTTCAATAAAAATAAATTTTCCACAAAATGTGTAGAAATATTCTAGCGATCTAAATACCCGTTGGCATCACAATTACAGGTCTCAACACCTATCGATAGAGGTATCAATCATCGAAATCGGAGCACAATTGCAGATTTTCGATTTTTAAAGCTCTGAATTTGTGGGCTATAGTTCAGTTGATTTTCAATAAAAATAAATTTTCCACAAAATGTGTAGAAATATTCTAGCGATCTAAATACCCGTTGGCATCACAATTACAGGTCTCAACACCTATCGATAGAGGTATCAATCATCGAAATCGGAGCACAATTGCAGATTTTCGATTTTTAAAGCTCTGAATTTGTGGGCTATAGTTCAATTAATTTTCAATAAAATAAAATATTCCACAAAATGTGTAGAAATATTCTAGCGATCTAAATACCCGTTGGCATCACAATTACAGGTCTCAACACCTATCGATAGAGGTATCAATCATCGAAATCGGAGCACAATTGCAGATTTTCGATTTTTAAAGCTCTTAATTTGTGGGCTATAGTTCAGTTGATTTTCAATAAAATTAAATTTTCCACAAAATGTGTAGAAATATTCTAGCGATCTAAATACCCGTTGGCATCACAATTATAGGGCTCAACACCTATTGATAGAGGTATCAATCATCGAAATCGGAGCACAATTGCAGATTTTCGATTTTTAAAGCTCTGAATTTGTGGGCTATAGTTCAGTTGATTTTCAATAAAATTAAATTTTCCACAAAATGTGTAGAAATATTCTAGCGATCTAAATACCCGTTGGCATCACAATTACAGGTCTCAACACCTATTGATAGAGGTATCAATCATCGAAATCGGAGCACAATTGCAGATTTTCGATTTTTAAAGCTTTGAATTTGTGGGCTATAGTTCAGTTGATTTTCAATAAAATTAAATTTTCCACAAAATGTGTAGAAATATTCTAGCGATCTAAATACCCAATGGCATCATAATTACAGGTCTCAACATCTATTGATAGAGGTATCAATCATCGAAATCGGAGCACAATTGCAGATTTTCGATTTTTAAAGCTTTGAATTTGTGGGCTATAGTTCAGTTGATTTTCAATAAAATTAAATTTTCCACAAAATGTGTAGAAATATTCTAGCGATCTAAATACCCGTTGGCATCACAATTACCTACTAACAACTCCCGAAGAACTTGCATCACAACGAATATATAAAATTGCGTTAAAATTTGAGTTAACAAGAACTGGTGCATTAACTAGAGCATGTTTTAATTTATTAAATGCTTGTTGATCGTTTTGATTCCAAACAAATTTTCGATTTTTCTTAATAAGATCTGTTAACGGTACAGCTAGTATTGAAAAAGAGTCAATAAAAGTATAAAAAAGCCCGCTTTGTCTAAAAATTGTCTAATTTGTTTGGATCACCTACTATTGATTCTATATATTCGACTTGTTTGAGGGCGAATTTGCTTTTTTGAATGTTGATAGTCAAGTTAGCCTCAGTCAGTACAGTTGCTACTAAGGCGAGTAACTTGATATGTTCTTCAAACGAAGCAGTGGTGATGAGAAAATCTCCAAATAAACAAAGACCTGAGAGTGTAGTTGATGAGGAATAACGCGATGCATAAACCTGACGACCAGGGACTGTAAGGCATCTTTAAGATCCAAGCTGGAAATATATCTAGTGGTGTTCAATCATCCAAGTAATCCGTCAATCAAAGGCAACGGATAGGCATCTTTGATTGTCACTTCGTTTGTTCTGCAGGCATCAAAACACAGTCTTGCTTTGCCATTTCACTTGTTGACAAGGGTGACCGGCGAGCTCCATGCACTTTGTGACTCCTCGACTACTCCCAAAGAAATCATATGGTCTAATGCTAGATAAATTTTGGTTTGCTTTACCGGTGAAACTACATAATATCTCTGCTTGATCAAAGACTGGTTTCCAATATCGATTTTATGTTCAAGTAATGTAATTTTGCCCAGGCCTAAGTTTTAGCTTGATAACAATACACTTATGGTTTTTATGGTTAAGTCATGTTGACTAAAAAGGTTAGATTCGCAAAATTCAAGCGTAGAGAATTCCGATATAGTAGATAAATTAATTTTAAAGAAATTCCAAAAGATGCAATAAAATTTCTGTTTCAAGGTTGGTTTTATGAATAATTTCAGATTCTTGACAATGCCATTAAACGTGATGATCGCCCATATCTAACCAAATACTCTGTGCTTTTGAATATTGGTTGATAAGTGATAAAATCGAAAGTTGTTATTGTCACTAAAATTTTCACTTCCTAAATCTAATGTGCTTATTGAAGCTTCGCTGTTTAATAAACCCATATAAGGTAATTAAATCCCAAAACATCATATGGCCTACATACAAGCTACAGAATTACAAGCTTTAATGGATTTTCGATTTTAAAGTATCTTAAGGTTCTAGTTCGAATTGATTCAACCGGTTTAATTTTAGAATTATTTGAAAATCTAGATACATTTGGGTTAAATTTAGATTGTTGAGAATTAGATATAGAACTAGCCTGGAAACTTACGGTTCGCTCTTGCTGAACCTGTTTGTCATTGTGGCGTTGGATTGGTTCATTCGTGGGGTGGCCGAATTTCCCAACACTTTGGTTCCATGCTTGGAGTTTTCCGCACATGTCTAAAAATTTGGTTTAAGCATGTTGGGTTTACCACATCCAATGTGACCGATGTCGCGGCAGTTCCAACAGATAATCAAATTATTGGAATCGTTAGGCGTACTCTTCCTGGAAAACTCAAACTTATTAACATTCTTACGAAACTGGTTAGTACCTGAATTATATGCTTCCGTATGATCAAGACTACTGTGGAACGAATGTTGAGGTGCGTCTACTTGGTAATGCGGAGTTACCGGGTAATCATGATTTTCTTTAGTACAATCAATTTCAATTTCATTAATGCTTTTTCTTACGTTAAACGCCAAGTCTGGATTGTATTGTAGTTGTTTCTACGTATCTTCTAATGGAACACATATCTTGACCCGTTCTGGTTTAATGTTAAAAGTTGTACCCGCTAAGGTAATTTGTAACCCGGGACGCATATTACTTTGGATAATATGTAAAATCTCGGAGTCTGGAAACATCTCACGAGATTACAATGTCATGGCCATGATTTTGTTGTAATAATCAAGAAAAGCTTCAGCACTTTGCTTACATGATTCAATAAAATGGCGAATTTCATAGTTAGAACGACGATCTTGAAATCTGTTAATACAGTGAAATTGTGCCCAAGCGATAAAAGGATTCAGCTGTAAATGCGATCAATACGATTCTTGGGCAGTTCCTTTCAAAATATAACACAATTCATTAACTAAAGACGGCTCCGGGATGTTTAAAGTTCTGGCCAAATGTTTGACCCGAAATAGAAAACGTTCAACAGGTAACCCACCGATGGTTTACACTACCATCAAATACAGTTTTGCATTTACTTAAAGTTTTATTATCAATTATCATTCAATGTAAAAGGAATTTACTGATTGCCAGGAGGGATCGAGAAATTATGAAAGATAGGAGTTTTGTTAGAGAATTGATTGGAAGTTTGAAGAATGTTCTGAAAATTTGTAACATGGGGACTATTATAATTTTTATTTCCTATTATATTTTACGCCATTAAATTTAGTTGCTGATTAAATTGATTTGGAAGACGTGTGTTTTCCGTTGTATTTTGAGGCCCATGAGTCGACTCTACATTTAATTTACCAAATTGAATATGTGTACTCGATGGACTATCTTGTGGATCCATCATTTCTAGAATTTCAGACGTTGATTTAGGGCATACCGTACTACCTTCATCTTCTGAATCCGATAGGTCCTGAAATTCAACTGATTTTAATTCTTTTAATTTTTCCAAAGAATCGTTCTTATCGTGATTATTGTTAAGTAATGATTTGATAGAATTAATGTTTATTCAATACCAGTTTTATATCGGCAAGATCTTTTAAGACGATTTAATCGCCCAATGAAGTGCTTTTGATTCAATTACCATTACATCCTGGTCACTTATATTTAGTGAACAAATCACTAGGTATAAACCTTTATAGAAGAACATAACGGAATGGAAGAGATAGATGAGCTGCATAAATATGTATATCTTCCTAGAAACAACAGATGATGATCTAAAACATCATGAATATTTCAGAAAAGACTGGTATTTTGAAGTAAGGTACCTATATCAGCAGTCTGTACAATGCTGTTCCCAAAACTGGTTGGTCAAAATATCAGCCAAATGGAAACCCCCAAAATGATGTACTTGCAAACACATTTGGTGGGAACTGTGAGCAAGGTCGCCCAATGCTTGCTGCGCTGACATCGAATAATTGTGATAGCACTAGGAAAATTCTAACAAGAATATATCAAAATAAAAGATTACTAGTAAATAACCTTAACAATGTTATGTTCACCCAACACATTATACAACATGACATGGCATCATCTATTACATTACTACAACCTGGGGTGCTTGGATTGTGCACAAATTATCAGATTTACACAACAGATGAATTTCTTGCATTTCTAGAGCAAAGCTAACATGCGCTAGAAACCCCACGATATACCATGGCACTAAAAAATATGTCAGGCATCGTTTGCTGAAAGAATCATAGCTTAGAATGCTGCTACTAATTTAACTAAATGAATCACATGTAACAAATATAGCTTATCAAGTTGCCTCAGCAAATAGCATGTTCAAAATTTACTTATATGAACTTCAGGTTGACACTGGTTTACAAACATCATTAATAACATGCCAGGTAAAACATCGTTTAAATCCCTCAGAACGAAGAAACAGTATTCGATTTGGATTTTTGTTGCCAATCTGTTTCTATGATCAAGGCGAGGAATCTACATGTCGAGAGGGTAACGTTAAAGCCATATGTAATGCCAAATAAAATGAAAACCACCTCACCTAAAAAGTAAAAAAAAGGAAAAACAATAAAAAAAGGATAAAAGTAAAAGGAAGAAGTCCCTGAGTCCGAGAAAGCAAAGAAAGAAATGTCCGTCTGTCTGTAACCATGGTATCTCGGGCACTGCTTGCCCGATTGGCAATTTTGTTTTGCCAAGCTGTTTCTATTGACCACAGAACAGCGGAGAATTGAGAAGCTTTTCGAAGCTCATCGTTTAGAGGACCGGTTACAGACCATAATAATTGTTCCAAATCCACATAATGGTATTACCACGTTGTGAAATTTTTTATGTATGCTGGTTTGAGGATTGAGTTGGGCATTTAATTTATGGTTAAGTTGAGGGTTGAAAGAGGGTTGAATTGGAGTTGAGTTGGGGTTGAATTAGGGTGTAGTGACTAATTGAGTAATCTTTTATATTTGCTGGTTTGAGAATTGACTTGGGCGTTGAGTTTGAGGTTGAGTTGCCAGCTGAATTGGGTTTCATTAGTAGACTGAGTTGGAGTTGAGTTAGGGTTTAGTGATCAGTTCTGCAGGGGGTTTATTTGTGTGTCGAGTTGACGGTTGAATTAGAGTTAGCTTGATTTGAGTTCATTTCTTCATAAGTTTCTACGACCGTGTTGATTTGGGAGTTGAGTAGAAGGCTGGATTACAGATCGACTTAAGGTGTTGGGGTTGGACTACGGCTGAGTTGTAGTTAAGTTAAAGTTGAGTTGGAATTGAGATGAGTAAGAATCAAAAGGTAAATTGGGAATTTAATTAGGGTTGAGTTCAAAGTTAGCTTGATTTGTTTTGAATTGAGTTCATGTACGAATATAGGGAGGTGGAGTTGGGAGTGATTTTAGATCATAGGCACGTGCAGTTTTCGGATTGTGTTGGTTTAGGGGTTGCGTTCGGAGTTAATTAGGAAGTTTAGTTAGGGGTTAAGTTGGGAGTTCTGTTGGGGTTGAGTTGAGGTTTATTTATTTTATTTATTTTTATTTATTTATTTATTTATTTATTTAAACCTACAGTAAAGTACAATCGGTAATAAGAAATTATAATGCAATACAAAAATATTAATAATACGTTAATGGTACAAAAAATATTAATTATCAATAGCAAAAAATTTAAATAACTCATTTCTAAACGAATTTCTTGATATATTAAAATCAAAAATTTCAAAAACAGAGTTAAAAATTTGCGACATTCTCAAGACTGGTTCAGAAAGTGCGTAGTTTGTAGTAACAGAATCATGTGTAAGAAACTGTCTCGTCGCCGCAAACACCGCGTAGGAGCGTAAAAATTGAAACGCGTAAGTATTTCATCACAATCAATTCGTGAGGTCAAAACATCGCGCACAAAGTTAGCTGATGCTATATCTCTTCGGTGATTTAATCGTTGTAATTTTAATAAATTACAGCGATCTTTATAAGGCAGAAGAACATAGTTATTTACTCTATCAGAAGGTAGACCACGAAGAGCATACAGTACAAATTGCTTTTGAACACTTTCAATTCTATCTGAATGACACTTATAAAATGGTGACCAGATCTGAGAAGCAAATTCAAGAATAGACCGAACAAAGGACACATATAAAGATTTTAGTGTAAGCGGGTCACAAAACTCTTTACAATTACGCTTAATGAAGCCTAACATAATGTAAGCCTTAGCAATAATAGAATCAATATGTTTTGTAAAGGAAAGATCAGAAGAGAAAATTATACCCAAGTCAGACATTAACTCAACTCTGTCAACCACCATATTATAAAGAAAATACTGCTGAAGAATAGGTGATCGCTTTCTAAAGAAAGAGATAACCTTACAATTGGCCACATTCAACAACAATTTGTTGTTAAACGACCAACTGCAAAATGTGTTCAAATCACTTTGTAACTTTAAACAATCAGAAATTGAAGAAATCGGAGCGAATATTTTCATATCATCTGCGTAAAGAAGGCAATGTGCAAATTCAAAACACTCCACAACATCATTAATAAATAATAAGAACAGAAGTGGACCAATATGACTACCTTGCGGTACTCCAGAAGTTACACGAAATAAATGAGAAGCAGAATCATTAATCTTAACGTATTGTGACCGGCCAAACAGATAAGATTCCAACCATTTGATAGGGATGAACTCACAATTTAGTTTCTCTAGCTTATAGATAAGAATTGAATGATCAATTTTATCAAAAGCTTTTGAAAAGTCAGTGTAGACTACATCTACTTGTTGCCGGCCCTCGATTCTGCTGTATAAATGTCCACAGAATGCAGCCAAATTGGTAATTGTAGATCTTCCCGGATAAAACCCATGTTGTGCAGGCAAAATAAGAGATTTCATATGAAAAAACAAAAATTTCTGCACCATTGCTTCGAAAAGTTTGGGAATAGCAGAAAGAATAGCAATTCCTCGATAGTTGCTAATTTCACATCTTTTGCTAGATTTAAAAAACGGACGAATGAAGGATATTTTCCAGGGATCAGGAAAAATCCCAGTCCGAAGGCTTTCATTAAAGATGTGAGTAAGCGGAAGAACTAAACTTTCTGCACAATTTTTTATGAGGATGGGTGGAATGCCATCATGACCAGCCCCCTTATTTACATCAAGAAGAGACAAGCAGTCATAAACCTCCGTTTCAGTAAATTTTATCTAATAAATTGTAATCAGTACGATTACAAGCTAATGGAGACGTGTTATGTGATGGAAATGATATCGCGGATGATTCGTACACGGACTCAAAATATTTGGCGAATAGATTGCAGATATCAGGGAGTTGACTCGCCAATGAATTCTGATAAATCATCGGTGAAGGAAACCTAACTGCTTTCCTTTTACCATTGAGGAAATTCCAGAATTTTCTAGGATTGGACGTTAAGTCCACTTCAATCTGCATAATATAGTTATTATATAGGAACCAATTTAAAATTTTAAATTCTTTTCGAGCTGCATCGAATCTAGAATAAAACTCAGCACCATGTAGCCTATATAATGAATGAAATTTGTTACGTCGTTTTTCCAGGCGCAGTAGTTTCTTATTGTACCATGGTTCACGAAACCGAGATTCCTTTTTAATTAAAGGGACATACCTTTCAACACCAGTCTTGAGTAGTTCATTGAACAAAGAAACGGCTTCGTTCAAGTTTTTCCCACGCCTAAGGAACTCCCAATCAGAGTTGACAAGAAATTCGTTGAAAGAAATGAAGTCAGCATGCCTAAAATTAAAATGAAAAGAATTATCAAGGGAAAAATTAGTATTGCATTTTTCATGAAAAATATTTATCATTATTGGAGTATGGTAGACACTCCCACATCCAGTAAAATCCTCACATGAATAAATATCCGAATACATAACATCAGATGAAAATACTAAATCCAATAGTTTCCCTCGACTGTTCCTTATCTGGTTCAATTGCTTGGTTGTTATACTCGCAAAATAATCGGTGATGGCCAATGCTTTTTGATCGTTAGAAGAGGGCGTGAGAACACCATCAACGTCAAACCAAACAATGTCTGTAAGATTGAAATCACCAATGATCATGAGTTGTTCATCAATATGCACGGCAGACATTACTGAATTGAAAAAATCAATAAATTCCAGATAAACTTCTAAAGTTGATCCACAGGGCACATATACAGCGACCACGAAGATAAAAGAAATATCGGCTTTAATACGTACAGCCATAATATCGTATACCGGATGACACGATATAACTTCACTCGAAAGTAAATTTTTCACGGCGATCAACACACCTCCTCCTTTAAGGCTGGTATCAAAATCATGCCTGTCTTTTCTATAGACCACGTAATCTGATGGAAAGTATTCTTCGGAATTGAACTATAACATCATAATCGTTGTCGAGGACACCCAAAAGAAACAATTTAGATTTCCCACGAATACTGGATGCATTATGGTAATAAATAGAGGATACTGTAGTTACTTTTGAACATATGAGCCGAATCATCCTCTTATTTAAAACAACATCCCTTAAACCGTTTAATGAGAGGTTCAGCTATGGATTTATTTGGATAGAGTTGTGAATTGATTTGGTAAGTAATTTGAGTTGAATGCATGTTCCCATGACGGTTGAGTTGTATTCGTTTAAGGTATTGTTGATATTGAGCGTATGATTCAGTTACAACTTTGTTTGAGTTGGAGTTGAGGTGGAGATTGGATTTAATTAAGTTCATGTACGCATGTAATTTTCGAACCGTGTGGATTTAGGGTTTGAATTCAACGTTAAGTTTTGGTTTGAGTTGAGGTCGAGTTAGAGTTGAATATAGTTGAATCGGTCTATAGCTGAATCGGTCTATACGAAACGGTCACATCTACTATTTTTTCAGAAATTCCGCTTTTCTTTATACGACACTCCTAATGAATAAACTGACATTTTTAGTGCAAACGGGAAAACCCACAACTGTTGTGAGTTTTCACGTTTGCACTAGAAATGTTAGTTTCTTCATTTAGAGTGTAGTAAAAAGAAAAGCGCTATTTCTGAAAAAAAGTAGATGTGACCTTTTCGCATAGACTGATTCAGTTTGAGTTGAAGTTGATTTGAATTTGAGTGGGGGTTCGGTTTGGCATTAATTGAGCGTTTAATTGAGTTGAGCGTTTAGTGGGAGGTTACATTGAGTTGATATGAGTTGTAGATGCTTATATAGCTTTCTAATCCGATTGATTTCGGGATTAAGTTGACCGTTGAGTGTGGAATTGAGTATAGGGTTGAGATTTGTTTCGAGGTAAGTTAAGCTAAAGTTCAGTAAGAGTTGAGTTTAGAATTATAAATTTTTAAATTTCCTATAGAAGTAATTTTTTCTTGCCATTTTAGTTTGCTTTAAGGGTAAATAAATTTTTCATTGGTGCAGTTTTCTCTTCGTGCTTTTTTTAGTTTTAGTGACATTGGGGTCGATTCAATGTAAATCTTCTATTTTTCTTTTCTTCTATTCTGCTATTATTTCTAAGAAAACTCGATGGATTTAAAAAAAGAATCGACGCTAATTTATGGATTGTTCGAAAATCGAATCTAGTTGCCGTAGAAATAATAGCAGAATATAAAAAAAGAAAAATAGAAGATTTACATTGAATCGGGCCCATTGTTTGCACTTGTGTTTTCTACACATTAATGCCCTTAAAATATAATGCCGATTGTGACCTTTGTTGCGTTATATTCTTTTTTGGGGAACACCGATCACTTGCACATTATTCACGCTTAGCACAAAAGAAGTAAATCTAAAAGCTAAGAAGAGTCCATATATAGAAGTATTTAGTAACACAATCGGAGCACAATTACATATTTCTGTTCCCGCGGTTTTGTGGCCTGTTCCATTAGATTGCCAAAAATCGGTTTGATTACAGATACAAGTATCGTGACCCATAGATAGTAAGACGAGACTTATGGCCTTCAGAACTACCTAGACAATCATCTAGTGCTGAAAATCATACCGATTTTTGCAAATCTAGTGGAATAGGCGCAGCTAGGATTGAACTATTTTAACTCTAAAATCTGATGGTTACCTACTTTGATACTATCTAAAAGAAAAGCAAACAGATTTGCAATACGTATATAGCACATGAATTCAAAATATTGAAACCTAATTAACTATTCCTATTTTGGCGTAAATAAAATTTTAAACTTAAAGAAGTTTGGGGAGTAATTTTAACCATTTTCACTATAAATAATTGTATTGTATATTTGTTGTTATTGTATTATACATATATTGCCTATTCCATTTTTAATCATAAAATGTTCATTTTGACAAATATATATACAACTTTAAATTATGGTAATTTTAATTTTTTATTTTGCATAAAATATAAATTCGTTACTCCCTTTTGGGAAATGTATATTTCTATGTAAGAGTACCTACGCATATACGATATTGATTCAGGAAAATTATGAGAGAGAAAACAATCCTTGGTTGGATCAATAACTATAACAGATGGAAAATTGATTAACTCAAGATGATTGGAATTTATTAAAATTGCAAAGCACAAGCTATCTAAACAAGATTATTTGATTCAGCCAGAGTTCAGCTAAAGAATAGAAGTTGAAAAAAACGTCAAAAGTTTATAGAATTATTGCCTGTATTCCTGCATATGAACCGCATATTTTGAGAGTGAGGTAAGTTCATTTTTTGATGTGCAACAAACTTTTTTCAAAAAACTTATTTAAATTCAATTAATATGAAGATTTAAAAAATTGTAATAAATCATCTATTTATTACTTAGTAAAACGGTCATATTGAATCCGAGGGAATATTCGAGATTTTAGTTCGAGATTACTTGGGACTATTCAAAATTATTTGAGATTTTCGAAGTTCCGAATACGCAAAGCGTTGGGTAGCTTAACCGTGATTTACAGAAGGCCGGACTTTTAGATACTATAGGAGGTTTTTGGAAATTTATTTGTTTTTCCAAGGTTCCAAGATTATTTGAGACATACATACGTAATTTTTGAGGTTTAAAGATTTACTTCGCGTTGAGTTACAGTATTTTTAGCAAGCTTCTTGGTATCTAGATTGTAACATAAATGTTGATAAACATGATTATATATTTGAAACTATCTAGATTTTTACAAATGCTCGAGTTGATTGATTATAATTTCCATAATGTTACAGATAATTCAATATTATCAAATAATTTAGAGTGTGCGAGTATATTTGAGGTCCTTTTCGAAATTATTCAAAATATTATAATATTATAAGGTAAGTTGAGCGAACAGTTAAGTTGCGAGGAGTTGACTTACACGAAATTTGAAGAAACTTTCCAGATATACTTTTTGAAATTGTCGAGATTAGCATCTCCGTCTGGTTCTCGATAAATTCTCGATTTATAAAACTGCAACACACTAAAACGAAAAAAATGATTTAGGTGGATTTTTGGTGTTATTACAAATTTGAGAATATCATAATGTTGAGTGGTGAGCTCGTGGTTATTTGATCCAAAATAAATATTCGCGGGCTTTTAACCTCGGAGAATCAATTATACTCTTCACAAAACTACACTTCACCAAATAAATAATATTGGTGTCAAGACATGGTTACATGTTTAAAGGCTGAATGTTGGAAGGGCGAACGTCGAAAGGCCGAACTCCGAAAGGCCGAATTAGTCAGAAGGCCGAATGTCGAAATGCCGAATTTGCATGAAATTTTCCTTCACTTATTTTATTGATATCAATATGAACCATTGCATTTATTTCTTAATTAAAATGATTTAAATAAATTGAAAATACGTGCTAATAAATCCTGTGTCTGTAGCATATTAATGTTATCAAATTTTGTCAGAACTATATGTGTCTTTTTACGTGTTTTTTCGTTTTTTTTTTGTTTATTGCTATTTGATGTATCGGTCACATTTTTTGTATTTTTTGTTATAATTAAAAATTATTTTTATGTTATATGTATTTCGCGTATACATATCTTCCATTTTTATTACTTTAGTTTTGTCAGTTTGCATTTTTATTGGTGGATGGATGACTTAAAAAAGGGGTTTACATTGATAAGTAATAAAAAAATTTCGTCAAAACTGTTTTTGAATTATTGATTGATTGATTGATTTAGTACAATATCTAAGATCAAACCTAAAGGCAAGTATCCCGGATACGCCGGGTCCACCGTTCCCCCTTTTTACGAATAACAAGATCGATGTAAAGGAAAGACATGTCAGTATTAGAGACTCGACCCGGTTTCAGACACCTAAGTAGTCAATAGTTTGTAAATTTGTACGCAGTTTTTTTTGTGTCTGGACTATTTGTCCCATTGGATGTTGAGAAGGGAAGGGGCAAGATTTTGTTTCATCATCATATTCCCAAGCGGTCACCCAAATTTGTACTAACCGTTACAATTGTTGCTTGTCTTCGTTGTTGAAGTTGTTTCGATATGTGTATTACAGGAGGAAATTAAACGCTGCATCAACGAAATTCCCCACATTTATGCAGAATGGTCATGGAAAATTTCGACAAAAGAGTGCGTATGTGCAAGCAAAGCCGTGGAGGCCATTTACCCGATGTGTTATTCCATAAATAACCCTATCCTATGTACTTTATGATTCAATAAAAAAATAATAATCTAAAGACTAAAAACTATTCTTTCTATTTAATTCAAATCTTGCGTTAATTTTGGGACACCCTTTATAATAGAAGAGTGAAATTTATGAAATTATATTAATTACCGTGGTATAACTATATATAGAGAAATACTCAAAGTAAAATATTTCATAAATAATTAGCAAAAAAAATAAACAAACAAAAAAAAATTGGAAAGATATAATCCAAAAATGCTTTGGGCAGACTCGAGCTCTATACCTTTGCCACGCTGCACCAATATATTACCACTACGCTACAAACGATATAATATCTAATATTTAATTTGCATTGTTAAACTCTTCTATTATTTCGAGACGCCTTACAGTCACCCTATTACAACCTGTGCTGCACAAGATATGGTTACATTTTTCACTAAAATTAGTTTATTAGTTCTCTGATTTTATTTTGGTTCTAAAATGAAAAGTTTTTAATTTAACCGTTTGTTTACTACGCTGGTATTTTTAAATGAAAAAATTCGGAGCTTTAGATTAGTATTTATCTTCAGATAAGTTAAGAATTAAATTAACGATCACTCAGTTTATAGGGAAGCTGTAAATGTGATATTTTTCAACCTTAAAAGTTTAAAGTTCAAAACCTAGACAGATAAAAATATAAAAATTCGTGTAACATTGTAAAGCTGTGTTATTAAATGAAAGTTTGGAGCTTGTAACTTTTAGATTGTGCAATATTCTAAGTGAGAGCTTTTACTATCAAAAGTTATTTAATAAAAGCATTTAATCAGGACTGCTTATAAGTATTAGATTGCGTTAGGTCTGATCCTTTCCTTTTCTTCATTCTACTCGAGCTCTCTACTATCGTCTTTTCGTATAAATTTTAATTAAAACTTAGATCTACAAAGTGGCGATTTACAATTTTAGAGAGCACTGTAAAGGGAGAATACATCATCTGATAGAAGCAGATGAGGCATTCTACTGGAGCCAGTACGAACCGTCATATGTCAGTATGGACTCTGATATACCTCTTTTGTTCTGCGGCGATTCCAACATCAAAGTCATCGCTAAACCCGAATTCGTGCGCTTCATCAAGCACACCTTCGACCTAGACTGCGTCTCCAACACACTAGACTCGACGATATTGGGAAGCACTTGTTTGGGTCTCACATTCGTCAGGCACATCAACGCTGAGACCCTGCGCTCTATATCGTACTTCTCGTACCATCGCCCAGTACTTAATATTTTGCGAACAACTCCTGTACTCTCATTTCATGATGCTAATAATAAATAAATTTATTTTTACAAATCCATACATCGTGCCATTTCTCGGACCACTTATAAACATTATCACGGAAAACACCTACGGCCTTGTAGAAGACACAGCCTGCCCCGTATTTTTTTTTTACTTGGGTAATAAGGTACCGGGGTTATAAAACGCCTCCTAATAAACTGCTGAGAAAACACCTGCTTGAATATTAATATTGTAAAATAGGAGTTCGTCAACAAACTACTTGGAGCCCTATATAAATACATGTTATACTACATTAGCGAAAATATATTAAAAACGGTTACAACAAATGTTATTACTTATAGAGAAAATTTACTAAACGCCTAAAATCTACAAACCATCAGAGCCCCTCCAGAAAAATTCTTGGAATCTTTTTCGATAGAAAGCAAATTTTTTAGATTTAAGCTTGACTAAGAAATAAAAATTTCTTTGTGCTACATCTTGAATTGGAACTCAGGTAGCGAACCAAGCGGGTGACGATGGTCTTAGTCTTTGCACTCCTTACCAAAATCCTTATAAAATAGTTAGATTGATTCCGAAAGAAAAACTCAAAAATATATAAACTTCGGTCTTTGGTATGTTCAATGGGGCTAGCATTCACCTGTGACATACAGTTGGTGTGACAATTTTGTCAGTATTGATTTGGCCTTTCGACACAATTGGCTCATCGACACATTCGGCCTTGCTATCTATTTGGCCTTGCTACCTATTCGGCCTTTCGACATTCGATATTCGGCCTTCCGACTCTCTCGGCCTTTCGACCCATTCGGCCTTTCGACGTTCGGCCTTTCGACCCTTTTCCGGTTACATTCGTCAATCAAAACAGTTTTTATAAGGTTTAACCTTTTGTTTCTGTTTGACGTCGCAAACTTCAAAATAAATAACACCGGCACTCAGAAAAAAAATTTCTGAACCCGAGGTCTGCCATGTCAATTTTTCCGTATTATGATGCGCTGAATACGAATCCGATGTCCGTTTAGCTCCATCACCCACAAGTTTTCCACAAAATCCCAATTTTGGGTCAAAATTGTCCAAGTCTATTTTTTGTACCGTTTACTCCAGATATATCGTTTCCGGAGTATTTTACTCAAATTTTATCAAATTTACTTGTGACACTTCAGTAACCCAAAAAAACTTCAATTTTAGTCATAATTGCCAAAATATTCCAAAGTAATTTACTCAAGCCGAGACACAAAACTCACACTTGAACTATGATAAGCAAACTGAAATACAGAGAGTATAGGTTACAAATAGAAAACAAATCAGACAAATTCGCGGCTTGTGTAACTGAAACAAAGTTATTGGCAATAGGAAAATGAAACTTAACTAAGAAAGTTAAGCTGTACCGAGTTTCCCTGAGCTGGCTGCAGTTCGAGTTTATCTGCTCAAGATTGAGTTATGGTTGCTTTTCATCAACTTTTTGTTTACTGACCTATCACGAGCATTCAAATAAAGCTTTATTGATGTTATTTATTGCGTTTATAACGTGCTCTCTTGTCCTCGAATGACCTGTGAAATAGATTTCTACATCTTTTCCTCAGATTTGTTTCTTCATCTCTCTTGAGCATCTAACAACAGTCTGCTAAACATGTTGACCCACCTTCCCTGATATCTTCCTTCCATTTCCCTTACATCCTGGCGGAAGTTCATAAGATATCCCAATTGCCTGTAATTTTCTATTAATTTTGTAACAATGTCTTTGCAATGCTCACTTCTGGTGTTTCCTAAGAAGTTTTCACAAACTGCTTTAAAACTGAGCCAGGCAGCTTTATCATTTTTTTGCATAATTTTAACGAAATTTTTGTCTTGAAATAGTTTTCGTATTTGAGGTGCGTTAAAAATACCTTCTTTAATTTTAGCGTCTGTCAGTTTTGGAAATTGTTGTGCTATGTTTTGGAAACATTGACATTCTTTATCTAATGCCTTCACATATTATTTGGGAGAGGAAGAGGGATCTAATAAAAGTTCTTCAATTAAATTAGGTTTTCCGGGCTGAAGACAATTTCTTAGCGGCCACTGTTTTTTAATGTAATGATTTTCTCGGCCGCTACTATTCCAGAGACATTTAAAACAAGGGTAATTCACAAAACTAGGCTGCTGCCCTAGCAGTTTTGTTATAATTTTTAAATATCAAACAAACTTGCCAATTATGCTTGGAGTACTTGACTTTTTGGAAAATATATCCTAGATCTCCATAATTCTCATCAAAGGAGATTGCAAGTGGACTATTGAGCCAGTGGCATATTTATTTTCATTGTGTAGTAGTACCACTTTTAGGCTGAGTTTCGAGGAGTCAATAAATAGTCTCCACTCGTTAGGTGTGTAAATGTTATGTTTTAGATCATTCATCAATGCTGGTATATTTGTGCAATACATGCTGGCATTAATTGAAAAACTTGAGTTGAAGTAATTGGACTTTACAGGTTTCGTCATTGTACATGCATATATATATGTATAAAATCAACATTTAAATTTACAGGTTCACATGATCATCAGTCCGAGTGGATCTGTTCTTTTCAGTCGCCTAAATCGTGGCTGTTTTAATATATCCCTGGCCAATTCGTTGGGATGCGCTTCTAGTTTTGAATAATATTTAGAACTGAATTCTTTAATTGTTTCTTTAATGGTTTTAATCCCAAGGTCGTCATGTATATTACTATTTCGAATGTACCAAGGAGCATTAGTAATATTTCGAAGTATTTTCGCTTGAGTTCGTTGCAGGAGCTCTCTGTTTGAAGCGCTGGTGGATCCCTATAACTGAATTCCATATATCCATATGGGTTTGATTATCGCTTTGTACAGTAAAACTTTATTGGCTAATGATAACTGAGATTTCCTTATCCCATCAGCCAATAAATTTTGGAAAATGTAATTTTTATTTGGTTGCGCTTTGTTTCAATATGGATTTTCCACGTTAACCTTCTATCCAGGTGCAAACCTAAGTATTTGACCTTCGTTTGTTGAGGAATATTTTTATTGTTTAATTTCACTAGTGGGCAGGTGCGTTTGTTCAGCGTGAATGTGATGTGAGTTGATTTGTTTTCGTTCACTTTTATTTGCCATAACTTTAGCCACGATTTTGTTTAAATGATTCTGTAACTCCTTTGAGGCAATTTCGGGATAGAACGCTGCCTTGCAGGACACCTGCATTAATATCATTTAAGCAAGTAGTTGCGCCATTTTGTTTGACCATGTATTGCCTTTGAATAAGGTAGTTTCCCAAAATTGAGTGAAATTTCTTCGGTAGAAGCTCTTTAATTTTGTATATTAGTCGATCGTGCCAAACTTTATCAAATGCTTGTGCTATATCCAGGAAAGTAGCAGAACAATATTTCTTTTCCTCGAAGGTGATTTTGATTGCGTTTACAATTCTGTGAATTTGCTCTGTGGCACCATGTTGGTTTCCGAACCCAAATTGATGGTCTGGTATAACGCACCGTTCTTCTGATATTGGTTTCAATTTTGTTAGAAACATTTTTTCAAATAGCTTTGATATTGTGGGCAGCATGCTTATTGGACGATATGATGAGATCTGCGTTTCATTTCTTCCAGGCTTATGTGTCATTGTGATCAGAGATATTTTCCATTTTTGAGGAATATAACTGGTTCGCATGATCGCGTTGAATATGAATGTTATTAGTTTTATGCATTTGTCTGGCAATTCCCTTATCATTTTTCCAGTAATGAGATCATGTCCTGCTGCCTTTTTCGGGCTTATACAATTTTTAATGGTATTCTTAATTTTCTTCCAATTATACTTTATAGGTTTGTAGGATAAACCATCATCCATTTGCTGGGGTAGCACGAAATTATTATCTTCTTCGCGTGGTGCGAATACTGTTGTTAGATGATCAGCAAAAGCATTGGCTTTTTCTTCATCACTTCTCGCCCAAATTCCAGTTGTTGGCCTTTTTAAATTTTTTTTTGCCTTCTACAGAGAGTAATCTGTCCTCTCGGTTGCCGAGAGATCACTTAAATAGTTCTGGACGCTCTGGTTTTCTTCTTTCCGCAAAGCAAATCTTAAGGCGTTGATAGCTCGATTTAATTTCCATTTCAATAACGGTGATTTGGTTTGCTGCGTTTCTCCTGGATTAGTTCCTGTATAATTACGGTACTACTGTTCTCACCTCCTACCAATACTGCGTTCTCAGGTGTGCTAAAGTTGCTTGATTGCCACCATGTAGTGTTTTTATATGAGCTTCTCTGATAAGCAAATTTGACAGCTTGTGACCTCTGGGTATTATTATCGGATGCTTTTCTTCAAATGGAAGACTAGAATTTGTTATTTTACCTCCGACTCTGAGTAGGTCATTTCCGTCCAGAAATGGAGTTAGCGTTATGATTGTACTGTTCTTTGGTAGATTTTGATTCGCTTTTAACTTCTTTAATTCTGGTTCAAAACCTTCTTGCTGTGCGACTCTTATTATTGCCCTTAGCGATGTATTCAGTTCCTCTTTTTTAAAATGGGAGTTGTCTTTAGCTTTTGATTTTGCATTTGATGAAAAACGTAGACAGTATGCAATGCTATGAACAAGCCGTTGTAATGAAGAGAATCTATCGAATTCAATCACAGGTCTTTTCACTGGTGTTGTAAATGTTCTTATTGATTTTCGTTCCATGCTGCCCGCTTGTTCCATTTCTTCATCATTGATTTTTATTGTTGGATAGCTCAAATTCTTTAGCCATGTTGGCCCTTCCCACCAAATTTTGTGGGTTAATAATTGAACTGGGTTTAATCCTAGAGATGCACAGTCAGCAGAATTCTCATTAGAGACCACGTGATGCCATTGGCTAGGATCGGTGATGGCTTGTATTTCTGTTATTCTGTTTGCCACAAAAGTTTTATGGTATTGTGGGTTTCCTTTTATCCAGCCCAAAACTGCTGTGGAATCGCTCCAGCAAAATGTTGATATATTGTTGTTGATGTTCAACGCATGTTTGACATTTTTGAGCAATTTAGAAAGTAGCAATGCGGCGTTCAGCTCTAATCTTGGTAGTGATATTGTTTGGTTTAATGGTGCAATCTTTGTTTTAGCAGCAATTATTGTGACTTGGTTGTTTATTTTGCTATATACCACTGCAGCATATGCTTGATTCGAGGCGTCACAGAAACCATGTAGTTCAATTCTGGCGTTACTGTTGTAATTAATCCAACGGTGAATTTTGATTTCCTCTAAACGTGGTAATTCCATTTTGTAGTTTAACCATCTGTTTTCAAGATTTAAGTGGAGTTTTTCGCCCCATCCTACACCGGAAGCCCATAAATCTTGAAGTAGAATTTTTGCCTGGATCACCACTGGTGCTAACCATCCTAGCGGATCGAAAAGCCTTGATGCCTCTGATAAGATTGTTCGTTTGGATATCGTTGTTTTGGATTCTGGCAAAACAACTTTGAATTGAAAGGTGTCTGTTGAAGAGTTCCACAGGAGTCCAAGTGTTTTCACTGTATCACTAAATTCTATAGTATGGAGTCCTGTTTCTTTCAGATTTTCTGGAAGCTCTTCTAATAATGCCTTTTCATTGCTGGACCATTTTCTGAGGTTGAAACTTCCACCGGAAAGAACATTTAGTAGTTCTCTTTTCGCAGCGATTGCTTCTGCGATTGTGTTAGCTCCAGATAGAAGATCATCCACATAGAAATCGTTTTGGACAATCCTTGAACGAATTGGATATCTTGACGCTTCATCCATGGCTAATTGTTGTAACGTTTTTGTAGCCAAATAAGTTGCAGACGCTGTTCCGTATGTGACAGTTTTTAATCTATAGCTGCTCATTGGCTTATTTGTCTCAGATCGCCACAGGATTCGTTGAAAATCTTGATCTTCGCGGGCCATTCTGATCTGTCTGAACATTTTCTCAATGTCTGCTGCAATCACGTAACGATGTTTTTTCCATCTGATCAATATTGCCGTTAAGTTGTCTTGTAATGTTGGACCTACATGCATCATTTCGTTTAGTGATGTATCTGTTGTTGTTTTGCAGGAAGCGTCAAAGACTACCCTTAATCTCGTAGTTGAGCTATCTTCTTTTATGACGGAATGATGTGGCATGTAGTAAACCCGAGAAGCATCTTTTTCTGTGCCATCTTTAACTAGTTCCATGTGGTCCAACTGGATGTACTCGTTCATGAATTTATGATATTGATTCTTAAACTCTTCATCCTTCTTGAATCTTTTTTCAATTTGAATCAATCTAGCTGCTGCTTTACTTTTAGATTCTCCTATTCCCACTTCTTTGAGTTTGTTGTTGTGAAGCGGCATCCAAACTTCTTATCGTCCATTTGTTAAACGCTTGTGAGTCTCTTCATAGTACTGCTCACATTTGATCTCTTCAGAAGTTAGGCTTCGTTTGGGATGCAGTTCTTCGGTTTCCCAAAAGCATTTTAATTGGTTGTCTAAATCTGCCAATGAAACGTGGCTATTTAACCGGGTGACTGAAATGTTGCTGGTTTGAGTTAGACGACCAGATATGATCCATCCTAGCTCTGATCTTTGCGCTATGCACTTATGATGCGGATCCCTTTTTATGCCTTCTAAAATGATTTCTCCGTATATGTCGGCACCTATTAAAAGATCAATAGGTCCGAGAGTGTCGAAAGTAGGGTCGGCTAGGATTATTTCTTTTTGTAGTTCGCTATCTAAACCCAATGAGTTCTTGTCTGGAAGTGTTTTAGTGATAGTTCCCACAACTAAAGCATTAGCATCGATCTTGAAAATCGATGGAAATCTTGGACTTATGTCTATTGTTATCTGTTGATGGGCTCGTCCTTTTGTTGCTGAAATTCCGGAAATTTCAGTTAGAACCCTTGTCCTTGGCAGGCCTAGTTGTTGTGCTGCTTGCTCTGTGATGAAAGTAGCCTGTGAGCCTGGATCGATCAGTGCTCGTAGTAGAGTAAAACTCCCGAACATATTCTGTACTTTTACTATAGAGCTGTTGCTAAAAGTACCGGGCCACTATTCTTGTCGAGTGTTGAGATGTTCAGTTTTGCAATACTGTTTTCCTGATTTTTTACGTGTAGCAACGTATGATGTCTGCCTTTGCAGGTAAAACAACTCAGTTTAATGCTGCAACTTGTTGTCGAATGGTTTTGGCTGAGACAATTTCTGCACAAATTGTGCAGCATGACCATCTGATTTCTTTCAGAAATGCTTAAGTCTTTGAATCGCTGGCATGATTCGGTCCTGTGGTTATTCTGACAGCATACGCAAATATTACTTGGTTGAGTGGCAGTTACGAATGCGCGTCTTAGCGGTGGTGATTGAAATCTTGCTTGTTGGGTTGGTATTATCTTGTTGTTGCCGATTGCTTCTAAAGATTGGAAACGCCTTTCTAGAAATTTCAAGAATTGGTTTGTTTCTTGGAATTCTCTCGGGTTTTCTAGAGAGCTCTCGTATAGCCGTCGTGACTCGTTGTCCAATTTTTTTAACAAGCTGAAGATGATGAAAGGACTCCTTGTTTCAATATTTATGCCTGTATTCCTTATGGCATGTAGGCACTCGGTTGTTGTGTCATGTAAGCATTTGATCGCAGCAGCCGACTCCGTGTTTATCGTATATACTGATTCAATAAAGAGTTCAGCAAATTAGATATTAGTAATCTCCTGTTGTTTAAGCGGTTCTCTAAAATCTCCCAAGCTTTTAAATTTTCGTAGTGTTGGTCTACGAAATATTTTGAATTTACTTCCTGTTCTTCGGAAGTCTCCATGCATATTTGTTCATGAAGTTCGCTGATCTGCATCATCATCCTCTCCATGTTTTTTAATTTGATTTTTAAAGCTGATCTGGATCTGTTGTTACTAGCCAGTATGTCCTCAGTTGATCGAATTTCTCGATATAAACCTCGCATTCGGATATCTTGCTGCTTCAACTGTTGCCTGAGTTTTGGCAATTGGCTAAAAGCAACGTTTGACTCAATGGTCGACACCCTGGATGGTTGGCTGTGATTGATTTCACTTGTTGATGCCCCATGCTCTATTGTATTGTTGTTGCCCTCCTCAGATGGGATGAATCTAAACTTTTCATTTGTTCCTGCTTCATCTGATGTTGGTAATGGTGTGGATGGAAAACTCGGCGTGTTGAGTCGTTGGCGCATATCCTCAATGGTTTTTGTGAAACTTTTCGAAACCGTTTCTCTATCCTTGAAGTACTGATATGTTGAGTTCAATGGAGTTAGAAAATCTCTAATCTTGTTGTCTTCATCAACATACTCGTTGTAAGACTTCTTCAACGCTGCGATTTTCTTCTCAAGATAAGGTTTTGTTTTCCGCTGTACTCCATCTTTCTTGTAATTTGAGATAAGTTGCTGTATCTCTTCTGCTTTTTGTTCTTGTTTTTTTAGCAGTTCTTCCATTCTTATTGTTGCACTTGAAAAAGTTTATTAGAAGGCAAGTGTCAGGAACAATTTCTTATGCGAATTAGTATTTCGTGGTGCAGCCACAGAAAAGAATTAACAGATATAGAAGTTCCATGTCAAGTATTTACATAGAAATATTCAATCAAAAAAATGTATTCCTGCTCTAATCTTACCAGTTAAGACAGAGACAATATAATTCAATATTACATATTTCGCTTCTCTTCTTTGTATAAAAAACAAAAAAGAAGAGAAGCGAAACATATTATTGTATTATATTTTCCCTGTCTTAACTGGCTAGATTAGAGCAGGAATACATTTTTTAGATTGAATATTTCTATGTAAATACTTGACATGGAACTTCCATATCTGTTCATTCTTTTCTGTGGTGCAGCTTCAATGGTTTGTTGTTTGGTAATTTACTTGAATTTGCCGGTTGTTGCTTGGCGTATTTCTAATAGGTGCCAGTTGTTTTTAATGGCCCGAAGGACCAATGTTAAACCCTTGTATCGGATTTTATGTAAATTTAAACACTTAAAAGGTTACCACTGGTGGGGCCTTTTCTTAATTAATTAATGAGAACAAAATTAGTTGGTGTCAATTTAAATTCTGCTTTATTTTATTAAATGCTACGCTTTATATACAATTTTTAATTTCCAAAGTCAGCACAAAATATATAAAGTAAAAATCAAAAATATGTATTTGTAGTATACATGACCTATAGTTAACAAGATATAATACCTAGAGACCAATTTAGCAGTTAAAATTTTAATTATCATTCTGAGACCAATTACTAACTCGAGAAATATTTGCTGACGTCTCAAGACTCGAGATTTTTCTATAGTTTGGGCCTAAACTAACTCAAAACCATTTTCTGTGAGTGTGTTAAATAAATTTATAGGAGAGCGTTGGGAATCGTCTCAAAGATTAGGAACGTACGAACTAAAACTTATTACATGAAATCATAAATTGTGGAATATTCTAATTGGGTCAGACAAAAATTTAGTTAATAATTTTATGGTCCAATTTATTTATTTTATTTAGTACGCATTTTACATACCTACATACCTACATAAAAATTGAGGTACATGCACAACAACCATGTTTCTAAATGGTTTCATTTTATTTCGTATAAATTTTAACCTTTTTGCAAATATTAAATTTGTATTCAAAATAAAGATTTTCTTGTGTAGTTTCTATACCTCCCAGGTTATTTCTTTTAAATAAAATATCTCAAAAATCAGATACCATAAAATTTAGAATTTTAATAGTTGAATGATCGCCCCAAATCAATACATACCTAATCTAAATTGGAAAATATATTTATCTTAAATTATTAATTGAGTTGTACATGTTTTATTTAAGATCAAGGCCTATGTTCAGTAGATACGAGTGTCAAAAAAAAAAAATATTGAAATTCACTTTTCACATGTCATATCAAAAAACATGTTGCTCTATTACAATGAGTAAGCATAAAGCTTTATATACAACACCGTCGGGTATACCCATATTTTATAATTTGGATCAATACAATTTATAGACAAATGCAATTAAATTCTAAAATTAGCATTTTTAATAAAAATATATATGTTATCGCCATTATCTCTCATCGATTTTATGTAATTTTTTACATATTTTCCATTTATGATATATCGTAACACTCTGTACAATAAAAAAAAAAATTCTTTCCTTTTTATTACCTAATACATTTGCTAATCCGAACGAACATTAAAGAGTTTATACCTGCCCCAACAACTTATATGTTTATTGTTGAGTTTAATTGGAACACACTCGGAAAAAGTGATTTGTTCCGTTGAAAGCTTCTAAACCTGATATATGTGTACAACTACATTAGTCGAATTTCAATTATGTACTCTACTCAACAAATAAGGAGCAATGAGGATTCATTTCAAAAGTTGTTGTCACTTTATTGTATAAATATAGCTTGTCATGCTGTTTTTTTTAACAGCGGCATATGTGTTTACATCTGTACACACATTTCTAAACTGGGTTATTATTAAACAAGAAGAAACAGAAAAAAGATGTTTAAAATCTTTGTTGTGTGTTGGTTGTGTGCATACGAGTATGTATACAAGGAAAAAATCGATTTTCTTGAAAACATTTTTATGCGGCAGCAAAAAATAAAATGAGCAACATTATGTTTGTAAGAGTGTATAGTACGAATAAATACACCAGTTGTCTGAAAAAGTTAAAATTGTAATTTAACTTGTAACATATTTCAGAATGAATGTAATATTAAATTTGCAGTTGGAAATATTTCTTGTGGTGCACTAATCCGTCTAAGGCTCTAAGGAATTTGATAAATTATTACAATTAAAAATAAAAGGAAACAATTGTTTATTTTATTTGCTTCCGTTATTTTATTTTAAGTTTAGTTTTCTTAAGAGCGACTTCGATTAATACGTAATTATCTTCAGTTATCGAACCATACCGGGAAATTAATTTCATTTCCACCTTTTTGTACCTTAAAAACTTGATTCTGGATACTTCTTAGCGACATCCCTAATGGATTCTTTAAACCTTTGAACAAATGATCTTCCGGTTTGACCAATGTATAAAGCTGCATAATCTGCCAAGTCAATTTATAAACTCCAGAATCTAATGATGGGTTGATTTTTGTACTCTACACTAATATATTACATAACATGTGTACGTTTGTATTGATAATATTTAATTCTTCTAAATAGTTTGCTTAAGTCAACTGTGTATTCTTTAATCAATGTAAATGCCGCCATTTTAAGTTTATATTGATGGTTTGACTGACGGTCAATGGTTTGATCTATCTGTGTTGGTTTTCTGAATATTTTAAATACGTGTTTCTGGCCAATATTTCTTATTGTTCAATCCATAAAATTAGTCCGAATTTCTTGTTCTAATTCTAGCGTGAATTTAATTTTTGGGTGAATGTTGTTGCCAATATTTGATGTTTTTACAGAAAGGAATTTTTGTTGTTTATAGTGTTTATGTTTTCGAAATAGCTAAAGCTTCTGATACTGGGCTGGTTACCTTAAAATATCGTTTATGATATTTTTGCCAAATGCGCGTTTCTTCAACAAGTATGTTCGAGTACATCTTGGCAAGAATGTTCCACTATTAATTCTTTCTATCTTGTCTACAAGTTTGATGTTGCATTCAAAAATCAATAGAAATTGAAATTAGAAATGAAAACAAAAACATTAAGTTATACATTGGGCACACTGGAAGATCATTTATTCAAAGATTTTAAGAACACCCAAAAGAGATATTAGTAAGATGTAGGCAGGATCAAGGATTGCTTTTCACATTAATTTAACTCATCACAATTATTATAGATACCATAGACTATATATAATAATTGTGATGAGCTGAAATGGACCGTATCTAATGGGCCGTATGAAGGAACTCATGATTTATAAACAACGACAAAATACCAGGTGACTGTAAAATAGGAAGACTGATGAAATTTCAAATATTTTTAAAGAATTTGAACTAAATCATTTGGAAATTTTATAGGCTTATATTGTAAATAACACGTTTATTTAACAGAAAAGTTAAACATTTCAAAATAGATACATTTTCTTACGAAAGAATTAGAGTTAGCAAAAACCATAAAAATGAAGAATTTTTTTAGCATGTTTTTCCGGGTAATCGATATATGTATAAAAGACGTATTAAAAATTATCGAAACAAATTTCCAATATAGAGAAGAAAAATTCATTTCTCGATCATCACTTAAGAAATTAAAGAATTTTTAAAAAAATATTTTTTGGATCAATTAGGGCATATCAAAATTAATAACTGAAAAAATATTGAATTTTTCTGTTCGTAAAAAAATAATTATCAAGAGTTCTTTCAAAATTCTAAAATTAGATACGATCACATTTTTGAAGCAACCAAACAAATCAACATGAGAAAATTTTCAAAATTGGTATCTTTTCCAACTTAACTTGAAATCTGTATTAAAGACACATAATAGCAAACCAAGTATATGGAACCAATTTGACTTAATTTTATTATTGCAGTTTGAATGGCAATTGGTTACAAACTTGGAAGTTTCCTTTTACTGAATTTCATTAGCTATTATCACTCTTTTTTGTGACCTCAAAGCGATTAAATCAATAAAAATTGTGAATAAAATAAGAAATTATAACGTGCTGCAATAAGTTATTTTAATTAATAAGTGAACCTATTGTAAATTGTGCTCATCATCCAAATTACACACCACCTCAAAACATCTACGGCGGAATAAAAGCACAGCATTTCTAATAATCCACCACACTGAAAAAAATTAAGTGCATTCTATTTACGAATTTCGTACCATTAACACAGAAAAGTTATATACAGAACAACATCTTCCACTAGGATTTTGTACACAAATTTTTGGTTTTGGTGTAATATTTTGGAATACTTTCTCCTGTTGAGTTAACAAAACTTTATTTGTTCCTGGTGGAATACATCTCGACTCAAAAATTGAGGCGTAAGTCGATTTAAGCCCTTTTAATCCTTGAGTCGAGAATATGAGGTGGATGGTAATTTTAAATTTACCCGTAAATACCTGTACGTTGTAGCCGATTTTTAAAATAATGACTGTGCAAATGCTTTTTCACTCACATTATAGTAAACATTTTAATTTACAAGAAGTTTACAAACACTTTTCGTGGTTTCGTTTACTTTTAAAAGTGATTAAATTTTTAACCAATTAATATTTGATGATGATCGCGCAGGAATACGCCTCTTTCCTTCCAAATCCAAATGATGATTGCTATGTCCATATTGCTATATTCGGAAATTACTTAATTTTTTTAATGAGAAATAACTGTAAATGGTCCACACAATAAATAGTGAATTTGCAAAAATTAAAACTCGTTTCGCTTCACAACTAGCATCAAGAGAGCTTAAAATATTAGAAAATTAAAAACAAACTTTTTTGAAATCTTTTTATGCAATTTAATTACACTTGTCCCTCTATTAACACGATAATTAGTTAGCGCGAATATGATTTAGTTTTAATTGACGAGAGCTGTTTTTGTCTCTGTTTCTTGCATCTAGGAAAATGCTTCAGAAAGCATTTCAAAAGGAAGCTAAATAACATCCAAATAGAAAAGGTGAATGACCACCTTTCAGAAAAAAATATATTCCAAAATTGGTTTAGTTTTCATAAAGTACAATAGATTTCAAATATAAAATATGTATGTGTATGTATATATGTATATTATACAATACAATAGGTATATAGATTATGATCACTACATAGGGCTGTGATTTTTAGGTAAAAACCTTTTCGTGCTGGAGCCAGGTTTTGGTTATATAGAAACATGATTCATAAAATTTCCTTTCATATGGCATCGGTTTGCTAGCACCTTTTCTCACCTTTTCCGTGGTTTGGAACCTTTTTGTTGCCTAAATTGTATAGTATTCAAAATCATTTCCAAAATAATCATGAAATATCTAGATCTTACATCAAATTGAAATGAATTTTAAAACAAGGACACATATAAACGCGATATTAAAAATTTCCTCGGTTAGAAAATACGAATAAGACAACACATTTGATCATTATTTTTATTTCTAAAAATTTAAGTTTTTACATTAGTTCCAAAACTACTTTAAATGTATTTTTTTATGTTTTGTTGACATCCATAAGGAAAAATTTGGCATAAATAGGTTTTTTCAGTCGGTTTCACCGATGGACAAGTGTTATTTTGTCCAATTTGTAATGTGACAATCGTTGCATTCAGAAAATCATAAGAAAGTCAACACATAACGTCCCGAAAACACAAAAAAATGCCACAAAAAACACAGAACTACAAATCAGACGTTTATATCTGAGATGAAGAATGGAAACGTCATGTACGCGGATTTTTTGTTTAAACCTTTGCAAAATGCTAGTAGCTTTCGACATTCGTGTAAATAAATTTACAAATTCGTATTTCGCTCAATTTATTTACACAAATTTAATACACAACTTCAAAGTACCCGAATATACGACTCTTCGAAAAAATTACAAAAAGCCTATAAACGGTGACTATTTTACAAGTAAACGGTGAAACTATTTTACAATAGACGAAACAACCGACATAACTGGAAGATATGTGGAATGTGGCTAATGTTGTGGAAGGTGTTTTAAATAGGGATGAAGATGACTGATATATAAGATAAAGCCCATGTAGTTTCACAGTAGGTAAATTTTTCAACGATTCCATTACAATTTTAGGCGAAGATTTTAACCTAGACAAAATTTTAATATTTTTATTAGATGCTGTGCCTTTATGGTGTGGGCGGCTGCTGCAATTAAAATTGTCTACCCGAAAATTTTACACGCTACTTGTTTGGCACACGAGATTACATCGAGTGGCCGAAACTATCAGATCAATACATCCCGATGTAGAGATATGATTGCTTACGTCAAAAAAATATTTTTCAAAGCGCCTCGAGAGTCCAAATTTTTAGAGAATTTGAACCGGGCTTGGAGCTTCAACAAATTTAAGTTAACAAATTAATTAAAAGCAGCTTTTTTTCTCAAATAATTTTAATTTTTGGAACCTTTTTACCACCTTTTTAATTTTATAGATCATATTTTAGGTACCTAAAATGCATTGTTTAGGACCTAAAATTCACAGCCCTAATGATCACTGATTATTTGCACGTGCATCATTATTCATTATACTCGAAAATATACAAAAATCCATAAGCAAAATTACCAAAATAATAAACTATTTTTGTGTTTCATTCATACATTTTTTTTATACTACTGTTTTGTTATTTTTTGTTTGTACAAACCAAATAAAAATATTTGTATTAATGAATTACATAGTCGTAATATAAATCTTGAAGTGTTAACATCTTTATTAATTTAGTGGTCCCGGGTACTGCGTAATTTCATATAAGGCCCATAATATCGTGCATTTAAGCGAGGGTACCACATTTTTCAACTTAATAAAATAGATAGTGGTTATGGGTACTGCGTTTTATCGTATAAGGCCTATAATATTCGTGCAAGTCGAAGGTATCACAAAGTGCGGCTCAGTGAAATTAAATAGTTGTATTCGGGACATCCATGGTTTCTATCTAGAAGATTCTGGACTAACCGTTTATTTATAATTTGTTGGGTCATATACAGCTATAAATGCTAGTTGACCAAAGTAAACGGAAAAAACAAACAAACATTACTGAATTACATAAAACAAAAATAAAAGAGACAGACATAGAATGCATACATATACACCTTTTTTCGCTTATTGGTTAAATATTTATTGTACATTTCTCTTCTTTACTTTACAAAATTGTATGTAGAGATAGAAAAATCAAGTTAGTGTTCAAAAAATTGCTATTTAGTTTTTGTTTCATTCTTTCATTCATACAATATTTGTCGTACTTTTCTAAAAGAACATTGTCGAAAAAACGAAACAAAACAATTTTTTTCATTAGCATGGTACAAAAACGTAGTGGAAGATGTTGTTCTGTATATAATTTTTCTGTGCTATTAATGTAAAAATTTCTATATTTACGTAAAAATATAAAATTTAAATAAATTCATCAAAATGGGTGCGTTAATATTACGAATCTTAATACATAAATTAAAACATGGTTTAGTTTACTGCACTATACTTATAATACATTAACTAGTTGTTTGGGTATTAGTGTAACTTGTATGATTTAAAAATAAAAAATAAAAATTATGAACAATTCATAATCTGTATGACTAAGGCCGCGTACCAATAGGCGGGTAAATTGCTCTTTTATCTACTTTTTAGCAGTGTACAGGGTAAATTGAAATACTGCACTAAAAAGTTGGGTAAAATATGAGGAAAAAACTAATGACGTTGTTGTTAACTTTTTGACGTTTCAATGATTTTTGTTAAAATTTCTGTGTTTTTCTTTATAAATAATCTACGTATTCAAAGGTAATAAAATAAATTTTACTTTTATTTTATGAAAGAAAAATATTTGACGTTTCCTTTTGCACCTAGCAGCCAGCGATTTTAAACCCTCCGAACCATAATTTGTGTCCATCAAACTATTTTTACTTCTAGAGAATAGATTGAATGGTAGACAACTTCATGGTGATTTTTTGTGTTAAGGAAAACAAATTGAACGTTCATATGAATGTCGACAGGCCGATTGTGTCGAAAGGCTGAATGTTAAAAGTTTGTTTGTATCGAAATTAATTTTAATATTTCATCTTTTTATGAGTGAAAATTTTGTTTATTAGGAAATCATCTTAAATATTAAAATCTTCTTACGATTTTTTTGTCATATACATAATTAAAAATTAATTAAAGGTTGGCTACCTTATCTAGAAAAAAAAATACAGAAACTGAAAATCCGTAAAAAAAATTCAGAAACAAAAAGTAAGAAAAACAAAAATCCAGAATACTAAAATCTAGAAACATAATTATCAAAGAGCGGACCAAATTATAATTAAAATTTATAAATTGCCTATCAAATTTGAGTTTCTCCGTAAAGTTTTTAATATGTGTGATAATGGAACAAATCAAAGTAATCGTACCGCTCATATCGCTTCTAAATGGGGTAGGCCACGTATGTATCACTGTTTTTCAAAAGACTGTTTCTAAAATGTTTCCTCCAAAATCTTGTTTTACAAAATTTTGGAGAAAACCTTGTTTCTCAAAATCTTGTTTTCAAAATACTGTTTATTTATGTTAATAATGTTTTTATTAATCTTTTATAGATTTTATATTAAAATAAAATGACATCGACTAATTTAACTTCGAATTGTAGAGGCTAACGGTTTCGGTAACTCTCACTGGCACGCAGGAGGTCGCTGCGCTTCCCCTCCGCTTAGCCCTCCCAGGGGCTTTGGATTTGAACTTCGGGGGGCGTAGGAGCCGAGATAAGCAAACGTGTCGCACTTCGTCCCGCCCGTAGGAGCGGATTATATAGAATCTATTAATGATACCTACTAAAAAGAAAAATAATTGGACTATTTTGTTATGCAAGATTTTGTAATTGCAAAATTTTATAGTTGCAACATTTTGTAATTGCAACATTTTAAAATGAAATATTTTATATCGATCCCAGAAAAACCATTTCATTTAATATTCATCATTTCACTATAAAATAATCAAAATAATTATTTCGGAAAACAATTTATATGGTAAAAATTTTATAGCGTAAAAATTCAAAAAATAAGATTGAACGGCAAAGCAAGATTTTGTCTTACAGGCAAATACCCCGATTTTTTTTCATTTATTTTAAACAAAATATTTTTTCTGGATTTTTTCCTGGATTGCTTTTCCGGTAATTTCTAGAGTTTTTCTTTTCTTTTTTTTAACTATTCTGGATTTTAAAATTTCTGGATTTTTTTCCAGGCAAATATTGTGATAATGAAGATGTGAAAATTTCATGAAAATGCGGTCTTTTGACATTAGGCCGTTCGACACTTTCGGCCATTTCACCCATTCGGCTTTTCGACATTCGGCCTTTCGACACATTCGGCCATTCGACAATTAGCCTTTCGACATTCGGTATTCCGACCCATTCGGCATTTCGACATTCGGCCTTTCAACATCGAACGATCAGTCACAGAACCAAAAGAAATTGCTGTACAAAAATTTTCAAAATTTTTTAATAAACGGCATAAATGTCTTAAACTATTTTGACTGAGCTGCCTTTTAATTTTTGACTGAAATGTTTTTGACTGGGGCGCCGAAGCCAACATATAGGTCTTCGAAGGCATTTCAGTCAAAAAAACTAACCAAACAAAACATATTTCAGTCAAAAAATTTGTGACTAAAATACTTTTCAAGAAGGTGGTTCAGTCCAAAAACACAAAGGGTATTTCAGTCAAACTGTTTTCTGACCGAAATACCTTTTGTTTTTGGACTGAAGTTCCTTTTTAAAAGGATTTTTAGTCATAATATTTGTATGGGAAATTTTATGACTGAAATGTTTTGACTAGAATTTCCGGAGCCGTCATATTGGCTCAGTTTTAACGAATTTTTCTTACTAATGCAGTTTTTGTCTACATTGATGTAGGATTTTTTTCAGTGCATATTATTTGACCTCGACCAAGCACAAGAACCTGACTTGGAGTATGAAGAAAATTATTATAAAGCGGTCACCGAACTGAATAAGTTAATTCGTACAATGGGATTTAATGAGAATGGTAATACACGCTTCGAAAATTCATTAAACGCAATGCAAGTATGAGCAGACGTAAAGCTACCAACATTAAATATACCCTCATTTGCTGGTGACTATACCGAGTGGCAGTTATTTTATGATTTGCATATGTCATCCATACATGATTCAGCTACGCTGTCACTGGTACAACAATTTTAATACTTGAAAGGATTGCTAAAGAGAGAAGCTGCTACAGTCTTTTGCGACATTATAGCATAACCCAAGCGAATTATATTGAAGCTTTGCAGTTAATCCAAAGGTATGATCGAAAATGATACACAATAAATGCGTTCATTAGAACATTAATAGAGCAGCCATTAATTAGTTTGGTCCACCATAGTATTATGTGTACCGAATGAAATTTGTGATTCCCAAATTTATATTATCTCATAGGTTACTACGCAAAAGAAAAAAACTGGTACCGTTATTTTGTAGAAAAACAATTTAAAAAAACGAATAAACGTCAAATTGGGCATTTGTTTTATTTGTTTCGAAATGGACGCATCATAAGGAGAGAAATGTGATTTAATAATTAGATTGTGCAATGATCATCCCGAATATACCAATAAAAAAATTGGTAAATTGGCCGTTGTTTCCAATAATACGGTAACAAATGTAAAAAAAAATGTCAAATCAATCTTTCTGTATCACGCAAGCCCGGATCCGGAGAAAAATCAGGTGCCCCAAATAAAATGTTGGATCAGAAAATTGTAAGAGTCATTTCGAAACATCCCTCGATGTCTGTGCGAGATTTTGCCAGAAAAACCAAAACAACCAAATCGATTGTGGAACGAGCTAAAACCAGAAATAATCTACGGGCATACAAGAAGTCAAAAATCCCCAAAAGAAGTGTTGAACTATTTAATAGAGGGATCGATCGAGCAAAGAAATACAACAAATGGTTGAACGAAAGAAAAGATTCTTGTTTCGTAATGAACGACGAGACCTACGTCAAAATGGATTTCTCGACACTTCCAGGTCCCCAATATTACATCAAAAAGAAAGGTAAAGAACTGGACGGAACAATTACTACCATAGCTGTTGAAAAATTTGGCAAAAAAACATATGGTTTGGCAAGCAGTTTGCCAATGCGGCTTAAGATTACATCCATACATAATAAATGGGATTATGAAAAGGTGAATGTTCGCCGTAAAATGAACAAAAAGTTTGAATGAATACGATTATTTAAAAACTGTACAATATGTGCAATAGAACAAGTACAGAAAAATAATGATTATATATTGCCGTTTAGTTTTAATTCTTCATGTACAAATCACAAATTTCATTCGGTACACATAATAACATGGTGGCTAGACTATATCCTAGTAACAAATTAGACGATGAATCAAGGGGTCTATCGGCACAAGCCACGGCAGAAAAGAAGTGTCCAACAATCCAAGAATTTGTTGATTTCTTACTACGAAGAGGTGATACTTTAGAATCTTTAGGCAGCTCAACTAAACGCAGTTCAAGCTCAGTTGTTAAACCATCCTCAATCAAAGGGCACATAGCAGTTCACGATAATAAATATCCTATTTGTCAAGCTGACGGGCATTTAATATGCCAATGTCCAGTGTTAAATGGAATGGACGTACACAAACGGCGCGAATTCATTAAGAACAACAAACGTTGTTTTAATTATTTAAGCGATAATCATGCTATACATATATATATATATATATATATATATATATATATATATATATATATATATATATATATATATATATATATATATATATATATATATATATATATATATATATATCGGTGTTTATCAAAGCGAAGATGTCCAATGTCCAGAGGGAAACATTACACCTTTCTGCATTTGCCAGAAACTGAGGTTACAAACGAAACCGTGCCACTACAAAAGACATATGAGCATACCTACTACAAGCTCTGCTAACGCCGTTTTGTCATATTTTAATCAGATTTAATTTTAAAAACTATTACGTAAATATTTTTAACAAAACATCACTATACCTAAGACCGTAAACTTCGTAAACAAATGTAAAAGAGATCATGGATAACAGATGCAATAATATATTTGGCATACATTTATTTAGTTTATTTGTATTTTTTAATATACATAAATCCACTGAAATGCCTTGCAGTCAAAAAAGGATGCCTATAAAAATGAAAGTAATAAATTTCATGTTCCCATAAAATATCCATATGCCAGTATTTACATACGAGTAAGAATGTTACGTGATTGAAATCATTATTAAATGATTGAAGGCAAATTTTATTGAAGGTAGGTAGGTACATAAATCTAAAGATACGCAATGTTTGTCAATTTTACCCAAATCGATCTTTTTTCTGAATTCCTACCGAACAATAAGCAACCGTGCACTTAGCTTGACGTGACATGAAAATGAAATAATTCCATCTATTTTGAGATATTTTAATAGCATCACATGTATTATGTAGATATTCCCCAATCATTTAGACTTGTGACAACCCTATCCACAAATTACTACACCATTATAGCGAACAACATTTTTCATTTATCATAATTATATGATTACAAGCCAAACCAACAGAAAACAAACAAACAGATCCAAAAATAAACAATTTTCCAACACCGCTTGGGAAAATTGGCAAAAAAAAAAAAATTTGTTTCGTCTCTTCGCATACTATTGTTGTAGACCAACAGAAAATAACAACAAACACACCAGAACAACATCAGCAGAAGATTAACGATAAACACGCATCATTCTAATCGCCACATTGGAATTTTTTAGCAAACATTTTTGTCATACAAATAAATTATGTAATTATGTAGTATGTACATGTACATACGTATAGAGCGATGTAACTCAAAATAATTACATCATGTTTTATTAAAATTTAAGGTCAACCTCAAACATTTTTTAATTAGGATAAAAAGAAATTACCTGGTATGTATAAACAAGTTGGCATGGTACACGCTTTCATTAAGGAAGGATCTCACTTCAATAATTAAATCACATACATACATAACACATCAGATTATATATTTTGGGTGCTTAGGCTTACGTGATTGCATAACCCATAATTCAATTAAGTAATTTGTTTATTAAAAATTTGTATATTTGTAATTCCCTAGTGTAAACGCCACAGTTTAATTAATAAAAATTGACCAAAAATAAAATTAATGATCGATTTTATGTGCACAAAGGGTGAAATAAAATTATGAATATTTTATCATAATTATGAGTTTAGTTAAGTTAATGTATCATATTATGGGGGCATACAAATTCAGGCTCAGTCATTGAATTAATTTGTATGTCTTTGTTAATTTATGTAATCGATATTATGGGCCAACATTTAACTGTAATTACATTTAATTAATAAAATGATTGTCAGGTTAAGTGCCACTGGAAAATTGGTACAATGTCTGGACCGTACTATGTTCGATTGATGTCATTGGTATAGATGGTAAACATTTTCGAAATATTTAATGAATAGTGGAATTTCTCACCCAAGTAAAGAAACGGAAAACGGCGATAAGAATAACAAGAAATGTTTGACGGTTGCAACAAAGTCAAAAATTACTTTTGTTAAAAGTGGCTACACCATTGCAGTTACTCAATCCCGCACATTAGTAGAAAATTGAAAGCCACAGAAATTTAACGTTAAATAAAAAAAAAATTTCTAAACCACACCACACCACTTATCAATAGAACTTTCACAAATTCTTTATTGTATCATGCTGGTATGTTGCAAATAAAATTTAAGAGTAGATAACACCTACATACTCTACATTCTACACTATACTCAACGGCAAATTTTTATATTTTGTTAAACAGATCATTAGAATACAAATTTCAATTAGACTATATGTAAATATTTACATTAGACTTATTCGATAATTTTGTTGAAAACCAAATTTTTTTCTAACAAAATATTCGAAAGATGAATTATAGACGAGAGATAGAATTCTCGATTTGTTTATTTAATCGTAATATTTCTTATATATACGCTGCGCACAAAACTATGCAAACATAGTAATTGATTGGCAGATTGACTAATAAAAATATTTAATACATATATCGGATAAATTCCAGAGTTAAATTTGATGTAAACTATCAAAGAATGTGATCGTAAATTGTCGACCTCCTTCATGTATAAATATTATGTATATAGATTGTGATATTTTTGGCAAAAGTTCAAAAGCCAACATTTTGTATTATTGGTGATGATACACTAAAATAGCTTTCATACACAATATTTAATTTACGACTAGTTAGAATTTTCCCACGATTATACCATCCCTAGTGCTTAATAAATAAATTATTTTTTCAAATCAATCAATAAATTGATCTGTATACGATACCTATAAACACAATAAAAAAACCAATTGGTTGCACGACATAATTACATACACACGAACTACATGAAACCTCCATTATATAAATTATTTATCAATTAATTAATTTAGTAAATATATCGATATACATAAGTAAATTATCGTAAGTACAAATATTTGTCTATGGTAATTTTGGATTAATGGAGGTGCAACAGATATCAATGTCAATTAAAAATTCTAACATAATATGGGACATAAAACACAAAACTCATAACTAGACTGTCGAGTAATAATCATGTATAACAAGTATAGGTAATTGAATGAAAATGAAGGGAAATACAATTTGTTTGTTATTGTTGGATATAATATAGTAAAAAATCGATATAGACAACAGACAAATTAAGCCAATAAAAAAACATTATGTTTTGCCAGATTAGATTTCCTCCAGACATTATGCATTGGAATGTTATATATCCTAACTTTATTTGAAATGTTCGTACGTGGTACAATTTAAAAGATGTAAAAAAAAAAAATAATTTGGTATGTGTCGGTTGATGTAGTGACGCCCTCATACTGCATAATTGAAACGTATAATTTTAAATTTTTAACTCAATAAAATGTTGAAAGATCGTGTTCGATTTTATCGAAATTACAAAGTTAATAGAATTTGGGTTAATTTATGTTTTATGGATGCAGCCATGGCCCGGCCACATATACCAATAATATTGTAAAGTTGTGTAGCGGAACAAATTTCGAAGAAAATAGGAAAGGGTCGGGAATCTAAAAGTAATCTAAGTGTCTTAAACAATTAACCAAATCAACCATTCCAAGATGAACAGCCTACATTAGAGTATACTATTTCAGTCTTCATCTTAAAATCAAGTCAATTTTTCAATGTTTTCGAATTTGAATTTGTTCATAATATTTTCAATATGGGACATCTTGCAAAAATTAAAATTCTAACGTTTCGAAGATTATATCATCACTTCCACCTAAACCATCCGGCAACACTAAATAAAAGTGACTAACTTCTTGTTGAGCGGAATCCTCCATCATTAAAATCTGTAAGGATTTTCCATTTCAAAACTTTCAAAACTCATGAAGCCCACACATGTACTATTAAAACTTCAATTATATGCTTTAAGCAGTGGAAGTGATCCCAGGCTAGTTTATTGCTCGATTAATTCATCAAAAGCAGCAATCAATGTGTTACGAACAATTGCATTGCTAACTGGTTTTTAATTTTTATCGTATGACGAGCAAAAGCAGCTTGGCGATGAGTTTTTTTGTTCGCGATGAGCTAGCCGTAACAATGTTATTTCCTTTGAATTAGCTGTAGACCGTTAAAATAAAACAATTCAAAACTGTAATGTGACTACGCTACGGCAGAAACAAAAAGGCATGTAGATTATTTTGAAGAGAGATGTAGCAGCTACAATGAGAGTGAAAAGAAATCGTAAAACTTATCCATTTTTGAAATGCCCATTGCACCTCTGTTGAAATAAAAATGAGGTACACTTTAGAACTGGTTGTTTCTTCTATCTAATTTCGATATACATAATATATAATGTACGTCCTGTTTACAATACAGACGGTTGAAATGTATAATATAACACAGGCCTGCAATAAAAGAATTAAACATTTTTTTTTAATTAAACAGTCGTTTCTGAGATAATTTTTTGCGCTGAATCCGAATCTGTTCACAAAGTAAAGTTTTTGGGATACTCTAAAGTGACAAAATTCGTGTTTTAAAACAACTCAACACAACAACTCGCACAATCTGCTAAATAAAATTTCCGCTATATAAATATAAATTCAAAATCATTTTGATTTAGAAATCTGAACCTTTATTAACCTTGCCCCAACCAACAATGTTTTGAACAAATTATTTGAATCCCTAAACTCTACAACTTGGACGATTAAAAAAATCAATTCTAAATTTTAAATCTCAAATTCAAAATTTCAAACTTCAAACTCCAAATCCCAAATTTTAAAATTCCAATTTCCAATTCCAAATTCCAAATTAACTTTAAATTCCAAATTCAAAATGTTAAATCTTAAATTTTAAATTCCATAATTTAAATTCTAAATTTTAAATTTTAATTTTAAATTTCAAATTCCAAACTTCAAATTCCAAATCCCAAATTTCAAATTCCAAATGTCAAATTCCAAATTTCAAATTCGAAATTTTAAATTCAAAATGTTAAATCTTAAATTTCAAATTCAACATTTTAAATTCAAAATTTTAAATTTCAAATTCCAAACTTCAAATTCCAAATTTCAAATTTTAAATTCTAAATTTCAAATCCCACATTCCAAATTTCAAAATTTAAATTTCGAATTTAATATTCCAAATCTCAGATTCTAAAATCCAAAATTTCATATTCCAAATTTCATATTTTAGATTTCAAATTTTAAATCTCAAATTCCAAATTTGAAACATCACACTACAAATCTCAAATTTCAAATTTCAAATTCAAAATTCAAAATTTTTAATCTTAAATTCCAGATTCCAAATTTTAAATTCAAATTTTAATTTTAGATTGGAAATTTTAAATTTCAAACTTTAAATTAGAAATTCTAAATTTCAAGTTTTAAATTTCAAATTTCAAGTTCCAATTCTCAAATTCCAGGTGTCAAATTTCAAATTTTAAATTCTAAATTTCAAATTTCAAATCCTGTATTCCAAATTCCAAATTTTAAATTTTAAATTCCAAATCCCAAATTCTAAAATCAAAAATTTCATATACTAAATTTAAAATTTAAATATATGTAAAATTAAATTTTAAACTTCAAACTGCAAATCTCAAATTCCAAATTTCCAATTCTAAATTCCAAATTTCAAATTCTAAATTCCAAATTTTAATTTTCAAATTACAAACTTGAAATCCGATATTTCAAATTCAAAATTTCAAATCTCAAATTCCAAATTTCAACTTCAAATTTTAAATTTCAAATTCCAAATTCCAAACTT
This sequence comes from Tipula helvola, assembly GCA_963556165.1. Lineage (NCBI taxonomy): Eukaryota > Metazoa > Arthropoda > Insecta > Diptera > Tipulidae > Tipula > Tipula helvola. The sequence goes on along the minus strand of OY744482.1, from coordinate 79,896,837 downwards.
TAATTCCAAATTTTAAATTTCAAGTTTCAAATTGCAAATTTTAAATTTCAAATTCCGAATTCCAAATTTCAAATATCAAATCTCAAATTTTGAATTCCAGATTTCAAATTCCAAATTTCATATTCCAAATTACAAGTTCCAAATCTCAAATCCCAAATGCCAAATTTCAAATTTTAAATTCTAAATTTCAAATTTCAAATCCCGTATTCCAAATTCCAAATTTCAAATTTTAAATTTCAAATTTTTAATATAAAATCAAATTTCCAATTTCAAACTCCAAATCTCAAATTCTAAATTTCCAATTCTAAATTCCAAATGTCAAATTCTAAATTCCAAATTTTAAATTTCAAATTACAAAGTTCAAATCCCAAATTTAAAATTTCAGATTCCGAATTTCAAATCTCCAATTCCCCAATTTCAAAATTCAAATTTAAAATTTCAAAATCCAAATTCCAAATTTCAAATATCAAATTCCAAATCCCAAATGTCAAATTCCAAATTTCAAATTCAATACCTATTTCAAATTCAAAATGTTAAATCTTAAATTTCAAAATCAACATTTTAAATTCAAAATTTTAAATTTTAATTTTAAATTTCAAATTCCAAACTTCAAATTCCAAATTTCAAATTCCAAATTCCAAATTTTTAATCTTAAATCTTAAATTCCAGATTCCAAATTTTAAATTCAAATTTTAATTTTAGACTGGAAATTTCAAATTTCAAACTTAAAATTGGAAATTCCAAATTTCAAATTCTAAATTCTAAATTTCAAGTTTCAAATTCCAAATTTTAAATTTCAAATTTCGAATTTTAAATTTCAAATATCAAATCTCATATTTTGAATTCCAAATTTCAAATTTCAAATTCCAAATTTCGAATTCCAAATCTCAAATTCTAAATGTCGAATTTCAAATTTTAAATTCTAAATTTCAAATCCTGTATTCCAAATTTTAAATTTCATATTTCAAATTTTAACTTTCAAATTTCAAATTTTAAATTTCAAATTTCAAATTCCAAATCCCAAATTCTAAAATCCAAAATTTCATGTTCTAAATTTCAAATTTTAAATATAAAATTAAATTTCCAATTTCAACTCCAAATCTCAAATTCCAAATTTCCAATTTTAAAATCCAAAATTCCAAATTTTAAATTTCAGATTCCAAACTTTAATTCCAAATTTTAAATTCCAAATTTCATATTCTAAATTTTAAACTTCAAATATCAAATCTCAAATTTTGAATTCCAAATTTTAAATTTCAAATTCCAAATTCCGTGAATTTTACTAGATATATAAAAATTTGTATTTGAAAGAAAAATTGCTAGATGAGCGCAGTCTCAGTCGTAATAAAATAAATTGGGAAAAAAATTCCAAATCTCAAATTCCAAACTTCAAATTCCAAATTTCAAATTCCAAGTTCTAAATTTCAAATCCCATATTCCAAATTTCAAAATTTAAATTTCGAATTTAATTTTCCAAATCCAAATTCTAAAATCCAAAATTTCATATTCCAAATTTCATATTTTAGATTTCAAATTTTAAATCTCAAATTCCAAATTTGAAACATCAAACTACAAATCCCAAATTCCAAATTTCAAATTCCATATTCAAAATTTTTAATCTTAAATCTTAAATTCCAGATTCCAAATTTTAAATTCAAATTTTAATTTTAGACTGGAAATTTCAAGTTTCAATCTTTAAATTGGAAATTAAAAATTTCAAATTCTAAATTCTAAATTTCAAGTTTCAAATTCCAAATTTTAAATTTCAAATTCCGAATTTCAAATATCAAATCTCAAATTTTGAATTCCAAATTTTAAATTTCAAATTTCGAATTCCAAATTTCAAATTCCAAATTTCGAATTCCAAATCTCAAATTCTAAATGTCAAATTTCAAATTTTAAATTCTAAATTTCAAATTTCAAATCTGGTTTTCCAAATTCCAAATTTTAAATTTCAAATGTCAATTTTCAAATTGTAAAATTCAAATTTCAAATTTTAAATTTAAAATTTAAAATTCCAAATCCCAAATTCTAAAATCCAAAATTTTATATTCTAAATTTCAAATTTTAAATATAAAATCAAATTATAAATTTCAAACTCCAAATCTCAAATTCCAAATTTCCAATTCTAAATTCCAAATTTCAAATTCTATATTCCAAATTTTAAATTTCAAATTACAAACTTCAAATCCCAAATTTCAAATTCAAAATTTAAAATCTCAAATTCCAAATTTCAAACTTCAAATTTTAAATTTCAAATTCCAAATTCCAAATTTTAAATTTCAAATTTCATATTCTAAATTTTAAATTTTAAATTTCAAGTTTCAAATTCTAAATTTAAATTTCAAATTCCGAATTCCAAATTTCAAATATCAAATCTCAAATTTTGAATTCCTGATTTTAAATTTCAAATTCCAAACTAAGTTTCAAATCTCAAATCCATTATGCCAAATTCCAAATTTTAAATTCTAAATTTAAAATTTTAAATCCCGTATTCCAAATTTCAAATTTTAAATTTCAAATTTTAAATTTCAAATTCCAAATCCCAAATTCTAAAATTCAAAATTGTATGTACTAAATTTCAAATTTTAAATATAAAATCAAATTTCAAACTTCAAACTCCAAATCTCAAATTCCAAATTTCCAATTCTAAATTCTAAATTTCAAATTCTAAATTCCAAATTAAAAATTTCAAATTACAAACTGCAAATGACAAATTTAAAATTTCAGATTCCAAATTTCAAATCTCAAATTTCAAATTTCAAACTTCAAATTTTAAATTTCAAATTCCAAACTTCAAATTTCAAATCGGTTTCAAAGGTCCAATCGTCGATTCATACATTTTATTAAAATATAAATAGTTAATCAGAGATTAATATGTCTCGTGACCTTGTCTTTTGTTCAGCAAACGTCTTAACGATATCCACTTATGAAATTATTTGCTAGATTTGTGTTTCTATAGATAGATAGCCTAGCCGAAAATAAGATTTCACTCGCCTTAGACATGAGAGCGATATTCCAGTCGAATAATTTATCGTGAACAAAAATAATCTTCCACCAATATTTGGAAACAAAATGAAATTCCTGTGCTGCTATCTGTTGTACAACTCGAGTTAAGTTTTATTTTTCAATTGAAAGTAGAAGGTGTTCGCTAAAATGTCAACACTCGTCAATACAAAATGGATAACACTACCAAAGAAAGATAATCGTAGGAATTAATATCGTAATAAATTGATATGAAATTAAATTCGGGACAATAACTGGAATTAAACACAGAAACTAATTTTTTAACGAGTTTTAATCCCTGCGATTTTATTTCGTGGAGCCTGGCTTACAAATGGTGTTCCAAGTTTTTCAATATCATCGGTATTTAAGTTTGATAAGGTGGTGGGAGTATAGGTTATTCGACATTTATTTTATTGCCCCTAATTTTTCGAGAGATTTGCCACCCTGTGCCCAGGTCGATACGGCCTAAAGGTAAATACGGCTCTTCGAGAAAAGCAATTCGAAATATTGAACAAGTACACAGAATTACAAACAAAACTGAATTCGCGGTAAAAAGTAAAAAGCGTTTGATAGAGTATGGTACACGGGATTAGACTACATATTGCAGAGGGACTTACCAAAGCAGTTTCACACCATGCCAGCCTCTATACTTATATCTGATAAACACTTTTGATTAAAGTATGATATTGATGAGGAATACTCCGCTTTGAAAAAAATTGCAGCAGAAGTACCAGAAGACAGTGTGCTGGTTAAAATTGTGAATATTCTATCAACAACAGACCTACCAACACCAAGACAACAAACTATTGCAATCATTATGAGTTTGTAACTGTGCAATAAAGCAGATGGCATTTACAACTCAATGAATTGCAAAACTTCAAAACTGTCAAAGTGTATAACACGTGAAAAGCAAGAAGGAAGAACTTTGCATTAGATTTAGAAACATGTATATGGGCTAAATATATGAAACTCAGAACTATCTACAATAATTGGTACTTTATCGGCAAGTTCTGGAACCCATATGAACTTACGGTATCCAGCTCTGAGGCTGTTCTAAAAAGACAAACGGAGTATCTCTCTACGGAGTACTGTTGGAGCACATTGATACGTTCATAGAAGAGACTTAAAGATGGCATACGTTAGCGATGAAATTTATAAGTACGCCTTGAAACCGCATAACGTCTTCAGGAATATGAAAGCAGTGAGATACTATAAATGGTAGACAAAGAAGGCTTCAAAGAACAAAGCCAATTGATCCGGTGAACTGGTCAATGTAAAATTATGTGAGAACCTAATGGGACTAACCGATGTAACATCCCTTTAAACGTGAGTATTATATGAAAAATGAATTATTAGATGATTTTGTAAATTATAAAAAAAAAAAGACTGGTGACGTCAAAAAACATGGCAACAGATGAACTTATCGTCTGTATTCTTTGCACCACGCCCTTTTAGGTATTAAAATTCCTATTATTTTATTTATTATGAAAATCTTGATTTATTACTCAGTTTCAAATATAAAGTTAATTAACATTTTGATATTGTTTCACAACCTTATAAAGCTTTTCGTTTAAGCCTTGGATTCAAATAAATTTTTGCAAATTTTTAGATAATTCTCTTGGATTTTGCTGTACTATTTTGTTATTAGAAACAAGAAAGCTTGACATAAACTAAATTAAAAATTTAATTTTTAATTAAAACTACAGACATATAATAAAATAACGGTAAAAATACGCTTGAGGAGCCAATGAATTTTGTAGATTTTAGTAAAAAGCTTCATTCGTGTAATATTTAAACATTTTTTGTAACTTTGAAGAATTTTTTTTAAGAATAGTCGAATATTTTTTTATTTATTTTATTAAACACAAAATGAATTATTTTCATTTCTTAAGGGTCTTTGAAAAAATTAAATTTTATTCTTGTATTTAACTTTGATTTGTATACATATACTAAAACTATGATCTATAGACGTCAAGTCGGGAAGCAATAAAATTAATTACGCTACGCGGCATCAACATTTTAATGTTTTATGGTACTTTTATGTATCAAATTTTCTTAATTGCATAACAACGAAACACCACTTTAAAATTAAATCAATGCGACTTTTTTTTGATTTTGTAAATTGTTTTTTAAGAGTATTTCGATAATTGAATTTTTACGCTATGTTCTCTTCTATAGTATGCATGCATAGTGGTTTACACAAAAAAAAAATTCTGAATTAAATTTTCCATTTGGATTATTGTCAAATCCAATAATTATAACGTATACTGTTGCTGAATACAAATAAGTATATATAATGGTATCAACAACATTCATACTCGTATATACATAAAGCCATAGACGTTTTATAATTATTTAACGTATAAATTATATGAGTATCTTGATCGCCATTAGGGGTTTTATAACAAGAAGCCTATAAATAATCGATGAGTATATTGCATGTATATAAAGTTGAGGAGGGTGGGACGAGATACGGGATAATTATTTGTGTATACCATATTCATGCTCCAGGTAAGAAATTTGTTTGTCAAAAAGAATTTTCCACATTATTTTGTTTACGTAGTAATACAATTCATGGATGTACAACAAATTTTAGCCATGTTATTATATTGTTGTTGAATTTTTAACGTAATTGAGTTTTTACAATATTTCAAAACATAATCAGAAAAGTAATTTTTTTATGGTTAAATGTAGGAGTGATAAAATAATTTGAAATTCATGGGGTCATGTGAACTTGTAGTGAAATATTGTATAATAGTGACGTGCGAGATCAAAGAGATTTACTCAGTTCATTGCCAGCTATATAGATCGTTCGTTAGAAATTCCAGTTATTGTGTTCGGGCCTAAATTGATTTAGGTACGGGTTTAAAAATTAAAATCAAATTACAATTATAACTATAATCAAAGCAGCCTTAATTATACCAAGCTATAATCTAAAAAACGAAGCTTTTATAAGGGATGTGGGAATTTTTTTTTTCCTAAGACAAATTTTTAAATGGAATCGGGTCAAATTCTTAATTATGATTTCCGAAATATTTTCATAAATGTTGGAATTTCAACATAATAAATGTTGTTTAAGTACATGTTACTCGTGAAGCTCGACTGCTCGATGACAAGGTGGCACCTATGAGTTGTTTCGTTATAGAGGATACACGAAATTTTTGCATTAAGCTTTGGTGGGCATGTGATTTAGCAACCTCGTATCCACTAAATGGCCAAATTTACACCGGAAAAGTCGGTAATACCAGAGATGTAAATCAAAACGAGTTGATAGTAAAAGAGCTCGTTGCTCCTTAGAAAAATACAGGCCGAAAAGTGGCTGTGGACAACTTTTTCACCGCATTTTACCATCAGCCCAGGAATTAATAAATTGGAAAATGTCAATTGTCGGAACATTGGAGAAAAAGAAACGCTACATACCGAATGAGTTCAAAGCCTCAAAGACTAGAGACATTTTGTCCACTAAGTTTGGATTTGGGCCCAAAATAGTTTTGTGATCCTACGTCCCTGAAAAAACCAGATCGAGCTGATCCAATTTTTCAAGCAAGGCGTAAATTTATTCTTCATCTTTAAAGGTCGCTTGGTGATAGGCATCATATTAAAAATACGTACAAGCAGATACTAAGAAATAATTGAAAATGTAAGTATTTTTATGACCAAAGTTGCGTAGCCCTAAAATACATACTTTGTATTTTATCCTATTTTGGTATTCTGAATTCTAAATGAAAAACACAAGTTTACCCTGCCCATTACGTAACCTTGTTGGGGTAGGGTTTAAACAAATAAAATATTTTTGAAATTAATATAGAGCTTATAACAAACAACTTTTTCTTGTTTACAATAAAAATTGACCGTGTATGCTTTTTTTAAGATTTTAGCTTTTTTAAAAATCGCAAAATAACGATTTTTTGAGAATACATCAAATAAAAATAAGTGAGAGAACAAAAGATGATATTGACAATTAATTACGTTTTAAAAACTCCGCTAGTATTTAATTGATTAGAACTGACTATTAGTGTGCCTACATAGCTAACCTTCCAGACAATGGTGTGACAATAATTAGTTTAAAATAGACTTCATTTTATTATTGGCACTGGGGTACCAACAATTCCTGTAAAATCTACCAACAGTCGTGAACGAAATCAAACCACAACGAAAGATGATGCATTTAAAATGCTTTGCCTAACTGTTTGTCAAAATAAAGTCGAAATATTTAACAAACTCGATAGACGAGAACTTCAAATTTATAGTTACGGCGAAGACTTTCTTCTTTTATATGATGTATATAAATAACTGAGGTTTGGAGTAAAACCGAAACAAATAATTTGTAATATATCAACGCAAACAGAAGGTGAAAACCGACAAATAAGTCAGTAGTAGCTACTACTTTGTCACCGAACAGCAATGTATTGAAGTACACCGAGCCAACAACCCCATCCAACAATGTTTCTTGTATAAATTTGCCACCATACACAACCGGATAAATAGATGATTATTCAAACTGGCCGGAAACATCCGTTAGAAAAGGATGTAAACTTAATCAAACCAAAAAACCTTTTGTTGTCATGTTGCCTCTATGGATTTTCAACAGGAAAAACTGAAAAAAGAAACTAAGCAAAAAATTGAAAGTGATAGAGAGAATCGAAAGGATGAAAGAATAAGAAACAGGGGATTAAAAAAATTAGAAAAAAAAACATGAGCGTACCAGAAAGGCTAATCTAAAATTGCAACCATCGACAAATCTTCAAACCACTACAATAACACTCAACAAGGCCTTGGTGTCAATAAAAAGTTATGTTGCACAAGAAATTATACATAATGTTACCAACATCAATGAACCTGCTGCTAACACTTCTTTTCAAATGAGAGAGTCAGCGTACAAAATGTAGTTTTTGGGTGTAATCAACCAGTAGCTTGGAGTTTAGAAATGATAACAAGTCTCCCACAAACAGTGAGAAATGTTTTGGCGAGAATTCCTCTTCCGAACTTAGTGACGTTAGGATTTGCGATCCACCTACTAATCAGCAGCACCACGCACGAAATCTTTTTCTATAGTTGAAACCAAACATAACTTTGGGAGTAATACCCCAGCAAGCGGCAGTATGTGGTACTACTGTACTTTTGCACTTTCCAAAAATTGTAGCTCTGAAAATTTTGGAATAAAATGTAGTACATGTTCTTGCGAATTTCACTTGAAATGCCTAATAAAACTAAAATATAAATACATTCCCGTCTTCGAATGCAATGGATGCAAAAAACATGAATAACGCAACACCTTCTCTCTGTCCATTGGGGTCAAATTGTCCCCAGTCACTCTTAAACTTGGAAAACTCACATATTTTGCAATTAAAATCGTTCGACCGACAGAGATAGCCTCAAGTAATGTCTTATACAAACAATATTACTATCGTAATTCTATAAAGGAAATTCTCCACTTTATGAAATTCTCCAACATCTTCACGAGTGATCATCTGTCGAAACTTTATAACAAATCAATTGACAGTCTACCGTTTTCTGCGAGTTCCTTATCATCAATTAGAGTTTTTGTTTATGATAATCATAACAAAGCCTACATAAAGAACCTGTAACTGATCACCAATATGGATTCGATGGGAATGCGTTGGTACAGTTTGATTCTGAAAAGAACTACTTTATCACATCTAGCAGATACATTTTCTGCTCCAATGCTACTGAAATAATGCTAGACCAGAAAATATTTGAAAGATTAAATCAGCTTCCACTATCAGTTGATAAAAATAAACCTGAAATTATATCTATTCAAGGAGTGCCAGGCTGCGGCAAATCAACATGGATCTTAAATTCACATATAATTGGAAAAGATCTCGTCCTCAGTTCTACGAAGCACGGCATTAATGATATAAAAACTAAGGTGGCTTTCCAATGTAAAGAAGCTGGTAAAAACTTTGAAGATATTAAAACTAACTACCGCACGATTGCTTCTTACCTCTTAAATGGACTCAAAACATATGATACGGATAAACCGTCATCGACGAGTACATGATGGTACATGCTGGACTATTGGGCTTAGTGGCTTTGTTAAGTGAGTGCCGTAAAATGTTCATTCTGGGTGATCAAAACCAAATACCGTACATCGACGGGCTTAATTATGTCAACATGCTTTATTTTGATGCAAATAAGTTTACAACACGTTCTAAACATCTTAATACAACCTATAGATGCCCTGCGGATGTGGTACATGCATTACAATCAATTTATCATCAATTTTATACCACTAATAATAATACGAAATCAGTCAGTTTTAACAAATGCCGGTTGATTTCTGATATTCCAGTTATGCCAAATTCACTGTACTTAACTTTCACAAAACGCGACAAAAGGCAATTAACTAACAATCTAAAATTACCTGATTCAAGTAAAATCTTAACTATTCATGAGGCTCAAGGCTTAACTTCAGCTAGCGTTAACTGTGTCCGACTGTCTGACAAAGAAATTAAACTATTCGATAACTTACCACATGCTATAGTAGCATTAACTAGACACACACACAAATTTAACTACTTCTCACCGATTGAAGGAGACCAACTGCACTCTTTAATATGAATTGCTTTAACTGCAAACCAATATAACCTCGCTCATGTCATCGATAAATCTGGCCCCAGTACCGTTCAAAGCCCAGCACATATTTTGAAAATATCAGACTACAAGAAGACTACAACAATGGAAAAACCACCAAGAATTATGAACCATTCATTTTATTTCCAAAATGTAAATAAAATGTCTTCGAAGGCAGCTCAATTTCGCAATTTTGTGTTAAAAACGCTCTTCCCGGTTTATATCATCTGTGAAACTTCATTTCACAAAGGAATCCTGAGTTCTGAATTCTTTCCTAGCCAATATGTGGTTTATAGATGCGACCGATCACCGCTAACTAGTGAAAAAAAATCTGGCGGAGGAGTACTCATTGCGGTTGATGCATCATTATCGAATGAGTTAGTTGAAATATCTAACCTATCCATCGAGCAATTGTGTGTTAAGATCGCAATCAACAAAAAGTCAATTTTTACCTACGTTGCATATGTTCCGCCTGGCTCACCGATATCATCTTACACCGCCTGCTGCGACACAATAATGGAAATAAACAATGCTGCTAATTCAACTGATACAATCTTGATCACGGGGGATTTTAATTTTCCAACTATTAGCTGGTCATATGACGAAGAAATGGATGAAATTTTACCATTGAACGTGAGTTCTGAAATTGAGTGTCTGTTTATCGATACTGTTTTCGATATAAATCTTAGCCAAATTTGCGAGGTGCAGAATGGTCTTGACCGAATTCTAGATCTAATTTTTACAAATGAACGGAATCTATTTAAAGTAAATGAATCACCATTACCATTCGTTATTAATGATATTAACCACAAAGCCCTAGAAATAATTTTTGAAAGCAAGGGTAGCAATATTATTGATAACCATCAAAACAGAGAGCCGTACTACAACTTTAGAAAAGCCGACAGAATAAACCTTCATCTTTATTTTGAGCAGATTAACTGGAAAAATGAACTAATCAGTAGCAACATAGATATTAACGTGGAGAAATTCTACAAAATTATATCTGAGGGCATTGCACTATTTGTTCCTACTACTGCTGCGGCCAAATCGAACAAATATCCACCATGGTACGACGATAAACTAATCAATCTTAAGAACAAGAAAGACAAAGCTTACAAAGCAAATCTCAAAATCAGTTCAGACGAAAGCAAACATAAATTCACTGCGTGTAATCAAAATTTCGAGAGATACTTTGAGATAAAGTATAAGAGTTATATAAGCCGTATTAAGGAAAAAATAAGAAACGATCCAAAACATTTTTGGAGATTTTTTAAAGAAAAACGTGAAACTAATGGTTACCCAGTGTGTATGACATTCAAAGAACGTAAATCCTGTGACCCGCAGGTTATATCAAACATGTTTGCGGAGTTTTTTCAATCAGTTTATAAACCGGAAGACATTGATAAGTATGAACATCCAAACAATGGTGAAAACAACGTAACCATACTAACACCAATGATTGAAACCGAGGATATTCATCGAGCTTTAGAAGTATTCGGAGATGGATGTGGTCCTGATGGCATTCCAGCTTCATTATTGAAAGATTTCACATCGTTGGTAACTCCTCTGTGTCTTCTATTTAATCAATCATTACAACTAGCCGTATTTCCAACGAAATGGAAAGTAACAAGAGTAACACCAATTTTCAAAACAGGAGCAAGAAATGATGTCTTTTGTTACAGAGGAATTACATCAATATCTTCAATACCCAAATTATTTGAACTGGTAGTATGCAACTCATTCAGATTTTTGGTTCCTCGATTCATCTCACAGTGTCAGCATGGTTTTATACCCAAGAGATCAACATCAACAAATCTTATTGAATTTACCAGCAACACCATTAAAAAAATTGAAATGCATAAGCAAGTTGATGTGGTGTATACTGACTTTGCCAAAGCCTTTGACTCCATCAGTCATTGTAAAACGTTGGAACAGTTATACAGATTCGGTTTTTCTAAACAGTTTGTTGCGTGGTTTAAATCATATTTGAGTAATCGCATTCAGTATATTGAGCTTAGTAATAGAAGATCAGAATCAATTCAAGCTACTTCAGGAGTACCACAAGGCTCTCATGTTGGTCCTTGGATCTTCATAATTTTCATCAATGACGTTACTGAAGTAATACAACATTCTAAGGTATTAATGTTTGCAAATGATCTCAAAATCTTTAAAACAGTAGAAAACATCGGCGATACCCATAAGCCACAAGAAGACATCGACAATCTAGCGAAATGGTGTGAGTCTAACCTCCTCAGTCTCAACATCAACAAGTGTAAGAGTTTATCGTTCCATCGAAAAGTTAACCCTGTTACACAACAATATCAAATAAATGGCGTACTTTTACAAAAAGTATTCGAGATTAAAGACCTAGGGGTTTCTTTCGTTGAAAACATGTGCTTTACTAAGCTTATTGAACAATGCGTTGCTAGAGCCAATTCCATGCTTGGTTTTATTAAGCGTTGGACTGGGGATATTCATGACCTAGAGACAATCAAGATCCTGTATTATGCCTACGTGAGATCTCAACTTGAATATGCTGTCAACATCTGGTGTCCTTTTTACGACGAACCTATCAGAAAAATCGAGAGTGTCCAAAAAAAGTTTATACGGTATATAACGTGTAAAGACGGATGGGATTATGACCATGACTTACCGCACCACGTTAACCTGAAGCGATTACCATCATATGCTACTGGATGCAAAACCTATCAAATGACAACATTGGCAAATAGACGAGAGCTTTTAAAGTGTTCGTTTATTGGAAATATTTTACTTGATCAAATCGATGCACCATCCATACTGGAATCAATTAAAATAAAGGCACCGAGTAGGAATTTAAGAGATCATGAGTTCCTTCATCTAAATAAACACAGAACAAACTATGGTGACAATGAACCGGTAAACATGATGTCGAAGAGTTTTAATAAAATCGACCATCTGTTCGACTTTTACTTAAGTAAAAACAGCTTTAAACGTAGGTTGAAGCAACATTTTGCTCCAACCTAAAAATATTTTTATGTCAATTTTTATTCTTTTTTTGTTTAATTTAATTTTTATTCTACCATGTTCAGTATGTTATAAATTCAAGTCATATTTGTAGACTTTTCTCAGTATAAATAAAATAAAATAAAATAAAATAAAATAGAAAAAGAACATATTGAAATTATTGGTTTGTGTAGTAGTTACGATAGATTAAAGGAAACTAAACTCATTTTGGTCTACTGGGGTCAGATTAACCCCAAATTTTATTAAGATATTTTGCATACAAAACCAATTTTTATGTTCGTCCTAAGTAGTAGTCGGGATACTTGAGGTGACCTTCAATTATCTAGGTCAAGGTCAATGTTGGAGATAAAAAAAACAGAGATAAAAAATGTACGTCAAGGTCACAGATAAAAAAAATAAAAATAAAAAAAATTTAAAAAAATAAAGATAAAAAATATTTTGCAGACACTTTTCCTGGAAATATAATATGTAATTATGCTGATAAGAATTTTATGAAAAAAATGCAAGCGTTATCAGTAAAATTATTTTACATAAAATTATTTTGCAGACACTTTTCCTGGAAATATAATATGTAATTATGCTGATAAGAATTTTATGAAAAAAAAATGCAAGCGTTATCAGCAAAATTTGTTTTCATAAAATTATTTTGCAGACACTTTTCCTGGAAATATAATAGTAATTATACTGATAAGAATTTTATGAATGCAAGCGTTATCAGTAAAATTATTTTACTATTTTGCAGACACTTTTCCTGGAAATATATTTTAATACTATTGTTGTACATATGATACATTGTTGTACATAATTATACTGATAAAGAATTCTAGGAAAAAAATGCAAGCGTTATCAGCAAAATTTGTTTTCATAAAAGTATTTTGCAGACACTTTTCCTGGAAATATAATATGTAATTATGTTGATAAAGACAGGAAAAGTGTCTGTAAAATAGTAAAATAATTTTACTGATAACGCTTGTATTTTTTTTTTCATAAAATTCTTATCAGCGTAATTACATATTATATTTCCAGGAAAAGTGTCTGCAAAATAGTTTTATGTAAAATAATTTTACTGATATCGCTTGCATTTTTTTTTCATAAAATTCTGATAAGAATTTTATGAAAAAAAAATGCAAGCGTTATCAGTAAAATTATTTTACTATTTTACAGACACTTTTCCTGGAAATATAATATGTAATTATATTATATTTCCAGGAAAAGTGTCTGTAAAATAGTAAAATAATTTTACTGATAACGCTTGCATTTTTTTTTTCATAAAATTCTTATCAGCATAATTACATATTATATTTCCAGGAAAAGTGTCTGCAAAATATTTTTTATCTTTATTTTTTTAATTTTTTTTTTTTTTTATCTGTGACCTTGACGTACATTTTTTATCTCTGTTTTATTTTTATCTCCGACATTGACCTTGACCTAGATAATTGAAGGTCACCTCAAGTGTCCCGACTACTACTGTCCTATGATTGTGTTAATGTATTCTTGTACAAGTTTTTGTGGACTTACTGTATTTTATAATACATTTTTGCGTATGTATTGTTATAAACAAAACACATGATTATCCTACTCATCGATAACAACCAATGTAAATTAATTATTTTTTACATACATACATATTTTTCGATGTAACGCACTTTAGATACATTTTACCGTTAGTTTTATTTACTTCGACGTAATCGTTGAAATATGTTTAGTCGCTAAACTATTTCAATATATGTAACTGGTACTGGTGGTTGTGAAAAAAAGTGAATCTTATTGTAAAATTGTAATTTTTGTGATTTAGTAATATAATTCTAATAATTTACATATTGATACATATGGCACGAAAACGGTAAAGTAGTCAGGAACTGCGAGACTTGTTTGAAGATGTCTCAACACCAGATATATCAGAGGAGGAAAATGCAATAGCTGATGACAATTTTGATGTTACTTTTTCTGATGGCGATGGGGATGCAGAATTAGAGCAGATAGACGAGATTCTCAATAATTCAGTAGATAAAGAATATATTGAAGAATCCGTTGAGAATAATGAATTACCTAATATTAATCAACAATCTACAGAGCAATGCACTTGGTATTATTCTCAAAATAAAAAATTCCATCGTAAATGGAGTTCAAATCCCACAGAAGCTACAAAAATACGCGATTTTCGAATCATGAGAGAACGTGAAGACCTAACTGGACGAACAGCACAAGACATAACAAGTGAACTCCTTGCATTTCAAAAAATTATACCGGAAGTACTTATAAATGTTATAGTGGCGGAAACAAATCGAAAGGCCCGACAATTCTACAATATGCATAGCCAGACACCAAAAGCACATCGTATTTGGTACGATACCAATTCTGTAGAGGTATATGCATTAATTAGAATTTTGATATACGCTGGGGTTCATAAGAACTGGGACGAACGTTTGGATGAGTTATATTGTTTGGACAATCGTCCATTTTATCGGGCCACAATATCCCTAAAGAAAGTGCAGCAATTGTTACGATTTCTTCGATTTGACAATTATCAAACAAGGATCGAACGGTTGAAACAAGGCAAATTAGCACCATTCCGAGATGTCTGGAATATGTTTTTTGCCAATCTAAAACAACCCTATAAACCATCAGGGTACTTAACTATTGACGAACAGCTTGTTTTAACACGTGGCAGGTGTTCATTTAAGCAATACATACCTTCAAAGCCTAGTAAATACGGTATTAAAATATTTTGGCTGTGCGATTCCAAAAATGCGTACCCTTTAAATGGTGAAATTTATGTGGGTAAACAACCTAATGAGCCTTTGATTTACCAAAAGAATTTACGAGTAAACCAGATGTAAAAAACAGGGAACTAAATTAGTCAAAATTTTGCTTTGAAAATAATTTGACACTAGTAAGCTATATACCGAAACCAAATAAGAACGTCCTTTTATTGTCAACTTTACACAATGATGAAAGCGTTGACAGTGAATCTAATAAACCCAATATCATCCTAGACTACAACGCAATAAAAGGAGGGGTTGATACGCTAGACAAGCTAGTGAGGACGTACACCTGCAAGCGAAAAACCAAACGGTGGCCGATGGTTCTATTTTTTAATATGGTGGACCTCGCTGGTGTAGCAGCGTTGAATTTGTATAAGTGTGCCAATCCTCACCTTTTCGATGGTAATCGAAAAGCATCAGAGAGAAAATTGTTTCTAAAGAATTTAGCAACGCAATTGGCTCAGGCACATATATTAGAGCGCTTGTCAAACCCACAAGCATTAAAAAAAAATGTAAAAATTACAACAACATCAGCAATTTCGAAACGTCCAAGATGTTATCTTTGCCCTCGATCCGCCGATGCCAAGACTAAGATCAAGTGTCCATTAGGTGATAAACCATGTTTTGCAAAGCGCACATACAGAATTTATGTACTGAATGCATCGATCGACACGAAATTGATTCGGACGGCGAAGAAATAATATCTGACGATGCCTGTGATTAAAACATGTCACCAACTTTTTAAAAATGTTGATATCATTTATTAATGTATTTCCGTTTATGGCTACAGTTTTATTCTATATTCAATATTTTGAATTATTATACTTATATTTTTAATGAATTTTGTATTTTTTTAATAAAAACACAATAAAAAATTAAAAACAAAAATAATTTTTTAATTGATCCATATAACATGGATGAAAATTATTTGGGGTCAAATTGACCGCTGTAGACAGACACCGTGACGATAAGGTATGGACAAAGTGAAGGTTAATTATGATAATTTTATAATAATTAAAGAATTATTTTTATTAATTAGATTAATAGTACAACTATTGGTTATACATATTTTATTAATTTTTTATTTGAAACAAGCTAATAAGTTTTGTTACTTAAAGTATAGTTACGCCAACAAGCCAATAAAAGTAGTTTTTCCTTATGCCAATTATTATAAACGTGGGCCAATAATTGTACTCAACTATGCCAATAATTAAGGTTTTTGGAAGATTAGCGTATTCTACTACGTTTAGAATATTTTCGTATTTTATTTCAAAGCTGTATTAGTTTAAATTGGAAGCCAACTAATTAATCTAACAGAAAACCATAAACAAGCTCTAAAAGAAAATTCTCAAAATAAAAGAACGAACGCTTCAATCTGAAAATTCTTTATGAGTGCCAATAGCTGTAGTTGTTACGCTAATTTAATTTTACAATTTCTGCAATTAATATTTACTTAATACCAATATAGCCCTCTTGTATATTGTTGTTAAAGATATGTAGAAAACTTTTATATAAACGTTTTATAATATTTTTACTGTTTTCAATGAAAAACTTGAAGATCCAAAACATAATTTTTACTATGAATTCCTATGGAAATCAGTGAAAAGCTGTACCACTAAAAAAGCTTCCAAAAAATACGTCATGATGATTATAGCACTTTACTCTAGAAGGCTCTGCTATAATTCATAGAGAAATATATGAAACTTTTAGTGAACGAGTATATAAACAAAACTAAAGCTTTAATTCAATATTTACTAAACAATTCAATTTTTGTTTATTTGTTTACCGAAACGTATCGTTAATTACATCAAATCAAAATTAGAAATAAATAAAACAATTAGTATTTATATGTATACATATATGGATACCTATAATATTTATTTATGTACATATATGTATGTAAAATAGGCCGACCGTCAAAATATACACATAAAAAAATTAAAAATCCATTATAACAACTTCCGCTCCATGTACATGAAAGTGGAAATTTCATTAAAATATTATTTTCTAGAATAACAATTTTTCTAATTTATGCTATTTACGATAAGCATAACATACCATAGTAGTGCCGATAACCTGCAAGTGATCGATAAATCAAGCGACTGATTAAATCATAAAAGTGTTTCGCCCTCTTGGCTTTACAAGATTTGATTTTATTCGTAAATTGCGAGGGAATACAATTTGAAATAAACTGTGATTAAAATTATTAGAATCTCTGTTAACCAATAGTAAATAAAATCACATAGAGATGCCAAACCCTTCGCCTCACAAATTGTAAAACTGAATGAAATCCGTGCGAAATTATTTCATCTTCCAAATAACAACTAAGATTGCATTTTTACTTATTGTGACACGACTTGTTCATAATAAATAATTCCAGAGTAATTGCGATGTCCAATTTAGCGTATGCTGGAAAATGATAAATATTGAATTGATTTTTAATACAAATTTTTATTATCGCCTTTAAAATGGGCTCCTTTTGAGCCAATACAAGCAAGCCAACGGTTAATCCATTTTTTCATATACTCATCTTATAGTCGGGATGGTCTTTAATTCCTACAGCGAATTTCTTTTTATGGATTCAATCGATTCATGGCGTGTTCAAACAGGAAAAAGTCGCTGGGAGCCAAATCTGGCGAGTACGGTGGCTGAACGATGACTTTTGTTTCGTGTTTGGCTAAAAATTCAGTCACAATCAGGCTGGAATGTGAAGGCGCATTATCGTGGTGAAAAATCCATAAATTTTTTGCCCACAAATTGGCCGTTTACGACAAATTACTTCACGTAAACGTCTCAAAATGGCCAAACAGTATGCTTTATTGACTGTTTGACCCTCTGGAACTAATGGTGAACCACACCACGGTAATAGAAGAAAACAATGAGCATTACCTTGATTTTCGACCGATTTTGGAGCATTACCTTGATTTTTGACCGATTTTTTACCAGTAATAGTTCATTTGATGAATGTAGAGTTATCAGCTATTTTCAATGATTCCGTAGCCGTAATTACATTGGAAACACAAAATTTCAAGCAAACTCGTTGTTAAATTTTTTTTTCCATATTAAAAATCGCCAACCAAACTTTTCGCGTCTTAAACAAATGGCTGCCAGATTCATACTAATCGACGTATTCTGCTCAAACGTCATACGAATGTCAACGAAGTTTGTACCAACTTAAAAAAAAAAATTGTACCGATTCGGTTTTCGCGCGGTTTAAATGGACCAGTCCGGGTCAAATTTGATCAGCAGGTAAGTTTGCTGTACCTGTTTTATTTTTGAAGGGTACAAATTGAATTACATTCTCACATAGGTGGCTCTGTCATTATCCTCGCTATCGATATTCATTTAAAGAGCTACTAGCTTTTGTGGCTTATCCGAAAAATTTTTTAGGAGGTTAAATCAGTTGAATCTTCTTTTAGGCACTTAATATCACCTGATTTAACTTTTTCCGGAGTTTTTTTTATGTAACCTTAAGCTTTTTTTAATTCGATTTTTCTAATAATTTGTTAACTAAAGGATTGCGACAGCCCTAAATAGCCTTGTAATCTGCAAGGTAAATGGTTTTTACATAAATGATTTTCGTAAGACTGATCTATCAATAATTGGAGCACATTTACTAGACCCTTCAAATAAAAAAAGATGAATGCACAACGATTTATTCCGGTAAAGAAGTTTGGATTTTACTATGGGATGCGACACTTATATTCTGGGCATAAAAATAAGACTGGCACAAATATCTGTCATCCTTCAACTATGCCATACAAGAAAGAAGAAAGGAAGTATTAATTTTACGTAGTGCGACACGGCAAATTTTAGGTAGTATAAGATACATGGAAATTGATGTTCTCCAAATTTTTAGCTTGCTATTTAACTCTTTATAGAGTGCAACATACGATTCCAATTGACGTAAAAATATTGCAAACGCCGATAGACCGACTTCACTCGGTGATGTACATCGGCACAGAGCATGCTAACGATTTAAGTAACAAATCAGCTAACTAGTTAGCAGCATTTGTATTTATGTTGCATTGAAGTGATGAACGCGTGCAAACCTGCTTCGTACTCTTTTCATTCGCTTACGAAAAGCGATTTATTGGTGAAATACTGATATTTGGCTATTGAAATTGATGTGAGTAAAAGGTAAGAGGATGTATTTCAATAATCAACAATATTTTTTTTTGCAAAATCAAGTTTTTTTATTTTTGGGCTGTTTTTGTTTTGTTGCATAAATGCAACATTGCGCGTTTGTGATAGATTTTTTTTTCCATTTATTTAAATTTGTACGTTTCTTTTCCAAGTTCAAAATGAGTTTTAAATTGCGTAATTTGACTATTCAGGACCTGAAAAATATACTAGTAGAATGGGAGGACAATGAAGATGGCTTTTCTTTTCCGACGAGGACAATGTCGCGGATCCAACATATAACTTGCAGCTGAATGAGCACGAAAGTTCCGTTGAGGACCCAGAGGTACCACCTAACTTGGAAAATGAAGTTCAGGCTGCCAGCCCATCCATCCATCAATACTCAGTTCAGTAGTACTGCAACGGATCCAGGTCGGCCTTCGCTTCTCTTAGTACTAGTTCTGCAGCGGCTCAAGTACATCTAATCGTCTGCCTAGGGCTAATATCACAAGGAAAACGAAAGGCCTGAACTTAAATGACGACAACTACATTTTCATGGATCTGACAAGTTACCTCCAGAAATACTTCGTTTGTGTACTCCTTTTGAGGTATTTTCATATCTGTTTACTGATCGGCCTTATAAGAGACCAGATTAATTTATAGTATTTTCAGAAATATGCTAATAAACCTGTAAATATTACTAGTAAAGAAATATGTATTGGTCTGAAAACATAACCTTTGCGCCGATACAAGAAAATTCCGTCGAAACGATATGAATTACTTAGACACTCATTACACTTCAACGACAATAGTAAAATTTTCCATATGACCACGTTGATTCTGATCGATTATATAAAATCCGGCCATTGACAGAGGCACTCAACAACATCTTCAAAATACTATTGTAATTCGCCTTGCCGCGATATGCCTGCCAATCAGAACTACCGGCTGTTTGCGATAATTACTACACTTCGACCCCGCTTATTAAATACTTGTCAAGTCGCGGCATTTTGGCTTTGGGAACTATAAGAAAAAACCGTATTCCCATCTGCAAGCAGCCAAATGAGAAAGTTTTTAAGAAAGAACAGCGCGGTACGTCAATAGAACAGGTCGGTAACTGCAATGGGGTCGCTTGGAGAGATAAAACAATTTTCATTTTCCAATTTTTCAGAGAAACACCCAACATCTGTAGTAAGAATGTGGGAAAACTCTGGTGGTTTCTGTTGAACGGCCTTTTGTCGTATAATGGGTGGTATCGCCCTATTAGATTGTGTTGTGTGCCACTACAAAATTAGACTTCGTAGTAGACGTTGGTATCTACGAATTTTTTAACATTTTTTAGACATGGCTATGTGTAAGCCATAGCTTTGACACCGAAGAATAAATGCGCTGAAAAGGGTGTACCAGTAAAATTGTCAACTCTGCTGAATTCAGGGTAGCTATAGCAGAGACGTTATGCAAATCAATCATACAAAACACAGAAGTGATATTGTTGAATGTCTCATTCAAAATAAAAAGAAGAAAGGTCCAGCTCAACATGTTCCTCCGAAAGATGTGAGGTTGAACCAGTATGGGTACTGGCCAGTTTGATTAGATTAAACGAATGAGAATGAGATTAGATTAAACGAAGCAAAACACCTGCTTCACAAATTTTCATATTTCCTAATTCACTTTAATATTATTTAGCATTATTGATGTAATGTTGCATTTCTGCAACAGATAATTATTTTAGAATAATAAATACTTTTTTAATGAGATTTTTTTAATTATTTTTCCCGTTAATAATACATCATTTACCACCGGTATCTGTAAAATTAATCAAAAAATCAACCTTGCGTCATAAAGGGTTAACTTAAAATTCACACCTCCTGAATATACAAATATAACAAGACAGTTTTTTTAATGTATTGCAGTACTTTCTTCATATTAGGAAAGTCTGAATCGAAAGTTTCAAAGAATTTCGGATAAACACTATCCAATTGATGCAGCATATCGAGATTTAAAGCTATAGCGAGATAAAAGCTTTGAAAAAATGAAGTCAAAAAGCTCAAATTTCTGGTTTTTCTTGATGTTGTCTTCATGATTGATTGTAAATAGTATATCTTACCTATTGCCTACTGGAATCGTATATAGCCTTGATATTTTCAGAAGTTTTGTATGTCGAAGAAGCCGATTGCAATATCCCGACTAAAATATCTAACAATTATCAAAATATTGGCTTTGTCACATTTTTGTAAATTATTTCGTATATTTGACATTTTCCGCTGTTAAATGAAGAGGAGATTCTGTCTTGATAAATGACAAAAGAAAACATTGGGTTAAGCCTGAAATATAATTTTCTCAGGTAAAAATTCTTGTTTTTAATAAAAATGAAGCTTTTTGTTCTGACAAAATCCGCGAATTTTTTGACGATTATTAAATCTATAGTTAAAAGAGGATTAAATTAATCTCTGTCGTTCACGCTACGGATTAACCTAATCTCCGTCGTAAACTACACACTATGAAAGTTTATATGCCAGCAATTACTTACATTAAGTTCGAGTTTGTTGCGTTCACGTTACACTTTTCAGTTTGATGTATATTTTCATATAATCTGCAAAAAAACAAAAATTTCGAAATTTTAATGGTTACATTTTGTAAAAAATTAATTCATGTAAGTTAATAAATATTGAGAACAATAATGCGGTCCTTGAGCTACTATACAAGCGGTTACCACGTTTTACTAAGAAAGTTAGAGCGGACACCGAGTTTCTACTCAAGAAGTCAGTAAAAAATATTGTATGATGGTACCCAGTGCGCTTACCTCCAGTTGTACCGGGTTACTACTAAATCCCATTTTGATGAGATGAAACTGGAATTGTTGACATTTTCGATCGGCATTCTATTTTGCCCTCAGGTATCAGCAGTACAGAAATTTTCTCGGAATTTTTTTACGGCTTCAAATAAACTTACAAGCGTAAAGTTACCCGAAATACCTAAAAAAATTTAATCTAATACAAAACATGTCACTATACGAGTAAGTCAATGATAAAAATAAATAAATGTTAAATTCTCCTTTAAATCTCCAGATTGTAAACTTGTGGGCAAAATTGTACAGACTTTTGTTCAATACAAATACAATTTTGTTAAGAGACCTTCCTTCTATATCATACTGAGCCCCGGCACAAAAAGTTTGACAGGGCCTCGATAAACCGTATTACCACATCGAAAACGCTGCTATCGAGGCTAGATGCGCAACGGGGGATAAAAGTTGAACTTGTGGTGAAGTTGGAAGTGCTGGAAATCCTATAAGGAAGACACAATTGAACCAGAGCAAATTGCAAAATTTAAGGCAACAAAAAGGTGCCTTTTATTTGGAAATGTCCATTTTTATCGAGACTGTCGATTTAAGTACCAAGAATTTCGAACACGTAAGACATACTGACACAAGAGCCGAACTCCCAATCGGCAGCTCGAGTTAAAGCGAAACTAGCCGGCAGCGAGGACGGAGTTTTCAATCCCAGCCAAGGACACAGTCGATATGCAGATCCGTTTTGCAGTTTATCAATAAGCGCCGAGTTAAACTACGGCTAGATACAGAGCCGAACGGGAATGAATTTGAATGCTGCATGCTTTCTCGTTGCGAAAGACAAGCAATTAGTTTAAATGGTGATATACAATCTCGAATGAGAATGTTTTTAGTAGCGATTTGATATAGGGGCTGTTTAAATGTTTTAACAGAAGTCCGCTTTAATGTTCATGCTGAGAAGAAGTATCGTATAGTAAGAAGATATTTGAGGTTAATTTTCGCTCTGTGTCAGTTGATATGCTTGGATTGTCTAACAAACATAAAGTGTCACCGAGAAGAAGCCGATCGTATATCCCCACTCAGCAACACATGATTTTGCAGTCAAAAAAACGGAGGGACCCATCGTACCCACTTCCGACACAAGCAGATATTTTTTGCGAAATACGTCGAATTTTGCCAAATAAACCGCTTGCAGATCGGAGTGAAGACGGAGTGTTCTGACAAGATAAATCCAAGATCAAAATAATTCAGTAATAGATGATTCATGCTATTTGGGGGGTCTTAAATTGGTATGGTAATTGTACAATATATCAAAGCATTGAAAGATTTTCAAGGGCCATTAAATTCTTCAATTGTGGGCAATGCTAAACGCTTTCTGTGCTCGAATACGATTTAGACACCAAATCGAAGAGTAACGCGTACGCTGATTTTATTTGAAGATTCCACGTAAAACAATTTTTATAAGAGGCATTCACGAGATATTGTTGTACCATCGTGTATATATTATGAAGACTATTAGAGTTTCGTCTACATATAAATGATCGCCAAATCATTTGGCCAGCTTTAGTAACTAGTAAAACAAACCACACAAAATTGAATGTTACCCAAAAACAACAAAATGTGGCGAAAATCCCGTATAGTGTTGTGATTCGTGAACAGAATTTCGCAACGCAACAGGAAGATTTTTGTCCCATTTAGACTGCAGAGCAATACTATTGGGTGTATTGAATAGTAATGTTTCATGGTAAACTTATGGAAATCATTAGGAAAAATATGTGCTTTGGTTTGAGAGTACATTTATAGCGAGGATATTTTGTGTACTCCATTGTGGAACTAGTTAGCATACCCGTGGCTAGCGAAGTGATCTGGAAGCTAGAAACGACCTTGCACCAAATTCATAATACTCATTCGGGAATTACTCAGACAGTACTTCCAAATGTTGAAATAGAGTAGGTTCCGGATTATGAATTCATTAGTCGACGCTGCCAACATTAATTCTGCAATAAATCTTAAAAATCCGAATCCTGTGAATTCAGGCCAATTAACATCAGTTGGAATCGCAATAGACTGGGCAATCGTTTTATTGATTGCAATATACCAATGCAAGAATCGTTGTGGTTGATTGGTTTTAACCATCAGCCGGGAAATCCTCCTGCAGAAATGCGGGTAATTGTAATTGACCATTTCCGAACACTGAATCACCCAAGAACTAAACCAAATCACTAAGACGCAGCATCGAATTACCTGAACGAGAGGATTCCTCTATAAATATCACACCAATTTCCTGGATACCAAAAGCACAATCTCATTAGAACTACATTTGTCACAGACACAATTGATATTAGGGAGGTGGTTCCAATCAAGCATCGGTATTATTAGGTGTCTTCCGCTGTTCAGTTTGTGATGTATATAGTGGCAGTGCTTGGAGTTCACCGATGGCTATTGTTTGGGCTAAATCAGCACAGGAATCCTTTGATGATTTACAGGCTGCTTTGGCATCAGCTCAGTATTAACATCATCGGACTTCAATAAGCGGTCTAAACACGGCGACGCCAAAATAGGCACAGTACTGTTCCAGACGAATTTGGAAGATGAGGATCAATGAAGATGCGATGCACCCCAGATTGATATGGTTAATAATTTTAAAGGATCTTTCTGGTACGTTATATAATGCTCTGGATAGAATAATAATTATTCATGTTCTTGATTTTGATAAAAGTAAATTAGAGGTAAAATGTTTAAAGCACTATCTCAAGACCAAATTGCATTAATACATGCGCTTTTTGGTTTAGTTAATTTGCAAAAAGCAATGGTGGTAGAAGAAGTTCTGCCGATTTACCCCATGAAAACCGAGTTAGTAACTTAAAGAAACCACCTAACTCAATGGCAGTCAACAGACATATTTGTAAAATTTTCAAGACTAATCTGTTGAAATTTCACAAAGCAAACTAATTAAATCCACCTCTATTGGGGTTTAATTAGGTGGATAATTCTAGTTAGATTACCGCTGGTGGGGTCTATCTGAAGCGAGTAATAAGCTTTTGTGTTGACGTTCAAATTTATTCTGTCGTATTAATGAAACTGTTGCAGAAAATATTTTTCGTTGGTTTATGCCTTTTCAAGTGCAGTTCTAAGCCAAAAGCGCCACCAAGTATGTATCCAATTGTATTCCCAATGTCCCGCTTCCTTAGTGTGTGTTCTTTGTTATTTGAAGTAAGTAGACTATTTAGTAGGTAATCTCTTGCATTTGTTCATTCAGGTGTGGTACTATTACATCACACATTTTCAACTAGTTATCTGCTTCCTTCCCTTTTGACAGCCCTCATCTAAATATTTGACATAGTGTTCTAACTATCTGATATCTTCCCAATATCCGGTTAAATCATAATTTATGATGATTTTCTACTGTAACGCCATTAAGTTGACGTTTTCGGAGTTGTGAAAATAAATCCTTGCATTAGATGGCAATGGCTTTACATATTGTGATTGACGACGTGACAAGAGCAAAAACCACTTGCACCATTCCAAGTATCCATAATATCAGATGCGAATTTTTTTCTTCCTTGAATACTGTTTTGACTGTGGTGTACTTTTCGTTGGTTGACTTCACAATGAGGCTGAACACGTAACGGAGTTATTGGTCGTGGTTGTTGACTGATGATTGTGTCTGTGTGACGACAATCTCGTTGTCAGATTCTATGGGTAGTGGTGATAATTTGTGAATTGGCCTTTTAACGAGGACTTCCGGCTAATTGAATTTTTTGGTCTATGCCTGGATGTACTTTCACCACTCGCCTAGTCAGCCATTTTAATGGGGAACCTTGTCATTCTTGAGGATCACTAGCTCAGCTACTTTCAAGTATGGTTGTTCAGATGATCATTTTCTTCTATATTGAAGTTGATTTAAGTATTCGGAGTACCTTTTTTCCAATAATCTTGTTTTGAAGTGATATCTGTAGGATCTGTAGCTACTCCAAAAACCTTTACTGAATGTTTTTTCACTGCATTTAATTTACTGCCGCTTTCCAAAGTCCTCCAAAATGTAGTGATGCTGGAGGTATGAAATGGCATGTTGTTCCCTTGTCTACCAATTGATCTGGCATGTCTTCCACTATGATTGGCGCTAGCTGAGTTTGATAAAAAGGATTGTGTGTTGTTAGTGTTACTGTACCCCTCGGTTTTGGTTTATTCAGCACCCGGATGATTCTGAATGTCAGCGTATCCAATTATCTATTGAATAATAGTTTTCTGTGAAGTAGGGCATAGTAGCTTCTTCTTCAGGTGAGGTTTCTATTAATAGTTCTTCATGCATCTGCTCAATTTGTGTCATCCTTGCATCGAGTTTGTATAGGTTGTGTTGCAGTTGATCGTTTTGTCGTGACACGAGATTCGAGAATTGCTTATGCTCTTCTCGCTTTATATTTTTGTCGTTACACAAGCCTATGATTTTTTCTAGTATGTATTTTGAAAAGGAAAATTTTTTCTTGGTTTCTCGAATTTTTTGGTGAAAAAATGCTCAATTTCTCGGTTTTTTTGGTCGTTCTCTTTTTCTTTAGAAACACGAATTCAACGTTAAAAAGTCAAGATGATTAGATTGTGAAACTAAATTTAAAATTTAGCCACAGATGTGACTTTCTCAGTAAATTTAGTTCTGAATATTCCAAATTGGATAATATAACTTATTTGTTTGTTTGTGTTTTATCTTTGCAATCTTTTTCTGGGGCTGAAGGCACTCCTCCAGTCCTACATGCACGCCAAATCGAGAACGTACGGCTGTATACCCGTTTTTGCGTAGACCACTTGCCCATTGCATAAAGTGGGTCGGCCCATGGATTCCGCACTCTCAACAGGGGTTCACATAAAATAAATATTCACTGCTGCTTTGGAAGATGGTTTAGAATGGAATTTATCGGATTATTTATCACCTTCTAAAAAATTTGAGTACATACATACATACGTGTATATGAGCAAAACTGTTTGCAAAAAAATCGCCAACTCATGCAGAAGCAGTTCTGTTTTTATTATTGTCATGAATTTTTGGGACACAGCTTTGTACACATTTTGTTTACTTTAATTTGTTCCAGTAAAATGTTTCATGTATAATCTTATAATAAACGTTAAGGAAAGTTAGAAATGTGTATCAAAAATGTACGATAAAATAATCTCTGTATCTTAAAATCTAATCATCTTTCTTTTATGTTAGTTATTGTAGACGTTTTATTTGCCTTAAAATGTGTTGCCATTAAATATTAAAAACGTTCATACAAAAAGCTATTCACTTGTGAAATGTTATCTCACTTAAATTTTTTATTATCGTAAATTACATTTTTCCGCAGTAAATCGTAAAATTGATTTCGAACGATTATTTACTCTATATAATATACCTCCGTTCCTCCTCTCACACCACCTTATAACTAATAAATTGATTCCAGTCGATATATACATATGCTGTGTGTAAACTCAAATTATTACCTTAGGATAAATTTTATGCTTTAATTTCAAATCAATGTTCATCATACGCTCATTCAATTATCACCCATTATGGCCAATCAACACAATTTTATCATTCAATAATCATTAATCAAGCAAAACAAAAAAAATGGGTAACTTAACATTTCGAAACATTTTTATGAACCAACCATTTCTCAAACATTAAACATTTTTTTGTATATTATCTTAACTGAGATTTTGATTAATCCGCCGAGAGAGATTTCGTTTTTGTGTTGTTGCCTCATAAATTTATAATTTAAAATTTAATTAAAAAACGATTATTTGGGAATTAAACAAAACTGTTGTTCTAAGCAACAAAAAAAAAAATACAAAAAATTAATATTTTGTATCTTATAAGATTTTTCTTGTTGACGTGAACGTCATTAATAACAATCCGCTGGCACAATCAGCGACGACATCGTTTTGAAATACTTTCGACTTATAATGATGTTATGTCATTTTTCGTCGTCACATCCGAATGTTTCTGTATTTAATTATGTATTTGAATGCCTTTTTTTTGCGTTTCTCTTATCAGTTCTCGTTAATGTTAAGCGATTTATACAGATAAGCTGATTAACTAATGTTTGTATACCTAAATAATTTGACTCATTCGAATACTCGTATTATACGTAAGCCTAAAATCGATAATAGAATTAAAATGTCACGCACAAACATTTTTTGTGTTTTTTTTTGTTTTTTGTTAGTCCTAGCATGTAGCTTGTAAAATGAAATTAACAAAAAACTTATTAAGGTAATTAAAAAAGAAACTATTATCTTTCGCGACAACAATAGTTAGTAGTATACACCGCAGTATAATACATAGTATTGATTTTAGGGGTGTATAATTTTATTTCATGCAGGAAGAGTAAATAATACTGAAAAAATCTTTATATTCATCAAAATCTGTGTTTTCTACATTTATTAATTTCTGTTCTGAATTATTACGACACCTTTTATTAACTTGATATCATTAATAAACACTTTTGTGATATCTATCTGATTTATATAATTTTTGGAAATGTTTTTGATAGAAAATCAATTTTGATGTACATATTTGATTTTTCAGGAATACATTTTTCATTTATTCAGGTTCTGAGGTGAAGTGTACCACTAATGCAGAAGTATGTAAGTTTTTGTACAAAATTCGGCCGGATCGAACGTTGTTAAAAAGCCTCTAATTTGAAAACTTTAAACTTACACTATCTGTCTATGGCACGGCAACCAGACAAATCCTATGCATTTAAGTATTTACGTTATGATGATTTTTTTAATATTGTAATGCTTCGTAAAGGGTATAGTTTTACTAAAACTTTTAGATAACCTCGTTTTGCTAATCAAGACCTGCATCACACTCGGTTATACTCCTAAATCAAGGCGAGATTGTAGTTTTCTACGAAAACCTGGTTCATACCTAACATCGTTTAGAATTACATTTCACTCCCATCGCGGTTTTATTGAAAACTCTTAAAACGGCGATTGATGGTCATATGTCTGTGTCTATGGTCTATGTCTTAAAGTTTGTGCTTTTAAACTGGGCAAGTGCTTGCCTCCGCTTAGATGTTAAAGAAGTCTTAGAAATAAGAACCGTTTGTGCACAAATTTTGATGCAGTCAATAATTACTGTCCAATGATTGAGGGTTCTGCCCTCTAAAAAAGATCTTTTGAATGTAGAAGACATAACAGACTGGTACTGAGTTTTAGTTTCTTCATCTTGCAGTAATGAAAAGTTTAAAGATCTGGGAGAGTAGATTGATGAGACGGGTGACTTTATGGCTGATATGAGACAATAATGACTGGTAGCGAGCTTTTTTCGGTTGGTACATATAAGCGACCATCATCTATCCAAATTAGATGATGGACGCTTATATCAGGGCGGAAGAAACCAACTTTGGTGGACTTCACAGATATGAAGTGATTTTTGTCACGAGTCAAGATGTGATCTATACTTGAGAGTAGCTATGCCCATCGGTCCAACTAGTAAGTCCTCTGCGGCGGCTGGTGGATGTATGATTAAAAAGCTGCATGGAACATGCGAAGAAACCTAATAAAATACCAGTTAGGCTCATTTTAAAATAAATGTGGGCCAATAAATTTCTTACTCCATGCATCTTTGGAACCTAGATGGGTGTTAAATCACCAAATAAAACTATGTCGCGAGATTTGGGACATTGATCTATTATCGACAAAAGTGTAGAGACAATTTGGATGATTTTTGGTCATAAAAGGAATTTCTCCCCAATTTGAAATATGCCTTAGTAAGGTCATAATGGCTCCAAAATAATATCGGACTCGCTTTGAGTTAATCAATGAATTCTTCTTTAAAAGAATAAGAACACCGCGCCCTTGAGTTTTTGGGTCGTGTGCAAGGTACCACATGTAATGTTGGGTGGGTCTTGAGAGGAGGAAGCAGTGACTGTTCAGCTCTGCACCAGTTGGGTGGTTTGGGAGACTGAAGCAGCAGATAAGTTGGGAACAGTGGGGTGAATTAGATGTACGTGAGGCCGGACTTACTATTGGAAACTTTGAGCTCCTCTTCTTAGAGTTGAGGATGTATGCGTGATATACACTAGTCTGGATACGATTTCGATTTCCAGAAATACCCGTAGAACCTGACTTTGCTTTCCAGAACCTTCAAGCAATCATCGGATATATGTACTTAAAAATTGTGTCGGTTAGTGTTGGCTACATTGTATAATTTACTAACATTATAGCAACAGCAGAGGAAACGAGGAGGACCCTAAATATATTTATTGAACAAGTAATAATCAATTTAATAGAGAAACACTTCAGCAGGGAATTATTTGTTTGAAATTAATTTTAATTTTAAATTACGGTAGAAATAACTGATTAATTTGATTTCAATTTTCAGAGATATACATTATCAGACATACATATTAACAATTTTAAATAGGTTACGCTTGGTATTTCTATTCGTTTTTTTATTTCTATTGGTATTTCTATTGATATTTCAATTTCTATTTGTATTTCTATTTGTATTTCTATTCCTATTGGTACTTCTATTGATATTTCTATTTATTTTTCTATTTGTTTTTCTATTTCTATTGGTATTTCTATTTCTATTGGTATTTCTATTTGTATTTCTATTCCTATTGGTATTTCTATTGATATTTCGATTTGTTTTTCTATTTCTATTTGTATTTCTATTTGCATTTGTATTTCTATTGGTATTTCTATTTCTATTGGTACTTCTATTGATATTTCTATTTATTTTTCTAATTGTTTTTCTATTTCTATTGGTATTTCTATTTCTATTGGTATTTCTATTTGTATTTCTATTCCTATTGGTATTTCTATTGATATTTCTATTTATTTCTATGTGTATTTCGTTATCTATTGGTATTTCTATTGGTATTTCTATTTCTACTGGTATTTCTATTTGTTTTTCTATTTCTATTGGTGTTTTATTTGTTTTTTTCTTTCTATTGGTATTTCTATTTGTTTTTCTATTTGTATTTCTATATCTATTGTTATTTCGATTTGTTTTTCTATTTCTATTTGTATTTCTATTTGTATTTGTATTTCTATTTGTATTTCTATTTCTATTGGTATTTCTATTTGTAATTCTATTCCTATTAGTATTTCTATTGATATTTCTATTTATTTCTATGTGTATTTCGTTATCTATTGGTATTTCTATTGGTATTTCTATTTCTACTGGTATTTCTATTTGTTTTTCTATTTCTATTGGTGTTTTATTTGTTTTTTTCTTTCTATTGGTATTTCTATTTGTTTTTCTATTTGTATTTCTATATCTATTGTTATTTCGATTTGTTTTTCTATTTCTATTTGTATTTCTATTTGTATTTGTATTTCTATTTGTATTTCTATTTCTATTGGTATTTCTATTTGTATTTCTATTCCTATTAGTATTTCTATTGATATTTCTATTTATTTCTATGTGTATTTCTTTATCTATTGGTATTTCTATTTGTATTTCTATTTCTATTGGTATTTCTATTTGTATTTCTATTCCTATTAGTATTTCTATTGATATTTCTATTTATTTCTATGTGTATTTCTTTATCTATTGGTATTTCTATTTGTTTTTCTATTTCTATTGGTATTTCTATTTGTATTTCTATTCCTATTGGTATTTCTATTTGTTTTTTTATTTCTATTGGTATTTCTATTTGTTTTTCTATTTCTATTGGTATTTCTATTTGTTTTTCTATTTCTATTGATATTTCTATTGGTATTTCTATTTGTTATTCTATTCCTATTGGTATTTCTATTGATATTTCTATTTATTTTTCTATTTGTTTTTCTATTTATATTGGTATTTCTATTTGTTTTTCTATTTCTATTGGTATTTCTATTTGTATTTCTTTTCCTATTGGTATTTCTATTTGTATTTCTATTCCTATTGGTATTTCTATTGATATTTCTATTTATTTTTCTATTTGTTTTTCAATTTCTAGTTATTTTTCTATTTGTTTTTCTATTTCTATTGGTATTTCTATTGATATTTCTGTTTCTATTTGTATTTGTATTTCTATTTGTATTTCTATTTCTATTGGTATTTCTATTTGTATTTCTATTCCAATTGGTATTTCTATTGATATTTCTATTTATTTCTATGTGTATTTCTTTATCTATTGGTATTTCTATTTGTATTTCTATTCCTATTGGTATTTCTATTGATATTTTTATTTATTTTTCTATTTGCTTTCTATTTCTATTTGTATTTCTATTCCTATTGGTATTTCTATTTGTTTTTCTATTTCTATTTATTTTTCTATTTGTTTTTCTATTTCTATTGGTATTTATATTTGTATTTCTATTCCTATTGGTATTTCTATTTGTTTTTCTATTTCTATTGGTGTTTTATTTGTTTTTTTCTTTCTATTGTTATTTCGATTTGTTTTTCTATTTCTATTTGTATTTCTATTTGTATTTGTATTTCTATTTGTATTTCTATTTCTATTGGTATTTCTATTTGTATTTCTATTTCTATTGATATTTCTATTTATTTCTATGTGTATTTCTTTATCTATTGGTATTTCTATTTGTATTTCTATTTCTATTGGTATTTCTATTTGTATTTCTATTCCTATTGGTATTTCTATTTGTTTTTTTATTTCTATTGGTATTTCTATTTGTTTTTCTATTTCTATTGGTATTTCTATTTGTTTTTCTATTTCTATTGATATTTCAATTTATTTTTCTATTTGTTTTTCTATTTCTATTGGTATTTCTATTTGTTTTTCTATTTCTATTGGTATTTCTATTTGTATTTCTATTTCTATTGGTATTTCTATTTGTTTTTCTATTTCTATTGGTATTCCTATTGGTATTTCTATTTGTTTTTTTATTTCTATTAATATTTCTATTTGTTTTTCTATTTCTATTGGTATTTCTATTTGTATTTCTATTCCTATTGGTATTTCTATTTGTTTTTTTATTTCTATTGGTATTTCTATTTGTTTTTCTATTTCTATTGGTATTTCTATTTGTTTTTCTATTTCTATTGATATTTCAATTTATTTTTCTATTTGTTTTTCTATTTCTATTGGTATTTCTATTTGTTTTTCTATTTCTATTGGTATTTCTATTTGTATTTCTATTCCTAATGGTATTTCTATTTGTTTTTCTATTTCTATTGGTATTTCTATTTGTTTTTCTATTTCTATTGGTATTTCTATTTGTTTTTCTATTTCTATTGATATTTCTATTTATTTTTCTATTTGTTTTTCTATTTCTATTGGTATTTCTATTTATTTTTCTATTTGTTTCTCAATTTCTAGTTATTTTTCTATTTGTTTTTCTATTTCTATTGGTATTTCTATTTGTATTTCTATTCCTATTGGTATTTCTATTTGTTTTTCTATTTCTATTGGTATTTCTATTGATATTTCTATTTATTTCTATGTGTATTTCTTTATCTATTGGTATTTCTATTTGTATTTCTATTGTTATTGGTATTTCTATTGATATTTCTATTTATTTTTCTATTTGTTTTTCTATTCCTATTGGTATTTCTATTTGTTTTTCTATTTCTATTGGTATTTCTATTGGTATTTCTATTTGTATTTCTATTCCTATTGGTATTTCTATTTATTTTTCTATTTGTTTCTCAATTTCTAGTTATTTTTCTATTTATTTTTCTATTTCTATTGGTATTTCTATTTGTATTTCTATTCCTATTGGTATTTCTATTTGTTTTTCTATTTGTATTGGTATTTCTATTGATATTTCTATTTATTTCTATGTGTATTTCTTTATCTATTGGTATTTCTATTCGTATTTCTATTCCTATTGGTATTTCTATTGATATTTCTATTTATTTTTCTATTTGTTTTTTTATTTCTATTGGTATTTCTATTTGTATTTCTATTCCTATTGGTATTTCTATAGATATTTCTGTTTACTTCTATGTGTATTTCTTTATCTATTGGTATTTCTATTTGTTTTTCTATTTCTATTGGTATTTCTATTTGTTTTTCTATTTCTATTGGTATTTCTATTTGTTTTTCTATTTCTATTGATATTTCAATTTATTTTTCTATTTGTTTTTCTATTTCTATTGGTATTTCTATTTGTTTTTCTATTTCTATTGGTATTTCTATTTGTATTTCTATTCCTAATGGTATTTCTATTTGTTTTTCTATTTCTATTGGTATTTCTATTTGTTTTTCTATTTCTATTGGTATTTCTATTTGTTTTTCTATTTCTATTGATATTTCTATTTATTTTTCTATTTGTTTTTCTATTTCTATTGGTATTTCTATTTATTTTTCTATTTGTTTCTCAATTTCTAGTTATTTTTCTATTTGTTTTTCTATTTCTATTGGTATTTCTATTTGTATTTCTATTCCTATTGGTATTTCTATTTGTTTTTCTATTTCTATTGGTATTTCTATTGATATTTCTATTTATTTCTATGTGTATTTCTTTATCTATTGGTATTTCTATTTGTATTTCTATTGTTATTGGTATTTCTATTGATATTTCTATTTATTTTTCTATTTGTTTTTCTATTTCTATTGGTATTTCTATTTGTATTTCTATTCCTATTGGTATTTCTATTTGTTTTTCTATTTCTATTGGTATTTCTATTGGTATTTCTATTTGTATTTCTATTCCTATTGGTATTTCTATTTATTTTTCTATTTGTTTCTCAATTTCTAGTTATTTTTCTATTTATTTTTCTATTTCTATTGGTATTTCTATTTGTATTTCTATTCCTATTGGTATTTCTATTTGTTTTTCTATTTGTATTGGTATTTCTATTGATATTTCTATTTATTTCTATGTGTATTTCTTTATCTATTGGTATTTCTATTCGTATTTCTATTCCTATTGGTATTTCTATTGATATTTCTATTTATTTTTCTATTTGTTTTTCTTTTTCTATTGGTATTTCTATTTGTATTTCTATTCATATTGGTATTTCTATAGATATTTCTGTTTACTTCTATGTGTATTTCTTTATCTATTGGTATTTCTATTTGTTTTTCTATTTCTATTGGTATTTCTATTTGTATTTCTATTTCTATTGGTATTTCTATTTGTATTTCTATTTCTATTGATATTTCTATTTATTTCTATGTGTATTTCTTTATCTATTGGTATTTCTATTTGTATTTCTATTTCTATTGGTATTTCTATTTGTATTTCTATTCCTATTGGTATTTCTATTTGTTTTTTTATTTCTATTGGTATTTCTATTTGTTTTTCTATTTCTATTGGTATTTCTATTTGTTTTTCTATTTCTATTGATATTTCAATTTATTTTTCTATTTGTTTTTCTATTTCTATTGGTATTTCTATTTGTTTTTCTATTTCTATTGGTATTTCTATTTGTATTTCTATTTCTATTGGTATTTCTATTTGTTTTTCTATTTCTATTGGTATTCCTATTGGTATTTCTATTTGTTTTTTTATTTCTATTGGTATTTCTATTTGTTTTTCTATTTCTATTGGTATTTCTATTTGTTTTTCTATTTCTATTGATATTTCAATTTATTTTTCTATTTGTTTTTCTATTTCTATTGGTATTTCTATTTGTTTTTCTATTTCTATTGGTATTTCTATTTGTATTTCTATTCCTAATGGTATTTCTATTTGTTTTTCTATTTCTATTGGTATTTCTATTTGTTTTTCTATTTCTATTGGTATTTCTATTTGTTTTTCTATTTCTATTGATA
The DNA here is from genome assembly GCA_963556165.1 of Tipula helvola. Taxonomy (NCBI): domain Eukaryota; kingdom Metazoa; phylum Arthropoda; class Insecta; order Diptera; family Tipulidae; genus Tipula; species Tipula helvola. The sequence goes on along the minus strand of OY744482.1, from coordinate 79,860,898 downwards.
TTTCTATTTATTTTTCTATTTGTTTTTTTATTTCTATTGGTATTTCTATTTATTTTTCTATTTGTTTCTCAATTTCTAGTTATTTTTCTATTTGTTTTTCTATTTCTATTGGTATTTCTATTTGTATTTCTATTCCTATTGGTATTTCTATTTGTTTTTCTATTTCTATTGTTATTTCTATTGATATTTCTATTTATTTCTATGTGTATTTCTTTATCTATTGGTATTTCTATTTGTATTTCTATTGTTATTGGTATTTCTATTGATATTTCTATTTATTTTTCTATTTGTTTTTCCATTTCTATTGGTATTTCTATTTGTATTTCTATTCCTATTGGTATTTCTATTTGTTTTTCTATTTCTATTGGTATTTCTATTGGTATTTCTATTTGTATTTCTATTCCTATTGGTATTTCTATTTATTTTTCTATTTGTTTCTCAATTTCTAGTTATTTTTCTATTTATTTTTCTATTTCTATTGGTATTTCTATTTGTATTTCTATTCCTATTGGTATTTCTATTTGTTTTTCTATTTGTATTGGTATTTCTATTGATATTTCTATTTATTTTTCTATTTGTTTTTTTATTTCTATTGGTATTTCTATTTGTATTTCTATTCCTATTGGTATTTCTATTTGTTTTTCTTTTTCTATTGGTATTTCTATTTGTATTTCTATTCATATTGGTATTTCTATAGATATTTCTGTTTACTTCTATGTGTATTTCTTTATCTATTGGTATTTCTATTTGTTTTTCTATTTCTATTGGTATTTCTATTTGTTTTTCTATTTCTATTGGTATTTCTATTTGTATTTCTATTCCTATTGGTATTTCTATTTGTATTTCTATTTCTATTGGTATTTCTACTTGTTTTTGTATTTCTATTGGTATTTTTATTTATTTTTCTATTTGTTTTTCTATTTCGATTGGTATTTCTATTTGTATTTCTATTCCTATTGGTATTTCTATTTGTATTTCTATTTCTATTGGTATTTCTATTTGTATTTCTATTCCTATTGGTATTTCTATTTGTATTTCTATTTCTATTGGTATTTCTATTTGTTTTTGTATTTCTACTGGTATTTCTATTTATTTTTCTATTTGTTTTTCTATTTCTATTGGTATTTCTATTTGTTTTTCTATTTCTATTGGTATTTCTATTTGTTTTTCTATTTCTATTGATATTTCTATTTATTTTTCTATTTGTATTTCTATTTCTATTTATTTTTCTATTTCTATTGGTATTTCTATTTGTATTTCTATTCCTATTCGTATTTCTATTTGTTTTTCTATTTCTATTGGTATTTCTATTTGTATTTCTATTCCTATTGGTATTTCTATTGATATTTCTATTTATTTCTATGTGTATTTCTTTATCTATTGGTATTTCTATTTGTATTTCTATTCCTATTGGTATTTCTATTGATATTTCTATTTATTTTTTTATTTGTTTTCTATTTCTATTGGTATTTCTATTGGTATTTCTATTTGTTTTTCTATTTCTATTGGTATTTCTATTTGTTTTTCTATTTCTGTTTGTATTTCTATTGGTATTTCTATTGATATTTCAATTTCTATTTGTATTTCTATTGGTATTTTTATTTGTATTTCTATATCTATTAATATTTCTATTGGTATTTCTATTTGTATTTCTATTTCTTTTCGTATTTCTATTTGTTTTTTTATTTCTGTTGTTATTTCTATTTGCATTTCTATTTCCATTTGTATTTCTATTGGTATTTCTATTTATTTCTATGTGTATTTCTTTATTTATTGGTATTTCTATTTGTATTTCTATTCCTATTGGTATTTATATTTGTATTTCTATTCCTATTGGTATTTATATTTGTTTTTCTATTTCTATTTGTTTTTCTATTTCTATTCGTATTTCTATTGGTATTTCTATTGATATTTCAATTTCTATTTGTATTTCTATTGGTATTTTTATTTGTATTTCTATATCTATTAATATTTCTATTGGTATTTCTATTTGTATTTCTATTTCTTTTCGTATTTCTATTTGTTTTTTTATTTCTGTTGTTATTTCTATTTGCATTTCTATTTCCATTTGTATTTCTATTGGTATTTCTATTTATTTCTATGTGTATTTCTTTATTTATTGGTATTTCTATTTGTATTTCTATTCCTATTGGTATTTCTATTTGTTTTTCTATTTCTATTTATATTTCTATTCCTATTGGTATTTCTATTCATATTTCTATTTATTTCTATGTGTATTTCATTATCTATTTGTATTTCTATTTGTATTTCTATTCCTATTGGTATTTCTAATGATATTTCTATTTATTTTTCTATTTGTTTTTCTATTTCTATTGGTATTTCTATTTGTTTTTCTATTTCTACTGGTATTTCTATTTGTTTTTCTATTTATATTGGTGTTTTATTTGTTTTTTTCTTTCTATTGGTATTTCCATTTGTTTTTCTATTTGTATTTCTATATTTATTGGTATTTCGATTTGTTTTTCTATTTCTATTTCCATTTCTATTTGTTTTTCTATTTCTATTGGTATTTCTATTGGTATTTCTATTTGTATTTCTATTTCTATTGGTATTTTTATTTGTTTTTCTATTTCTATTTGTATTTGTATTTCTATTTGTATTTCTATTCCTATTGGTATTTTTATTGATATTTCTATTTACTTCTATGTGTATTTCTTTTTCTATTTGTATTTCTATTTGTTTTTCTATTTCTATTGGTATTTCTATTTGTTTTTCTATTTCTATTGGTATTTCTATTCGTTTTTTTATTTCTATTGGTATTTCTATTTGTTTTTCTATTTCTATTGGTATTTCTATTTGTTTTTCTATTTCTATTGAAATTTCTATTTATTTTTCTATTTGTTTTTCTATTTCTATTGGTATTTCTATTTGTATTTCTATTCCTATTGGTATTTCTATTGATATTTCTATTTATTTTTCTAATTGCTTATCTATTTCTATTGGTATTTCTATTTGTTTTTCTATTTCTATTGGTATTTCTATTTATATTTCTATTCCTATTGGTATTTCTAATAATATTTCTATTTATTTTTCTATTTCTGTTGGTATTTCTATTTGTTTTTCTATTTCTACTTGTATTTCTATTTGTTTTTCTAATTGTATTTCTATATCTATTGTTATTTCGATTTGTTTTTCTATTTCTATTTCCATTTCTATTTGTTTTTCTATTTCTATTTGTATTTCTATTTGTATTTCTATATTTATTAATATTTCTATTGGTATTTCTATTCGTATTTCTATTTGTATTTCTATTCCTATTGGTATTTCTATTGATATTTCAATGTCTATTTGTTTTTCTATTTCTATTTGTAATTCTATTTGTATTTGTATTTCTATTTGTATTTCTATTTCTATTGGTATTTCTATTTGTATTTCTATTCATATTGGTATTTCTATAGATATTTCTGTTTACTTCTATTTGTATTTCTTTATCTATTGGTATTTCTATTTGTTTTTCTATTTCTATTGGTATTTCTATTTGTTTTTCTATTTCTATTGGTATTTCTATTTGTATTTCTATTCCTATTGGTATTTCTATTTGTATTTCTATTTCTATTGGTATTTCTACTTGTTTTTGTATTTCTATTGGTATTTCTATTTATTTTTCTATTTGTTTTTCTATTTCGATTGGTATTTCTATTTGTATTTCTATTCCTATTGGTATTTCTATTTGTATTTCTATTTCTATTGGTATTTCTATTTGTATTTCTATTTCTATTGGTATTTCTATTTGTTTTTGTATTTCTACTGGTATTTCTATTTATTTTTCTATTTGTTTTTCTATTTCTATTGGTATTTCTATTTGTTTTTCTATTTCTATTGATATTTCTATTTATTTTTCTATTTGTATTTCTATTTCTATTTATTTTTCTATTTCTATTGGTATTTCTATTTGTATTTCTATTCCTATTCGTATTTCTATTTGTTTTTCTATTTCTATTGGTATTTCTATTTGTATCTATTTGTTTTTCTATTTCTATTGGTATTTCTATTTGTTTTTCTATTTCTATTGGTATTTCTATTGCTATTTCTATTTGTTTTTCTATTTCTATTGGTATTTCTATTTGTATTTCTATTCCTATTGGTATTTCTATTTGTTTTTCTATTTCTATTGGTATTTCTATTTGTTTTTCTATTTCTATTGGTATTTCTATTTGTTTTTCTATTTCTATTGGTATTTCGATTTGTTTTTCTATTTCTATTTCCATTTCTATTTGTTTTTCTATTTCTATTGGTATTTCTATTTGTATTTCTATTCCAATTGGTATTTCTATTGATATTTCTATTTATTTCTATGTGTATTTCTTTATCTATTGGTATTTCTATTTGTATTTCTATTCCTATTGGTATTTCTATTGATATTTTTATTTATTTTTCTATTTGCTTTCTATTTCTATTTGTATTTCTATTCCTATTGGTATTTCTATTTGTTTCTCAATTTCTAGTTATTTTTCTATTTGTTTTTCTATTTCTATTGGTATTTCTATTTGTATTTCTATTCCTATTGGTATTTCTATTTGTTTTTCTATTTGTATTGGTATTTCTATTGGTATTTCTATTTGTATTTCTATTCCTATTGGTATTTCTATTTGTTTTTCTATTTCTATTGGTATTTCTATTTGTTTTTCTATTTCTATTGGTATTTCTATTGGTATTTCTATTTGTTTTTCTATTTCTATTGGTATTTCTATTTGTATTTCTATTGGTATTTCTATTTGTATTTCTATTTGTATTTCTATATCTATTAATATTTCTATTGGTATTTCTTTATCTATTAGTATTTCTATTTATATTTCTATTCCTATTGGTATTTCTATTCATATTTCTATTTATTTTTCTATTTGTTTTTCTATTTCTATTGGTATTTCTATTTGTTTTTCTATTTCTACTGGTATTTCGATTTGTTTTTCTATTTCTATTTCCATTTCTATTTGTTTTTCCATTTCTATTGGTATTTCTATTAGAATTTCTATTGGTATTTCTATTTGTATTTCTATTTGTATTTCTATTCCTATGGGTATTTCTATTTGTTATTCTATGTCTATTGATATTTCAATGTCTATTTGTATTTCTATTGATATTTCTATTTGTTTTTCTATTTCTATTTGTGCTTCTATTTGTATTTGTATTTCTATTTGTATTTCTATTCCTATTGGTATTTCTATTGATATTTCTATTTATTTTTCTATTTGTTTTTCTATTTCTATTGGTATTTCTATTTGTATTTCTATTCCTATTTGTATTACTTTATCTATTGGTATTTCTATTTGTTTTTCTATTTCTATTGGTATTTCTATTTGTATTTCAATTTCTATTGGTATTTCTATTTGTTTTTCTATTTCTATTTGTTTTTCTATTTCTATTGATATTTCTATTTATTTTTCTATTTGTTTTTCTATTTCTATTTATTTTTCTATTTGTTTTTCTATTTCTATTGGTATTTCTATTGGAATTTCTATTCCTATTGGTATTTTTATTTGTTTTTCTATTTCTATTGGTATTTCTATTTGTTTTTCTATTTCTATTTGTATTTCTATTTGTTTTTCTACTTCTATTGGCATTTCTATTGGTATTTCTATTTGTTTTTCTATTTCTATTGATATTTCTATTTATTTTTCTATTTCTATTGGTATTTCTATTTGTATTTCTATTCCTATTGGTATTTCTATTTGTTTTTCTATTTCTTTTGATATTTCTATTCCTATTGGTATTTCTATTTGTTTTTCTATTTGTATTGGTATTTCTATTTGTTTTTCTATTTCTATTGGTATTTCTATTGGTATTTCTATTTCTATTGGTATTTCTATTTGTTTTTCTATTTCTATTTGTATTTCTATTTGCATTTGTATTTCTATTGGTATTTCTATTTCTATTGGTATTTCTATTTGTTTTTCTATTCCTATTGGTATTTCTATTGATATTTCTATTTATTTTACTATTTGTTTTTCTATTTCTATTGGTATTTCTATTGGTATTTCTATTTGTATTTCTATTCCTATTGGTATTTCTATTGATATTTCTATTTATTTCTATGTGTATTTCTTTATCTATTGGTATTTCTATTTGTATTTCTATTTCTATTGGTATTTCTATTGGTATTTCTATTTGTTTTTCTATTTCTATTGGTATTTCTATTTCTATTGGTATTTCTATTTGTATTTCTATTCCTATTGGTATTTCTATTGATATTTCTATTTATTTTTCTATTTGTTTTTCTATTTCTATTGGTATTTCTATTTGTATTTGTATTTCTATTGGTATTTCTATTTGTTTTTCTATTTCTATTGGTATTTCTATTTGTTTTTCTACTTCTATTGGTATTTCTATTGGTATTTCTATTTGATTTTCTATTTCTATTGATATTTCTATTTGTTTTTCTATTTCTATTGGTATTTCTATTTGTATTTCTATTCCTATTGGTATTTCTATTTGTTTTTTCTATTTCTATTGGTATTTCTATTTATTTTTCTATTTTTTTTTCGATTTCTATTGGTATTTCTATTTGTATTTCTATTTCTATTGGTATTTCTATTTGTTTTTCTATTTCTATTGGTATTTCTATTTGTTTTTCTACTTCTATTGGTATTTCTATTTGTATTTCTATTTCTATTGGTATTTCTATTGGTATTTCTATTTGTTTTTCTATTTCTATTGGTATTTCTATTTCTATTGGTATTTCTATTTGTATTTCTATTCCTATTGGTATTTCTATTGATATTTCTATTTATTTTTCTATTTGTTTTTCTATTTCTATTGGTATTTCTATTTGTATTTTTATTTCTATTGGTATTTCTATTTGTTTTTCTATTTCTATTTGTATTTCTATTTGTTTTTCTACTTCTATTGGTATTTCTATTTGTTTTTCTATTTCTATTGGTATTTCTATTTGTTTTTCTATTTCTATTGGTATTTCTATTTGTTTTTCTATTTCTATTGGTATTTCTATTTATTTTTCTATTTTTTTTTCGATTTCTATTGGTATTTCTATTTGTATTTCTATTTCTATTGGTATTTCTATTTGTTTTTCTATTTCTATTGGTATTTCTATTTGTTTTTCTATTTCTATTGATATTTCTATTTGTTTTTCTATTTGTTTTTCTATTTCTATTGGTATTTCTATTTGTTTTTCTATTTCTATTGGTATTTCTATTTGTTTTTCTATTTCTATTGGTATTTCTATTTGTTTTTCTATTTCTATTGGTATTTCTATTTGTTTTACTATTTCTATTGGTATTTCTATTTGTTTTTCTATTTCTATTGATATTTCTATTTGTTTTTCTATTTCTATTGATATTTCTATTTATTTTTCTATTTGTTTTTCTATTCCTATTGGTATTTCTATTTGGTTTTCTATTTCTATTGATATTTCTATTTGTTTTTCTATTCCTATTGGTATTTCTATTGATATTTCTATTTATTTTTCTATTTGTTTTTCTATTTCTATTGGTATTTCTATTTGTATTTCTATTCCTATTGGTATTTCTATTTGTTTTTCTAATTCTATTTGTATTTCTATTGGTATTTCTATTGGTATTTCTATTTGTATTTCTATTCCTATTGGTATTTCTATTGATATTTCTATTTATTTTTCTATTTCTATTTGTGCTTCTATTTGTATTTGTATTTATATTTGTATTGCTATTGCTATTGGTATTTCTATTTGTATTTCTATTCCTATTGGTATTTCTATTGATATTTCTATTTAATTTTCTATTTGTTTTTCTATTTCTATTGGTATTTCTATTTGTATTTCTATTCCTATTTGTATTACTTTATCTATTGGTATTTCTATTTGTTTTTCTATTTCTATTGGTATTTCTATTTGTATTTCAATTTCTATTGGTATTTCTATTTGTTTTTCTATTTCTATTGATATTTCTATTTGTTTTTCTATTTCTATTGATATTTCTACTTATTTTTCTATTTGTTTTTCTGTTTCTATTTATTTTTCTATTTGTTTTTCTATTTCTATTGGTATTTCTATTGGAATTTCTATTCCTATTGGTATTTTTATTTGTTTTTCTATTTCTATTGGTATTTCTATTTGTTTTTCTATTTCTATTTGTATTTCTATTTGTTTTTCTACTTCTATTGGTATTTCTATTGGTATTTCTATTTGTTTTTCTATTTCTATTGATATTTCTATTTGTTTTTCTATTTCTATTGGTATTTCTATTTGTATTTCTATTCCTATTGGTATTTCTATTTGTTTTTCTATTTCTATTGATATTTCTATTCCTATTGGTATTTCTATTTGTTTTTCTATTTGTATTGGTATTTCTATTTGTATTTCTATTTCTATTGGTATTTCTATTTGTTTTTCTATTTCTATTGGTATTTCTATTTGTTTTTCTACTTCTATTGGTATTTCTATTGGTATTTCTATTTGTTTTTCTATTTCTATTGGTATTTCTATTTGTTTTTCTATTTCTATTGGTATTTCTATTTGTTTTTCTATTTCTATTGGTATTTCTATTTGTTTTACTATTTCTATTGGTATTTCTATTTGTTTTTCTATTTCTATTGATATTTCTATTTGTTTTTCTATTTCTATTGATATTTCTATTTATTTTTCTATTTGTTTTTCTATTCCTATTGGTATTTCTATTTGGTTTTCTATTTCTATTGATATTTCTATTTGTTTTTCTATTCCTATTGGTATTTCTATTGATATTTCTATTTATTTTTCTATTTGTTTTTCTATTTCTATTGGTATTTCTATTTGTATTTCTATTCCTATTGGTATTTCTATTTGTTTTTCTAATTCTATTTGTATTTCTATTGGTATTTCTATTGGTATTTCTATTTGTTTTTCTATTTCTATTGGTATTTCTATTTGTTTTTCTATTTCTATTGATATTTCTTTTTAGTTTTCTATTTGTTTTTCTATTTCTATTGGTATTTCTATTTGTATTTCTATTCCTATTGTTATTTCTATTTATTTTTCTATTTCTATTGGTATTTCTATTTGTTTTTCTATTTCTATTGGTATTTCTATTTGTATTTCTATTCCTATTGATATTTCTATTGATATTTCTATTTATTTTTCTATTTGTTTTTCTATTTCTATTGGTATTTCTATTTATTTTTCTATTTTTTTTTCTATTTCTATTGGTATTTCTATTTGTATTTCTATTTCTATTGGTATTTCTATATGTTTTTCTATTTCTATTGATATTTCTATTTGTTTTTCTATTTCTATTGGTATTTCTATTTGTATTTCTATTCCTATTGGTATTTCTATTTGTTTTTATATTTTTATTGGTATTTCTATTTGTTTTTCTATTTCTACTGGTATTTCTATTTGTTTTTCTATTTCTATTGATATTTCTATTTATTTTTCTATTTGTTTTTCTATTTCTATTGGTATTTCTATTCCTATTGGTATTTCTATTTGTTTTTCTATTTGTATTGGTATTTCTATTTGTTTTTCTATTTCTATTGGTATTTCTATTGGTATTTCTATTTGTTTTTCTATTTCTATTTGTATTTCTATTTGCATTTGTATTTCTATTGGTATTTCTATTTCTATTGGTATTTCTATTTGTATTTCTATTCCTATTGGTATTTCTATTTGTTTTTCTAATTCTATTGATATTTCTATTTGTATTTCTATTCCTATTGGTATTTCTTTTGATATTTCTATTTATTTCTATGTGTATTTCTTTATCTATTGGTATTTCTATTGGTATTTCTATTTGTTTTTCTATTTCTATTGGTATTTCTATTTGTTTTTCTATTTCAATTTGTATTTCTATTTGCATTTCTATTTCTATTGGTATTTCTATTTCTATTGGTATTTCTATTTGTATTTCTATTCCTATTGTTATTTCTATTGATATTTCTATTTATTTTTTTATTTGTTTTTCTATTTCTATTGGTATTTCTATTTGTATTTCTATTCCTATTGGTATTTCTATTTGTTTTTCTACTTCTATTGGTATTTCTATTGGTATTTCTATTTGTTTTTCTATTTCTATTGATATTTCTATTTGTCTTTCTATTTGTTTTTCTATTTCTATTGGTATTTCTATTTGTTTTTCTATTTCTATTGATATTTCAATTTGTATTTCTATTCTTATTGGTATTTCTTTTGATATTTCTATTTATTTCTATGTGTATTTGTTTATCTATTGGTATTTCTATTTGTATTTCTATTCCTATTGGTATTTCTATTGTTATTTCTATTTATTTTTCTATTTGTTTTTCTATTTCTATTGGTATTTCTATTTGTATTTCTATTCCTATTGGTATTTCTATTTGTTTTTCTAATTCTATTTGTATTTCTATTGGTATTTCTATTTGTTTTTCTATTTCTATTGGTATTTCTATTTGTTTTTCTATTTCTATTGATATTTCTATTTATTTTTCTATTTGTTTTTCTATTTCTATTGGTATTTCTATTTGTATTTCTATTCCTATTGGTATTTCTATTTGTTTTTCTATTTCTATTGGTATTTCTATTTGTTTTTCTATTTCTATTGGTATTTCTATGTGGTTTTCTATTTCTATTTGTATTTCTATTTGTTTTTCTATTTCTATTGATATTTCTATTTATTTTTCTATTTTTTTTTCTATTTTTATTGGTATTTCTATTTGTATTTCTATTTCTATTGGTATTTCTATATGTTTTTCTATTTCTATTGGTATTTCTATTTGTTTTTCTACTTCTATTGGTATTTCTATTTGTTTTTCTATTTCTATTGATATTTCTATTTGTTTTTCTATTTCTATTGGTATTTCTATTTGTATTTCTATTCCTATTGGTATTTCTATTTGTTTTTCTACTTGTATTGGTATTTCTATTTGTTTTTCTATTTCTATTGGTATTTCTATGTGGTTTTCTATTTCTATTGGTATTTCTATTTGTTTTTCTATTTCTATTGATATTTCTATTTATTTTTCTATTTGTTTTTCTATTTCTATTGGTATTTCTATTCCTATTGGTATTTCTATTTGTTTTTCTACTTGTATTGGTATTTCTATTTGTTTTTCTATTTCTATTGGTATTTCTATTGGTATTTCTATTTGTTTTTCTATTTCTATTTGTATTTCTATTTGCATTTGTATTTCTATTGGTATTTCTATTTCTATTGGTATTTCTATTTGTATTTCTATTCCTATTGGTATTTCTATTTGTATTTCTATTGGTATTTCTATTGGTATTTCTATTTGTTTTTCTATTTCTATTGATATTTCTATTTGTATTTCTATTCCTATTGGTATTTCTTTTGATATTTCTATTTATTTCTATGTGTATTTCTTTATCTATTGGTATTTCTATTTGTATTTCTATTGGTATTTCTATTGGTATTTCTATTTGTTTTTCTATTTCTATTGGTATTTCTATTTGTTTTTCTATTTCAATTTGTATTTCTATTTGTATTTCTATTCCTATTGTTATTTCTATTGATATTTCTATTAATTTTTCTATTTGTTTTTCTATTTCTATTGGTATTTCTATTTGTATTTCTATTCCTATTGGTATTTCTATTTGTTTTTCTATTTCTATTGGTATTTCTATTTGTTTTTCTATTTCTATTGGTATTTATATTAGTATTTCTATGTGTTTTTCTATTTCTATTGGTATTTCTATTTGTTTTTCTACTTCTATTGGTATTTCTATTGGTATTTCTATTTGTTTTTCTATTTCTATTGATATTTCTATTTGTTTTTCTATTTCTATTGGTATTTCTATGTGTATTTCTATTCCTATTGGTATTTCTATTTGTTTTTCTATTTCTATTGGTATTTCTATTTATTTTTCTATTTTTTTTTCGATTTCTATTGGTATTTCTATTTGTTTTTCTATTTCTATTGGTATTTCTATTTGTTTTTCTATTTCTATTGGTATTTCTATTTGTTTTTCTATTTCTATTGATATTTCTATTTGTTTTTCTATTTGTTTTTCTATTTCTATTGGTATTTTTATTTGTATTTCTATTCCTATTGGTATTTCTATTTGTTTTTCTATTTCTATTGGTATTTCTATTTGTTTTTCTATTTCTATTGGTATTTCTATTTGTTTTTCTATTTCTATTGGTATTTCTATTTGTTTTTCTATTTCTATTGATATTTCTATTTATTTTTCTATTTGTTTTTCTATTTCTATTGGTATTTCTATTGGTATTTCTTTATCTATTGGTATTTCTATTTGTATTTCTATTGGTATTTCTATTGGTATTTCTATTTGTTTTTCTATTTCTATTGGTATTTCTATTTGTTTTTCTATTTCAATTTCTATTTCTATTGGTATTTCTATTTGTTTTTCTATTTCTATTTGTATTTCTATTGGTTTTTCTATTGATATTTCTATTTCTATTGGTATTTCTATTGGTATTTCTATTTGTTTTTCTATTTCTATTGGTATTTCTATGTGTTTTTCTATTTCTATTGGTATTTCTATTTGTTTTTCTACTTCTATTGGTATTTCTATTGGTATTTCTATTTGTTTTTCTATTTCTATTGGTATTTCTATTTGTTTTTCTATTTCTATTGGTATTTCTATTTGTTTTTCTATTTCTATTGTTATTTCTATTTGTTTTTCTATTTCTATTGGTATTTCTATTTGTTTTTCTATTTCTATTGATATTTCTATTTGTTTTTCTATTTGTTTTTCTATTTCTATTGGTATTTTTATTTGTATTTCTATTCCTATTGGTATTTCTATTTGTTTTTCTATTTCTATTGGTATTTCTATTTGTTTTTCTATTTCTATTGGTATTTCTATTTGTTTTTCTATTTCTATTGGTATTTCTATTTGTTTTTCTATTTCTATTGATATTTCTATTTATTTTTCTATTTGTTTTTCTATTTCTATTGGTATTTCTATTGGTATTTCTATTCCTATTGGTATTTCTATTTGTCTTTCTATTTATATTGGTATTTCTATTTGTTTTTCTATTTATATTGGTATTTCTATTTGTATTTCTATTGGTATTTCTATATCTATTAATATTTCTATTGGTATTTCTTTATCTATTGGTATTTCTATTTATATTTCTATTCCTATTGTTATTTCTAATGATATTTCTGTTTATTTTTCTATTTGTTTTTCTATTTCTATTGGTGTTTCTATTTGTTTTTCTATTTCTATTGGTGTTTTATTTGTTTTTTTCTATCTATTGGTATTTCTATTTGTATTTCTATTTGTATTTCTATATCTATTAATATTTCTATTGGTATTTCTATTTGTATTTCTATTTGTATTTCTATTCCTATTGGTATTTCTATTTGTTTTTCTATTTCTATTTGTATTTCTATTTGTATTTGTGTTTCTTTTTGTATTTTTATTTCTATTGGTATTTCTATTTGTATTTCTATTCCTATTGGTATTTCTATTGATATTTCTATTTATTTCTATGTGTATTTCTTTATCTATTGGTATTTCTATTTGTATTTCTATCCCTATTGGTATTTCTGTTGATATTTCTAATTATTTTTCTATTTGTTTTTCTATTTCTATTGGTATTTTTATTTGTTTTTTTATTTCTATTGGTATTTCTATTTGTTTTTCTATTTCTATTTGCATTTCTATTTGTTTTTCTATTTCTATTTGTATTTCTATTCCTATTGGTATTACTATTTGTTTTTCTATTTCTATTTGTATTTCTATTGGTTTTTCTATTGATATTTCTATTTCTATTGGTATTTCTATTTGTTTTTCTATTTCTTTGTGTATTTCTGTTGTTATTTCTATTTGCATTTCTATTTCTATTGGTATTTCTATTTGTTTTTCTATTTCTATTAATATTTCTATTGGTATTTCTATTTGTATTTCTATTTGTATTTCTATTTCTATTGGTATTTCTATTTGTATTTTTATTGGTTTTTCTATTGATATTTCTATTTCTATTGGTATTTCTATTTGTTTTTCTATTTCTATTTGTATTTCTATTGGTTTTTCTATTGATATTTCTATTTCTATTGGTATTTCTATTTGTTTTTCTATTTCTTTGTGTATTTCTGTTGTTATTTCTATTTGCATTTCTATATCTATTAATATTTCTATTGGTATTTCTATTTGTATTTCTATTCCTATTGGTATTTCTATTTGTATTTCTATTTGTATTTCTATTTCTTTTCGTATTTCTATTTGTTTTTTTATTTCTGTTGGTATTTCTATTTGTATTTCTATTTCTATGTGTATTTCTGTTGTTATTTCTATTTGCATTTCTATTTCTATTGGTATTTCTATTCGTTTTTTTATTTCTATTGGTATTTCTATTTGTTTTTCTATTTCTATTGGTATTTCTATTGGTATTTCTATTTGTTTTTCTATTTCTATTGGTATTTCTATTTGTTTTTCTATTTCTATTTGTATTTCTATTTGCATTTATATTTCTATTGGTATTTCTATTTCTATTGGTATTTCTATTTGTTTTTCTATTTCTATTAATATTTCTATTGGTATTTCTATTTGTATTTCTATTTGTATTTCTATTTCTATTGGTATTTCTATTTGTTTTTCTATTTCTATTGGTATTTCTATTTGTTTTTCTATTTCTATTGTTATTTCTATTTGTTTTTCTATTTCTATTGGTATTTCTATTTGTTTTTCTATTTCTATTGATATTTCTATTTGTTTTTCTATTTGTTTTTCTATTTCTATTGGTATTTTTATTTGTATTTCTATTCCTATTGGTATTTCTATTTGTTTTTCTATTTCTATTGGTATTTCTATTTGTTTTTCTATTTCTATTGGTATTTCTATTTGTTTTTCTATTTCTATTGATATTTCTATTTATTTTTCTATTTGTTTTTCTATTTCTATTGGTATTTCTATTGGTATTTCTATTCCTATTGGTATTTCTATTTGTCTTTCTATTTATATTGGTATTTCTATTTGTTTTTCTATTGGTATTTCTATTTGTTTTTCTATTTCTATTGGTATTTCTATTTGTTTTTCTATGTCTATTGATATTGATATTTAGTTTTCTATTTGTTTTTCTATTTCTATTGGTATTACTATTTGTATTTCTATTCCTATTGGTATTTCTATTTGTTTTTCTACTTCTATTGGTATTTCTATTTGTATTTCTATTCCTATTGGTATTTCTATTGGTATTTCTATTTATTTTTCTATTTGTTTTTCTATTTCTATTGGTATTTCTATTTGTATTTCTATTCCTATTGGTATTTCTATTGATATTTCTATTTATTTTTCTATTTGTTTTTCTATTTCTATTGGTATTTCTATTTGTATTTCTATTCCTATTGGTATTTCTATTTGTTTTTCTATTTCTATTGGTATTTCTATTTGTTTTTCTATTTCTATTGGTATTTCTATTGGTATTTCTATGTGGTTTTCTATTTCTATTGGTATTTCTATTTGTTTTTCTATTTCTATTGATATTTCTATTTATTTTTCTATTTTTTTTTCTATTTCTATTGGTATTTCTATTTGTATTTCTATTTCTATTGGTATTTCTATATGTTTTTCTATTTCTATTGGTATTTCTATTTGTTTTTCTACTTCTATTGGTATTTCTATTGGTATTTCTATTTGTTTTTCTATTTCTATTGATATTTCTATTTGTTTTTCTATTTCTATTGGTATTTCTATTTGTATTTCTATTCCTATTGGTATTTCTATTTGTTTTTCTACTTGTATTGGTATTTCTATTTGTTTTTCTATTTCTATTGGTATTTCTATTGGTATTTCTATGTGGTTTTCTATTTCTATTGGTATTTCTATTTGTTTTTCTATTTCTATTGATATTTCTATTTATTTTTCTATTTTTTTTCTATTTCTATTGGTATTTCTATTTGTATTTCTATTTCTATTGGTATTTCTATATGTTTTTCTATTTCTATTGGTATTTCTATTTGTTTATCTATTTCTACTGGTATTTCTATTTGTTTTTCTATTTCTATTGATATTTCTATTTATTTTTCTATTTGTTTTTCTATTTCTATTGGTATTTCTATTCCTATTGGTATTTCTATTTGTTTTTCTACTTGTATTGGTATTTCTATTTGTTTTTCTATTTCTATTGGTATTTCTATTGGTATTTCTATTTGTTTTTCTATTTCTATTGGTATTTCTATTTCTATTGGTATTTCTATTTGTATTTCAATTCCTATTGGTATTTCTATTTGTTTTTCTAATTCTATTTGTATTTCTATTGGTATTTCTATTGGTATTTCTATTTGTTTTTCTATTTCTATTGATATTTCTATTTGTATTTCTATTCCTATTGGTATTTCTTTTGATATTTCTATTTATTTCTATGTGTATTTCTTTATCTATTGGTATTTCTATTTGTATTTCTATTTCTATTGGTATTTCTATTGGTATTTTTATTTGTTTTTCTATTTCTATTGGTATTTCTATTTGTTTTTCTATTTCAATTTGTATTTCTATTTGCATTTCTATTTCTATTGGTATTTCTATTTCTATTGGTATTTCTATTTGTATTTCTATTCCTATTGTTATTTCTATTGATATTTCTATTTATTTTTCTATTTGTTTTTCTATTTCTATTGGTATTTCTATTTGTATTTCTATTCCTATTGGTATTTCTATTTGTTTTTCTATTTTTATTGGTATTTCTATTTGTTTTTCTATTTCTATTGGTATTTATATTAGTATTTCTATGTGTTTTTCTATTTCTATTGGTATTTCTATTTGTTTTTCTACTTCTATTGGTATTTCTATTGGTATTTCTATTTGTTTTTCTATTTCTATTGATATTTCTATTTGTTTTTCTATTTGTTTTTCTATTTCTATTGGTATTTCTATGTGTATTTCTATTCCTATTGGTATTTCTATTTGTTTTTCTATTTCTATTGGTATTTCTATTTATTTTTCTATTTTTTTTTCGATTTCTATTGGTATTTCTATTTGTATTTCTATTTCTATTGGTATTTCTATTTGTTTTTCTATTTCTATTGGTATTTCTATTTGTTTTTCTATTTCTATTGTTATTTCTATTTGTTTTTCTATTTCTATTGGTATTTCTATTTGTTTTTCTATTTCTATTGATATTTCTATTTGTTTTTCTATTTGTTTTTCTATTTCTATTGGTATTTTTATTTGTATTTCTATTCCTATTGGTATTTCTATTTGTTTTTCTATTTCTATTGGTATTTCTATTTGTTTTTCTATTTCTATTGGTATTTCTATTTGTTTTTCTATTTCTATTGGTATTTCTATTTGTTTTTCTATTTCTATTGATATTTCTATTTATTTTTCTATTTGTTTTTCTATTTCTATTGGTATTTCTATTGGTATTTCTATTCCTATTGGTATTTCTATTTGTCTTTCTATTTATATTGGTATTTCTATTTGTTTTTCTATTTATATTGGTATTTCTATTTGTATTTCTATTTGTATTTCTAATGATATTTCTGTTTATTTTTCTATTTGTTTTTCTATTTCTATTGGTGTTTCTATTTGTTTTTCTATTTCTATTGGTGTTTTATTTGTTTTTTTCTATCTATTGGTATTTCTATTTGTATTTCTATTTGTATTTCTATATCTATTAATATTTCTATTGGTATTTCTATTTGTATTTCTATTTGTATTTCTATTCCTATTGGTATTTCTATTTGTTTTTCTATTTCTATTGGTATTTCTTTATCTATTGGTATTTCTATTTATATTTATATTCCTATTGGTATTTCTAATGATATTTCTGTTTATTTTTCTATTTGTTTTTCTATTTCTATTGGTGTTTCTATTTGTTTTTCTATTTCTATTGGTGTTTTATTTGTTTTTTTCTATCTATTGGTATTTCTATTTGTATTTCTATTTGTATTTCTATATCTATTAATATTTCTATTGGTATTTCTATTTGTATTTCTATTTGTATTTCTATTCCTATTGGTATTTCTATTTGTTTTTCTATTTCTATTGGTATTTCTATTTGTTTTTCTATTTCTATTGGTATTTATATTAGTATTTCTATGTGTTTTTCTATTTCTATTGGTATTTCTATTTGTTTTTCTACTTCTATTGGTATTTATATTGGTATTTATATTTGTTTTTCTATTTCTATTGATATTTCTATTTGTTTTTCTATTTGTTTTTCTATTTCTATTGGTATTTCTATGTGTATTTCTATTCCTATTGGTATTTCTATTTGTTTTTCTATTTCTATTGGTATTTCTATTTATTTTTCTATTTTTTTTTCGATTTCTATTGGTATTTCTATTTGTATTTCTATTTCTATTGGTATTTCTATTTGTTTTTCTATTTCTATTGGTATTTCTATTTGTTTTTCTATTTCTATTGTTATTTCTATTTGTTTTTCTATTTCTATTGGTATTTCTATTTGTTTTTCTATTTCTATTGATATTTCTATTTGTTTTTCTATTTGTTTTTCTATTTCTATTGGTATTTTTATTTGTATTTCTATTCCTATTGGTATTTCTATTTGTTTTTCTATTTCTATTGGTATTTCTATTTGTTTTTCTATTTCTATTGGTATTTCTATTTGTATTTGTATTTCTTTTTGTATTTTTATTTCTATTGGTATTTCTATTGATATTTCTATTTATTTCTATGTGTATTTCTTTATCTATTGGTATTTCTATTTGTATTTCTATTCCTATTGGTATTTCTGTTGATATTTCTAATTATTTTTCTATTTGTTTTTCTATTTCTATTGGTATTTTTATTTGTTTTTTTATTTCTATTGGTATTTCTATTTGTTTTTCTATTTCTATTTGCATTTCTATTTGTTTTTCTATTTCTATTTGTATTTCTATTCCTATTGGTATTACTATTTGTTTTTCTATTTCTATTTGTATTTCTATTGGTTTTTCTATTGATATTTCTATTTCTATTGGTATTTCTATTTGTTTTTCTATTTCTTTGTGTATTTCTGTTGTTATTTCTATTTGCATTTCTATTTCTATTGGTATTTCTATTTGTTTTTCTATTTCTATTAATATTTCTATTGGTATTTCTATTTGTATTTCTATTTGTATTTCTATTTGTATTTCTATTTCTATTGGTATTTCTATTTGTATTTTTATTTCTACTGGTATTTCTATTTGTTTTTCTATTTCTATTCGTATTTCTATTGGTATTTCTATTGATATTTCAATTTCTATTTGTATTTCTATTGGTATTTTTATTTGTATTTCTATATCTATTAATATTTCTATTGGTATTTCTATTTGTATTTCTATTCCTATTGGTATTTCTATTTGTTTTTCTATTTCTATTGGTATTTCTATTTGTTTTTCTATTTCTATTGGTATTTATATTAGTATTTCTATGTGTTTTTCTATTTCTATTGGTATTTCTATTTGTTTTTCTACTTCTATTGGTATTTCTATTGGTATTTCTATTTGTTTTTCTATTTCTATTGATATTTCTATTTGTTTTTCTATTTGTTTTTCTATTTCTATTGGTATTTCTATGTGTATTTCTATTCCTATTGGTATTTCTATTTGTTTTTCTATTTCTATTGGTATTTCTATTTGTTTTTCTATTTCTATTGTTATTTCTATTTGTTTTTCTATTTCTATTGGTATTTCTATTTGTTTTTCTATTTCTATTGATATTTCTATTTGTTTTTCTATTTGTTTTTCTATTTCTATTGGTATTTTTATTTGTATTTCTATTCCTATTGGTATTTCTATTTGTTTTTCTATTTCTATTGGTATTTCTATTTGTTTTTCTATTTCTATTGGTATTTCTATTTGTTTTTCTATTTCTATTGGTATTTCTATTTGTTTTTCTATTTCTATTGATATTTCTATTTATTTTTCTATTTGTTTTTCTATTTCTATTGGTATTTCTATTGGTATTTCTATTCCTATTGGTATTTATATTTGTCTTTCTATTTATATTGGTATTTCTATTTGTTTTTCTATTTATATTGGTATTTCTATTTGTATTTCTATTGGTATTTCTATATCTATTAATATTTCTATTGGTATTTCTATTTATATTTCTATTCCTATTGGTATTTCTAATGATATTTCTGTTTATTTTTCTATTTGTTTTTCTATTTCTATTGGTGTTTCTATTTGTTTTTCTATTTCTATTGGTGTTTTATTTGTTTTCTTCTATCTATTGGTATTTCTATTTGTATTTCTATTTGTATTTCTATATCTATTAATATTTCTATTGGTATTTCTATTTGTATTTCTATTTGTATTTCTATTCCTATTGGTATTTCTATTTGTTTTTCTATTTCTATTTGTATTTCTATTTGTATTTGTATTTCTTTTTGTATTTTTATTTCTATTGGTATTTCTATTTGTATTTCTATTCCTATTGGTATTTCTGTTGATATTTCTAATTATTTTTCTATTTGTTTTTCTATTTCTATTGGTATTTTTATTTGTTTTTTTATTTCTATTGGTATTTCTATTTGTTTTTCTATTTCTATTTGCATTTCTATTTGTTTTTCTATTTCTATTTGTATTTCTATTGGTTTTTCTATTGATATTTCTATTTCTATTGGTATTTCTATTTGTTTTTCTATTTCTTTGTGTATTTCTGTTGTTATTTCTATTTGTATTTCTATTTCTATTGGTATTTCTATTTGTATTTCTATTTCTACTGGTATTTCTATTTATTTTTCTATTTCTATTTGTATTTCTATTGGTATTTTTATTTGTATTTCTATATCTATTAATATTTCTATTTGTATTTCTATTTGTATTTCTATATCTATTAATATTTCTATTGGTATTTCTATTCGTTTTTTTATTTCTATTGGTATTTCTATTTGTTTTTCTATTTCTATTGGTATTTCTATTGGTATTTCTATTTGTTTTTCTATTTCTATTGGTATTTCTATTTGTTTTTCTATTTCTATTTGTATTTCTATTTGCATTTATATTTCTATTGGTATTTCTATTTCTATTGGTATTTCTATTTGTATTTCTATTCCTATTGGTATTTCTATTGATATTTCTATTTATTTTTCTATTTGTTTTTCTATTTCTATTGGTATTTCTATTTGTTTTTCTATTTCTACTGGTATTTCTATTTGTTTTTCTATTTGTATTGTTGTTTCGATTTGTTTTTCTATTTCTATTTCCATTTCTATTTGTTTTTCTATTTCTATTTGTATTTCTATTTGTTTTTCTATTTCTATTGGTATTTCTATTTGTTTTTCTATTTCTATTGGTATTTCTATTTGTATTTCTATTCCTATTGGTATTTCTATTTGTTTTTCTAATTCTATTTGTATTTCTATTGGTATTTGTATTGGTATTTCTATTTGTTTTTCTATTTCTATTGGTATTTCTATTTGTTTTTCTATTTCAATTGATATTTCTATTTAGTTTTCTATTTGTTTTTCTATTTCTATTGGTATTTCTATTTGTATTTCTATTTCTATTGGTATTTCTATTTGTTTTTCTATTTCAATTTGTATTTCTATTTGCATTTCTATTTCTATTGGTATTTCTATTTCTATTGGTATTTCTATTTGTATTTCTATTCCTATTGGTATTTCTATTGATATTTCTATTTATTTTTCTATTTGTTTTTCTATTTCTATTGGTATTTCTATTTGTATTTCTATTCCTATTGGTATTTCTATTTGTTTTTCTATTTCTATTGGTATTTCTATTTGTTTTTCTATTTCTATTGATATTTCTATTTATTTTTCTATTTTTTTCGATTTCTATTGGTATTTCTATTTGTATTTCTATTTCTATTGGTATTTCTATTTGTTTTTCTATTTCTATTGGTATTTCTATTTGTTTTTCTTCTTCTATTGGTATTTCTATTGGTATTTCTATTTGTTTTTCTATTTCTATTGATATTTCTATTTGTTTTTCTATTTGTTTTTCTATTTCTATTGGTATTTCTATTTCTATTGGTATTTCTATTTGTTTTTCTATTTCTATTGATATTTCTATTTATTTTTCTATTTTTTTCGATTTCTATTGGTATTTCTATTTGTATTTCTATTTCTATTGGTATTTCTATTTGTTTTTTTATTTCTATTGGTATTTCTATTTGTTTTTCTTCTTCTATTGGTATTTCTATTGGTATTTCTATTTGTTTTTCTATTTCTATTGATATTTCTATTTGTTTTTCTATTTGTTTTTCTATTTCTATTGGTATTTCTATTTCTATTGGTATTTCTATTTGTTTTTCTATTTCTATTGGTATTTCTATTGGTATTTCTATTTGTTTTTCTATTTGTATTTCTATTTCTATTGGTTTTTCTATTTCTATTGATATTTCTATTTATTTTTCTATTTGTTTTTCTATTTCTATTGGTATTTCTATTGGTATTTCTATTCCTATTGGTATTTCTATTTGTTTTTCTATTTCTATTGGTATTTCTATTGGTATTTCTATTTGTTTTTCTATTTCTATTGGTATTTCTATTTGTTTTTATATTTCTATTTGTATTTCTAGTGGTATTTCTATTTGTATTTCTATTGGTATTTCTATATCTATTAATATTTCTATTGGTATTTCTTTATCTATTGGTATTTCTATTTATATTTCTATTTGTATTTGTATTTCTATTTGTATTTGTATTTCTTTTTGTATTTTTATTTCTATTGGTATTTCTATTTGTATTTCTATTCCTATTGGTATTTCTATTGATATTTCTATTTATTTCTATGTGTATTTCTTTATCTATTGGTATTTCTATTTGTATTTCTATTCCTATTGGTATTTCTATTGATATTTCTATTTATTTTTCTATTTGTTTTTCTATTTCTATTGGTATTTCTATTTGTTTTTCTATTTCTATTGGTATTTCTATTTGTTTTTCTATTTCTATTTGTATTTCTATTCCTATTGGTATTACTATTTGTTTTTCTATTTCTATTTGTGTTTCTGTTGGTATTTCTATTGATATTTCAATTTCTATTTGTATTTCTATTGGTATTTCTATTTGTATTTCTATATCTATTAATATTTCTATTGGTATTTCTATTTGTATTTCTATATCTATTAATATTTCTATTGGTATTTCTATTTGTATTTCTATTCCTATTGGTATTTATATTTGTTTTTCTATTTCTATTAATATTTCTATTGGTATTTCTATTTGTATTTCTATTTGTTTTTCTATTTCTATTCGTATTTCTATTGGTAATTCTATTGATATTTCAATTTCTATTTGTATTTCTATTGGTATTTCTATTTGTATTTTTATTCCTATTGGTATTTCTATTTGTATTTCTATTTGTATTTCTATTTCTATTGGTATTTCTATTCGTTTTTTTATTTCTATTGGTATTTCTATTGATATTTCTGTTTGTATTTCTATTGGTACATATTTCTTTTTGTATTTCTATTTCTGTTGTTATTTCTATTTGTATTTCTATTCCTATTGGTATTTCTATTTGTTTTTCTATTTCTATTGGTATTTCTATTTGTTTTTCTATTTCTATTGGTATTTCTATTGGTATTTCTATTTGTTTTTCTATTTCTATTGGTATTTCTATTTGTTTTTCTATTTCTATTTGTATTTCTATTCCTATTGGTATTACTATTTGTTTTTCTATTTCTATTTGTATTTCTGTTGGTATTTCTATTGATATTTCAATTTCTATTTGTATTTCTATTGGTATTTCTATTTGTATTTCTATATCTATTAATATTTCTATTGGTATTTCTATTTGTATTTCTATTGGTATTTCTATTTGTTTTTCTATTTCTATTTGTTTTTCTATTTGTTTTTCTATTTCTATTTGTATTTCTATTCCTATTGGTATTACTATTTGTTTTTCTATTTCTATTTTTTATTTCTATTGGTATTTCTATTGATATTTCTATTTCTATTTGTATTTCTATTGGTATTTCTATTTGTATTTTTATTCCTATTGGTATTTCTCTTTGTATTTCTATTTGTATTTCTATTTCTATTGGTATTTCTATTCGTTTTTTTATTTCTATTGGTATTTCTATTGATATTTCTGTTTGTATTTCTATTGGTACATATTTCTTTTTGTATTTCTATTTCTGTTGTTATTTCTGTTGGTATTTCTATTTGTATTTCTTTTCCTATTGGTATTTCTATTTGTTTTTCTATTTCTATTGGTATTTCTATTGGTATTTCTATTTGTTTTTCTATTTCTATTGGTATTTCTATTTGTTTTTCTATTTCTATTGGTATTTCTATTTGTATTTCAATGTCTATTTGTATTTCTATTGATATTTCTATTTGTTTTTCTATTTCTATTTGTATTTGTATTTCTATTTGTATTTCTATTTCTATTTGTATTTCTATTTGTTTTTCTATTTCTATTGGTATCTCTATTTGTTTTTCTATTTCTATTGATATTTCTATTTATTTTTCTATTTGTGTTTCTATTTCTATTGGTATTTCTATTTGTTTTTCTATTTCTATTGGTATTTCTATTTGTTTTTCTACTTCTATTGGTATTTCTATTGGTATTTCTATTTGTATTTCTATTTCTATTGGTATTTCTATTTGTATTTCTATTCCTATTGGTATTTCTATTGATATTTCTATTTATTTCTATGTGTATTTCTTTATCTATTGGTATTTCCATTTATATTTCTATTCCTATTGGTATTTCTATTGATATTTCTATTTATTTTTCTATTTGTTTTTCTATTTCTATTGGCATTTCTATTTGTTTTTCTATTTCTATTGGTATTTTTATTTGTTTTTTTTATTTCTATTGGTATTTCTATTTGTTTTTCTATTTCTATTTGTATTTCTATTGTTATTTCTATTTGTATTTCTATTTCTATTGGTATTTCTATTTGTATTTCTATTTGTATTTCTATTCCTATTGGTATTTCTATTTGTTTTTCTATTTCTATTGATATTTCAATGTCTATTTGTATTTCTATTGATATTTCTATTTGTTTTTCTATTTCTATTTGTATTTGTATTTCTATTTGTATTTCTATTTCTATTGGTATTTCTATTTGTATTTCTATTCCTATTTGTATTTCTATTGGTATTTCTATTTGTTTTTCTATTTCTATTGGTATTTCTATTGGTATTTCTATTTGTATTTCTATTCCTATTGGTATTTCTATTTGTTTTTCTGTGTCTATTAATATTTCTATTTGTATTTCTATTTGTATTTCTATTCCTATTGGTATTTCTATTTATTTTCTATTTCTATTCGTATTTCTATTGATATTTCAATTTCTATTTGTATTTCTATTGGTATTTTTATTTGTATTTCTATATCTATTAATATTTCTATTGGTATTTCTATTTGTTTTTCTATTTCTGTTTGTATTTCTATTGGTATTTCTATTGATATTTCAATTTCTATTTGTTTTTCTATTTCTTTTCGTATTTCTATTTGTTTTTTTATTTCTGTTGTTATTTCTATTTGCATTTCTATTTCTATTGGTATTTCTATTTGGCTGTCTATTTCTATTTGTATTTTCAAAAAATAGAAGCATACTTTAATAAGAAGGGCCTTAGGCATGAAAAAACGATGTACTATTCGTCCCTCAGTAACGGTATAGTTGAAAGACCTAATAGAACATTATTGGACAAATCGAGATGCTTGCTGATAGACAGAAATCTACCGATAGAATTGTGGGGGGAAGCAGTATCAACAGCCTATTACGTCCATAACATAACACCAATCAAAAAAGAAATTAGTAAAACTCCGATGGAATTATGGAGCGGCAAAAAACCTTCTGTTTACGGCACTTACGGGTTTACGGATGTTTGGCATACTCTAAAATTAACAGACCAAATATCTCAAAACTACAACCACGAGCAAAAAAAGGAATTTTAGTGGGTTATTTAAAGGAGAGAAAAGCTTACAGAATATATGACGAACAAGAGAAAAAGGTACACGAAACACTGGATGTTAAGTTCGACGAGTCAAGTCAAAGAATATTAGCTACGGACAATGATACGACTACAAACCAAACCAATCTTAATGTGTTACAATATATCTTATCAAATACAAGTAAACCTGAGTTATGCGAAAGCCAAACATCCAATGAAAAACAAAATAACGATACTCCAAATGATGATATTTGTTTAGATGTCTTGAAAATGTAACCGGTTGAACCACAGGATCTTGAAACAAAAAATAATCATCATAACCCAAGACCACAAAAAATAAGACAACCTCCTAGTAAGTTTAATGATTATGTGGCAAATTTTATTAGTGAATTAGAACCAAGAACATATGAAGAAAATTGAAATCATCGCACACATGGCTCCTGGCCCGAAATATTCGCTTTGACGATTTTTTGAAATTCTAATATTCACAGAAATTAAAACATTTTTGAAAAATCTGTATTTTTTTAATAAGACAGACCTTCCCAAAGCCACATAGCATTCTACCCTTTGCGCATGGATGATATAAATAATTATGTTTGTATTTGACTTATTAAAGTCGTTGGAGAAAAAACCTGCGCACCTATTGAAACCACATAAACATTTTTAAAAGTAGATTACAGTGATTAAATTTAGAAAAAATATGTCCAGTTTTCTGGCACTAAAAAAATTGTTGCCAAGTTTTAATGACAGCGATCGCACCAGATTTTTCTTTGTCGCTGATGTCCTTTCCGCCAATTTGTTTAATTTTCGAAAACACAGAATTGCACTTGGAAACCACTGTACGTGAGATAAAAATTGTAACTCATACATAACTCAAAATAAAACGAAATATCACGTACTTTAGTTTGATATTTCTGGGATTGTTTTTGCGATTTTTATTTTCGGGAATACGATGGTATCAAAACTTAATCATGAAGGAGCCTATCCATTGATTGTAAGGGAGCCCTCGATTTCTCAAAATGGAAAATCTCCGAAAAAAATCTCCAAAAACATAAAGTAAATACGAAGAGGCCCGTCTAATGGGGCCAGGTTTGTTAACTACAATATGATAACGAAAGGATGCTACATACTTTCTTGACATCCTTGCGCAAATTGGAACAATGCAAAGCGGCTTTGGAGTGTTCCAAAAAATACAAATTTTCGAAAAACGTTCTAATTAATGTTGGAGTCTTAATGAATCGTCAAATCGGGGGTTTGGGAGAAGGGCAGCCCTATAACTTGCTTTTTTGGGATTGATTTTTTGTGAATTTTTTGCTTGTTAATCGAGAGATCGATCTGAGCTTTTAAAACATGAAAACTAGTTGATGAACAGCAATGTGGTAGTTGGTAACGAAACGGTAACGATAATTATTTGATCGATAAGTTCTCAAAAATAAATTAAACTGTATGGAGAAATCCCAATGAAGAAGAAAATCATTACGCCTATACAGTGTACAAAACCGTATACGCCCAGTTCAATAACCGATACTGTCGTGACATTTTCATATGTTGGCTTAAACCGTTTTAACATGATTGCATATTGAAGCGGACGGCTTAATACCATAGTAGGCAGCATCCTTGTTCGAGAGTTGATTAGTAAAACCATAACCGTAACCACCCCGGGTTCAATAACGATGAAATAATGTTGAAGACGTTTCCACTTTACAATCAGTGAATCTGAATCAAATCAAAGATGAGGAGGTGAAAGTTGCCATTGAAAGAACCACAGTTTTGAAGAGCGACTAACCAGTTCATCAGAAAGTACGACATTTGTCACCAAAGGAAACCACAGGTTGTTCGAAAAGAAATTGATGAGTGGCTTGAGAACAAAATTATAAGAGAGAAAGAGAGAGAGTTCGTCGTGGTATGCAAATGTTGATTTACAGAAATTAAATCGATTGGTAGTTAAATATTGCTATTCACTGCCTTTAATCGAAGACCAGATCGATCAGCTTGAGATGGTGTTAACCATTTATGGAAAAAGCGTTGGAAAGTAGCAGCCAGGAAGGCTCCAACATATTAATGCCAGGAATGCTCCAACCCATATTTAATTGAAAAAAATGCCAATTTTTGTGTACGAATTTTTTTTTTTCTGGGGAATGAGATCGAGAAGGGGCGAATAAGGCCAGAAAGTGTAGAAACTTCTTTGGAATTTAGGGGAATAATTGAAAATTAAACTTTTCAAAACTTCTCCAATTTTCCACGTAAGAAATTCAAATTTTCCAGGAAGCGTAAAATAAAAAATCAGAAAAAATTCCCGATCCCAATTTTTATTCTGCCCTGCCCCGTCCAAACCACGAGGTCTTAATTCGTTTTAAACATAAAACTTTAAAATACCAGGAATATGAAAATGTTACTATGTAATCATTATTACTCCCTAATTCCTTGTTGGGGTGCAAAAACAATTTAAATCCGAAAATGTTGAATACGTTTCGAGCCCCAGAACAGTTTGCACAAGCATAAACAAACAAACAAACAAATAAAAAGAAACAAATAAGATAAACAAAACGAATTTTCAGAATGCGAATGATGTTTTGATCGAATATTATTAAAGAAAATTTCTGTTTTCATTGTACGCTTCTAAGAAAAATAATTTAAATTGATATGAAAACGATTCAAAATCTACTGGAGCAAAACAATTTTCTTTATTTTTGTAATAAGCTTGTTAAAAAAATAAAATGTTTTTGTTCGCATTAAATTGGATCCGGGCCCATGAATACAGAACGCAGAATCTTAAAATATGCGAAGATTAAAATGCATAAAAAGTAATTTTTATCTCAGTATAAAAAAATGCGCCCACTTGTAAATCACTATACAAATTTTATATTGTATTATTATATTAGCAATAGTAGGTAGGTGAATTGTTATTCCCATACGATGAATTTTCACGGGGAATATATTGTACAAATGATACTTAACCTTTTTCATACAAATGTAATATTTAGGTATTCAACCATGCTTGCCGCCCCGGTGGCACAGTTGTTAGCATGCTTGCTTTAAGCTCCGGAGGTCCCGGGTTCGATTCCCGGCGGGTGATGAAAAAATCACGGCTGGTTTAATGTAAGGATCAATGAACTAATCACTCATTATCCGTTGTAAAAATGATTACGAAACTTCAAAAATGAAGCGGCCAAATCCCTCCATGGGATGTAGCGCTAGCGAAAAAAAAAAAAAAAAAAAACCATGCTTTACGTTGTTGCTATGATAAATATATGGAGATTGGCTAAACATTTGTGAAATAAGCAAAAAAACAAAAATATAAACTACACTCCCGAGCAACTGAATCGACTAGACCATCAAAACGCATATTTTTTTAAAATGGCTGGATCGATTTTCGAAAAACAACCTTCTTTTGACAGCCTAGTATTTTATCTTTTCAAGAATACCTTTATCATTAAAATCATACAGTACTTTTCAAATTAAAGCAGTCTTAGCAAAACGCGATGTTTCTGTGAAAACAATTGGCGTGATGCAATCTCCTGTATAATGCCACGTTGACCGAAATTTGTCGTCACTTATGAGTCAGACGCTGACCTGAACAAATCTCTACCAGTTTAATTCATTATTTCCTTAAAATCATGGATACCACTCCAGAAAAATCCGCACAAGTTGTTGCTTTATTGCAAGAAGGATGCAATCAACAAGAAGTCGCTCGTCAGCTTAACATGAGCCAATCTGCTGTCTCAAGAGTATTCAGAAGGTTTCAGGAAACTGGTACCTTCAATCGAAGACCACAAACCAGCCGGTTTCAGTGTACATCAGAGAGGGACGATCGATTTATCGTCCTAACTTCACTACGAAATCGCCATCTCACGGGCGTCGATGTGCAGCAGGAGCTAAGACAAGTTCGAGATGTAGCTGTTAGTCAATGGACAGTAAGAAGACGCTTAAAGGAAGCCAACCTCACTCCAAGACGGCCCGCTAGAGGCCCAAAATTAACAACACGCCACCGCAAACAGTGACTCGAACTTGCTCGCGAACACATCAATTGGAACATCGAGCAATGGACGTCCGTTCTATTTACTGACGAGTGCAGAATATGTCTCCATGGTAGTGATATGAGAGACCGGGTCTACCGGCGTCCAGGAGAGCGATTTTCGCAGTGCTGTTTTGCTGAAACAGTCTCATACGGCGGCGGTTCGTGTATGGTGTGGGCTGGCAAATCGTTTGAGGGAAAAACAGATCTTGTTTTTGTACCTGGTGGAGGCCGTGAAGGGGGTCTGACCGCTGAACGATATATCGAGGGCATTCTCTTGGATCATGTAGTGCCCTATGCAGGATATATAGGGGAAGATTTCATATTGATGCATGACAATGCCCGGTGTCACACAGCTCGAACCACTCGACAGTTCTTGGATGAGGTCGGACTCGAGACGTTGAGGTGGCCAGCACTCAGTCCAGACATGAATCCAATTGAGCATTTATGGGACGAACTAAAACGGAGGGTCCGAGCTAGAAGTCCGGTACCATCTAACATCAGTGACCTGAAGATTGCGTTAGAGGAGGAGTGGGGTGCGATCCCCCAAGTATTTGTCAAAATCTTAATAAGGTCAATGGGGAACCGCATGCGAACCGTTGTACACGCAAGGGGGGCCATACTTATTATTAACCAATAAAATTATTTTTGTTTTGCTTGAGTTTTTTGTTGTAATTTAATTTTAAACACCCCCAATATTTTTTGCTTGATCATCAATTTTGGTTGCGTTTTCATTCAAAATTCATTACAAAAAAAGGTACTAAACCAATTTTCATAAAAATAGTGTCATTTTAAAGCAAAAATATCAGGCTTTCAAAAAAATAATGTCTTATGAAAACCGGTTTGACCGTTCTAACAAAAATCGTCCTTATGTGAGCGCTTAAGGTTTTAGTCGATTCAGTTGCTCGGGAGTGTATATTAAGAAAAATTGTGGAAGGTTTTGATGAACATTTCGTTATATTCAATGTTTTCATCTTCACCGCAATATTATTCCGATGGATTAAGGAATGGATAGAATTGTTTACTCCTACCGGAATTGATTAGCCATGCAGAAAGATACACTAAGAGGAACTCACCAAATTGAATAATTGCTCATGTTTGAATTTGAACGTGCACAAATTTTATTTAAAACATAACAAACAGTATAATTTTCTTACTGATAAACCATTAAAACGATTTTGAGAAATTTTGCAGATACACGGTAATGCACTTTTGCCACCTCGCTATTTGATTTTTTTATTTTTTTTTTTTTTCAAAAAAGCAACACAGTTTACCTAGACTCGAGCTTAGTAAATTATGGTCGTAATAGATTATCTTAATCTAAACGAAATCACGAAACAGTTGAACTGTCATCAAATTGTCATCAAACTGTCAGAATGAATATTCAAACTGAAAAGTTTGACGAAAGTTGCTATCCAATTTCGAAAACTTTAGTAGTTTTGGTAGATAATTTATTTTAGTCATTGATCATAATAAAGTGATAGTCCTCACATTTTGTTTATTCATTAGTTCACCACTCTTCTCATAAATTAGATATTGACAACACAATAAATTAAGTTCCAGGCATACCAGTCAAATTCAGTTCACATTTCAGTCAAAAAGAGAAAGGGGTTTCGATAAAAAAATAACTCACTCAAAATAGTTTTAGACTGAAATGCCTTTCCACCAGTCGAAAAAGTTTTGTCTTGAATGCCTTTTTAGTTTTTTGATTGAACTACCTTCTGGAAACTGTTTCGACTGATGTGTGGTTTCTTTTTGCCCAAAAAATTCAAAAACACATAAAAAAGCAAACTATTTATCACAGAAAATCACCATTTTTTTGCCGCTTTTTTTGTGCACACAAAACAGAAAAATGGACACTTTTCATCAATTTGCACTAACACTAAGAACGAAAATAAACGACAATTTTTGTAGAAAAACTTATAGAAGTGACGTGTGTCAATTCAAAAGTGTAGAATTGACGATTAGCCTGTTCACACAATGTATACAGCGCATCGTAACACTTCCTCGTTTCATACCTCTCAATCTAGCTTGCTTCGATTTTACGAAGCGATATTTTTGAGGGAAAATGTAAAATTCGGTAATACTACAAGTACATGGTTGGTTCCTATAATATAGGAATAAATCAGCGTAATAAATTTAGCAGTTCAGTCTTAACAATTTCTCCTCTTCGTAAACCCTTAAACTTTTTAAATGTGTTTTTAATAGAAGCACAATTCTTTTGTATGAGAGAGCACTCCATTAATGGTTACCACATCGTGATTATGAGTTTAGACCATATTTCGTACAAACAGAATGATGATATTACGAACTGTTTAATTTACTCATGTGGGCGTTCGATTCACCTCGCACTGTGGTTAACCCTTTTTTATAGCTAAGTATGGTGTAGTAGATAAAGTATAACGATTCTAAATTTTAGGTCTTTATTCGAACTTCCAGTTCAAAATCTCTTCGCGGGAATTAATCTTTCTGCTAATCGCATTTCTCTGCTATTTTGATTAGATCTTTAAAAATTCAGAGGAGGGACCAGAAAAATAAAATTTTCCCTACAATTTAAATATTTTATTTAAGAAATTAAATCATTGATTAAGTCATTTGATGTTGGAGGAAAAAAAATTTGATTGGATTGTTGTATGGAAAACCAAAATTAGCAAATCTAGCTTTTGATTTATGATATCGACCATAATATCATTAGCATGATTAGTGTTTCAAAATATAATCATATGCACAAAAGATCTTTTAGGCCACCTCGCACTGGTGGCTTGAACGCCCACATGGCCCTCAAGTAATAATAATAAAATACAATCATACCATTGGGCCATGTTTCAATATGTAAAATCTGATCCCAGCTAAACCTTAAGGCGGAAAAAATTCTTCAGGCCATGAAATAATAGATTTTATATTAGGAACTATTTGTAATATTTAGAACATATTTCAGATATAAAATTTTACTAAAATCCGTCAACAAATATGCTCGTTACATTTGATGCTGAAGACTGAGAAGAAAGTCTGAATTGGCCAGTATGTAAAAATAAATTTGGCAAATATAATTTATCATTTGACATCATTGGAGGTGTTCTGCAATATTTCTTAAATTTCAGCCGTGGTTTAAATAAGAAATTCGACCACAGATGATAGGGCCGGAGAAATTCTTCAGAGCCGGAATTCGTTATTTTTCTATTAGGAACTACTTCAAGAATCGATTTTACATCTTAAATCTCAGAAGTAAATTTTTATTAAAATTCATCCACAAAAATATCTCCTACTTTCATTTTGAGCTTGAGACGTATTAAACTGCTTGAATTGGTTGTTAATGAAAAGAAAAACAAAATTGGTAAACCAATTATTTGATTAATGGTTCCAACCATAATATCATTAGCAGTGTTCCGCAATATTTCTTGAACTTGCCTCTCATGTTAATTCAATTTTATATTAGGAACTACTTACTGAATCGACTTAATAACTTAGATATGAAATTTCACTAAACTCTATTAGCAAACGTGCGTGTTTCATTTGGTGCAGGAACTGTAGAAAAGGCCTGCATTAGTTATGCACCTAATTTCGAGACGAAATGTTCTACTTTTTCAAAAATTTTCAGACTTCGTTCAGGTTAAGTTGTTTATGACCTGATCACCCTAGTAAGAACCCTCACAACGCAACGTGCTTCTTAATTTATTGTAGGAAATATACGCAGAACTAAAACTATAATAAGGTTTAATAAGAGGTTTTTACGAGAGGTTTGAATGTTTGATCAAAACACGCGGAATTTTTAGCTGTCGATAAGTTCTATTTGGTTTGGTGTGCTCGGCGATTTTTTACTTGTGAAAAACCTGGAATAAAGAATCTGAAAGAAGTGTATACACAGTATTGTACCGTGTAATCTACATGGCGTAATTACACGATTGTCTACACGTGTAGATAATGTATGTAGACAATTAAAAAAATGACGTCGACAACGTAGACAATGTCGACAATTTAGACAATGCGGCGACAATACACAGCAACAACATTTTTTGTTAACTTCATATTTAAGTGGAATTAATTCAATATGCACAGGCCTAGTTTAAAGTGTGATATTTGTATATTTGATTCATTTGGTGCAGTCTTATCAATTTAAATGCCAGAATACTGTGCTTAAAAATTAGAGAAATTTGTTATTAATCTTCTTGTGTTACTAAAAGTGTTTTAAAAATGTTAAAGTTTAACTTGTATGTATTTATCAATTCAAACGCAGTAAATTTATGATCTAATTTAATTTCAAAAACGTTTAGTGCCCCAAAGATTTATTTATAGTGAATTTTACATTAAATTTATGCAAAGTTTAAGCACAGTATCATGTTATTTAAAATGGTCAAACTGTACCAAATGAATCAAATATACAAAACTCACACTTTAAATAACGTATTGGATTAAATCGATTCTCCAATAATTACAATTTTAACAAATAACAATAAAAATTACTCCGACGCTATTTCCGTGTAACTTCATAAAGCAAATTTATGTTGTAGTTCACTTCTGTCCGCTGGAGCACATCGTAGATCGTACCATATTCGTCAATAGTTTTACTCAATTTTAAACGTAAAGACACTTTTGGTTTGTTTCTTTGGTTTGGCAAGTTTTCTGAAAACTTTGCTTCTAATTCTTCCTCGATATCTGTACACAATTCATCATTAATCCTGAGGGAATAATATACGTGTGACAATTTTGTCGATCGCTCGAAAGTTAGACGATTCCTTATTGGCGAATGCACGTGTGCCCAGCCAGAAAATAATATTTCTTCAATTTGTGCTGATGATGCTGGAATTTTAAGGAATTGCTTTGCCATTTGCGATAAAATGGGATGCTTTATTTCAGCCATGTTCCAAAAAACTATGGGTTTCTTATGTCTTTCTCATAGAGCATTTTGAAATAGTAGGTATGTGCTTTGATATCTAAATTCATCCCATTCTTCGATCCCCGCTCCGCTTAATTTTTAAAGAAATATTGTGTATTTTTTCTAAATGATCCTTTGTAAGTTTACCAATATCCATATGAGGATGCATATGACATATTCGTTCCATAACTTTCCTTCACCTGTTCAATGAACTGATCGTCAAAAATGAATTTAACAACGTCTTGTTTAACTTTTTTTAATTTTAGACTCAGCTGCTACGATCTTCATCTGCTCCAACTTCTTGATTAGAGAGCGGTAAGCATCTCTGTATGAGCACCATCGTGCTTGTATTCTTTGAGTACAGTATGTAGTTGCCTTCTCTGTTATTGCTATATTCAATACTTTCTTTGCCAACAATTTGGCGGTATGGCTATTGCAAGTACTGTGCAATAAAACGTGGTTAGTGAGTTTTCCCATTTTGACCATAGTACCTACTTGCATTATCGGAAACAACCGTATATACTTTAGCGTTGTATAGCTGCATAGCAATGTCTACCGATTCCAGCAAAATTTCGGCTAATCTTGCTCCTATTTTGCTTTCACCTGTTAGGTACCAAGCTTGTTAGAATGCTTGCTCTTGCTCGTCAATGGCATGATGCAGCATAGATGTGTTGCTAGAACTGTTTTTCCAACCATCTATTAATAGCACTGACTCTTCAGAAATACTGGCTTTAGCACATGAAATGCATTTTAAATACGCATTATCTAATAAAGTCGATGATAGTGCTTTTCTTCCTGGAAGTTTAGTAGCGTAAGCTGGTCTAACTATTTAATAAAAAACTTAATATGTTTCGATTTCACCCTTAAGGGCAGGTATCATCCGAATACTAATTTGGCTAATTTCTCATATAACTCCATCTCTTCTTTTACACTTAATTTGTCAAATTATTTTGCAACTACTGAATTTGCTTTATTGAATTTTTTTAAAGTTCTGTTCTGAATTTATGAGGTTATTAAATTGTACCGTCCAATTTTTACGTTAGGGACAAGTGAATCAATGCAACAAAAAAAAACAACTGGACATCAAGCTCCTGAAGTTCAAAAATCCCTCGATTTTTTTATCAAACCATATATTATATCACGTAGCAGTTTCAAGCTTTCCGTATTTCTCGAAAATATTTGGTATTCGTAAAGGTTTTATTATGTCCACATTGAATTCATGCTTTCCCATTTCCTAGCATTTCGATATTTGGACTTTATCAAAACTTTAAAAACGTCTTGTCCATTTTTTGTAAGAATAACTGCAAAAAAGTTCGATTTTAAAACTAAAATTTTTTTTGGCGTGTCGGACAAATTTCTAAACGTGCCAAGTTTGGCACGCGTCCCACATATTTGCGA
Source organism: Tipula helvola (assembly GCA_963556165.1). Classification (NCBI taxonomy): domain Eukaryota; kingdom Metazoa; phylum Arthropoda; class Insecta; order Diptera; family Tipulidae; genus Tipula; species Tipula helvola. Next base: position 79,824,912 of record OY744482.1, on the reverse strand, counting down.
TCACTGGTATAAAGTGATGAACACGGCGAACGTTAAGAAAGCGATCACCGTGATTGATCAATTATCGCTCGCGGAGATCGCTTAGTCGTACGATGAATGTTTTTAGTGAGGGAAACTTCGTAAAATTGATCTCAAATTAACCAAATTAAATTAATATTTGTGAATATTTTTGTTTAGTTCTCGGCATTTAATGGTTTTAATTTTCTTACATAATGTTGCCAATAAATATTTATATATTCGTGCAATGTACTGCACGAAACAACAATAAGGTTTTGTCTTTCATAACTTTCAACTTTCACAAAAATATGCGAATGATGAATGAACTGATTTAGATGCTTAATCAAACTTTTTAGTATTTTCGTTTGTAAATATCTCAATTAGATTGACTACATGGCGACTGACACGTGATAGTATCAAGATCAGTCTAACAACTGTTCTCATTCCTCTGATCGGGGAGATTCTAGAGTGATTCATTCCGCTGGTGTATACCTACAATTAGGTAAGGAGAATCACCTAGCTGTAAACAAACCGATAATGTTGCAAAAAAAGAAATTTTCCTTGTCCCCTCAAATATTCCCTGAATTAACAAATTTACGAGGCGTAATCGGCTAGCAATCATATCAAATCTTTTTCCCCGTAAGAATCCTTTTTAAATTGACAGCTATACAAGGTATATCGATTCCAAAAAATGAAAACCTTCCTCCGTGAGTGTTCTATGTGGTAGTTTGGTTTCGTATTGAAAAGTTCGCACGAACAAAACTACAAAAATACAATTCTAACCTCATACATTACGTATGAGACAAGAACGTACTGTCCTAGCGAATTATATTCACTAAATCAAAAACTTAAGGTAAACCATCATTTCTGTGTGTTTTATGCCCACATAAATAATAGAAAGAGAACTTTGTCTGTATTAAAATCAAATATGATTCTTTCGTCTTTTTATAGACAAAATATATTAACAATAATGGCATTCAAACTCAAGGAGGGTTTTTATTTTTTGGGGTCGATACACTTTGTGTGACTCTTGGGTTAAAGTACGTGGGGGATTTTGATATTTCTACTTTTTTGGTAGATATATTATAAATGATTGGCATCTTCATTTTTTCTGATTAACGAAGTCGAAAAATGTTGTGAATGCCATTATTGTTAATATATTTTGTTTATAAAAAGCCGAAACAATTTTATTGATTTTAATACAGTCAAACTTCTCTTTATATTAAATATTACAGAATGATTCAGATTTTGGCCAACAAAACTATGTTTTAGACCAAGAAACTCAAATTTGAATCGTGATGGCAATATATATTTTACACCGCCTGTTTCTCATTTTATTTTAAGCTAAAGCTCATATCGCAAATTCTATAATATGACTTCGACTTTTTATAAAAATCGAACTTTTTATTTGCGTACTAAAGTGGGATATAAATGTATTTTAAATAACAATTGTTTACTATTTAAGATAGCTTATCATCGTCACGTGCAGCTATCGATTTTTGTTTAAACTAAAAAGTAGGGCAAACCTTTTAATTGTATACTGTTTGCGTTCTATGAATGTCTAACTACGATCAATAAAGTTTTTCACAATCGATTAATTACCAAACATGCGTACACATTTGTTTTAAAAATATATTTATAAAAGTTGCAATTTTTGTTAAATCAATTAATAATGTGTAAAACTAATTAGTTGTTGAGTGAAATCGATTGAATATGATAAAGTTCGAAAAAATCTCTTTACACATCTTAGAAACATAATGTTTTACTTGCCTTAAGAAAATAATAAACAATCATTTATCACCTGTCACATATGCTTAACACGTTGTTATAATCCATATAAATGATGTTTCCACATAAACCACTTAATAGTAAATAGTACGTAGTTAACTTGACTGTATAAAATAGTGTGGCAATAAATAGTTCATACTAAATTATATGTTTTTTTAACCAACTAAAGTTTTAATTAAATCTCTGAGGACTGAGTGACAACATTTAATGTAATTATTTTCACTCAGTTATAGTTAAAGTTGTTAACTTGTTATACACAGCTAGAATACGAAAGGTTTAAACTCAAAAATATTCTGTAGCGATTGCTGCAGTGTAACTGTAGCGAATTATTCTTCATAGTAAAAAAAAACAAAGACCCATATTGTTTTGATTAAATCGACTTTCATTAAATTCAGCAGCGATGCAATAAAACGATGAGACACAAAAACGTACAGTAGCAGTTTTGCTTTCAACGAGGCGGACCTTTGAAATTGCGGAGTACTTTAGTTTACTATACATAACAGGCCCCTATTCCACTAAAAACATTTATAAACTTTATTAGGTTCTTATTACGTAGAATTTATTGCAAAATGCAAATTAAAACTGTTCCACAAACATAAAATGTTTGCAAAGTTTAACAAATATATGTTCCACAAAAAATGTTAACAACTTTGCCCCTTTGCATTTTTATATTTAATAATAACTTATCATTATTTCGGACCGGTTTAGGCTGAGAAAATACAAGGGCCTAACATCAAGAACCTGCATTTCGTCAAATGATAGTATGCGTTTTCGTATGAGATGCTAACCGATTTTTTTGGCATGTAACTAACATAGCTGATGAGACTTAGACAATCTATATTTTCAACCAGGCGGTGTAACATGCCACATTATTTTATTACTAAAGGGTAATATAATAGTAGTGATTAACTTTAAGCAGATCTCAGGCGGTCAATTGGCACATTTGGCCTTTCATTATTAATCTCATAGTATGTAAAACAATATCGCAGCATTTTTTCAAAAAAAAACTTACGTTTTTTAATAATTTAAAATAACACTTCTTATTGAAAATTTGCTGCCTTCAATATAAAATAACAAAATTATGTCTCACAAATAATAAATAATGTCTTATGAGAGACAACAACTTACCTCTTGTTTAGGTGAAAGAACACAACTGCAATTCAAGTCAAGTCTCACTTTATTTAATAAAATAAATTAAAATATAGCAGCCATACGTCAAAATTTCACACTCATAATTTCATCAAATATATTGTTTCGTCTAAGCACTTAAAAGCTTTCAAAAATGTCTATAAGCGCGGTGAATTTTTCTTTGTGAAATTCACTCACATACTTTGCAAACATTAACTTAGCAAATATCTAATGGAGCGATTTTCTGGAACCAAACAGAATATTTATTTGGAGTTTAGCAAATTATACTTTTCATTTTGCACTTATTTCGATAATAAATAATTCAAATAACCGAAATAGCAAAGTAATTTAAAATTTGAAAAATAATTGCAGTTTTTACTTATCACTTTGCACATAATTGTTTCAAATTTTCAGGGAGGGGGGGGGGAGTTACATACACCCAACGAACCACCACCAATACATACCTGCAGCGAACCGACATCCACTTCCGTATTCTAGCTGATGAAGCTAAAACATAAAATACCAAACAATTTGATGTCACGTTGCATATACACCAAATCAATGACTTCGGAATTGTAGCTGACACAACACACAACCGGATGGATGTAACAAAATAACATATCACGTTGTGTCTACCAATTATTATACCGGGACATTACCACATATAACATGACCCCATACATTCTGCCTAGTTTGCTAAATTAGGCACGAGTATAATTTACCATACATTAAAATTATATTTTAAATTCATTATTATTTTTGTACTCATCCAGATATCATTGTAGTTTTTGTTTAAATAAAAAATAAAATAAATTTAAATAACGCTCGGGATAAAATCCAGAGTTTAAAAAAATAAATTGTTTAAATAACTAAAACTATAATTGGCGCAGTTGATAGTTGATATTTTTTAATATCCGTCCACTACGAGAAACCAGATATACTGCAAAGTGAATAAAAACCTGTGTTTTAAGTGTCACAATAATTGTTTAAGTTAAAGTGAAATACTGACGGTATCTCAGTAAATAGTGCTTAGAATCAAAATTTTATTCTCGAACACACTTCTGAAACAAAAAATTTAAGAAATCGTGTGTGTTGTTTGACGGTTAGTCAAACGTAATTAAGTGAAGCCATAATAATTTTTTTTTAAACTAAACAGTGAAAAAAAAACCGAAGCGGAATCAATCCAGAAAAGTCAGGAGAAGTATCGACATTGCTGCGAATAAATGATGGTTCATCAAATATTTTTGGCAATACTTGTAATAAAACTGTGGTGAGTGCAAACTATTTGATAATAATCCTTTACTTATCCCAAAATTCTGAGTTTTCCCAAAACGTTTTTTGATAAATTGCGAATTTACGAAATTCCACTATTGAATACAGTTAAAGTCTAATAATTATTACAGAAAATACATTTTTTTTTTGTTTTTGTTTGATAACGTGATTATTGGTTTTTGATAAATTGCGAAATTCTATTATTGAATATAGTTAAAGAAAAAAAAAAGGAAATTGCCAAGTTACGTAATTATTGCATTAAATATAACCCGAACAGCGATTTTTCAAATATGACAGAAGAAGAACAAATTACTAAAATGGAGAAAACTCTCCAGTTATTGCGCATACCAGACGCAATAAAAGACATACCGCCATTCGACGGCAACCGAACAGACTTAAACAAATTCATTACGCACGTTGACGACATTGCGGCAATACTAAAACCTGCATTCGACAAACAAGTTCACGGAAACATATTGCTCCGTGCAATACGAAACAAAATTATAGGAAATGCCGATAAAGCACTGGAGATGTATAATACAAGAAATGATTGGGTAGAAATTAGGCGCAATCTTATCTCACATTTCGCAGGCAAAAGGGATGAAACAAGTCTCATCAGAGATCTGCACAATATACATCAAAGAAATAACCCTGTAGAAGTATATTTTTCGCGAGTAATGCTCTAAAAAATTGGGCATCGTTAAATACAAGCGATCAGAACGAAACAAAGTTTAAATCAAAGTGGTATGACGAAATGGGCTTAGCAGTATTCATCTCAAATCTTAGAGATATACTAGGATCAATGGTTAGATCCATGAAACCCGCCGATCTACCAACAGCCAGAATTTATTGTTTAACCCTCACCTTGTCGGCAATTAAAAATCCTTAATCTTTACTTCAAATACCCAGGTATATAAATGTAAATTGTGTGAATTTCGTATGGGATTCCTTTTAACACAAGCAAAAATTAAAAAGTAAAACATTTTCATTATTCACTAGACTCTCGTATGAGGAACGGCAAAAATATTTTCAAAAGATAGTGGAGAATTTAGCTTTAAACTCGGAAGATGATCAGTTTAGATTTCTGTCTGTCAACCATCGGTTTACTATGCATAAAGATAGAACCAAACGGAGGAAAACTAATACAAACTTACAAGGGTTAATGGCGCATGACATAATATGCGAGCCATATTTTATTGGGCCCAATCCTAACATCAAGATTTTGGACGATGTGGACACATTTTGCATTTTGTTTGGCGCATCGATGACGGACATAATTTGTAGACATACAAATAAGAAGGCTGAAAATGAATTTATCAAATAAATGCAGTAAATCCGAATAAAAAATAAATAATCTGGACGCAAGATCAAATTATATAGCAGTTCGGCAACTTTGAAAACAAAAATTCCTACTGCTGTATCGAGCAACTATGTCCGTCTGTCGTTTCTAAAGTTTAACGTGTTTTATTCAGATTTCGATGCCACCATGCAATCCATAATAAAATCCGATAAGCCAGTACCTATTACGAAGAAAGGCAATTACAGATCAAATAAAAGCTTAACTATCAATGAGCAGCTGTTCCCCTATAGAGGTCGAACGAAGTTCACGCAATATATACCTTCGAATCCAGAGAAGTACGGTATTAAAAATTAGTGGACTTGCGATTCCGATACGGGGTACTCCTTGATCGGCAAAATGCCGCTTACTGAATAAAAAATTATACATAACAGAATCTTTTATTGCATTGCATCAACACATTTCGGAATTCATACATACATACTCTCTACTTTAGTTAAAAGTTCAATAGTTATTTGCAGGCTTTACAGATAACAATTAAACTAGTCGACTATTTATGACAATTAAACTAGTCGACTATTTAATAAAACTTATGAGACATTTCATACAAAATATATAGAACAATAAATTATATACCCAGGTATATACTGTGAAGATGGTCGAAAAACTGTAAAATTTTCAAAAAAATGTACCTAAATATACATAAATTTTCGTAATAACTGATTTTTCATAAATTTCATGCACATTGAGTCCTGAGTCGGAGCTGATTTAAAATTAGTTAAAAAACCGCGGAGAAATTCAATTGTCAAAATCACGATATTTACCCGGGTATATACCGACAAGGTGAAGGTTAAAGGAACAAAACACCGTTTACATGAGGAATAAAGTTTTCGGTACAGAGCAAATACAGCTCACAAAACCAACGGTACCACCACGTGTACAGATGTATAAACCTATAGTTATAATACAAATTTTCCTAGACACATAAACAACAATCAGTTCTTTAATCCTAATAACAATTTACAGACACCGCGTAATAATCATCAATATTTTAACCATCGACCATTTACCAACCATAATCAATTCGCTAACACTCGCGGATTACCACCAAAACCTGATCAAAGGAAATTCGAACCCATGGATACAAGTTCAAATAGCAACAAGTATAAGCAACCTACATTCGCGCAACAGAAACCTACTAACCATAATAATCCACGTCAATATAATTTCAACACGAATGGACCGCCCAGATTCCAATCAAAGGAATTGTACAGTATTTCCACCAATCCTTATGATCACGAAAGCGATCATTTTTACGAATCATATGATGAGAATGTACAAATTGAAGATTATGAAGAAACGTATGATCAACATGCAGGAAATACACCGGAAGAACCATCCCCCATAATTGAAATAGAAGATGAGGATTTTCACCAAACCCCATTCGAGGATACGGCTACTTGAGCGTACTAACTAACCAACATCAAACAGGGTATCAATTACCTTACATAAACTTAACGTTCAACCAAATAAATTACAAATTTTTAATAGACACTGGATCAACTAAATCCTTCATTAGCCCCGACATAATTAGTAAAACATACATTCAAAAAATCAAACCCTTGATCATCGCTACTTTGTTCAACATAGTACCACTGTCGACCAAATGGTAGTATTAAAGGGCCTAAAAGAATTCGAAACAAAACGAAAGATACAAAACGCGAACCTGAAGGTTCAATTGGACAAATCGGAATTCTTACATAAGGAGATAGCATTCTTGGGACACATAGTCACGTCGGATGGAGTAAAGCCCAATTCGGATAAAATTAAAGCAATACGAAATTTTCCGTTACCCAAAACAGAAAAACAAATAAAGAGTTTCTTGGGACTCTTATGGTATTATAGGAAATTCATAAATAATTTCGCAAAAATTACAAAACCAATGACGGAATGTCTAAGAAAAGATTCCAATATCATAATCAACGATAAATACATAAAATGCTTTGAAGATTGCAAGGAATTACTCTGTAATCAACCTATCCTGCAGTACCCAGATTTTTCAAAATCTTTCCTCGTCACCACGGACGCCAGCAATATGGCTATAGGAGCAATACTATCCCAAGGACAAATCGGCCAAGATCAACGAATTTGCTACGCTTCTAGAACATTGACAAAAACGGAAGAAAACTATTCCACGATCGAAAAGGAATTATTAGCCATAGTGTGGGCAACAAAATACTTCAGCCCGTACCTTTTCGGGAATAAGTTCGTTATTATTACAGATCATAAGCCGTTGACATGGTTATTTTCGCTAAAGGAACCTAACTCCAAATTAGTTAGATGGAGACTAAAATTAGAGGAGTTTGACTATGATATTATATAACATATAAAAAGGGGATACAAAATGCTAATGCTGATGCCCTTTCAAGGATTTAAATGAATAATATTGAGGTCAATAACACAGAGGATTCCTCCTCAGTAGAAGATACAACTAGCATGCTCTCTACTTCCGATGATTTAATACCAATTACAAAAAATTCAGTTAACACGTTCGACAAACAACTTATAATCCACCTGTCGGATATACTACACTAAACAGTCCCTTGGTTAAAAGTGAAATATATTTTGGGACAAAGAAAAGAGTACCACTACAATTACCTAGAAAACGTGGGATTAAAACAGCCATTAGCGAAGAGCTGCGAAAACTGTTTGGGAGAACCCGAAATCTCACCTGCATACATACTACGGAAGAATGGTTCCAGTATGTAATGGAAGCATACAAAGCAATGATCTCTACAAAACCACGAAGCACAAACCGAAAGGTAAACTTAGTGCGATCAAAAACGTTTTTAATAGACGTACAGGAAACAGAAAAACAAATGGAATTAATAAACATATACATTTAGAAAATGAACACAGAGGAATAATTGAAAATCATAAATAAATGTGATATTTGCCAGTGAAACAAAAAATATGACAGGCAACCACCACATCTACAATTAACCTTGAGTGAAACACCAAAAAACCCAATGGAAATTATCCATACAGACCTATTGCTATTGGATGGGAAAGTATTTCTCACCATAATCGACAAATTCAGTAAATTTTCGGCAGCATATCCATCAACAGGAAATACTAATAAAGCAGTATCGGAAAACCTCATACACTTTTTCAGTCAACATGGATTACCGGAAAAACTAGTAGCTGATTCGGAAATAGGAACTGGAAAAGACGTAAAAAACCTACTGGAGAAACATAACATCCAGTTACGCGTTACCACACCATATAATTCCACAGGAAATTCTCCAGTCGAGAGGTTACACTCTACACTCAAAGAGTTATGTAGCATTATAAAATTGCAACGACCAGATGATCCTCTAGAGGTAATTATGATGTCAGCAATACTCGCGTACAACAACACTATACATACATTCAACAACACAGATGACTCCATTTAATCTCTTAAAGGGACATTATGCAAAAAGAGTGATTGACTTCAATAATGAAGCAGATTATGCAGCCCAAAGAAAGGAGTTATTCGAACATCTATGTAATGAAGTGCACGAGAAATCATTAAGAATTAAACAAAACACAATACATAAGCGCGAAATAAAAAGCTAAAACCTCCCGTACCTATATTATCCAAACTATTTATCTACGCAAAAAAAAAAAACGCGGAAAATTACGAGCAAATTATAAAAAACTGGAAATTATCAAAGATAATGGGATAACTATAGATACAAATGAAGGAAAAGTGCATAAAAATAAATTTAAAAAACTCTTCCAGGTACCCCATGATGTACACACAGGAAATCAAACTAACAACTCAGAGATAACAAGGGAATCATACCTTTAAAAATAGGAGATGCAAAGAGTTTATAAAAATTACCGGAAAATGATTCACATAATACAACTTCTGCCATATGAAAAACTAATCGATGAGATTGAAAATCAAATTTCTCAAACAGCCAACGAATCAGCAAAGAGTCAATACACAAGCATAATAGATAATAAAAGGATAATAATTCAACACAAACTTGACAACCTGAAGAAACAATATAAGGAGTTAGGGATATACAAAAAGCAATAGACGATATCAATGAAAATGAAAATATACTCAACAATCAAATAAATAAACAAATTTTCATAAACAACCAATTAATCACAAGAATGCAAGACGTTCAAGAATTCGTCGACACAACTCTCGCAGGACTACAATTTGAAAACAGAGAAATAACTGATAAAATAGATAGGGTAGAACTACTATTAATATATGACCACCATTTTTACAAAATAAACCACATTATAGACATCCTACACAAAAATATGGACGAAATTTTAGATATAATAACGTTTTCACAACAACAACTATTTTCAAAACGTTTACTGACACAAAACGGAACAAAATAATGTACATATTAAATTTACTCAGACAGGACGGCATTCGCATACAAAACGACAACCTCATTTACAGCTTATTACAGCTTAAAGGGTTCTATGATAGCAATAAACAATTAATTTTTATTATCAGAATACCAATTTTCAATAAAGAAAAATTCGAAATATGTATATCAAATAAAAACTATACCATTTAACAACAAAACTCTAAACAATAAACCTCCAAAATCCATTATCCTAAATAACCTTTATTAACAAATATATGCCACAAATTGTAAAATAATATACAACACACATTACTGCGAAGAAACAATAATGGAACAAATTAAAGGATCATGTGCCCCGGCAATCATCAAACAACAACCAGCTAATTGTGAAAGTCAATATATAACTCCCCAAGAAGAAATAGACTACTTCAGCTATGGGAACTTAAACGTTCATCCCAAATCAACGAGTATAGCATATAACTCCAATTGTAAACAGATAACAAATAAAATCACTGAACCAACGTTAGTTGAATTCTCAAATTGCACAATAACCGGCTAGAAATTGAATTACCGTATAATGATGTATTCATCAATGATACATCACCTAAAATTAATCTCCAAATCTTAAATAACAGAACCATAGCAAACATGCATAATTTTCACAACCATGTACATATGTATCCCATTTACTTCCGGCTGATAACCTCTAAATTTTTTATTTTCGCCTGCAATGTTAATGACGTTAATGACTGCATTATCGACTTTTTACTTTCGGCTGGAAACTTTCGGCTAACTTTAACAGGATAATAAAATTTTCGTTAATACATAGAGAAATTGTTCTGTTTGATAACGACATATTCCTGTTGGAGAAGTAGAAGAAAAACATGAATTCGGAAAAAATTCTGGTTGACCATGAGAAATCGAAACGACTTCAGAATTTAATTTTTTGATGGCTTGGAGAAAGTGGAAAAAATCAACAGGCTGTAAAGTGAAACAGAAACCCCAAAATACAAGTTATGTGGTAAAAAATGATATTAGAAAAATTCTGGAGGCGTAATTTTTTTTAAATTCTTGTTTTGTTTGTTGATTTTCCTTTAAACTTTTCTAACAGAATTTTCCTCCAATAAGTTGAATTATCTTTAATTTACTTGAATGTTCCTTCACCTATTGGAATTTTTCTTCGGTTATCAGAAATTTTTTTCGGGAGCGTATCGAAATCTTAATTCTCAAAATCTTACTTTTTGACGAATCTTACTTTCTTGAAATCTAAGATTTCGATACGCTCCAATTTACCGTATCCCGATTTTGAATTTTATTTTACTTTAAATTAAAATTCATCTGCACCAAAAGAGGGACTCCTCCTTTTCCCCATGCAAATCCCCATTTTTGATGAAAGCAAGTTCGTCAAAAACTAAGATTTTGGAAAGTAAGATATTGTAAAATAAGATTTAGTACCCAACCATTTTCTTTCGCTTAACCGAATTCCCCGTCACTTAAAAAAATTAAATTTATTCTTCTAATGGAAATCAATTTCTAAGTAAATCTTTCTTTTATTAAATAAAATTATTTGCTAATAGATGGAACAAATTTTCTACGAGCATCAACAATTAGCGACGTAAATAACTAATTCGTTATACTACGGTACGCAAACTGGGCGTCTTCATATCAAATCAAGTAAATCTAATTTGGCAAATGGTACATTATTGCAAAAGGGGAGAGATGTACAAATTACTTGTTTGTCTATACTAATCAAAATGAAAATCTGTATGTGTGTAAGCTCTTTACACCATTCCATGCCATTCATCACACCATATTTAAACCTTGCGTAGTGGTTTTATGCGAAAAATAGCAGGTTTTCATAGTACTTTCGAAGGGGTCTGGCCCCCTCAATTTTTTGGTGCCTCCATAAATTTTTCTAAAATTTCGATTTAAAAAAAAATACAGGGCTGAGTTTAGATGAATGGTTAAATGAAATTAATCGTATACTCGTATCAAAAAGGGCGATTTCCTTGATTTAGGGGAGTTACAATATGTTTTACCACCTTTGGAAGAGTAACTGGAAAAACGATATAAGTTAATTTAAAAAAATAATGACATTTTAGTCTTTGCTAAACTAAAAATATTATTTACCCCGGGCAACGCTGGGTACCTCAGCTAGTACCTTATAAACACTAATGCCGTCTCTCTTGAGTATACTATATATTCAATATATATTCAGCACTGACAGTTAAAACAATATTTCAGTTATTTTTGAAGCTCTCACAATTTTTAAAGATTACCTAAATTGTTTGGACACAACAGAAATTTAAAGAATTAAGAAAAAAATTAGCAGTGAAGGTGTCATTAGAATACTCGCATCCGTAAAGCCGAAAATGTTAATCCCATCCCTAAAATTTCTTTTTTTTTAGGTTAAATAACGTTTAATAACTGTTTATTATTCGTTTGGTGTGCCTATATTAAGCATGGGTGTTTGAGTAGTACGTATCTGTAATACGAATACGAGTAATTGTAAGATAATCGAAAACAATTTAAATAACTTAATCAAAATGTAAATAAATTTTATGAACTGTCACTTGCACATTAATTTTCCATTGAAGAAGAAGCAAGCCCACCCTTTGATGATGATAAATGATTTTTCTTAAAACAAATTAATTAGGAAATAAAGTTTTAATGAGATTAAGGGGTGAGACTGATCGATTATATTTCACTACACCATTTTTTAAGTATCCTATAATTGATATTTATATCGCATTTACATTAAAATGTAATTATGTCTTGTATGTACATATATACACGACTATAAATGAAATATGAGGCATGCACACCTTAATCAAAATAAACATTGACATTCAACAATTTTTGTATATTTACAAACAATTTTCGTGCAATTTGAAATTAGAAACTGTTTTCTATATTATAAACTGTACACTTTACATTTTTGTATATTATGTATATTAGGGGAAATATATACCATTAAGCTAGTGACAAATCACGCGCATTTATAGTCACAAATTAAATAATATGATTCAGTTCATCAACCCAAGATAATTATTTTTTAAACCACTATATACATATATCGCGATAATGGTTTTGGTTTCTGATTTTGATTTTCAATTTTAATTTCCCGCAAATTATCACAAAACATACGAAAAAAAAAAAAAAACAACAATTTATAAAATTACCTTAATTATAAATCCGCAAAGCAATTAAAATTTATGAGCAGATATAAAATTAAAATTAGTGTGTAGTATTATAATATATGAATATTGTACGAGTATAACACATGTAAATTTATGAGTTTATAATAAAAATGTACATATTTACATGCTATTGATTGTCTCGGTATACAGTAACAGTTATTAATGTAAGATGTTAATCATAATATGCCATACTCGTATACGTTTTAGATTTCAAGAAAACATAAAAATTGATAGAGTCTATTAAAGTTTTATTTGTAAATATACATTAAACTTTAGTTGATTTTTATGTCTAGAAAATGGGAGTTCTATAGAATATAAAAATCATTTATTGTAGTTTTCGAAATCGTTTACCTGTATCAGCCGCAATAAAATGAATTTATTTAAATTTTAAATCTACCCTACTTACTAGAATGAATATCGGGTAATTTAACTTTTAATTTATTAATACTTGCTGAAATAACTCAACCAATACTTTTATGATACTGATTCATATTTAAAAGCATCCCGGTCACGCCGCGTCGTATCGGTTAGCGAACACAACAAAAATTAAAAACGAAACTGGCTGTAGCTGGACGAGAGGTAGGTGCCACCGAAAAAAAGTAGTTTACAATATAATCAAATTACAGGCGTACAAATAATTATTGTCCATCGTCGTTCCACCCAAAAATTTAATTTGAATATTAGTACGTTTTCTTTTGAAAATACAATTAATAATTTCCATGATATAAGATTTCAATTTCTGGGCTGCCGACTTTTGGCAGTATCATCAACAAATTGGCGTTATAATTTGTACTGTGTTTTTGAGTGACTATTTGCAATGCTTTGTTTATCACGTTTACCATACTCAGATGGCCGACAATCACATTAGCGCTTGTTCCTACATATAATCTAGCATGAGCCCGCCTGTGATGCAGAATTCATGAATACTGTCACTCGCGTTTATTTTGCCTACCATGTTCACCACACTGCTTTGAAATTTTAAATGTATTATGTGCATTAAATCGCTAAATACTTGAACAATACGTACAAATACTTCTTTACAGGTGAAATTAGTTGCCCGAAGAATTAAGAGCAAAAATATTGACCATCTCACTCAAAATAACTGCAACAATGTTAACCCAAATATCTTGCCAGCCCTCACATTGAAACAAAACCATTTTTTTTTTGTTTTTAGTTTTGGTTTTGGAACGTATTTGGGTAGATTTCCATTTTCCAAACTTTACTCACGAACTTAAATAAATCCTGGAAACAGGGAAAAATTGATTTTTAAAAACTCAGATGGTTTGCTCTTGCTAGCTTAATGAGCGTTTTTGGTCTTTGAGCCTAACCTGTACAAGTGTACAATCATATTATAAACAGGTGAACAGATGTATCCATAATAACTTGTGCATTATCTGGACGCTTAAATTTTGCACAATTTGAAAAGTTGGCTAATTGTGGCCTCTATTTTTAAATTTGTGGGTTCCTCTTAACTCGGTTAATTGATTTTTCACATATTTTAGTCGCTTTATCGTGCTTGACTGAATGACACTCCAGAGATCTTACGGAGTTAATCACGTCAAATATGACTCTCAAATATGTACTTTTAAATCCGCGTTCTCCTGCGCTGCCTCTCATATACTGTGCTCTATATTAATGATTTGGATTTTGCTTGATTTATCTTGTGATGTCCGTTCCCATAATTTACTATTCATACATCCGCCGCTTTCTTCGGATCCCCCCTTCCTCTGTCTAGCCCAAGTAGAAATTATAGGGCATTGTGAGAAGTATCCAGTGCTATTAGTGTGTCAATTGGTTAAATTGAATGGATTTATCTCCACTGTCGAGTACTACCCCGCGGTATAAAATGAATCATCTAGACAGTCGGACACCTAAGATCGTTACAAAAATTGTTACCTATCTTTCCGAACACATTGTTAACGATTTGCAGCGCCGTTTCATAAGAGCGGCATTCGTAAGCAAACCAAATCAACCAAATTTGTTTTATGTACATATAGATTTCCTAATTAGTGTAATTTTGCCCATATGAATTTTATTTTAAGTGAGTGGGATTAATAAAAACGTGATTTTTGTTTATTAAGTGTGATAATCCTTTACTGTGTGAAAATCTATTTTAAGTGAGTGAATACATACTTTATTCTCAATATGTCAAAGCATAAATTATATAGAACGGTGCGCCAAGAAATTGACGCTCTTCTAAATAATTCAAACTGTTCCTGCTATAATATGGACAGAAATTAACCCCACTTTACTTATGTACTTATTATGTACTTGGAGAGAGTATAGTGACACGGACATGGACCGAATTAGAAAAAGAGCTTCGAGATACGAATACAAGTTACTCGGCTACAGATACTGACTCCGACACTGAAGACAACCGCGACCCTATAATTGGTGATTGGGCCTGGTTGATAATTTGTACGGTGCCTCCTTTGATTTATTTTCTATTGGTGAAATAAAGCAAGAAATGTACACTGCATCGCACCGTGGGAATTATTAAACAGACCCATTAGCTGCATTTCTTGACGAATAGTGATCCGGATCAAATCAAAGTTTACATTGAAAGCAACAACAAAAAGTTTGGAATTTTTTTTTTGCTAGTCGTTTCATGAAACATGATCTAATTCGGATCAGATCAAACATCAAGAAATACGGCAAATATATGTCAAGAAATATGTGAATGGACTGTAAAATACAACTTATCAAATGCTCAAAATACGTCGAAAATACCATCCGAATTTGCCAAAAGAACATTAAAAAAACACCTAATTAGATTACAATTGTTATATAAATGGGTCATGGTCAATATTCACACATCGGTCTCGAGAAACAACTGAAAAATATTCTAGACTAGCTGTTCCCTGCGCGCGTTGCTACGCTACCAACTAAAATAAATTTGAAGGAAAGACATTATACAAATATTCAATTGATTTTGTTCATTTCGAAAAACTTATGACATTGCAGCGTTTCGTTTCAATTCGATATTTATTGAAGTGCTGTGGGATACACAATATTTCTTGTTTTCCCATCTGGTGCTTAAACGAATAAATCAGAAGGTTTTACGATATGTGAGAAGCATGGATTCTCCAAATTTAATCCACACACTTGCAACGATTATCCTTTTGCTTTGTTGATAGTTATTGCGAAAGCGAGTCGCACCGGGAACTGCAAACGTTTGAATTCAAATGACATATCTGTCGGAATCATTGGGATACCGTGGCAACAGTACGTCTTCACCTTTAAATTTTATAGTCAAAATTGTTGCCTCGATAATATTATTCATCATTTTCTTGACTGAGAGTCTGGTTCCGTTGCAAAGTCGTGGTGGATTTATGTTTCGAAGAAAAATGATGGGTACGCCAATTTTCAATGTAAGAACGTGCGGTGGTATGCCTGGCAATACAAGCGAATTCAATAATTCAGTTGGATAGTTGACAACTTCGTCTTGATTCACCACAATATCGATGGACTTATATGTTGTCGTTTCGCCGGGTATTCCATTCTGAATAGTGGAGTTGATGGTATTGACATCGATGTTTTTGGCCGCTAATATAGCACGAGTACTGAGCCACTGATGATTTTGTAGTTCTGTGCAATGTTTGGGAAAACTTTTTGCACCAATTCGTCTATGCTTTCTGTGATCTTACAGAAGTTTGCTGGCAAGGTGATACATTGTGTAGATTCATCAATTTGCATTCGCCCATTTCCAATATCCATTAATAGTTTTGCAAAATTTCCAGCCGATGTATTCCGTTGTAGTTGTACACGCATGTTGGTTTTCAAAGTCAATTTCTGTAAATGACGCCATAAAACTGCCAGTGCAATATTATTTTGTGATCGTATGGTTGCCAAAATGAGTGAAAGATAAAAAGTCTTGCCTGTACCACCGGGCGCATCTATGAAAAACCGTCCACCGCTTTGTTCTGTGATTGCACGCATAATTCTGTGATACGCAATGCGTTGTTCTGGAACCAACTGCGGAAGATTTGTCTGAACAAATGTCCCCAGTTCGTCAGAATCAAAGTGTGGTTCTCGTTGCAAATCACGATCAAAAAGGTCGTTCGCTGGTTGGTTCGGAGCAGGCATTCCCAGTTGCACCAGTGCCTTGTTAGCGATTGCAGATAGAAGCATTCTGTGTTGTTCGGGTGAACAGTGTACAGACGACCCAATGCGTCACTGGAATACAAATTGGGATGTCTTTCAAATGCTTTACCTTGTTTGCGACGTTGAAACTTTTTAGCCGATGCATTCCATGAATAGAATCTCGGTACCTCAGAATAAAGTAGAGTCTTTGGAAAAATATCATCTTGGCACAATGAGTAAAATGCAGTTAAAGTTGTTGCCGGTGGAAGGAATGCTCTTGCACGTACATTATCTGCTGTGAAGTACACGCGCTGTCCATTCTCGAGATCCACCACCAAGTGTACTACTGTTGGATGTCGTTCATTGATTGGAAATGATAAGATACGCCATACTGCTTCATTGTTGCTAATGTAGCGTCCAAGTTGGTATTGGTCCGAATACACCGAAGACTGCCATGTCGCTCCCATTGTTGACATATTTGCAAGTGTATTTGATCGACTTCACTGAATTGCAATACTCAACATTAATGTGTGCTTTGAAGGTCTTTGAGAGCAACGGTGAATATGGCACACATAAATAATAATAATGGCACAACCCAACGATTATCGACTTCGACATCAACGTTTCGTACTTTCAGAACGATGGATTTGCCGCCATCCTCAACTGATCGTCGACGATACAGTGGGTATTCGTCATTGCCAGTGATGGTATCAGAAACCAAGTTTTTTGGGTATCGTTTCGTGCATTTCCCATCAGACATGCATAGTGAATTGTTGTTGTATGCGCCACATGGACCATGAATCATATTTTTGGTAACGACGTCGAATAAGTCTGGATCAATCCTTATCTGGTACTTCTGCTGAAATGATTTTGTCAATTTAATCTGGCGTAATTTTGTTGATTAGCCAAACCAAAATATGTGCATGTGGCAATCCTCTTTCTGCCATTCAATGGAATACATCCAGCAGCGTGTCTCTCCAAAAACGTGATGCTTGATAATAAAATCCATCAAAGATTTCAATTTTTGTTTAAATACGCGTGCGGTAATGTCATGGCGGTCCGAAGATGATTATCCAGCTAACAGAAGTTCTTTAATTACATCCCATGTTGGATTGCATGTAAATGTGATGTACAAATCTGGACGACCATGTGCCGTGGACTCTCCGTGAATGTAGACGGTAATATGACCATTCTTCCGAATAACGATTGCGTCTCGTAAATGGATGTACTCTTCAGAACTCAACTCGGTTTGATTCAATCGAATATATAGGAGTTGTTCGGTTTCAATCTTCGCGTACATGTCGACGATGTATTGATGGAACAATTGTCGACATTTCAGAATGTGGTTCTCAGCGTCTTGATGAATCATCAATCGATACGAATAATAATTAATGGCAGTGACTTTCTTATTCGTTTCCTCGTCTGTTTGTGAATTTCTCGTTTTGATGTTGAAATGATATCCATCTTCTCCACGCCAAAACAGAATCGGATACTGCAATCCGTCGTATGAGCGATGAGTATCGGAGACTCGCTGAACGTCACCACTTCTGCGATGAAGAATTATGCCGCACGATTCGAATTCTTCGCCAACTATCACGATCGCGCTTCATCGATTGTTGGTGCATTGAACTGTCTTTCGTGTTGGCCAACGGGTCTTTTATCTGCTCGAATTACAACTGCGTAGTCATCGGCTGGCATTCGTTGAATGGCGGTTTTAAACAACTGAACTAATTTATTGTGTTGATCGAAAAGACATCGACATCGTTGTTCAATTTGTTCATCAGTGTTTGCCATGAAATAAATTTGAAGAAACTTGTGATCTGCGTCCGGCAATGGTAGAAGCGATTCGGCGCGAAGATAAATTTGCCCGTGGCCTCTGAATGTTGGCATGTAATTTTCGCGCACGATGTTCGTTGCACCGAACGTTGCATTATTTGAAAACATGAATTGTATTTGCGGATGTTTTCTAAGAAATGCTTCGACTCACGTGAACACCTGATAGCAACATTGATAGTGGTTCGAGTGGTGGATGTAATTCTGGCAGTGTAACTTTTCGATTGGCGAAGCACATGCGTTCGGAACGTCAATCAGCAGTCACATCCTTCACATACACATTCCATGATCTTCGTGAATTCACTAGAGAGAATGAATAAAATCAGCTCACGGAAACTATACGAAAATTCAATTCGATTGAATTATTTATCTAAATTATTAATTTAACTCACAATGAAATACACAAAACTATTCGAAAAACGCTCCCAAATATAAAATTACACACAATATTGTCTGTTCAATGTGAGCCGGACATGAATTTCACAATTTACATAAATTCTTATGTCACCCACAACTCGAAACGTCATCATTCGTTCGCTGCTTTCGTTTCAATTCAAAATCAGCATGAACTGTCACGGCAATATATGAAATTCATTGGAATGACAGTGGCGCCATCTGCCGAAAATTGGTCGTACCAACTCAGAAACCTTAGTGGGATCATGCACAACAACTTTGCTAAAGATCAAAACGAAACCATCGTATTTTTATTGCAGACGTATTGCAGAATCGTTTGCGTTGGTTCTCAGTAGGAGAACTGAAAATAAATTAAATATCGTCAATTACAGCGCCATCTATCATGAACCGAAAAAAATGTTTCAGTCAAATCCTATACGCATTTTTAGCGGTAGAATCCGAATTTGCAATGAAAAATAGGGTTTCCTATCTTAGTTTCAAAGTTACCCCCGCCCCATCTACAAGGAGGGGGAGGGGGTTCTAATTTTAACACTGTTGTATTTCCCCCGCGGAATAATTAAATTTTGATCGTTACAATTTTTTTCGTAGAGTGCTTATTTTCCGAGATATTTAATCCGTGAATTGGTCGTACCAACTCAGAAACCTTAGTGGGATCATGCACAACAACTTTGCTAAAGATCAAAACGAAACCATCGTATTTTTATTGCAGACGTATTGCAGAATCGTTTGCGTTGGTTCTCAGTAGGAGAACTGAAAATAAATTAAATATCGTCAATTACAGCGCCATCTATCATGAACCGAAAAAAATGTTTCAGTCAAATCCTACGCATTTTTAGCAGTAGAATCTGAATCTGCAATAAAAAATAGGGGTTCCTATCTTAGTTTCAAAGTTACCCCCGCCCCACCTACAAGGAGGGGGGAGGGGGTTCTAATTTTAACACTGCTGTATTTCCCCCGTGGAATAATTAAATTTTGATCTTGACCATTTTTTTCTGGAGCGCTATGCGTCCAGCTACATCAACACAAGGATGTCATCAACCGTATAGTACATCAGGCATTCCAACAAAAATAAGCAGACAAAAAATATAATTTACCATCCCTACAAAGAAAATAGAGTCCAATTCAAAATGAAAACTCTAATTTTGAAGACAAAATGTTTAGAATGATGAAAGAAACCCTCCGAGAAGTAAAATTATTACGGCGAGAATTTATGGAACATAGAAGATCGAACGCTTAACTATAAAATTCCTGCGGATTCGATTGATGCTTTCAAAAAACTTAAAAGTGACAAAATATGGGAGCAGCTCAATCTGTAGAATTGTCGATATTGAAACCACAACAAAGAAATGGTTTCAATATGAGAAAGACCGCTAGAGACGAAACATCCAACGATTTAAGTAGAAAGATGCTATATGTGATTTACACGTACAAAATGATTATATTTTTTTTTAATGTATTATGTATTGATAATATATCAGAACATATTCGTTTAGTGACCTGATATAAATCACAAATGTTGGTCAAATTAAAGTTAGGACTCTTAATACTAAATTGAAATTATTAAATTTAATATTCAATAAAACTTGAATTTATTTATTTTATAGGAACCATATTGACTTTTATGTGCAAATCTAAATATTAATAAAAAATTGTGCTTCAATCAAACGGTTCAATTATATTACATTACATCTATGCGTTCCGAAAAAGTGACACTAAAACTGTTCGATAGTATAATACCTAAGCGATTCACAAGTGCAACATTAAAAACCGTTCAGTTGGATTCCATACTAGCGAAGACATATTAATACGTAAGTCTGTTACACAAACACGTTACGTTTACGAAGACCTTAGTAGCGGCAGTTCTTCGTAAACTGTGCATTTCTGTTGCGCAATGTTTAAAGGGATTGGTTGTTCGTAAACCCCCCCCCCCCCCCCTCACCCCGAATCCATACAACTTGTGTATGGTGAATTAAATTGAAGCAGTTCAAATTTTATGATTGTGAATTTGAAGCAATACTGTGCTGGAAAGGCATCCGTTCTCAATTCTCGATGTATATAAAAAAAAAATGCAATAAATTAAATTCGCTTTGACTTTCTTTTATTTAACAAATGGCGCTCGCTTTTTATTAATATTTAATTTTATTTTTATTTTTTTTTCACTAATGTTCACTCTCTGAAGGTTGGTTTTGAAAAGGGAAGTATTTTTACAATTTATTTTCCAATTCTTAATTTCTAGGTTGGTAATGATTTATGGTTCATCAGTACATCTAATTTTCTGCAGATGTCGTAATAGTGATGAACCATAATTCGTCGAACGCACTCAATTTTACGCATGTATAAAGTAAATCGCATTTGTATGTAAACAAATGTTGAAACGTCAAATTGATTGTGTTCGACATAAACAAATTGGGGACTTATATTTTCTTAATTATTTAACAATAAATAAATTACAACTAATACGTTAAATCCTTTCAGAAATCAATTGCTGTTAATCTAAATTAAGCTAAGTATTGATTTTAAGTCTACATTAAATTATTCTAATTTATATTTGTGCAATTCTAGGTTATGTGACGTATACAAATCAAATTGAAAGGTAAATTTTGTTTTTAGTTATAATTATTCTTAATTCTAAATTCTTTTTCTTGTATTTTCAGTTGCTGAGCTAAATAGGTTTCATCAAGTAGTATCTTGGTTTTATTACTGTGTTCATATGGAATACATTTTTCTGAAACACTTGGTTTTCGAGATAATTCGGGTGGACAATTTTGAAAAATGAACCAGTACACTATAAGCTCTTGTTGTCTTTTTTTATGTGGTCTGTTTACTCGTAGTTTTCTCCCTATATTTATATTATCCTTCTAATTTTACCTCTAAATGAATATAGAATGGGCAACTTTTAGCTGTTGGGCATCTTTCCTTGAACATTTTAATACATCAATCATATTCTGTCGAAATACAACATAAACATAAACATTATTATTTACTGTGAGGCGTCCAAATATACGAACTACACTACATTTTCGGTTTTATGTATGGTATGCCAGGTATTTATGTATTTAGGAGCTCGGTTGAAGTAAAATAGAATTTATATCGCCGTAAATTTGTATTAGTAATTTTAATTTGTGTTTCGATTTGTGCTTGTATTTATATTTGTATTTGGTAGTTTATTTTTAATTGTCTTTTTATATGTGGTCTATATTCTGGCAGCCTTTGTTGAAGTAATCTGTCTTATCCAATTTATTTTACCTCTATTTAAAGGTAGAATGGACGAAGTTGACTCATTACTTATGGGAGATTTAAGGTCTTGGTCTTCCTTTTAATAAATTCATCAATCAATGTTTAGGCGAGAACATAAACAAATATTATTTACTATCGACCTGTGATTATTACTAATATGCTGAAGCAAAATATGAAGGATATTGTGTCGACCAATAAAAGCATTAAAATTGAACCTTATTGGGCATAATTTATTTGCTTAATGTTATCAGGAATTACTTCAGTATTAGGCAAAATAATCTCGAAAGTCTGCTCGTAGGGGGTGGATTATTGTCCGGTTCAATTTTTATTTATGAAAGTGTCCCAATTTTTAATTCCTAATCAACGTTAGACCTGAATCATTATAAATTTTTAGATTAAATTTGTGTTTTCCTTAATCCAAAATTTTGGAACCATAAAATTCAAGTTGAGAAACTGGTATATTAGGCTAACCCTATACTTTCTTTTTTTTTTATGCCCGGTTGCATAAAAAAGCGAGCTAACCGCCAATTAAATAATATTTCCTCTCGCTTCTATTATGAAATTACCGTTTGTTTCATAATACAAATTCAATGCAAGCTATTTATATTTATTTTACAGTGAAATATTTGTTCTTCAGTTAAACAAAATTGGGCAGTCAAATATTTAATCCTTCAGTTACAAAGTTCATGTAAAAAATAAATAAAATTAGGTAACATTGAATTTGTATTATGAAACAAACGTTAATTTCATAAAAAAAAAATGAAATATTGGGTCGATGGGGGGGGGGGGGGGGTAAGAGGGTGGGTAGTTTTAGCAGGAATAATGCCTGTTCGGACCAAAAAAATGTTTGACTAATTTGTTTGACTAAAATTAAATGATATTAAATGGTCTGACTCCCCTTATTTGGTCCCCCTCATTTAAATGATTTAAATTGTAAAAATTATGTGATTTTCTGTGTCTCATAATCGTATAGGCATACACCAATTTGATTTCGATTTGTTGTGCGTGTGATTGAGAGACTCGGAAATTTTCCCATTTTTTTTTCGTATATCTATTTTTATTTTATTTTTATACTATGTACCAGTTTCCCCCCTATTATTATACTTTTTCAGATAAATTGTGAAAGTTAAAATAAAATCAGTACGATTTATAACGCTCGTTTAAGCAAGAACGTCTTATTTCAATAAATAAATCTAATTTTATAAACAAAATTGAAATATTTGCCTCGCTACATTGGTGGTTATAATTGGTTGGTGCACAGTTTTACTGCACTTCGTAGAAAGCTGCTTCACTTCAACAATTTAATATGGACTGTACATTTATTTTATTCGACGAAAACATTGGTCCTTTGAGCCGGGTATTCCGATTTGTGTGATAAATTCGTAGCCGGATATTTCGATCCGTGCAATAAATAAATGGTCGTTCTTCAAGAACCGTGACATATCTTAGGATAAGTCGAAAGCAAGAATCGAAAAAAGAGAGCCACCATGAATTCATAGAAGAAGAATTCCACAATAAAACAACACAATATTCATGAGCTTCGTAAAATTGCAGATGTGTCTGATTATGTATAGGTTCAGCAGATATCACAAACAGAGCTAACAGAAGCACGTGTTATTCAACAGTTAGCACACAAATACCAAGCGATATAAGATTTTACATCAACAAAGCAGCTCAACGTAGCGAACTCGTGTCCAAATGAGTCTGTGGCTTCCAGAGTTTCAAAACCTACTCTGACCTTGCGGACCAACGGCCTTAATCAGTTTTCATTCAAATAATTTAAATAAAGGTGACCAAATAAGGGGAGTCAAACCATTTCATATAATTCAATTTCGACCAAAAAACACAAATGAGCCATACTTAATTTTAATCAGAACAATAGCAGAATAGAAGAAAATACAAGTAGAAGAATTAAAGATTTACATTAAATTTTGCTTAAAATTTAACCGCCAGTTGATATTTTTTTTTGTGCAATCGGGGCAATAAAACTTGCTTATAGTAGATGAATATTTTAACTGTGATAAGCATTGTGTTGGTATCGGAAGATAACCTTCAATTTCACTTCTTTGTTTAAATACTGGCTTATTAGTTGATTTGAAGTTACGAGTAGATATGCGCAACAACAAAATAAAGGTTATTTTCCAACCTTATTTCTGTTCAGGCCCAAAAGGTTTAAGAATAAGCATATTTAAATTTTAAACAAAAAAGTTACGTAACAGTTGATTGCGATCGGTTGCTTAACCAACAGAGCCCAACCGATTAACTTGTAAGATAAATAACTTCAGTTTTATTACGGTTTAGTAACCGTATTAGAGCTTATTTTACTTGGAATGGTGCTGCCGATTCAATCCTTTACTTTAAGCATCGTTTAGGCGCAATGGTAAATTTGAAATAATTTTATTACTTACTCGAGCCCAAAACAGATTGCAAAGATATACCTAAACAATCAAACAAACAAAATTGAGAAGCTAATGCTATATTTGATTAATTAGGTTAAAAAGTCTGATGCTAACCTATTTTGTAATTATAAAGGGTTTAGAAGTTTTTTATGATTTTAAAGGGAAGCTTAGGAAATCAAAAAGCTTTTAACGGAACATTTTTAGTGTTTTTATCTTTCAATCTCAGTTGCACAAACCTTTATAAAATAATTATAAACACAATTCATGTAGATATATACACATAAGGATATATAATTGTAACACATCTGTAACATGAATACATGTGTCATGTACTAAATACCAACCTCATCACCTGACACGAAATTCATTAGGCATGTGTTTATGCTTTAACGATTTAGCAGCACGAATTATTAAATCATAAACAGAAGGATGTACACATGTTGTAGAGGCTTTACAAATTAATGATCTTGAACGGAACTCTACAAACAATAATTGTTCTATAACTACTCATCTCTGAACTTAATGTGTATCCTTTAAGGATATATAAAATACAACATTTTAAGATAAAGTTATATTGATTTACTAGACTTATACAACAATAGATACTCAAGAATTGTTGTAATATGGGTAATTGAGAATAAATAATTTCTTTCGTAGGTCAATGTTGAAAATTTAAAAAAAATAAAAAACTTTTCCGTTTTCATTTTCTTATTTCATCCGTATTTCTATCTATTTACCTGTAAACATTAAATTGTGTCTGTTATATACTACACTAGACAGTCAAAATACTCATATATTTGAATCATTAATAATTTATTGACATTTTTTTTTTGTACGCACTGTGGTTCATTGCATGACCTGCTCGTATAATGGTGAACTATCATACAAACAAAAAATAATTTATAAGGTCCCTCGCCACCTACTCATTTGTGAACGCACATTTCTAAATTCTAGACTAAATTCGATCATGTCAAAATGTAATAAAAATATTTATTTTTTTGTTGTACATACATATTGACTTTGATGCGTGTACACGACCGGTGTAATTATTTTTAATTCCCCAGTGCTCTTTTTTTTTGTGTGTTCAGTTTGTTGCGGTTAATATTATCCGGGCGATAGAAAACCTTCGAGTCATAAATTTTACCGATAAAAAAAATACAATTTGAAGCACCCTGGACTTTATGGCGTACGTATATAATTATGTGGGTGATACTGGTGGTAATAGAATAATGTAAATTGACCAAATTAAATGTTTCAGGTTTTTTTTTTTTCTAAATTGACAGTGGCGTGTGTTTATACAAATTAAAATGCATTTTACTTTAACTCAAAAGAGCAAGTTTTCAAAATGCAAATTGTTTTGACATTGTTGAAGAGTGTTAGAGAATATAATTCATAAAATTATTATTATTGTGGATTTGGAAATATAAATATAATAGTTGGTGACATATGTATGTTTGCACGGAAACTTTTTGTAAAATGTATACATAGTAACAAAGTTTGTGACAGAATGTTAACTGAAAAAATAGCTACATAGATTATAGTTGGAGAGTTGAAAATTCAAAAATATTTGAACGATTTCCTAAATATTTTCAGTTTCACAAACTACTCAGAATATTATTTGGTACTGGTTCACAAAGGAACATCATTATTGAGTACCTGTGTCAAAAAATTGATTTGGAGAGGAAAACTATCGCAATAGATGCAAGAAAGCAGTTTTTTAACAGTTTTCAAAATTTTAACAGTTTTCACAACGTTTATGTCGCCTGGTTATTACTACAGATTTCATAGACAAATTTGTTTTTTATTGAAAACACTAAAAATAACTCTGGGCCAAAAATGTATACTCTGCTAACACGATTCGATTGCCATGACCGATAGGACGAATAATAAATTTTGACATTTGCAAATATTGTGCCAATTTACGTTTAAATCGCATGCATATTACAACAGATCCCATTGAAAAATTTGATGTTTTTTGAAAAACACTAAAAAAAGTTCTAGGCCAAAAATGTATACTCTGCTACCAGGTTTCGATTGCAATGGCCGATACGACGAATAATAAATTTTGACATTTGCAAATATTGTGCCAATTTAAGTTTAAATCGCTTTGTTATTACTACAGATCCCATTGAAAATTTTATTTTGATTGGAAAACACTAAAACAAATTTTGGCCCAAATATGTATACTCTGCTACCAGGTTTCGATTGCCATGACCGATACGACGAATAATAAATTTTGACATTTGCAAATATTTTGCCAATTTACGTTTAAATCGCTTGGTTATTACTACAGGTCGAATTGAAAAATTTGATGTTTTTTGAAAAACACTAAAAAAAGTTCTAGGCCAAAAATGAATACTCTGCTACCACGATTCGATTGCCATGGTAGGTACGACTAATAATAAATTTTGACATTTGCAAATAATTTGCCAATTTACGCTTAAATCGCCTGGTTATAAATACATATCCCATTGAAAATTTTTATTTTTATTGAAAAACACTAAACAAATTCTGGCCCAAAAATGTACACTCTGCTACCAGATTTCGATTGCCATGGTCGATACGACTAATAATAAATTTTGACATTTGCAAATATTGTGCCAATTTACGTTTATATCGCTTGGTTATTACTACAGATTCCATAGAAAATTTTTATTTTTATTGCAAAACACTAAAACAAATTTTGGCCCAAAAATGTATACTCTGCTACCAGGTTTCGATTGTCATGGTCGATACGACTAATAATAAATTTTGACATTTGCAAATATTTTGCCAATTTATGTTTAAATCGCATGCATATTACTACAGATCCCATTGAAAAATTTGATGTTTTTTGAAAAACATTAAAAAAAGTTCTAGGCCAAAAATGTATACTCTGCTACCACGATTCGATTGCCATGGCCGATACGACTAATAATAAATTTTGACATTTGCAAATATTGTGCCAATTTACGTTTAAATCGCATGCATATTACTACAGATCCCATATTGAAAATTTTATTTTTATTGGAAAACACTAAAACAAATTTTGGCCCAAAAATGTATACTCTGCTACCACGATTCGATTGCCGTGGTCGATACGACGAATAATAAATTTTGACATTTGCAAATATTGTGTCAATTTACGTTTAAATCGCATGCATATTACTACAGATCCCATATTGAAAATTTTATTTTTATTGGAAAACACTAAAACAAATTTTGGCCCAAAAATGTATACTCTGCTACCAGGTTTCGATTGTCATGGTCGATACGACTAATAATAAATTTTGACATTTGCAAATATTTTGCCAATTTATGTTTAAATCGCATGCATATTACTACAGATCCCATTGAAAAATTTGATGTTTTTTGAAAAACACTAAAAAAAGTTCTAGGCCAAAAATGTATATTCTGCTACCACGATTCGATTGCCGTGGTCGATACGACGAATAATAAATTTTGACATTTGCAAATATTGTGCCAATTTACGTTTAAATCGCTTGGTTATTACTACAGATCCCATAGAAAATTTTTATTTTTATTGGAAAACACTGAAACAAATTTTGGCCCAAAAATGTATACTCTGCTACCAGGATTCGATTGCCATGGTCGATACGACGAATAATAAATTTTGACATTTGCAAATATTGTGCCAATTTATGTTTAAATCGCATGCATATTACTACAGATTTCATTGAAAAATTTGATGTTATTTGAAAAACACTAAAAAAAGTTCTAGGCCAAAAATGTATACTCTGCTACCAGGTTTCGATTGCCATGGCCGATACGACTAATAATAAATTTTGACATTTGCAAATATTTTGCCAATTTACGTTTAAATCGCCTGGTTATAACTACATATCCCAGAACATTTTTATTTTTATTGGAAAACACTAAAAAAATTCTGGCCTAAAAATGTACACTCTGCTACCACGATTCGATTGCAATGGTCGATACGACTAATAATAAATTTTGACATTTGCAAATATTGTGCCAATTTACGTTTATATCGCTTGGTTATTACTACAGATTCCATAGAAAATTTTTATTTTTATTGGAAAACACTAAAACAAATTTTTGGCCCAAAAATGTATACTCTGCTACCAGGTTTCGATTGTCATGGTCGATACGACTAATAATAAATTTTGACATTTGCAAATATTGTGCCAATTTACGTTTAAATCGCATGCATATTACTACAGATCCCATATTGAAAATTTTATTTTTATTGGAAAACACTAAAACAAATTTTGGCCCAAAAATGTATACTCTGCTACCAGGTTTCGATTGTCATGGTCGATACGACTAATAATAAATTTTGACATTTGCAAATATTTTGCCAATTTATGTTTAAATCGCATGCATATTACTACAGATCCCATTGAAAAATTTGATGTTTTTTGAAAAACACTAAAAAAAGTTCTAGGCCAAAAATGTATACTCTGCTACCACGATTCGATTGCCATGGCCGATACGACTAATAATAAATTTTGACATTTGCAAATATTGTGCCAATTTACGTTTAAATCGCATGCATATTACTACAGATCCCATATTGAAAATTTTATTTTTATTGGAAAACACTAAAACAAATTTTGGCCCAAAAATGTATACTCTGCTACCACGATTCGATTGCCATGGTGGGTACGACTAATAATAAATTTTGACATTTGCAAATATTGTACCAATTTACGTTTAAATCGCATGCATATTACTACAGATCCCATTGAAAAATTTGATGTTTTTTGAAAAACACTAAAAAAAGTTCTAGGTCAAAAATGTATATTCTGCTACCACGATTCGATTGCCGTGGTCGATACGACGAATAATAAATTTTGACATTTGCAAATATTGTGC
Source organism: Tipula helvola (assembly GCA_963556165.1). NCBI lineage: Eukaryota > Metazoa > Arthropoda > Insecta > Diptera > Tipulidae > Tipula > Tipula helvola. The sequence continues at coordinate 79,795,040 of OY744482.1, read as the reverse complement.
CAATTTACGTTTAAATCGCTTGGTTATTACTACAGATCCCATAGAAAATTTTTATTTTTATTGGAAAACACTGAAACAAATTTTGGCCCAAAAATGTATACTCTGCTACCAGGATTCGATTGCCATGGTCGATACGACGAATAATAAATTTTGACATTTGCAAATATTGTGCCAATTTATGTTTAAATCGCATGCATATTACTACAGATTTCATTGAAAAATTTGATGTTATTTGAAAAACACTAAAAAAAGTTCTAGGCCAAAAATGTATACTCTGCTACCAGGTTTCGATTGCCATGGCCGATACGACTAATAATAAATTTTGACATTTGCAAATATTGTGCCAATTTACGTTTAAATCGCATGCATATTACTACAGATCCCATATTGAAAATTTTATTTTTATTGGAAAACACTAAAACAAATTTTGGCCCAAAAATGTATACTCTGCTACCAGGTTTCGATTGTCATGGTCGATACGACTAATAATAAATTTTGACATTTGCAAATATTTTGCCAATTTATGTTTAAATCGCATGCATATTACTACAGATTTCATTGAAAAATTTGATGTTATTTGAAAAACACTAAAAAAAGTTCTAGGCCAAAAATGTATACTCTGCTACCACGATTCGATTGCCATGGCCGATACGCGGCTAATAATAAATTTTGACATTTGCAAATATTTTGCCAATTTACGTTTAAATCGCCTGGTTATTACTACATATCCCATTGAAAAATTTGATGTTTTTTGAAAAACACTAAAAAAAGTTCTAGGCCAAAAATGTATACTCTGCTACCACGATTCGATTACCATGATGGGTACGACTAATAATAAATTTTGACATTTGCAAATATTGTGCCAATTTACGTTTAAATCGCTTGGTTATTACTACAGATCCCATAGAAAATTTTTATTTTTATTGGAAAACACTGAAACAAATTTTGGCCCAAAAATGTATACTCTGCTACCAGGTTTCGATTGCAATGGCCGATACGACTAATAATAAATTTTGACATTTGCAAATATTTTGCCAATTTACGTTTAAATCGCATGCATATTACTACAGATCCCATTGAAAAATTTGATGTTTTTTGAAAAACACTAAAAAAAGTTCTAGGCCAAAAATGTATACTCTGCTACCACGATTCGATTACCATGATGGGTACGACTAATAATAAATTTTGACATTTGCAAATATTGTGCCAATTTACGTTTAAATCGCTTGGTTATTACTACAGATCCCATTGAAATTTTTTAATTTTATTGGAAAACACTAAAAAAAAATTCTGGGCCAAAAATGTCAAGTCTGCTACCGTGTTTCGATTTTAATGGCCGATACGACTAATAATAAATTTTGACATTTGCAAATATTGTGCCAATTTATGTTTAAATCGACTGGTTATTACTACAGATCCCATTGAAAAATTTGATGTTTTTTGAAAACACTAAAAAAAGTTCTAGGCCAAAAATGTATACTCTGCTACCACGATTCGATTGCCATGGTCGATACGACTAATAATAAATTTTGACATTTGTAAATATTGTGCCAATTTACGTTTAAATCGCATGCTTATTACTACAGATCCCATTGAAATATTAGATTTTTATTGGAAAACACTATAAAAAGATCTGGGCCAAAAATCTATACTCTGCTACCACGATTCGATTGCCGTGGCCGATACGACTAATAATAAATTTTGATATTTGCAAATATTTTGCCAATTTACGTTTAAATCGATTGGTTATTACTAAAGATTCCATTGAAAATTTTATATTGATTGGAAAACACTAAAACAAATTTTGGCCCAAAAATGTATACTCTGCTACCAGGTTTCGATTGCAATGATCGATACGACTAATAATAAATTTTGACATTTGCAAATATTGTGCCAATTTACGTTTAAATCGCTTGGTTATTACTACAGATCCCATTGAAATTTTTTATTTTTATTGGAAAACACTAAAAAAAAATTCTGGGCCAAAACTGTAAACTCTGCTACCGTGTTTCGATTTTAATGGCCGACACGACGAATAATAAATTTTGACATTTGCAAATATTGTGCCAATTTGCTTTAAATCGACTGGTTATTACTACAGATCCCATTGAAAAATTTGATGTTTTTTGAAAAACACTAAAATAAGTTCTAGGCCAAAAATGTATACTCTGCTACCACGATTCGATTGCCATGGTGGGTACGACTAATAATAAATTTTGACATTTGCAAATATTGTGCCAATTTACGTTTAAATCGCTTGGTTATTACTACAGATCCCATTGAAATTTTTTATTTTTATTGGAAAACACTAAAAAAAATTCTGGGCCAAAAATGTAAACTCTGCTACCGTGTTTCGATTTTAATGGCCGATACGACGAATAATAAATTTTGACATTTGCAAATATTGTGCCAATTTGCTTTAAATCGACTGGTTATTACTACAGATCCCATTGAAAAATTTTATGTTTTTTGAAGAACACTAAAAAAAGTTCTAGGCCAAAAATGTATACTCTGCTACCACGATTCGATTGCCATGGTCGATACGACTAATAATAAATTTTGACATTTGTAAATATTGTGTCAATTTACGTTTAAATCGAATGCTTATTACTACAGATTCCATAGAACATTTGATGTTTTTTGGAAAACACTAAAAAAAATGTTGGCCCAAAAATGTATACTCTGCTACCAGGCTTCGATTGCAATGCTCGATACGACGAATAATAAATTTTGACATTTGCAAATATTGTGCCAATTTACGTTTAAATCGCCTGGTTATTACTACAAATCCCATTGAAATATTAGATTTTTATTGGAAAACACTATAAAAAGGTCTGGGCCAAAAAACTATACTCTGCTACCACGATTCGATTGCCGTGGCCGATACGACTAATAATAAATTTTGATATTTGCAAATATTTTGCCAATTTACGTTTAAATCGCATGCATATTACTACAGATCCCATATTGAAAATTTTATTTTTATTGGAAAACACTAAAACAAATTTTGGCCCAAAAATGTATACTCTGCTACCAGGTTTCGATTGTCATGGTCGATACGACTAATAATAAATTTTGACATTTGCAAATATTTTGCCAATTTATGTTTAAATCGCATGCATATTACTACAGATTTCATTGAAAAATTTGATGTTATTTGAAAAACACTAAAAAAAGTTCTAGGCCAAAAATGTATACTCTGCTACCACGATTCGATTGCCATGGCCGATACGCGGCTAATAATAAATTTTGACATTTGCAAATATTTTGCCAATTTACGTTTAAATCGCCTGGTTATTACTACATATCCCATTGAAAAATTTGATGTTTTTTGAAAAACACTAAAAAAAGTTCTAGGCCAAAAATGTATACTCTGCTACCACGATTCGATTACCATGATGGGTACGACTAATAATAAATTTTGACATTTGCAAATATTGTGCCAATTTACGTTTAAATCGCTTGGTTATTACTACAGATCCCATAGAAAATTTTTATTTTTATTGGAAAACACTGAAACAAATTTTGGCCCAAAAATGTATACTCTGCTACCAGGTTTCGATTGCAATGGCCGATACGACTAATAATAAATTTTGACATTTGCAAATATTTTGCCAATTTACGTTTAAATCGCATGCATATTACTACAGATCCCATTGAAAAATTTGATGTTTTTTGAAAAACACTAAAAAAAGTTCTAGGCCAAAAATGTATACTCTGCTACCACGATTCGATTACCATGATGGGTACGACTAATAATAAATTTTGACATTTGCAAATATTGTGCCAATTTACGTTTAAATCGCTTGGTTATTACTACAGATCCCATTGAAATTTTTTAATTTTATTGGAAAACACTAAAAAAAAATTCTGGGCCAAAAATGTCAAGTCTGCTACCGTGTTTCGATTTTAATGGCCGATACGACTAATACTAAATTTTGACATTTGCAAATATTGTGCCAATTTATGTTTAAATCGACTGGTTATTACTACAGATCCCATTGAAAAATTTGATGTTTTTTGAAAACACTAAAAAAAGTTCTAGGCCAAAAATGTATACTCTGCTACCACGATTCGATTGCCATGGTCGATACGACTAATAATAAATTTTGACATTTGTAAATATTGTGCCAATTTACGTTTAAATCGCATGCTTATTACTACAGATCCCATTGAAATATTAGATTTTTATTGGAAAACACTATAAAAAGATCTGGGCCAAAAATCTATACTCTGCTACCACGATTCGATTGCCGTGGCCGATACGACTAATAATAAATTTTGATATTTGCAAATATTTTGCCAATTTACGTTTAAATCGATTGGTTATTACTAAAGATTCCATTGAAAATTTTATATTGATTGGAAAACACTAAAACAAATTTTGGCCCAAAAATGTATACTCTGCTACCAGGTTTCGATTGCAATGATCGATACGACTAATAATAAATTTTGACATTTGCAAATATTGTGCCAATTTACGTTTAAATCGCTTGGTTATTACTACAGATCCCATTGAAATTTTTTATTTTTATTGGAAAACACTAAAAAAAAATTCTGGGCCAAAACTGTAAACTCTGCTACCGTGTTTCGATTTTAATGGCCGACACGACGAATAATAAATTTTGACATTTGCAAATATTGTGCCAATTTGCTTTAAATCGACTGGTTATTACTACAGATCCCATTGAAAAATTTGATGTTTTTTGAAAAACACTAAAATAAGTTCTAGGCCAAAAATGTATACTCTGCTACCACGATTCGATTGCCATGGTGGGTACGACTAATAATAAATTTTGACATTTGCAAATATTGTGCCAATTTACGTTTAAATCGCTTGGTTATTACTACAGATCCCATTGAAATTTTTTATTTTTATTGGAAAACACTAAAAAAAATTCTGGGCCAAAAATGTAAACTCTGCTACCGTGTTTCGATTTTAATGGCCGATACGACGAATAATAAATTTTGACATTTGCAAATATTGTGCCAATTTGCTTTAAATCGACTGGTTATTACTACAGATCCCATTGAAAAATTTTATGTTTTTTGAAGAACACTAAAAAAAGTTCTAGGCCAAAAATGTATACTCTGCTACCACGATTCGATTGCCATGGTCGATACGACTAATAATAAATTTTGACATTTGTAAATATTGTGTCAATTTACGTTTAAATCGAATGCTTATTACTACAGATTCCATAGAACATTTGATGTTTTTTGGAAAACACTAAAAAAAATGTTGGCCCAAAAATGTATACTCTGCTACCAGGCTTCGATTGCAATGCTCGATACGACGAATAATAAATTTTGACATTTGCAAATATTGTGCCAATTTACGTTTAAATCGCCTGGTTATTACTACAAATCCCATTGAAATATTAGATTTTTATTGGAAAACACTATAAAAAGGTCTGGGCCAAAAAACTATACTCTGCTACCACGATTCGATTGCCGTGGCCGATACGACTAATAATAAATTTTGATATTTGCAAATATTTTGCCAATTTACGTTTAAATCGCTTGGTTATTACTACAGATTCCATTGAAAATTTTATTTTGATTGGAAAACACTAAAACAAATTTTGGCCCAAAAATGTATACTCTGCTACCAGGTTTCGATTGCAGTGATCGATACGACTAATAATAAATGCTGACATTTGCAAATATTTTGCCAATTTACGTTTAAATCGCATGCTTATTATTACAGATACCATTGAAAAATTTGATGTTTTTTGAAAAACACTAAAAAAAGTTCTAGGCCAAAAATGTATACTCTGCTACCAGGTTTCGATTGCCATGGTCAATACGACGAATAATAAATTTTGACATTTGCAAATATTTTGCCAATTTACGTATAAATTGCTTGGTTATTACTACAGATCCCAATGAAAATTTTTATTTTTATTGGAAAACACTAAAAAAAATTTTGGCCCAAAAATCTAACCTCTGCTACCAGGTTTCGATTGCAATGGCCGATACCACTAATAATAAATTTTGACATTTGCAAATATTTTGCCAATTTACGTTTAAATCGCATGCTTATTACTACAGATTCCATAGAAATATTCGATTTTTATTGAAAAACACTAAAAAAAGTTCTAGGCCAAAAATGTATACTCTGCTACCACGATTCGATTGCCGTGGTCAATACGACGAATAATAAATTTTGACATTTGCAAATATTCTGCCAATTTACGTTTAAATCGCCTGGTTATTACTACAAATCCCATTGCAAAATTTGATGTATTTTGAAAAACACTAAAAAAAGTTCTATGCCAAAAATGTATACTCTGCTTCCACGATTCGATTGCCATGGCCGATACATCTAATAATAAATGCTGACATTTGCAAATATTGTGCCAATTTGCTCTAAATCGCCTGGTTATTACTACAGATTCCATAGAAAAATTTAATGTTTTTTGGAAAACACTAAAAAAAGTTCTAGGCCAAAAATGTATACTCTGCTACCACGATTCGATTGCCTTGGCCGATACAACTAATATTAAATTTTGACATTTGCAAATATTGTGCCAATTTACGTTTAAATCGCCTGGATATTACTACATATCCCATTGAAAAATTTTATTTTTGATGGAAAACACTAAAAAAAATTTTGGCCAAATATCTAATCTCTGCTACCAGGTTTCGATTGCAATGACCGATACGACTAATAATAAATTTTGACATTTGCAAATATTGTGCCAATTTACGTTTAAATCTCATGCATTTAAAACACTAAAATAAGTTATAGGCCAAAAATGTATACTCTGCTACCACGATTCGATTGCCATGGTCGATACGACTAATAATAAATTTTGACATTTGCAAATATTTTGCCAATTTACGTTTAAATCGCTTGGTTATTACTACAGGTCCCATTGAAATTTTTATTTTTATTGGAAAACACTGAAACAAATTTTGGCCCAAAAATGTATACTCTGCTACCAGTTTTCGATTGCAATGGCCGATACGACTAATAATAAATTTTGACATATGCAAATATTTTGCCAATTTACGTTTAAATCGCTTGGTTATTACTACAGGCCCCATTGAAATTTTTATTTTTATTGGAAAACACTAAAACAAATTTTGGCCCAAAAATGTATACTCTTCTACCAGGTTTCGATTGCCATGGTCGATACGACTAATAATAAATTTTGATATTTGCAAATATTGTGCCAATTTACGTTTAAATCGCATACATATTACTACAGATCCCATTGAAAAATTTGATGTTTTTTGAAAAACACTAAAAAAAGTTCTAGGCCAAAAATGTATACTCTGCTACCACGATTCTATTGCCATGGCCGATACGACTAATAATAAATTTTAACATTTGCAAATATTGTGTCAATTTATGTTTAAATCGCCTGGTTATTACTACAGATTTTATAGACAAATTTGATTTCTATTGAAAACACTAAAAACAATTCTCGCTCAAAAATGCATACTCGACTGCCAGGTTTCGATTAGCATGGCCGATACGACTAATAATAAATGTTGACATTATTTAAAGGAATCAGTTTATAAGTTATAATTGATTTTGCGAAATTTCTTACATTTGTGATAATTATCGAGATTAAATTAAACATTGCTAAATTAAAAATAAATGAAAGTTTTTTTCAGAAACTCTGTCCTGGACTGTTTTGGCTGCATATTACACTTCAAATGCCCTAGGCTGTACTAATTCAAAAAATTCCCCTAAAATATTCACTTGCTACTAATTTTGATAATTACTCAAATTTAAAAGCATCCAACAAATTTTGAAATGTATAATCTTTTATATAAATTAAATTAAATTAAAATCTACCATGCCATATTTTATTGTTATACTTTCTTCTATCTTTATTAAATTTTCGTAACAAAACAAAGTTTTAGAGAAAAACTTTTTCAAGAATATGGTTGTTAACCTTTATACAATATACCAAAGAAAATTTATCATACAAGTAATATAAATGAACGAAAATCCATTCATAACCTTTACGTGTATTATTCTAATCCAGATAACAATAGATATAAATTGATGTAGAATTTATACTTAGAACCTAACTAAGTCAAAACCATATTAACTTGTAATTTTTATTGTACAAAACAAAACAATTTTAACACTTACTTATTCAAAATGAAAATGGCAAAAATGACATTTAAAATTAATTTTCTAGTGATATTATTGTATTCGAAATATTTTCGTAAATATTTATTCAATTCTAATTAAATTTTTTAATACAAAAAAGTATTTTTTATGTAAACAAATAAATTTTTGCCTTGAAGCAATATTTATTTGGATTATAAATTATATATAATTTTCATTGTAGACAGGTATATACGAGTATGGTACTTACATTATAATTGGAAATATATATTGCTGATTATTACTTTGACACAAATTTATGTACGCGTAAACTAACAACAACCAACAGAAGGCGATAGTGCCGTATGCAATTATTCCTAATCTAAACTAACCAGATCATTACTGAAAACCGCATATTAAAATCTGAATGTCTGATCTTAATCGTATATAGGGTAAACTAATTGTAATAACCGCACCGTATAGTGGATAAGCGTTTTATTTAAATTAATTTGGTTTGGCGACACATTGTTAGCCCCAAAATCCAATAATCTTAATTTATTTCAAAACCATTCAACCAAATTATTACTGTCGACTATGATTTTAAAATTTATTCGTTTTTTTCCATTTTATTGTTTTTCCATTCAATATTTTTATTATTTAAATTTATTGGAAAATTATCAATATTTTTTCATTGTACAAAAAAATTGATTGTTTTGCATCATATACAAAGAGTGTTGGTACAGGTTACACTATATACGGTTTTTGTATAATATCCGTCACATTCACAACATGGTTTAATAAATCTTAATGACATTCAATTTGTCACATATTTCTGTGATATATTCCTTGTTTAATGTTAAGCGCGGTTTTATCAACTGTTCTGAGGACATTAGTTTGTTAAATTAATTAATCGAAAGAGAAGTTTGTCTGTATTAAAATCAATAAGGTTCGTGATGGGCATAAAATCCACAGAAATGAGAGTTTCCCATGAGTTTTGATTTATTGAATATAATTCGCTAAGTCAGTAGGTTTTTGCCTCATACTTAATGTATGAAGTTAGAATTGTATGTTTGTAGTTTGGTAAAAGCTACCTGATGAGTAGACCGAGCGAGACAATTCTAGGAAAGTTTTCATTAATTTTCTGGCGTCGATAAAGTAAGGGGGATTTTGATATTTCTGCTTTTTTGGTAGATATATTATAAATGATTGGCTTCTTCATATTTTCTGTTTAACAAGTCGAAAAATGTTGTGAATACCATTATTGTTAATATATTTTGTCTATAAAAAGCCGAAAGAATCTTATAAAATAATTAAAACTGCGAATTTTAAATCAAAATTAATTCAAATTTGATTTGCTTGTTTAGAGGAGTCATGGCGAGCAAACACACTGTTTTTTCACAAAGCAGACAAAATAAACCTAAAATCTAAAATCATTTATTTGTTCATTGAATTCAATTAAACTTTTTCATAATAAATCTAAAGAGTTCTGAGGAGTTTCTTGAGATTCGGCATTAGGAAATTCAACCAATCTCAGAAATTTGGCCTAAAATTGAATAATTAGGTACGTGTGAGATACATTTTGTTTTCTTTTGAAGAGAATAAGCTCGAATTGATGGTGGGCGCGTCATTAAGAAAGCGAACATATTCCAAATTGTTATAAACTTTATATTTATCAGCTCTAATAGGTTTGGTTCAGTGTCAAATCATGTGAATTTATAAATTTGTCATTATGCAATTTACACGAATTAAAACCAAACTTACAGATGCTGCGCAATCGCTCATTTTTTAAAATTACTAAAAATTCCTCTCACTTACATACAAAAAACTTGCATTTTTATTTCTTTCAATTCGAACAAACGCATATTGTAATCTTGCTAAGTTTATATTTCCTGTCAATTTGGATAGGTGGACCCTATATAGGTACAGACTGCATTAGTGCTCGGAAAAATTTCAACTAACAGTCGAACGAACTCTGATGAAAGATTAACTTAACACACTGAATTGACAGGAATTATTTGTTGAATTTTCCATTGCTGATGCCAAAAATAATTCAGCCCACCTGGCACTAAGATCATTATCGTTTGATTCCGAAAGTATTCAGTTTAGGCCTGTTAGGTAAGGCGTTTTAGGTTCAATGGAATTGAATTGGTTTACTCCCTTAGGCGGGACTACTGGTATCTTAAAAGCAAACATTTTGAAAACCGACATTCTGTGGACTCAATAAAGTTGTGTCTATAAAAACATGACGAACAGTTATTTACTTAATCAATTGCTTTCATATGTGGAATCTCTGCTCTAAGCGTTTATTAAACACCTAATTTACAAAATGCTTTGTAGAAAAAAAAGTTCTAAAAATTGATTTTTCCGCAGTCCATTATATGGAAGTTTTATGAACATTTGCATATTGACTAAATAATTTTGCTTTTTCAAAACAATAAAATCGCTAGATGTGTTGTTTTACAGAAATTGATGAGAAAAATTCTAATTTGCATCTCAGATGCTGTCAAATAATTTAAGTTACTAAACTGCCAATATTTTTTATAATTTTGGCCTCAATTATGACCGAGATTTCTTATTAAATCGGCCGCACGCTACGATTTATTCTACGATAAATCTAACGATTTGCCTTAAATCCATAATGTTAACATATAGGTACAACAAGTATGATTCTATCGCCACTGACGATTGCAAAAAAACTTTACATACGATTAAACGATTTATTTAAATCTGGGTGGATTTATGCAAGAATTGTTTACAGATTATTTTATTTCGCTTTAAAACTGTACCTTGTTTACCACAACTATTCCATTTTGGCCAAACGCAACTTTCAAAAAGAATAACCGATTTATTTAAGGAAAATTGATGCTTATGGGAAATGGCTTGTAATGCGTTAACAACAATTTCACAAAATCGGTTGATATCCAAAACTGAATTGCCTTCTAATATTAAGTTGGCATCGATTTGTTCTTGGTCGCTGAAATCCTCTGCAAGTTGCTGTCAGATGGATAGATTTGGCTGGCTCAGGATCTTCCGATACTTCAGACACCGCCTTGGGCTGGGAGGAGAGGGGGCCCGTTAGATACATTTACACCACCAATATTTAATATATCAGAACCAATCAGCTTACACTACATGTAAGTCATTAAATAAAATTTTAATGGTGGGACCAGTCGTTCAAAATGACTTGTTTCATCGATATGATTTAGCGCAGATATATCAAAGATGTATCGACAATTTGATGTTCATCCAGATGACAGCTACTACCAGTTAATTTTGTGGCGTGACGATCCGAGCTTTAAAGTCAACACAATCACATAAGGAACGACAACTGTACTATTTCTTGTTAGTCGTTGCCTTAAACAATTAGTGACAACAAACGGATCCAAAAGATCATCGATAACGAACCGATCGAGTGATATCCATAACATATCTTATGCCGGGCTATCAGCACTTGTCATCACCATGGAAAATTTATTAAAACAAAATTTATGGAATTTAAAGTTGGGCTGAGATAATCAGTTTTCAGCCAGCAGGGCTCGTTAATCAAAAGGGCATAATTTCATAGTGATTTACCAAATTTAAAATCGTTTCACATATTATGCTACTTATTGTTTATCTAATTACTGTTTACATAATTGAAAATTTAACACTATGCGCTACTTTCTGTAAAATCTGGTGTTGTCTCTTTAAGAAAAATTACGCTACCGCGGTTGGAGTTGTGACTGCTCAATTATTTGCTCAATTTATGAAGAAAACATAAACTGCATTAAATTTGGAGATATCAAATATTTACCATTGCTCGTGTTTTACAATAATGCTCAAGCTCTATCATCTGTGTGGAAGATATTCGTAGCCAATAGAGAATCGGACATTCAAGGGCCGACCATAATTTTTTCTTGGAGAAACATCGATTCTAAAAATAATCCGGCAGATATCCATACCAATGCATACCAATGGTTATGTCATTTGTATTTCGGTTTATCGCAAATAAAAGACTGAATGGCTCTAATATTAATCTACAAAAAATTGGATATTTGGATAGTTTCTATTAAATTTTTGCAGGTAGAACCTATTGAAATCTTTGTCGTTGTTTTTGAACAAAGGTCTGACAAGTGGGTAACTGTTTGCAACAATCAACACTTCCATGTCATTGAATGTTCCAATACTCCCAAAACATATAATTATTTTACGCCAATAGTTCTCTTTTATTATAACTCCATGTACCTCCATGAAATGCGTTATATGTTGCAAAATCAAGCTATAGATTCAACCACGAAAACTGGGAAATGTGCCAGCTGGGAACTGGGAAATCTGTCAGATACGACAGGTATCGATTTTTGTAGCCCTTTCTACATTCACTTCAAAAGAAGAGGAAGAGTTCTGGTAAAACCTTATGCTAGTATTATCGTGTGCTTTACAGTTATAGCCGATCATCTAGAGTTAGTAGGTGACGAAACCACAGCTTCCTTCCAGGGTGCCACTAAACGATACTTAGCGACAAGATGTTTTTGGCCGTTTACCTACTCAGACAATGCCAAACTATTTTATCGAGGCCAACTCTACATTGAATAAGCTATCTAAACTGTTCCACCCGGAAGATCATATATAAGTAAAGACCACACGGATGGTGGTCAGAAAACAAAAGGTCTAATAGTTGGTTAGTTCTCGACTACATTTATATGATGCCATTTGCCAATTAACATTAAAAATAAATAAAATTGTTTCTTGTTTTCCTCATCCGTCGGAACTAAACATAAATTTAATGTTTAAAATATAAGCTGCCCAAACGCCAGAGTAAATGTAGTTTTTTTTAATGCAATGTGCATGCACTTTTTAAATATTTGACACACTGTATCCTAAAAATAACAACAACAACAAAATCATGCTCCATACAATTTTTTTTTTTGTTACACAGTGTTACAGATTCAAAACGTGAAAATCATAAAATTAAAACATGACTTCTGGTCTCATACAAAGTATTTGTGACTTCACGTATTTTTCTCAATATATATGTTTAATGCATATTCCACCACATAAACGTTTGCCATTATTACGGTTGTAGCCTTTCCTCTGTATAGACTCTTATATATCCGGTATATGATCATAAATGAGTCTCTGAAAAGCATAAACACGCACAGAATCACGTAATGTCTGAGCCCTTTCATTAGATCAAATCTAATATTTAAACAACTGGATGAGCATCAAAGTTAATAAAACAAAGGTATCACTGACAATTCAAAAACCATTCTCAACATCACCACAATATCATAACATTGCATCACATTTAGTTAACTATTTAATACGAATATACAACTTATTACATAATAAACTCGTACAATAAAATTTAAAAGTAAACAAAATGCTGAATTTTATAAATAAAAAAGATGAAACAATTTGAAGAATATGCATTAAATATCTATGACGTAGACTGATACAAGAACAAAAAATATCCATAACACTAAATTGACTATTTTGAGTTAAGGTTACTTTTCGTTTTGTTTGACCTCTGAACGAACGGTAGAAGTAGTTCTTTGTATAAACGGTGTAGATGGGAATTGATATTGAACAAAACAGTTGAAATTTGTGCTAATAGTTCCACTGTATCATTATTTGAACGATGGAAAATAAAATTTTGTGTTCTCAATTTGAATCATTGTTCCCGTAACAACAATCAGATGATGTAATGTGTATAGTCGGAACTGTGATTTAACGTGACCACACAAACTCTAGCGATTTTTATCCAATACAACGATTCCGATATAACATACAGAACGTCTGCACAAGATAACCGTGTTTTCTACAAAACTTCTTAATTTTACAGTCATTACTGTCTGAAAGTGCTGCTTTGAACACGAATTTTAAAATCCAGTCGAAAAACCTGAGAAATAATGGATGTCCCATAATGAACGAACATTTTAAATTTGCCGTTTTTTCGCGACAAAACAAGCGTAGACATTTGTAGTTACTGTCATTAGAAAACGTTTGAACTTCCAGTGGAATGGATTTATTGTAACTTGCTTCTCGAAAATGAAAATAGAATTTCCGTTAATGTCAATGAAATTCGAAATCGTGAGATGATTACCATTTTTTTTTTTTATGGAAGAAATGTTTTAATGGCCCTGTTATCTCACGGCGAAGTGATGTGAATTGACCGCAAGGTCATGTGATTTGACACCGTTCAAGGTCTTTTTTTGGGGTTATGTTAAAAATAAAGTGTCCACCCAGCATGAATTGGTTTATTATCATTTAGCCCCTTTGATTTATTCTATACATTTACCCCCGATTCTGACGATCAATCACTGACTAAAAAACATTCTTAGTCAAGATTTTTTCTATTAGTTAAAACTTTTATTTTAGTAACCCATAAGTGCTTGTTAATTGCGGACTATAAATTAAAGTGTCTCTATATTAATTTGTAAGGTTAGTTTTTCCAAAAGCGGTTTGAAAAATTAATTTGTATGAAGCTGAGCTAATATAGCTAATTTTAGAAATTTTAGTTAGCCAAAATGTGCAAAGGTCGTGTGAATCATAAGAATTGTTGAAAATAAAATTTCCTCTTGAACTTAAATTACAAATTCTACGTAGATTTAAATCTGGTGAAAAAGCGCCATTCATTGCAAACATACCCAATTTGGCACATACAACCTTACGCGCAATTAATCGCGATGCTGATAAAATAAGAAATGTTACCAATATAGCTCTGGAAAGAGAAATTCGAAAACATTAAAATATGAAAGTGGATTCCTAACTTTTTATTTGGATAGAATTTCAAGTCCAAAGGAGAATGCCGTTGAATCAAATGGTTATTCAAGAGAAAGGTAAAAGTTAGTTTCAAGATTTGGTAAACAAATTTCCGTCAAATATCACCAGCATCACTGCTTCTACTTAGTGGAACCGACACGACAACTAGTGATTCAAATGATACCGAAGAATAATTCGGGTCGAATCGAGTATGGTTTAACCGTTCAAAAGTCGGGTAAATCTCCACAAAGTATTGTGAAATGTGCAAACAATTAATCAGCATAATTATGAATCTTTAAATTACATGAAAAGTACCAATATTACCTGGTTCGAACACTTAAGCATATCAATTGCGGCCATACATAAATATATTTAAATTTATTTCACTAAACAATTAAATTCGTAAATAAAAAATGATCTTATAAAAACGATATCAATCGTCTACCCGAGATGAAACAAGAAAAGAGGTAATTTTCTATGTACCTTTAACCAATACTTACTTCCAAATGATATTACAATTACAAAGCGCCACTACTGAATTTCCTCGCACTTGTATTTAATTCGTTTCATTTTTAGGGATACCTAACTCAGAGATGTCACTAGTCCGGGCATTAAATATACACATGCGAATCGCCAAATGTTATCCCGAGTCATCAATAATTTCGAAAGCCACTTTTCCAATGACTTCCCGTAATAGCTTGGGACGCTAATTTTAATCGATTACATTTACCAGCGGCAGATACTTAACTATCTTCTGTAATACCCAGTTATTGGTGAAATTTCTAATCAGATCAATCCAATATTTGATGCATGGGTATGGGACGCTAAAATAGTTCTATTTAAAGATTCGAAGCATGGCTCTCGAATTTAAGAGATTTTTAAATGTCAATGAAAAAATTATTGGCATGAAGCACTGTCTGTGAATTCGTAAATAATGTTTTTTTTTTAATTTCTACCTTCTACTCAGGCTCATCATATTCTAATTAGGTGATTCCATGTTTTAAGCAGATGCGCCATTTACCGTTTTGATCAATCATGTTCGAATCCAGATTAGATTGATTCTTAAGGAAATCTAAAAAGGAAAATTTAAAAGTTACTCTTTACGATATTGGCAATATTGGCTTATAATATGGAGAAAAGAGGCATAATTTTTCGTGATTCTAGCCTGATTTTGATTAAGCCATCTCGCCTCAAGGGTCCATATACAGTTGCTGAGGCTTCTGTTACAATTCTTACGCCCGTTTCAGTGGCTTTGATTGACAAGGGAAATTCAATAATGCTGGAAGTATGCCACTGTCTTATAGTTTCATCGGCAATGACTTGTAAAATAGTATGGCTCTAATCTTTAGCATCAAACTTAAAAATGTGCACTTGAAAGGTACAAATTAAGTTTAAATTTCCTTCCGTTTGTCGATCTTTCAATATATATATCCAAGCCTCTTATAAACTTTCGGTTATCGGCTAGCATTACAAATAATATTTTACTATGGTGAGCCCTACTGGATCAATAATATCCTTTAAATTATTGAGCAAATACCATGAAAACAGTATTGTTTGGTGCAAATGTTTTGCTCCACAAATCCATGATGGTTTGATTTTAATGTGAAACCACTTAGATGCGTACACTTTTAGTATAAATGTTGTTGAAGTTAACAAACCCGCATTTGGATTTTTATTGGAAATGTAAAGCCTTAATGAATAGAATGAACCATTTTCCCAGGATTCCTTTTCGAAAGTTAATTATTACAAAAACCTAAGTGAATTGCTTCACACATTTCCAGTAAATAAAGCTGGTCAGTGCGTAACGTAAACTCGTTTCCATAAAGTTGATCAATAAACCACTGAAAATAACACTTGAGATGTATTTCAAGATTTCTAATCACACCTCCTTTGTGTTCCGTATCAAAAGCTGCACGATCACAACCAATAGAAACAAGTTTGGCAAGATTTATATGGTCAATTGGTATAATAGCCGACTGGGCACTGCGAGAGCCGTTTTATCCCTTCACCCAATATCTACGGGGATTTCCTAAAACGCATCTTTTAGATCCAGTTTGGATATAAATCGAGTTTAATATAATCGTCCCACGCAGTAAAATCGTTTACTTTGCGGAAATTTGAGCACAACCGTATCTTTCCAATAGGTTTTCGGACTAATGTACCAGGATAAATCCACGCACTCTCACGCGATCCTCGATTACCCCGAGATTCAGCATCGTGTTAATTTCAGCTTTCAAATCTGCTTGCACAGCTAGAAAGACTGGATAATAGTTGTTTTATAGCAGTTGCAGAATCCACATCGATATAATGACTGGATAATAAGGTTTTAACCCAACTTGTCAGTATTTAGGAAAGATGCTATAATTTTGTGCAAGTCACTTTTATACTCCGCTGTCAGATGGTAGCCAAGATCTGGTTATTCGTTAATGAAATTTTCGAAACTATTTCAAGATATAGGGCCTCTGTTCGATCTGCTGCTAGATAAAATCTAGCAAATTTAGTTAATTCATGAATGAAGGAAGTTTTCGCAATACTTAAAATTCTCTGTTTCTGACAACTTGTAGTTTTATAAAATGACGGTAAATTAATAAGTTTAATGCTCGAGATAATTTGCGCATCTATTCCTCAAGACACTTAGCGCCACTTTCGATGAGACCACAATAAGCTTCGTCGTTGATCCATCAACGGTATCAATCAAAATATTCGCACAAATTAATTTGGTCAATCAAAATATTCGCACAAATTAATTTGGATATCCAATACTAAATATTACGTAAACGTTGCAAGTGATCTGATAGAATTAAAGTTTATATTCAAGGAAGGGTTATGATTTTGTTTAAATGATACGGATTTGGAATTTAATATTTCTTGCGTCGATTTGGCCAGGTGTTGGAAGCAGCCTGTATCGATTGTAATGAAATTCTCTTCATTAGTAGCCAGTTTTAGACCATATTCTTCAAAAAGGTTCTGGATTTTTCTTTCTAACTGTACCCATGTTACATGGCACCATTCTGTTGCTTCACTACTTAACCACAAGGCTAATTCGTGTACCAGCTACTTGAAATGTATTTGCAAATATTCAATTTGGACAATAAATTTAAAAATTTGATAGTTTTACCATAGACAATCATAATAGATCTCTCATTTGACTAAAAACACAAAATAAAAACAAAAATTTTCCATTCAAATATTATCGATGTATTGCATATACGTATTATATTTGCAACGCGTTCTAAAATCATTACCTTATAAAATACACAACACAACGATACATTGGAATTATCAGAAGTTTTTGTTTTTTTCCTTTAGTTACTATGAAATGAGAAATCTAGTATGAATGTCTATGGTTTTACAATCAATTACGTAAGGTGGATGAGATTCTGACAAGTTTGGTTGATTTCCATAGGTTACGAGATTGTTTGTATCACGTAAATGAGTATTAGAAAAATCATGTTGCAGAACTGGAACCGGATGTGTTAACAAAAACTTGAGTTGACTTTCGCATTAGTATACGTTGGTTAATGTTGGGTGTACTAAAACTCTGCAGGTTTTAAATGAGCAGGTGTTTCAATGGGCAACGTTATTATTAGGCGGTTGAAAATTAACATTCCGTGGTTTAGGTTCTAGGTCGATATATTCTTCTTGATTAAAAACATGACTGATTTGCACCTCTGACTAGGATTTTTTTGAGTTCGAAAAAGTGTGTGGGTAAACCCTGGATACAATTTGGGGAAGCAATTTACTCTCCTCGTTTGGCATAACTTTAACGACTTCTCTTGCATTTTTAATCGAATTTTCTTCGTCAGATAAAATAACTTCATTACTTGTTCCTGACATATCCAAAAACACAAATTTTAAAAGTCCAGTGTTTGACCGTTTTTCTTTCAATTAACGTGAAATATGTACTTAGGGAATGGCTTCAGGAAAAATAATTACATAGTGCCGATGTGTGCTTTTACCCTAGTACACTCAAAATAACCGCAGAAATCGATAGAGGGACAAATTCTGAGTAAAAAAATATTCTATGAAGGTTTTTAATAAATCAATAATTTTCGAGTTATTCGGGACTGAAAATGTTGATCTTTCACCTAAAAATGCATGTCTTATAGCGATTTTTCACGAATAACGCGTAAACCTTACGTTTTTGTCAAAAAAATAAGAAAGTGCAAAAGTAAAGCTTAAAAAATACCAAATCTATTGCTTTTTTTATTTCTGTAGATGCAATACGAACCGAGTTGTGGCTCGTTGAAGGTGACTGCTTGTTCGCAGAAAACTGGGTTCAAACCTTTCAACGTTAAATAACAAGAAAACGACGAATTTTTGGAGGAAATCTGGTTTGACCTTTTTTATGAAAAGACCTTTAGTTAAATAAATGAGCTTTAGTTAAGGCCGTTAGAATAAAAACTTACGGAGTTATGAAAAAAATAAAATGGTTGTCTCGCTTTTTCGGAGAAAAAATCAGCAATGAAACCAATGGCTTAACCGAAAGAATGGTAATTAAACGTAATCCATTTACAATGTACTTTATTTCGGTACTAATAATATCTCCTAGAAGTTTGAACGGTTTAGAATGCCTAGATTTGAAGAAAGTTGATTCCATTTTGAAATGATTTTTGAAATTTTTCACCATATCCCGTATTAAGTTCGCATTTGAGTGCGAGGATCACCTGCCTCGAGCCATTTAAACTCAAAATCTCAAAAACCAAGTTTTCAATTAAGTTCAACATTAAAGGCCTTGTTGCCCTTGATTCCCTGTAAAACAGTTTTTGGGGCGATTAGATATATTAAAAATTAAGGAACTTATCGTTAAAAAAACAATCGCGTTTTTCGGTAAAATTTTCGAACAAACAACAAATCTACATTTTCCATTTTGTTTCATTATAATACATTTTTGCTTAGAATTCAATTTTTGCTTTTTTCATTGAACAACTTGAAGCTAAAAACACTAGAAAAGCTTCTAAAAAATACGTCATGATGATTCTGGACGGCTCTGCTAATACTCGTGCAATAAATAAGAAATTTCAAAATCCCGCATGTTTTTGCATTTATTGTTTCTGTATTCTTTCATTATTTCGTTTCAATAAAATATGGACTTATACCACTTTCAAAAAGCACGGCTCAATTAATAAAGAAAGCCAATAACACGAGTGACACACGTATAATTAATGGAAAAGTATCTGCAGAATATACAAACATTTTACCCAATATCATCAAAAGTTAAAAAAACACAGATCTTTAGTTTGTTTTCGGACAACCAACAACATTCAAAAATTTTTAAAGCAGAATATTGTACCCAAACCATTAAAGAAAATTATCATGCAGCACCTGCGACTAATTCTACATTGGCAAAACAGGACCGTTCGATGTTAAAAGGCCTAATGTCGGAAGGTCGAATGTCGAAATGCCTAACGCCGGAAGGCCGAATGGGTCAGAAGGTAGAATTTCGATAGGCCGAATGTTGAAAAGCCGAATGGGTCGAAAAGCCGATTGTGTCGAACGGCCGAATGGGTCGAAAGGCCGAATGTCGAAAAGCCTAAAAAGGCCGACACACATTCGTGGTACATCTAACAGTAGAAGCAATATGACCATTGACGAAGCATTTACGAAGCATTAAATCCGCAATTGGTTCCAATACATTACGGAAAAGGTCAAATTCGATAGACATTTTATAAATTTTAATTTTAACTTTGTCCGCACTTTGATACATAATTGCGTTTCTAGATTTTAGTTTTCTGTATTATTTTTTCTATATAAGGTAGCTAACTCAAAAAAAAAAATTTTTTTGTTTTCATTTTTTATTATAATTAATATTTTTAATATTAAACATTTTTATACAAAATTTTTCATAAAAATATAAATTTAGATTTACATAAAAATAAAATTTTTGAAAATTTTCATTCATAAAAAGATGAAACATTAAATCAATTTCGACACAAACGGCCTTTCGACATTCGGCCTTTAGACACAATCGGCTTTTCGGCATTCGGATTTTCGATATTCGACATTAGATCTTTCGACATTCGGCCATTCGATACATTCAGCCTTTCGACACATTCGGTTTTCGACATTCCGCCTTTCGGCATTCGGCCTTTCGACATTCGGCTTTACGACATTCGGCCTTTCGGCCCTATTCCAAAAGGACGACCCTTTGAACAACGATTCAAGGAACATTCACCAAGAAATGAGTTCAATAAAATAAAATCGAATTTCGCGCTGTATTTAACCATGTACAATCATTCTTACATAAATTTCGAAACAAATTTCGCACCAATTCGTTTTTGTACTAAGTGCAATTATTATGGATGCTTTAGAACAATATGAAACAAACAAATCGAAGACACAAAATCCAGATATTCTATTACACGATAAGGTAATATTTACTTCCAACATTCTCTTTGACACAGCTAGCCATACAGATAGACGACGATAACGTTTATATAATGACGTATACACACCATAGTTAACCATCAAACAACAATACACTCAATCTTGGGTACTTTATTTGTTAAATTTTAAACAAAACAAAGACCAACACTTCACTTTTGTGATACTAGATTTTTATCTACATATTTATTTGGGCTACAAATTATAAACAATCTAACATAAAAAAAGCTTAGAATAAGTAGATTAACGAACAGGTAATCTCAACCTCTCTAGAATGAGAGACATACAAACTTTGATTACTTCGATCCAGTTTGTTGTTTTTCAGGTGATAATCTCAACATAATAAATTATAATTTTATGTCTATAGATTAGATAGGTCAATACCAGTAAGATTAAAATATTAAAAACCAGACAGATTACAAGAAGTCATATGAGTTATATACAACTTTTTGTTATTGAATATATCCAGTGTGATAAAAGTTTCGTTTACAGTGTACCTACTGATTTTCATCAAAAAATAAAAATAAAAAATCGTATTTCTGTCTAAGTGTCAGTTAACGCATTTGACATCAAACAAAATCGAATTTTATATCTTAACGCGAGCGTACACAGATAATTTCAAGACCGAGATTGAAATAAACCAGAAAGAGGTGAGATATATAAAAGAAAATTCACGGAATTGTTTACAAACACCACCATCTATTATTAATACATAATTTAACCTTGACCATGTTGTTTGTTTCGTAACAATACACAAAAAAAAAAAAAAAAATTATTTGCCAAGAATTTTATTGATTAGAAAAAAAAAAAAAAAAAAATCAAACTATATGTACATACAATAGAAAATATTTGTCTTGCGCCAAGGTTACAACACTAAAGTTTGACTTTATTGATTTTATAATTATTGGATTATCTTCCATTCGCATCTTTGACTGATAATACATATGTACGTATTTAGACTAAACTGGGTCGATCCAAATCGGTTTATAACTTAAGATATGAACATTAATTGGTTATGGTTTATTTATAAATCTTAAATCGAACTTTTTTTTTTTTTTGCAAGAGGGTGTGTCCCTTTACAAATAACTAGGATAAGGGAAAAAATGTTCTCCTTCTCGAGTCTCGGTGTAACAGTTCATTTCTCTTTTATCGTGTTAAAAATCAGGAACTTTTTTTTTATTATTTTGGTTTAGTTGTTGCCAAAGCGATGTAAGGAACGAAATCATTTCCATTGAACATTATTTGCGTCATTTGTTATTTCCAAGTATATACTTGTAATATTTGTTTATGCTCAGGAAATTATAAGGATTTTTCTTCGTATTTTTTATTTTATTTTTTTAACAAAATTGAAAGAATTTATGTGTAGGTATATGTACAAAATATATATCTATTCACGGGAGGTTTAATTTTTAATAAATTTTGTATTATATTATACAGGATAATATTCCCGAGAGGCAAAGATACGTATAATTTATGGTCTATGGTTACCAAGGTAGATTATAAAATATGTTTTGAAGAAAAAGCTGTTTAACGCTTTAAAGAAATTTAATTTTTAACAACCTTCGCTCACATTATTATAATTCGTACAAAGTATTTTTAAGTACTAGTCATCAACGAATAAAACAATATTACCAATTGATGAATATAAAAATAGTTACAATGTACATATGTACTCACAATTAGTAATTTAAAAAATTAATTGATTTTGTTTCGGTTTAGTGCTTGCTAATAATTTGAATTTCATTTTGAAAACATATTATGTCATTTCTAATATGTATATGTGTAGTCAAAAATATTTGTTCGTGTAGTGTATTAAATGAATAAAATGCGAGTACAATTACGCTAATATAAAAAAATTACTTAACTGCAAATTGCTACAAAATTTAACACGTGAACAATTAATGGTTATGAAATATTTTCGCTAATTTCAATATATGTGCGGGAATAGACTAATTTCCTCTTGGTCTAATCTGAGCTAACTCTATACTGAATGCGGTCCCAAGCTTTTTTGGAACGTAGATAAGCGCCTTTGGATTATAGCATTTATTTTTAGGAGTGACTAAATTTCAAAAATTACATAAATTAATTGAAAACAAATCAATGAAATTAGTACTGTATACCAAAATAATACAGACAGTTTTTATTGTGACAACTCTAACCAGTTGATCTGATCCCTTGTGTATTTCAGCCATTCGCCTGAACTTCCAAGTCATTGGAGGCAAATTTTCGTGAAGTTTTTGGAACTCGGAAAGGTATTCCTTGTGCCATCTATCCCAGAAATGC
This sequence comes from Tipula helvola, assembly GCA_963556165.1. Lineage (NCBI taxonomy): Eukaryota > Metazoa > Arthropoda > Insecta > Diptera > Tipulidae > Tipula > Tipula helvola. Next base: position 79,771,558 of record OY744482.1, on the reverse strand, counting down.
TAATGATGTTGAGTGAGTTGCCTCACTTTTAATGTTGGAACTTTATCGTTCATGACGAGAGGTTTGCTGTCCACTCTTCTATCGGTAGTGATATAGTTGATAGTAAGCCAACTATAAAACTATTATGTGGGAAGCTGAACATATGTAAGAAATTAACATACAGGGTGAGGAAAAGTATGGACACCACTAAAAATCTCGCCGAGTATGTCAAAAAGAAAAATGAGCAAGGTTTAGTCTTAGGTAATTTTCAACAAGCAATTTAATGGTAAGCTTGGTTGTGACCTTGCACTTCATATTAAAGGTCATTTTGAGTTGAAGGTAATTTTTTTTATAGGTAAACCCCTGTTTTTGACATCGGATTCGAAAAGAGCAATCAATTGTTCCTCCGAATATGTATTTTCCATGACCTCCCAAGGTCACCTGAAGGAACAATGATTTGCTATGAAAATTAAAAAAAAAAATTAAAAAAATTAATTCTTCATTTTAAAATTTAATTTTTTTGTTTTTTTATAATTTTTTAGCAATAATTAGCAACACAAGCATTAATTTTCTGTATTTATGATTTTTTAAATTTTATTTTAAATTTTTATAGCAAATCATTATTCTTTTAGGTGACCTTGAGAGGTCATGGAAAATACATATTCGGACGTACAATTGATTGCTCTTTTCGAATCCGATATCAAAAACAGGGGCTTCCCTATAAAAAAATCACCTTGAAAATGACGGCCAAGGTCACAACCAAGCTCACCAATAAATTCCTTGTTGAAAATTACCTAAGAGTAACCCTTGCAAATTTTTTTTGACCGATTCCGCGAGATTTTTATGGGTTTCCATACTTTTTTCCTCACCCTGTATATCATTGTTGTATATATTCCACCGAATTCGAGACTTGAGATGTATATTAGTTACACACAGTGTTTGTTTAATATTTTATCCTCATCCAACATGGATTACAATGTGCTGATTTTGGGGAACTTCAATTTACCTAAGGTCAAATGGGTAAATGATGTGGAGGTAAACTATGCCATACCATGTCCATGCAACGTTACATCAACTGTCGAAACCTCATGTATTGATTTCATCTTATCTTATGGATTTGTCCAGATTAATGATGTCCCTAACTACCTTGGTAAATTTTTGGATCTATTTTTTACAAATTTGATAAATCTATATACGGTGTTAACCATAAATCAATGGTGATCAATTTGAACCAATCGGAACTCTTACTGTCTAATTCAATTAAAAATAACTTTGTGTGTAGATTTTATGATTTTAAATGTGCAGATTTTGATGGTCTGATTTCAAATTTCACATCAATTGACTGTAATGCGCGGCTCTCATCTATAATGACTTAGATTATGATGTCCTACTAATTTATAACATTTTGTTTAATGGTATTGACAGATTCGATTCCAATCTCTGTTATGAAGAATAATCGTTTTAATCCTCCGTGCTTTAATAAACGTTGGGTAATCGAAAGAGGAAATTATATCGGAACACAAAAAATCCAACAATGCATCTGTTAAATTGGCCTTTTCGTCTTTATCAAAGGAATTTGATTGCATGCACAAAATAGCTTATAAGAACTACCTATATCAATAAGGTTCAAGACGATTTGAAACTAAATCCCAAATCGTTTTGGAACTTTGTTCAGACTAGGAGGAAAACATGTGGTCTTCCGTCGGCAATGTCTTACAATAATGTTACTGGCAATGATTCTGTGGATATAGCCAACTTTTTGGTTCTTTCTTCCAAAATCGGTATAGACTCGACAATGTTGATAAAGGAACCGTGTTACAGATACAATATATCATAGTATAATTACCACCTCAGGTATACCTTTCATCACTCTAGACGATATTATTGAATCACTCCGTAAGTTTAAAAATGGCTGTGGTCAAGCATTCTGAAAAAACTTTGTTATGAGTTGGATTTTCCTTTGTCAATATTATTCAATGGATCACTTTCGTCGAGTATTTTTCTAACTGTCTGAATATCTCTCATATCGTTCCTATCTTCAAATCCGGTAATAGGAACGATGTCTCTAAGTATAGGGCATTTCTATACTGTCAGCTATTCGTAAATTATTTGAATCAATTGTGTGTGACCAATGTATTTTGGACTGAATTCACTTATAATTGACGAACACCATGGATTTGTCCGTGGTAGATCTACTGTTATGAACTTAATAAAATTTTTGGAACGTGGCTTGGAGATGATTGAGGTTAAGGCACAACTTGACGTCATTATTATACTGATTTTAGCAAAGCATTTGACATAATTTGATAAAATGGATTAATTCGTACCTTATTGAACGCGTGCAGTTTAGAAAAATTAATGACAGTTTTTCTAATCCGGTAAAGATGCATTCGGGTGTTCCACAGGGCTCCCATCTTGTACCCCTCATCTTCATTCTATTTTTAAACAACATCACCAATTACATCAAATCCGCTCACTGTCTAATTTATGCTGATGACCTAAAAATATTTTCCCCTCTAAATAATGCGCAGGATGCAATTAATCTGCAGAACGGGATTGATGCAATTAGCCTTTGGTGTGAAAATAATCGGTTTTTTTTAATATCAATAAATGTAAAGTTATGTCATTTACCCGCTCATTGTCGTAAGTAATAAATGAACATAGCATTATAATAATGTTATCTTGTCACGATTACCTGAAGTAAGAGATCTTGGAGCCATGTTTACGCAAACCTTTTCATATTGATTTGATAATAACAAAAGCATGTTCTGTGTTAGGATTTCTTAAAAGAACCATGAAAGAGTTCAATAACACAAAGGTTTTTATTATGCTATATCAGTCTTTTGTCCATTCGTAACTTCGAATATGTGTCATGTGTATGGTCTCCTCACTATGTTAGTCATATTAGTAGAATCGAATCGGTACAAAAAATTTTTTTCATTTTTTATGGATGGAAATACATCAATTTGATTATCGTAAGGCATGGTGGGAGAACGTTAGGGATCTGTCCCCTTATGTCGATAGATGCTAAACCTAAAAGCTTGAGCCACTTGAAATTCGCCATCAGCATGCTGGTGCCATTTTTATTTCCGATCTTCTAACAGGCAATATCCAGAGCTCATTCTTATTAATGAATCTTGGATTATATGCCCCGCAAAGGAGTTTAAGATCTCGATCCCTTTTGAAAACTGAATTTCATAGAATTTCATAAGTCATATAATGATTTGAGTAAGCTTTGTGATTTTAATATGAGTAAATGTGAGATCCGACGATCATTGAAATTTGATTATTTTAATAAAATGATAAGTTTTTGATTGTGTAATGTAAAATTAGAAAATGTTACTTGAACTTCTGGTTCCAATTTGATTTTCTATTAAAAAAATAAAAATTAATTTAATTTAATTTAGAAGGCCGCCCAATTAAAACGTGTTCTGGAATGAGTTGTAGAAAATCAGTTAGATCTGACAAAACTGGTGAACTATGCCTGAAGTTCAAGATAGATTTCCATAGTTAGATCCGGATTTACGCTTACGACCGATTTTTTTGCTGCTTCATAGAACCCTCCAAAATGAAGTGAATCGGGCGATGCAAACTGAAATTTTATTCTTTTTTGTTGGCAGCTGGCTTGAAGTGAACCGCTATGCTACTAAGCGCTTAAGATAAGAAATAATGTTTACTTTATGGATTCTGACACCTTAAATTTTGATATTTTAATTATTCATCAGAATATTCGTATAGCCTTAAGAATAAACCATCATTTATATTTTTAAGTGAAATTTGGGTTAAAAGTAATGAATTATCTTCTCATAATCTAAACGGTTACGTGTTATTTGGTACTTGTAATGATTCTGTGTAGGTCAGGTTGGGTCTGTTTTTATTTTGTTACTCATTTGTGTTGTTCACTATTTGCCTTTAACTTAACTTCGTGCGATATCGTTAGGGTTGATTGGAGTTTGTCAAATGATACTTATGTGATTTTGTGTATTTATAGGTTACATCATGCTCCAGTAAACGCATTTTTGCTCGAAATTTCAAGTTTTATTGGCAATATCAAGTCTAAAAATCTCTTTATTGTCGGTAACATTAACACTGATATCCTACATTTTTCTTCGCACTGTGATGATTATATGTTGTTTATGATATCTTTTGGACTTGAATCATTGGCTAATATTCCTATTCGAATGACAAAATGATCTTTCATACCTCAAGCCATCTGCATTCGATCTTAAGATTTCTGATCATCATCCCGTATTAATTTTTATTGTATAGTAAAAAAATAAGTTAATATGGTACTGCTAAATAAACTCGTCGAGCAGGCAGACTGGACGCCTGTTCTGAATCTTGTTGATCCGTCTCTAGCCCTTGATACATTTTTTAGCATTATTACGAACATTTTGAAGCAGTGTTATTTTTATTCTCGCGTCAAAAATATCAGGCTCTTACAGCTATGGATCTCACATAATCTTGCCAGTCCAATTAAAACAAGGAAACAAACATTCAAATGATACGTATTTACGCTAAATATATGTTTGTATTTGCAGACAAATTAAGCTTGATGTTAAAAGTGAGAAAGAACTGAATTGACATGAATCGTTTTTCAATTTAGGGAAGTGACGTTAACAAAATTGGAGCCTTGTTAATGAAATTTTAACAAAAAAGGCAAAGTATCTTCTTTTAGAAATATTTTATCCGATAGCGGCACTCTGTTTACTAATGAAGTAGACATTTTCAATGAATTCAACTGTTATTTTACTAGCATTTCTGACAAGTTTAAAACAAAATTTGTATCGAATATCACAACATATAATCACGACCTTCCATATGATTACCGGTCGAAAACATTCTTTATGACTCCGGTTTCTGTATAATAGTGACATTTTTGATATTATTGATTCGTTGGAGCCGAAAGAGTCTTTCGACAATGAAGGTATTAATAGTAACATTTTGAAAGCTATTTTTAAGTTTATCAGCCCTGTTCTTGCCCATATATTTAATCTTTCTTTTGAACAGGGAGTAGTAGACCTAAGAGATTTAAATATGCTACTATTTTCCAATTTTTAAAAGTGGTGACCATAGCTATAAGGGTAACTATAGACCCATTGCACTCCAGCCAGCCATTATCAAAGTTCTGGATAAAGCAGTTAAAAACAGAGTTACCATATTCCTTGATCAAAGTAATACACTAAGCGTTACGTACTGAATCGGCTTTGATGGACTTTCTAGATATTATTCATAATGGTCTAAACAATAGTAAGATCTGTGCTGGTTTGTTTATTGATGCTTCTAAGGCATTTGATATGGTGGATCATGAACTTTTATTAACTATTCTGTTTTGATTTTGGGTTTAGAGGTGTTTCTAACAAGTGGTTTGCTTCCTACCTAGATGATAGGGCCAGTGCTTAGTCCTTTGCTGTTTCTAATTTATACGAATTCTATTTTTAAACTTAATTTCAATGGTCACAGTACTGGATATGCTAATGATTTAGATTTAGCTTATTCTGCGGAATTTGCCAGCCATGTGATTTCTATGGCTAATTCTGACCTAAAGGTTTTACATAAATGGTTTGATACGCATTTCTTAATACTAAGTGATAAAACCATAAAACTAAGTTTATGTGGTTTAAAATTTCTGGTATTACAGCCGCTCCTACTCGTTCCCAAGTAATAGTCCTTCTAAATGTACTTCTGGTAGTTGTCATATGGATTGTTTGAATATTAAGCTAGTCGGTTCTTTTAAGTATATAGGAATTCATTTGGATACTAACCTTAATTGGAAAACTCATGTATCCGAGCTAAACAGTTACATGGCAACTTTATCTCCTCCGTAATTTATGCCCTGTTCCTGATTTAAATATTACGTTTCATGCTTTGGTAATGCCTAAATTTGAATATGGTTTGTCTTGCTGGGGTGGCTGTTATCCAACCACTTTAAAGCCATTGTACGTTCAACAGAAAATGATTTTGCAGGACAAGTAGATTGGAAATTTGGAATCATCTTGGCTTTATTGAAATCGACCAATATTCTATACCTTTACAACATTTGTATATTTATAAGGTTTTAAGATTTTTTAAGCGTAATGGTCAGCATTTAATAAGAAATGATGCTCGATATAACATTCGAGTTAATCATCGTCTTCTTTATATTGTACCCAAATTCAATAATGAGGTTGTTTCTGCTCCGACGTTTTTTAATTCATTACTCGAACACATCCGACGTCATGTTTATTCTAAACAATTCTTATCTAACGTTAGAATTTGGCTACTCGAAACACCAGACGTCTCTCATTTATTTTGCGTCATTAAATTTTTTTTCTCTGTTGTGTTAATAAAATTATTCTTAAGAGCTATACGATTTAAATTAACTTGTATTAATAAATTTTTTTTTTCTTTTAGATAACTGATTGGTATTTGATTTTAGATATGTTGTATATTTTTGTTTTCTTTAACACGTTAATCGCCATGTCAGTCATATGTGTCTGACACTGAGAAGTTCTAAATGAGCCATGTCAGGCATATATGTCTACACACGGGATTTAGTAGAAGGCCACGTGGGTCACTGATTTCCGACGCAAACAATAAATTTGCTGTATCTTTCAAAAGCATAGCCTATTAGGAACAAAACCTGAAAATTGCTTGAGTAAGTTCGATTATGGTGGCGATTAACCTGTTAAATGTTGTTAAAACTTGTCCTACTTTCATATAAGCAAGGTGACTACCCGAACGCCTGGAAGAATGCAATGGTGCAACCCGTACTGAAACGGGGTTGTGACAAAACTGACCCTTCGAGCTACCGGCCAATATCAATTGTGTCAGCCGTCGCTAAGGTCTTTGAGAAATGCGTCAATCAACATATAGTTAGATATCTTGAAATTAATAAACTAATTTCGGATAGACAATACGGCTTTCGTGAAAGCCGATCCACGACCGATCTCCTGACGTATGTCACGAACAAATGGAATCTCGCCCTAGAACACCACGGAGAGGCCTTTGCAATCGCCTTGGATATATTGTAACGATTCGGTCAATAAAGAAAAGGCTCTCTCTTGAAGATATTGGTTATCCTGAAACGGAACAATTTTTCTATTCTTCAATAAATGTTTTTTTTTTACTTACGGAGCGATAAACTTCTGATTGTTTTGGTGTAATGACAGCTCCTTGGCTGCCATCTGGGTAAAATGCTTCGTATTTAATACACTGCTAATCGAAAGTGGTTGGTAGGGATAATTAACGAGAGGTTCGCGCAATGCACGTTTTATTAAATTGAGCGCTGTAAGCGGATTTTTGTTTCTTGGTATTTTTTGTTCAGTGTGTGGTAAAGAAAAAAAAAAACAAGAAAAAACGAAAAAAGTCAGTCGATAACTAGAGCTCGATTTGAATGAAGTGTTGGATGTTGTCCAAGAAAAAAAACAAAAATTATAAAAGTAAAACAGATACCAAAAATTTTATTTGTGCGTATTCCCAAAGTTCGGGGAAAAAGTGATTTTGTTTGTGGTGTCGGACAGAAATCGATTAAGCACAGTATAATTGGTTTGTTTGTCTTCGAAAAAAAATTATAATAATTGTGCGTGAAAGTAAACAGCGTGTCCACGCGTCAGCATATTTGCGCGTATTTGCCAAAGATCGGGAAAAAAAAAACGTGTTTTTTTTTTGTGGCGAACAAAAATACAATAATTGTTCGAGAAAGAGCAAACCGCGTGTCCACACGTCAGCATATGTGCGCGTATTTTCCAAAGTTCGGAAAAACGTGATTAATTGTTCGAGAAAGAGCAAACCGCGTCATCCACGCATCAACATATTTGCGCGTATTTTCTGAAAGTTCAGGAAAAGAAAGGAAAGAGCGCCATCCACACGTCAGCAGATTTGGGTTACAGCATTTTTTTTGTGTTGGGGGAAAAGAAACAACAGTTCAACGATTGCACGAGCAGGAACGGTGCATCAGATCACGGCATTGATACCCGAGTAAGGTTTCGGTTATACAGATACCAGGGCGTCAACAGATATATTTAGCTGCGGATCCAGAGCCTGCATATTGGTATCAAATTAGTTTGTAAGTTTTCTTTGTGTATTTATTATTATTATATTGGTCTAATTTACTTTATATGTACTCTGATACTTGAATTGGTTATCGGTTTTTTTTTGTTGTTTCTATATAATTTTGTGCCACGGAGGAGGGCAGTATTTTTTTTTCGTCATTCATTTTAGATTCCAGTGGCGGGTTCAGAGAGCTCAATGGACTCTACACCGGAGGCAGTTCGGCATTAAACGTGATAAATACATCGTCTCGCTCGGATATAATTATCATATTGATAACATTTTTTTTTCTCGGTATTATATCGAAACAAGAGAATATGAAAAAAAAACGAAACTTTCATAATTAATTGGTCAATTGTATTTTTTTGTATTATATCGAGTAGAGGAAAAAAAAAAAAACCAAAAATTGTTTAAAAAAACTAAAGTTTATATACATTTAAAACTATAGAAAATATAATGTTAAATTTATGTCAAGGGATAATTGAAATGAAGTGTCATTAATTTCTTTGTGTGTTCAGCGGGGTTAACGAGATGATTGGAGGGACGGGCAGACGTAAGTAATACTAATTACATTCTAGCAGTTTTTAGGTCTTGCGAGACACCACCAACGGAACCCACCCTCGACTGAGAGATAGCCGCAAACGCTGCAGGTGGTGATTGCAAGATGTCTGTTTACGAGGAAGGACATACGAACCGGATCGTTACAATGGGACAGGGGTTCCCATCAAATGCTAACAAGTTTATGGTTCCCTTAGTCTGTGAATCGTAACAATATCCAAGGCTTTTGATAAGGTATGGCATGAGAATCTTATTTGTAAACTTGTGGCATACGGGCTGGACTCGATGACCACCAGGTGGATTCAAAGCTATCTCAATGACCGAAAAATCAGCGTCGTGCTTAATGGGAGATCATCATCGACGCACTCCCCAAATGCCGGAGTCCCTCAGGGATCACCTTTGTCACCGACCCTGTTTTTGCTATACATCAACGATTTGCTGGATAGCACTGTAAACCCTATCCATATAGCTTTGCGGATGATGCCACATTGCATTCTTCTATTTCATTCGAGGCGGAGCCTAGCATTACAGATCTAAATAATAAACGATCAGAAGTCGTAACTTCTCTTAATTCCGATTTAAGTACAATATTTGAGTGGGGTAACAACAACTTAGTACAATTTAACGAAAAAAAGACACAAATATGCACATTCTCACGTAAAAAAAGTCGCAACGACTACCCATTTGTGGTAAAAAACCATATCCTTGTGGGTTGCGACTCAATTCGACTGCTTGGTGTTCAAATAAGTAACAAACTCAAATGGAATGAACACATTGTTGCATTAGCTAAATCAGCTTCAAAAAAACTCGGGTTCCTGAATCGATGCAGAAGGTTTTTCAAATCGCATCAAGTTCTCCAGATATATAAAACCTTCATCCGACCATGTATAGAGTATTGCTGTCAAGTTTGGGGAGGTGCGCCTGGTACCACCCTCCACTTATTGGACAGGGTTCAACGCCGCGCTATCAGAATAATACGGAATCCCAGACTTACTCAAGAACTAGACAGCTTACAGCATCGCAGAGATGTTGCAGAACTCTGCGTCTTCTACAGATGCTTACATGGTAAATGTTCTGCAGAACTATCGGAGAAAATACCACCATTCGTTACAACAACAAGAGTAACAAGAGGAACAACTAATGCACATAGGTTTACGGTGAAGCTCCCGAAACCTCGAACTGAAGAAATCAAGCGCCAAGCGCGAATTTATATACCGAACATCAAAAAAGTGGAATTCGCTAATACCCTTCAAATTTCCGAAGGAATACAAAATGAATAAATTTAAGGTAGCTATTAATCTTTACTTGCAGGATCGCGCATTGGGTGCAGAAGCTCTGACAGTTACAAGGAGCTAGGACCGTTAATAAGTCCGCTCTGCACCCAATTAAATAAATTATAAAAAAAAAAAAAAAAAAAAAAAAAAAAGAAGCAATTCCTGCTACTGGAATATTATCCACAAGCAAGTCATCTAAAGTTATATTTTACTATTGATAAACTTGTAACAATGAAAAGTAAATAAATAAAATAAGTCACGAAACTCGTTCCTCTCTCCGAAAAAGTTTGTTGCGTTGTCGGAGTGCACGGAGTGAGACGAATCGTTTCAGCGCTGCAATAAACGCTGCAGCGTCTTGTCACAAATTTTATGGTGTGTGTATGTAAGAAATCAGTAGAAATCCAGTTTAACATTGGAAAACGGCGGGACCATTTAGGACCCAACGACATGATGGATGTTATTTAAAGATATTCAACGCAAGCGCGTCAAAGAGCTATCCGATTTTAAAACATGCGGTGTCCATAAATTCAACATGCAGTAATTTTAAAGTAGACATTTTCCAGTCTCAAAAATCGGCGCTTAGCCATTAATTTTGATTCGCTTAATAAATTGATTGGTGAAGAGAATGATAGCCTTACATGAATTTTCCCATCTGCGGAGTGTTGAAATGGTCCAATGACTTGCTGCTTGAAAAATCGAAAGAACTCTTAATTGAAATCAGTTTAAACGTTTGAAGCCATATTACAGTAAAAATTGGAGTTTATTTCGCAGAAAATTTGCCGGGCCCTATTCACCCAAGCACTGTATTCTAGAGATACGGTAAATGGTTAGAAAATTTGATTTGGCCGGTTTAGAGTTATGTTCGCATATATTGATCAATCATCGAATTTCATTCATGTAACGGGCGGCGCACCGGTAATGCAAGGTAGAACATCAGCGGCCTTAGTTGTGTAATATGAAAAATGACAACACTGGAACGTTTAAATTGCCTTCAAGTACTGAAGATGTTGGAACTGCCTATTCCTGTTATTGGACTGGGAATTTATAATTTTTTTAATCTAACCGTAAAGCGAATGAGTCGGTAAGAAAATTTAGCTGTTTAGCATCCATACTTTGAATTCATATCGAACTTGTTTGTTGATTGTTCGTATTAGACTGTAGTGCCGGAGTTGCAGTGTTAATTTGGAACATTGACTTGGGTATTTGAAGTCGTAACGGGTTGAAACCTTTTTAATAAAGCGGGTATGGTTGAAGTTGATGGTGCATCTTTATTTGTAGAAATGGTATCTTAATGGAGCGATGTATGATGCTTGAAGTTGCCGTGTGTGCTTACATCATTTGAGTTAGATTTCGCATAGTAATTATCATTTTTTAGACAAAGTGTGTAAATTTTGTGCTTCAGGGCTTCCTAGCAATGAACCTAAGTTTGTAATGGAAATATATTCAAAAATCTCAAAACTCGCAAAACCTAAACAAATTTTTGGTTATTGTGCAATAACTTATAGCTTAATATAAAGCAACCAATCCTTGAATAATTTAGAAAATATTGAAAAATTTTAACGAATATTCACGAACTACTCGAGAAAACCCCAGAATAATGTCGCAGAAAATTCTTAATTTTTATTTTGTTGCAAAATTGTAGGCGTTTCTTTTAAAACGTCTAGCCGCGGCTTACCAATCTCAAACGTCTAAAAAATCCTGACTAATATCTAAATTTCAACAATTTTCGAGATATCTTTAAGTCCGTAAATAACATCTGGCAATTAAAACTTATAGAATCTTGAAAATCTTCATCTTAATTAATTCCTCATAATTTATCCCTAATTGGAAAATCTTGAACTACCACGCATAATCTCGATCGATTGGAAAATCTCAAATATTCTCTTAAGATGCTTTTACACTATGCGATTTGCTTGCAATATTATTGTACAATAGGAGAAATAAATCGTATACAATTTTCCGCGCAATTTTGATGAGATTTGAATTCTTCGTTGTCTACACCGTACAACTAAAAATTGAATGAGCTGCCTAAACAAAAATTAGAATAGTTGTTTACCAAACAATTTTAATGTTAATCAGGTTATGCGCAATTACGAATTGCAATCGTCTAAGCAACAGCAAAGTAACTCCCAACAACTGTTTTTATATGTAATATACAGTAGAATCCGGTTAATTGGGCCATCGGTTAAACGAGACAGTCATTTATGGGGTTCATCTATTGCAAAACGGGATCCAATTGAGAATACAAACCAAACTTTCCAACATGTTAAATTAAGGAAGAAATTCATTTGCCCATCTTTATGGCAATCAAAAATAATTTTTTTTTTTTTGTAAAAAGCTTCTATTGTCCCAATGTGTCCCAATTAACCGGAATCTACTGTATTATATTATAACATGTTGTTGTTCCGCTGGGTAAAAACCAGGTATCTCTCATTATTATTCTACATCTCATGTAAAATTGTAAAAAGTGGAGATACCCTGTTCTTGCACTGGACACCTCAATGATTAAAAACAAAAAATTAAAGCGGCATGAAATTAAAAATAGGACTATATAGGGAAGGAACTGGCTACAAAGACGAGATTTTGGAGAAAAGGATATTCAAAGTCTTGTTTTTAATGAATTAAGATTAGGTAAAACTAAAATGTTTAATAGTTTAGAATGACTCCCTCGTCTTTCGAAATATTATTAAAAAGCGTAATGTCACAAATACAACATCAAAGCTCTCATAAATATCGTACACACATTTTATGAAAATGCGATTCGCCGCAATTTCAACGCAATTTACATGCAATTTGATTTTCTGACGTTTACACTACGCCATTCCCACGCAGCAAAATATTGTACAACAAATATTGCATGCAAATCGCGTAGTGTAAAGGAACCATTAGATTGGATTGGAAATTGACTTGCATTTTATCTTGTAAGAAACATTTATTGGTCAAAGTAAGAAAACCAAAATATCGGAACATGAAATCGGAACGCAGTAAATCTATCTTGAAGTGCAACATAACATAAAGCTTAATTAACCGCCAAGTATAAAACTGGTATAATTTTGATTGATTTTGAACAACACGAAAAATCTTTAATTGTCACACATTTTGAGCAATCTCGAAATAATCTGTAATCATTAGGAATAATTTTCAATAATATCGAAAATAATCTGAAATATCTCGAATAATCGTAAATCCGCAGGTATCGAATGGTCGCTCGAGAATTTGTCAACAAGAAGCAATTCGCGAAAACGTCAAAACTTTTAGTTAGGCTCAAATACTCTGGAAACCACAAAAAGCCTCAAAAGTTTAAATCTCGAATAATTTCGAAACTCCATGGCCTCAACTAATTATGAATATAGTATATGAAGATGGCATGGACGAAAAATTTCAATAATTTTGGAAAAACGAAGTCCCACCAAGTTATTAGGGATAACAAAAATAAAACCTAAACATAACCCTCGCTTTGACAAATAAATGGGAAAAAAACTCAATCCAATGAAAATGTCAAAAGCCTCTAACAGCGTCGAGTTGAATTATTTAATATGATTTTTGAGAAGCGATGTATAATTCATAACTCACTTGTCTTGGCTAAAAAACTGGTTTCAATCTATACAAAAATAGTTTTTAAAAAGAAGACATGGAGGACTTATTCTATAAAAGGAGGAAAATTCTTTAATAAATCGAAGTATTGAATTATGCATCGTAGCCGAATTTTCGCATTTATTGTAGTGGAAGTTTTATGCGGGCGGTATTCAAATCTGAGAAGGTTGTGGTATCCGTCTTTTACGGACAAATACTAGTTGACATTTTTTGATGTTATTCTCACCTATGGCGACTCCCGTCCGAAAATACCCAAACTTGAATGCGGTGACTTGTAGTAATCGCTGTAAAGTAGTGACGTAAATTTGTAAATTAATTTTGACATTATTTTTCGTTATTTACACTTTGACTGTTGCAACGGCGAAAGGCTAACGAATTTCGATATCTGTTATCGTATTTTCTTCCTAAAATATTATTATTCATTATTACACCTACCTCTAAGTATCATGATTTGCTTGGAATAGGGTCGAAATGCCGAATGTTGATGGGCTGAATAGGTGGGAGATGTGATTTGATCGAAGGACCGAATGTTTATTATGTTTCCAAAATTCTTCTTCTCCACTTAATTGAAAAAGGCGTGGGGAGGGCAACAATCGTTTTAAAATTACAAATCTTGTGAAGGGAATACGAAATGGCATTAAAGTCCATCGTAGAAAGGAAATAAGGTCGACTGTCTTTATTACCTTTTCGAATTGGCATTAAGGCCCATATGTGGTAATTCTGAAAAATGCAGATTTATATTCTAAGTTTAGAGTTAAATCATCATTTTTCAGAATCTAATTCGCAATACGCCCCAATACATTTGTCGATTCTATCCTAACACAACGGATTTAGCCAACCGAAAAACATTTTGAAACATTTGTGCTTCAACTATCAGTAGATACGATACGAGTGACACAATCGAGACGTTTTCCAATTAATCCGCTTAAACTCATTTATCAATTTTATTACATTTATCTAAGCGGCTTTGGATTTGGGTAATTTGTTTATTATTTATGACTAAAAATAATCACTTTAACATTCAGCTCTCCAACATATTCGGCTCATCGACATTTGGCCCTTTGATACATTTAGCCTTTTGGCCCTCGGCCCTTTGACATTCAGCCATTTATTTGTATTATGATTCAGTCTATAAATATATTAGAATTCCCTATACTCTGTTTTGCAACGATCTCAATATGTTTGTTAACTATATGAAATGGCTAAACCGATTAAAGATAACAACCCAGAATAATACAGGAAGATTTTATATGTGACAGTTATTACTCTATCCCAAAATAATAATATCGAGATTCTCGATAATCTTCAACCTGGTAATAGGGAAGTTCTACTTAACGACTTATTAATATTAACTTATTGAACTCTAATGGTTTTGATTATTCGATAAACAAAATACTGAAACTCCTTTAATTATTCAGAAAAATGTAATTGCGCCACATGGACGCGTAACGCTCAATGGTGAAGCTGTAAATTATTTAAAGTATGTTCTTCCATTTCTAGAATATCCTGAAATTGTTGGAATAAATAATTTAGCACGTGAAACTTTTTGAAACTTTTTACAAAGTACCAATTTTTTAATTAAGTTATAATTTAAATCTTTTAAATTCCTTGAAATTTTTTAATAGATAGATTCGTTTACTAGCGGATAAATCATGTTAGCCTCATTTAGAAGTGGACTATTCCTTAGACATTATTTCATACTTCCAACTAGAATTGCAACATATTTTTGGTTTATTATTTTGGCACACGCATCTTTGATATTTTCTAAAAACAATACTGTAAGATTGAGATTACTGTAAACTTTGTTTTCGAGGTGGGTTTAGTGATTTGCTATTCCTTTTAAATCGGCATAATAGCCAGGCCAAACAAGCGTGATATTTTTATTTGAAAGCCATTATTCATGAACATGTAGTGGTATTTTGGATGGGGTAGGACTTCATAAACGGATGAAAGTTCTCTGATAAAACAGCCCTTGAATATATATTTTTGTCTCCAGATTACTGCAGCAATTTTTTGCAGTTTTTCCTTTCACTGCCACCATAAGTTCAGTTCAATTTTTCATTTCTCGATCGCATACTTTTCTGATTGTTCCATTTAAACATTCTTTCGAGCCCATTTCAACCAAATTTGACGAATTACCTTATCACATTGGGTTATACACGAAAGGCGCAAAACAATTTTTTGCATTTATTTAGACACTTTCGTAGTAGGTCCCTTTATAACCCCTTTACTTTAGTTTATTAAGTATTACATTCTTGTCGTATCAATGAGATAAAACCAAATAGAAACAAATACAATTTTATTACTTTGTCCAATATTGTACAAATAAAGGCACGTAATTCATTGACCACCTACTGTACACCCAGTAACCTTCTGAACTTCTGATTTTCTTTACAATTTTAATTTTTCGCTTTATATTTTGAGCATCAATTAGATTTCTGCTCGAGAAAATAACTTAAATTCCAACTAATTAAAATTTTATGGATTTTCGAATCAGTATAGATCAAAGTTCATCTTCATTATAAAAAATATATATTCGCTCGTTTTCGCTAAATTTAAAAAAATTAATTTAAATTACAGTATGTTCCACAAGAAACTAGTACATATTTCAATTTATTCTGTCTGTGTAATCCCACCATAATATACAGGTAAAATTATTCTCTTTACTCTACAAATATTAAGGGAAAGCCTGGACAACTAAAAATGACATATTTGTTCAACGGCCCTCAATCTTTGGATTGACCGTCACAGTTGCTAAACCGTTGCTAAAACAAAGCTTAAAGAAAAATATAACAACCGTAAGTTGTTAAGTTGTGACATCCTAATCCCACAATTTTTACAAATGTGAAATATTTATCGAACAGCTAAGACCTATATTGATGGCCGATTTCTAGGATATTTTCAAGAAAATTCGTAAATTCAATATATGATATCAAAGCACATCAAACACGGGTTTTCTGACAGTTGTCTAGTTTTTATTATAGAAAACCTTCAGGGTATACCCAGGCATCATCAGAATAGATCATTATCAGCTCTTTTTTGTTGGCCTCGAATTCGTAGCTGTTTATCTGTATTCTCGCCTTGTTCATCGAAAACCTAATCGAGATTGTTTCAGTTGTATTCATCCTCCTCGATTAAAGATGGTTTAAATACGTTTCCTTGTGGAGTTGCACAACTCATAATAGCCATAGAAGCCTTTAAAGTAACCACACGGCAATGCCTGTTAGGCTTCTTGAAGGAGTTACAAACATACCTACTGCCCCTAGAAGAGAAACAGGACCTATAAACTGCGCTAATTTTGCTTGCATATTTATGGATACTCTTTTCTATTAATAAAATTGTCAATATTTTCACAAGGACATGATTCCCTTATCCTTACGAAGACCACTTGTTTACTCTTCTAGTGGTTTTCATTTCTTTTAAATGAAGAGCTAGTAACACTATATTTACAACACCACAATCAACGTGATAATTGTCTCCTTACCACAACCGGGATAAATTTGGAATGAAAAGCAAACAAAAAAAAAATAGAACCTAAGAACGCTCAGTCGTAAAGCAATGCTTTATTATATACTGAATCCCGAAGGCGGAAAACTTTATGAGTTAGTGTGATTGAGTTATTTTTCCTTTTTCAGACGTGAACCCAACTCTATAAACTACCATATTATAAAGAAACACTGCTGAAAAATTTGGAAACTCGCTTGAAAGAAAGAGTTAACTTTATATTTAAATGGCCAACTGCAAAATTTATTCAAATTACTTCAAAAACAGTAAAAATCGGAGCGAATAATTTTATATCATCCGTAAAGGAGGTAATGTGCAAAAACACTCCACAACATCATTAATAAATAATGAGTACAGAAGTGGATCGACCATATTGTAACTGATCAGAAACGTAAATTGCACTAGACGATAGGGATGAAGTCACAATTTAGTTGCTTTAACTTATACTTAAGAACCGAATAATTAATTTTATTAAAAGCCTTTTAGAAAATCAGTGTAAAATTTATCCACCTGTTACCGGCCTTCAATCCTACTGTATTAATTACTAATTCCATTTCTTTAACCAGATTTTAAAACATCCGTTTCATAATAAATTAAATTGAGCATGATTACAAAAATTTTGAGTCGCATGATGTGATGAAAATATTACATCGCATATGGTCAAAGCAACCTTGATTATACAAGCCATAATCTAAAAAACGAAGCTTTTTTAAGGGAATTAGAAACGACGAAAAAATCAAAATTTCCATAGTAAAACGCATAAAACATATGGGAAATCACTTTTTTTCTTAAGACAAATTTGTCAATGAAAGCGTTACAAATTCTTAATTATGATTTCTGAATATTTTCATAAATGTTGGAATTTCAACATATATAAATGTCGTTTAAGTAAATCGTTTTCATTTTCTTGTAATAATTGATTTATTTAAACCAAAATATAAAAAAAAGTTCATAACACCAGCATTCTGGTCAAAGAAAAAAGAAAAGCTTACTACAAATTGTGTGCATTAAGTCAATATACATTACATAGATGGCAGTACAAATTTTTTAAAAATCGTACCAAAAATTGCCACCTGGGGAAATTTTAAGTTCAAAAATTGTAGGAAAAGCAAAACAAATTCTCAAAATATTAAGAACGTGTGATAATTTTGTGATTAAACAATTTTTTTTCGTATTTTTCTGTATAAATCTGAGACATCTAACGTACACTAGTAAAACTAAAGATAAATGTAGCAAGTATTATTTTAATTCGTCAGAGCCAACTTTGATGTATTTTTCAAAATGAAAGTTCGAAAAATATATTTTAGAAATAATTTAATTTTAATATTTCTGCAGTTAATATTTACTTAATACCAATATACCCTTCTTGTATATTGTTGCTAAAGATATGTAGAACACTTTTGTATAAACATTTTGTAACATTTTTGCTTTTTTCAATGAAAAACTTGAAGCTAAAAAACACCATTTTTACTATGGATTCCTATGGAAATCAGTGAAAAGTTATACCACAAAAAAAGCTTCTAAAAAATACGTCATAATGATTATGGCTCTATACTCTAGAAGGCTCTGATATGGTTCGTAAACAGATCGCAGATATCAGAAGGCTTACTCGACAAAGAATTCTGAAAAATCATCGAAGAAGAAAGCCATTTCTTGGATTGAAGGTCAAATCATCTTCAATCTATATAGGACTCAATTTAAAATGTTCAATTCCTTTTGAGCTGGGTCGAATCTTACGATGTTTCCATCGTTCAAATTTTTTCTCGTCTTTAAAAACTCCCGTTCAGATTTGAGAAGAAATTTGTTTCAAGGAATTTAGTCTGCATTGGCCTAAAATTAAAATGAAGAGAATTATCAAAAGACAAATTATTGGAGTTTAAACGCTCACAAATACAGTAAAATCATCATCACATGAAGAAATATCCAAATATAACATCAGATGAAAACACCAAATCCAAAAATTTTAGTCGACTGTTGTTTATGCGGTACAACTGCTTTCTTCATGCTTTTTGATTGTTATAAGAAAGCGTAAAAACACCATCCATGTTAAACCAAACAATATCAGGAAGATTGCAGTTGTTCCATGTTCGTCAACAGTATTGTGGACATTGATGAACTGAAAAGGTTTGATGTCATATTTTCAAAATACCACAAATAAGACAAATTTAACATATCGCAGCACATAAGTCATTTCGTCAAAAAAACAAGATGCCTGCTAAACATCAGAAAATCCCAAGGCTTTATTATTTAGAAACCACACTGAAAAAAAAACCGCATTTCATTTAAAAGAAAAGACCCTATCAAAATGATATAAACGCAAACTTTTCAAAATATATATAATTTCTTATTAGAACGTCGTTAAAATACATTATTTAGACAAGTTTTACTATTGTATTTATATTAATTCGTATTGAAATGAAAAGATTTTCAAATCAATGCACTATCATTTTTTAATTTCAAATTCATAAGTTTTCAAATTAATTAATTTTGGTGGCAATTGGTCTATCATCAACGAAATTCTTTTGTTTTTGAAAATAAACTTTTCGATATGAAATGTTTCCTGTTAAAAAGGACCGTTAGTTTTACCGTATATCAAATTATTCGAGAATTTTTTTTTAGTTTGACATGATGTGCCGCTTTATTAACATGTATAAAATTGCATTAAATTTAAAACAATTGCGCAATAAAATTTTTGTGAAAATATATTATATTATTATTGGTTAGATAATAGATTTGGCGAAAATAGTTAAAAATTTAATGGATATCAGTGAAACAAATTTGGATAAAACTAAGAAGACGTTTGATAATTTTTGTGAAAATGATAAAGAAAACATTGTGATCAATATAAATAACGTTCTAGAAAGAAGTGAAATTAATGTTTACCTAACAAGTGAAAATCAGTTTAATACCGAAAATATACCAGTTCTTTGTGTAGTGAACGACGATCAAATAGAAACATTGCATGAAGCATGTGGCAATGATCCAATTGGAATTATAAGTCAAAATGACTGTGTGAACAATTTAGATGATCTGCTCATTGAATGGAAATTAATTAATATTTTGCCACGATTAATAGGTAATATAAACTTGAGTTTATGTGAATCTATTTTTATTTACGCGGCTTTGCTAATCCAATCGTTTTACTAACATTGCTCGATTTTGACAACCCTGTTGATATAAATGTTATGGGTTTATAACTGTATAACACTAATAAAATATTATTTTATCTGTTTTAACCAAAAAGCTTGCGGTGTTACATTTGATCGATTGAAATACATCAAAGAAAATAATTTGGCTAATATACTTTCCGGAGACGAAAATATTGGTAACCGGATTGAATTCCGAGAAAAACTATTTTTTTGCATTATGTATATATTTTTCTTATCTAATAGAATTTACAGTATCCCAGTGAAATTGCTACAACTATTGACGTTGACTCTAAAGTAATCGAATGGATTAATAGATGTGACATAATTAATATTGCTCCACAATGCAGTACTTCTATACGAGTTTCCTGAGATTCAATAGTAAGCAAATAAAAAATAAAACAAAACAAACAAAAAAATAAATTTTCTTTTGTACAGGACTTGGAAAATATTTTAAAATCAACCAAAAAAGGTGAAAGCGTTTTGCAGTTTTATAATGAACACGGTGTTTTAACTGAAGTTGAGCGAAAAAATTTATTAAATTGTTTAGCTGAATATAGTTTCGATGTCACAAAACAAGAACACGTAATTCCATCGCCCAAACAAATGGAGCAAATTTCATTAGAAATTGTGAAGTTATTTAAAAGTGAAGTTAGCGACAGCTATTTTATCTCACGAGGGTGTATTAAAAAAAGAAATCCGGTTGGAAAATTATTTAACAAGTTTAACAATATTAATCGAAGTGGAAGAAAATCATTGAAGAGAAAACTTGGAACCGAGTGTGTTAGTACCAAGGTTATTGAGGTGTCAACCAAAGGAGCCTCCCCAGAAATTACTTTGGAAATGTTATCGATTAAAAATAAAATAAAACACATGTTAAACTCTGATAGGGACGCAGTAGAATTGTGGGAGAAAAGCTTCGCATTAAGAAAACAAGACTTGAAAAAATTGGAAAACCTTACAATTTTCGAAGAATGGCCATTTTACAAACATGCTGGTGGGGAAAAGTTTGTGAGTTTCGCTAAGTTATAATCTCATTTAAAAAGATACTAACAATTGAATATACATTTACAGATTGAAATTGATTTTGGTAATATTTATCCAGGCAAACAATTTTGTTTGTACAATAAATGGAGCAAATTTGAGGAGCAATTAATAAAATATTACAATACTGGTATAAAAGACAAACAATTTAAAGCATTATATGAAAGTGTATCCAACAGTACTACCGACGAAAGTGAGTGACAACATTAGTATGGCATTGTATTCAACAACATATATATGATATCTCGAAAGAATGTGATTTGAAGAGTCCTGCATTAGCAGAATTTCTTTCATCCATAATGAAATACTAATATGTTTATTTGTTTCAAGTGCAATTTAAGTTTAGAATCAATGGCAGAATTAATTTTACATTTTCGTCATATTCACGGGCTTTCATCATTAAGTAATTATGAATGTAAATTCAATCAATGTAATCAGCTATTTTCCAATTTATCTAATTTTAAGAAACATGTCAAAAAACATTCAATTATCCAATTCAATAATAATCAGAAATGTGATAGCAGTAATAAAGTTCAGTGCCGATCTAATGATGATTTGATAGCGATTCCTTCAGAACAGTGTACAAGTGCACAAAGTATTTCATCGAATCTTCTTTTACAACATTCTTCTAATATACAAAGCTCTTCACGTGATGTTTTGACAGAAGATTATGATTCATTAAAATCACTCATTAGTGCAAACTGCGAAGCTTTCTCTTTAAATTTGCATACAAAAAGTCATTTTACTCGCAAAGATGTAGTAGATATTCAAAAAAATATCACAAATCTAATCACGTCTCAAATAACCCAATGCATTCGAACTAAATTTTTACATTTAGTTCCATCATCTGAACGGCCACAATTTGAAACATTTTTAGATTTTTGTCCGAATCCATTAGAAAATATAAATTCAGAATATAAATTTTTTAAAAATTTATCAAACAATCAGCTGTGGGTTAGTCCTAAAGTATACTCTATAAACAATGGAATTAGTGAAGTTATATTAAATGGTATTCCAATATTAGATGCTACGGATGTTAGAGGTTGCATTATGCCTATATAGAATTTCAAATTCAAAAATTCTTTGAATTACCTGATGTGCTTAAAACCACGTTGGAAAATATTAGCAACTTATTGAAGAAAAGTAATATTGAACATTTTGTTAATGGAAAATCGTTTAAAGAAAAACAAGCATTTTATTATGGGAAAACAGTAATACCATATTTCATATACTTTGACGATTTTGAAATAAACAATCCTCTCGGCAGTCATTCAAATGTGGATTCTATTTGTGGTGTTTATTATTCCTTTCCAGGATTACCTCAACATTTATTATCCAATCTTAATTACATTTTTGTGGCAGCCTATTTTAAGTCTAGTGAAAAAAAAATGTACGGAGCAGAATCAATTCTTCATCCTTTAGTTGATGTTTTAATCAGTTTAGAAGTAAATGGCCTATCAATATCAACACCGCCTTGCCGCCCCGGTGGCACAGTGGTTAGCATGCTTGCTTTAAGCTCCGGAGGTTCCGGGTTCGATTCCCGGCGGGTGATGAAAAAATCACGGCTGGTTAATGTTGGATCAATGAATTAATCACTCATTATCCGTTAAAAAAAATGATTACGAAACTTCAAATGAAGCGGCCAAATCCCTACATGGGATGTAGCGCCAGCGAAAAAAAAAAAAAAAAAAAATATCAACACCACAAGGCTAACGACAGATTTATTTTGTTTTAGGCAATGTTCAAGGCGATAATTGAGGGCTTAATGATATATTAGGCTTTTCAACCTCATTTTCTTCCAATTATTATTGTAGATTTTGTACTAGAAGTAAAACTCAAATGGCAGAAGATTGTGTTGAATATAGAAGTCATGCAAGAAATGTAGAATCTTATCGGGAAGCATTAGAATTGAACGACTATAAATTGACTGGTATCAAAAATTCATGTATGTTAAATGAGATACCAACATTTCACGTTACCAAAAATTTTATAGCAGATACATTACATGATCTTTACGAAGGTGTCTGTAATTACGACCTGGTTGAAATTATCTTATATTACGTTACTAAAACAAAATTTATTGATTTAAATACATTAAACTATCGTAAACAAATGTTTCACTACGGAGTTACCGAAATAGGAAATGTATCACCATCTATTGAAATGGGCCATTTAAGAAACAATAAGCTTAGAATGTCTGCAAGAGAAATGCAAAATTTTGTACATTTTCTACTTCTAATAATTGGGGATTTAATACCAGAAAATGACACCATTTGGAAATTTTTCATAATTCTGTTAAAAATATTCGATATCACATTAATGAGTGATTTCAATGAGATTACTTTAATAAAACTAGAACAATTAATAACATCCCACAATCAAATGTGCATCGAACTATTTAAAAAAAAATTAAAACCTAAATTTCATTTTTTAAATCATTATATTACAATTATTAGACAGAGTGGTCCATTAAAATATTTATGGACTTACAGATATGAAGCAAAACATAAACAAGCTAAAATGTATGCAAGAAATATAACATCAAGAAAACATATTTCTTATACATTAAGCCTAAAAGCCACTCTAAATTTTGCTAACTTTTTACTGGAACATGTTCATGGTCTTCCACAAGATATATTATCAAAACAGAGTTATCGCTTTAGTTTGAATGATATTTTATATAAAGACAAAATTCAAAATTTACAGGATTTTCTAAATTCCTTTGAAAACGCTAATGCAACTAGCATGGTAACTTTCAAAGGTACTCTTTATAGAAAGGGCTATTTTTTGACAATAACTTCTCCTTTAGATTTACAAATTTATGAAATAAAAGAAATAATTTTAGTCTTAAATAAAGTATATTTTATAGTTGAACAGTATGAAATTAAACAATTTTCTGAACATTTTCAGTCATTTATTGTCGGCTGTAGCTTAAATATTTGTATAATTTTATCAATATTTGAATTTACAAGTCCGCCAATTCATTTATATAATTTAAATAATGGATTAACTGTAATTAGAAATAAAATATTCTAATGTTTAGATATAATAATAAGATTAAAGGTGAATATGAATTTTACAAATGTATAATAATCAATTTTATGATCTATGTAACAATAATTAATTTAATAAAAATTGAAATATTTTTATATATGTATTTATATATGTTTTTAATTTAAAAGGCTATAATATCATTTTAAAAATTATTCTTATGAATCTGATAATACTCATTTAAATTTTATAATAGTATTTGATTTCAATTTGACATTCTTACTATCAAAAAGGATATTATTTTTTTTGATTTACCAATCATGATTTGATAAGTTGTAACATAAACACTAAATGATTTGTTTCTTTTTGATATGAAATTTTTCGAAATTACGACTCTTTGAAAATTATAATTAAGACATATCAATTTTGATATTAATACCTTATGGCTGAATATTATAAAGTAAAAATATCAATTTTACGGTTGATTTATCAAATTTTTTTTTCGGAGCAGTTTTGAACAAACGGCTCTGTAGCCATATTATTATAATTAGGATTGTGTTTGTCGGGAAACCTTCCAAAATGTGATCGACGAGAGAAGAAAGAATACATACTTGCGCACCCTATACCTAAAACCCTAAAAGCCATAACCTCAAAATATATAACCTCAAAACCCATAAATTTCAAATACCAATAAACTACAACTTCGAATCCTGTAGAATTAAATTTAATAATTCCACATCCCCATAACTCCTTACAACCTAATATCTCAAAATTCCATAACCCCAAAAGTCCATAATCCTGTAACCCCAGAACCCCATAGCCCTATAACCCAGAAATTCCATAACCTTATAGCCCCATAACCATCACAACAAAAAGACTTACAAGTGGTCTATCAAAAGCATGTAATCTCAGAAAGCTACAATCAAAACTTATGCTCGAGACTTAATTCTTGTTTTGCAGAAAGTTTGAACCATAAACTTTGGATATCCGAAACAAAACTGTAATTCGAATACTCAATAAGGTCAAGATTTCCTGCATTGTAATAACCTACATTTAGTGATACCCAGCAATAACGACGTAGATGTAGTAGGCTTCTGTTACCTTCGGGGTGCTTGATTTTGTAGGGCAAATCACAGATTTAACAGTTGCATAAAAAATCGAAGATTTCGTTTTTCGGTTGTGCTCAAAAACTTTCGTTAAACAAAAATAGCGCAATCCTTCTCATGATTTTTTGTTTCCCGCCAGATCAATGGAGATGCAAATATCCGTTTCTTTTGTTTATTATTATTAAGTTGCAAGGAGCACCTTAAGCATATCGCTTTTGGAGTCCAATGATTGATCATTTCATTTGTTTCTATACCAAAAATGTCCTGGTATCTACTTTCAAGTATGTGCTCTTGCAGACTAATTAACATATTTTTTCATATTTTTATAAGTATTGTAAATGAGTTCAAATACTGTTCAATTTTTATATTATAAATAAATGTATGATGAGATAGCCGATGCACTAACATCTGTTAGCAACACAACGCTGCAAGTGTTGCACGATGATCTCTCCCCTCACAAGACGAGTAAGTGTGTGTGCATTATTGTTATCGTGCACGACGGTACACAGCGATCTCCTCTCGCGAGACGAGATAATACATGTGTGCAGCACTATTGCCCCGTACGAATACGAATATAAACGCATTTTTTAGAAAACAGAATTAGTCCATCCATAGTGTTTAATAATTAGTGCATAATAAATAAATGGCTAGCATAGCTATAAATTGGTGACCAACGACGTTCCAGTTATTAATAAACAGTATTATAATCAATTTTATTAATCTAAAAAACTAAATCAAAGTTCTAAAGTGAATTAATGTCAATTATAAACTCATTCATTAACGGAATAATAATTACTGAGTAATAAAGTTCGTGTAATGTTAACGGTTAAAGCAGCGTCGCTTGGTATTTACACAGATAAATAAACACGCGGCATCGCGAACACAGTGAAATTAGTGCTACGATTAATATAATTAAATATAAACAAATTACTACGGTTATTAATTAATACAGTTAAAAGTAATTTTCATTCGTGATCTTAATTTAGTAAACATCTGCGTTCAATGCGTCTACGTCCATGTCGTCAATCGCGAAACTCCGTAATACAAAAACATAATCAATGGCATTTGTTTTATTCCGAGTTCAATTGACGCATTTTAAGATTCATTGGACGGCACATTCCAACTATATTTCGGAACAACGGTTCGGATTTACCGTGAAATGACAACTACCGGTCTCACTCATACCACCAACACCACCACTTCAACCGGCATAACGGATTTGAAGGCACCCGCAACCGTTGACCAACCCAATGAGGGAGTTGCAGCGCTATTCGCCAAAATACCGATACCGCGAATGAATAATAATGATATTGAAAGTTGGTTTTTGTCGTTGGTTTTTGTGACTGGAATAGTAGCTGATAAACAACGATATAATACAGTATTAGCGGCTGTAGATCCTACAATACTGTCACAATTGCGTGGAATTATCAACGCCACCCCGGAATTTCAGAGATACGATTATATTAAACAGAATAATAAAAGTTAATTGCACATTTCTCCGAAAGCCAGCAACGACGACTCAATCGAGTGTTGTCCGAAATGCCGCGATTTAAAACCAAGCCAGCTTTTCCATGAGATGCGCCGAGTTGCCAGCAATTCAATAAGTGACGCGGCCCTTAAAGGAATGTGGGCTCAACGATTGCCGGACCATGCACGTGCTGCCGTAGCTGCCTCCGCCGGCTCCGTAGAGGAGTTTACAAAAATAGCCGACGCCATTGTCGACGTTATGCAGATGCGTAATATCAATGCCGTCGATCGTGATACTGAATCGACTCTGTCAGTACGCGACCAAACGGTCTGGAGTTAAAAGCCGAAATTGCCCAACTATCAAGGAAGATTGAGGACTTATGGTCCCAACGCGGGCGAAGCCGCAGCTGCAATTTATCACGCTCTAATTCGCGCACGAGAATCTCAACACCTGGCGATCCCAATGAAGAATGTTGGTACCACCGACAATTTGGTCGAAGATCTCGAAAATGGCCTAGCCCCTGTCGACATACATCAAGCACCGCTACACCCAAAGAACATTCATCAGGATGATTAGCAGCGGCTGCTGACACGATTTCAGCCGATTCTACATACCCTCGTGTCAACATTAGTCGTCTGTCCATTGCGGACAAAAAATCAGCTATCAAATTCCTCATTGATACGGGCGCTGATGTTTCCGTGCTGCCGCCTATGCCGAACGAGAAAAAAGACTCAACCGATTTGAAACTAATCGCAGCAAATGGAACTATGATAAATGTTTATGGTAAGAAACGAATTAAATTAGATCTAAATTTAAGACGCCATTTCGAATGGGAAGTTTTTATTGCTGACGTTAAGATGCCAATTATTGGAGCCGATTTCATTCGCAATTTCGATCTACTCATCGATTTGAAGTACGGCCGTCTGGTAGGTAATATCACTAAATTATCGACAGATTGTGGCTCCCTACAGTTTCAAACAGCGGTAATCAAAACATTCGACCCAAAATCACCATTTGCCGATTTATTAATGGAATTCGCTGACATTACGAAAGTAAATACAACAAAAATGATTCAAAATTCGGAAATTGTGCATCACATCGAAACAACAGGCCAACCAACTTTCGCTCGACCACGGAGATTAGAACCTGAAAAGTTGGCCGCGGCAAAGGACGAGTTCGACTACTTAATGAAAATGGGCATTTGCCGACCTTCCACTAGCAACTGGGCCAGCCCCTTACATATGGTCAGGAAATCTGATGGAACATGGCGACCATGTGGAGACTATAGGGCTTTAAATGCTCAAACAGTTCCTGACCGGTACCCAATACCGTATATCCATGATTGCACGTCTATTTTGAACGGAACAACAATATTTAGCAAAATATTCATGACGTTTCGTCAGTCAGAATTTATATTCATGACGTTTGGTCTACGAAACGCACCCCAAACTTTCCAACGGTTAATACATGAGGCATTAAGAGGCTTAAAATTTGTTTTCCCTTATTTAGATGACATATTGAGAAAACATTAGCGAACATGAACAACATGTACGATTAGTATTCCTTGCAGCCTTGCTATGAACGCCGCTAAATGTGAATTTGCCGTATCTGAATTACAATTTCTAGGCCATATCATTTAAAAAAAAAGGCATTTCACCTCTTCCTAGCAAGATAGAAGCCATTAAAAATTATCAAAAGCCTATCATAGCAAAAGATTTGAAAACTTTCTTAGCTATGATAAATTATTATCGGAAATTTATACCAATACTTCATTCGATGATTAAGGACAATATAAGAAATGACAAGAAGTTATTAAATTGGACCCACGAAGCAAACAAAGCGTTTGACAAGTGTAAAAGCGAACTCGCCACTGTTACATCACTCGCTTTTCCGAAGAAAAATTCTGAACTCTCTCTACACGTAGATGCATCAAATTTCGCGGTAGGAGCTGTGTTACATCAAATCGTCGGTAAAAGTTTCGAGCCATTGGGATATTTTTCAAAAAAGCTGACCGAAACGCAACAAAAATATAACAGCTATGATCGGGAACTATTGGCGATGTACCTAGGGGTTTAACATTTCCGATATATATGCTAGAAGGAAGAATAAGCCGTATATATACCGACCATAAACCTCTAGTATTCGCATTCCAACAAAAATTGGACAAATCTTCCCCTCGGCAAATTCGTCATTTAGACTTTGTTGGTCAATTCGAGAGAATATAACAGCCGACCTTTTATCAAGAATCCAACAAATAGAATTATTCGACTACGACCAGTTATCCAAAGAACAGGAACTAGACGACGAATTTAGTCAAATTCGTGAACATAATTTAACATCACTAATATTTAAAGGATTTTCTATTCCAGGTGGCGAACGGATGCTTTGGTGCGACACATCAACTCAAAAAATTCGGCCATACGTACCACGCAAATTTCGGCACTATATCATAGATTTAACCCATAAACTATCACATCCGGGCATTAAAACTACCATCAAATTGGTTACGGAACGATATGTTTGGCCAAACGTGCGCAAAGATGTCACAAAGTTCGTTCGCGGCTGTATTCAGTGTCAACGCTCAAAAATACACCGTCATAATAGAACACCGGTTAGCCAGTATAAACCGCCAGATCGCCGATTTAGTCATATAAACATGGATCTTATTGGTCCATTACCGCTACAACATGGTTACAGATATTGTTTAACGATCATCGACCGCTTTACTCGCTGGCCCGAGGCCGTTCCACTATCTGATATAACCGCTGAATCAGTCGCTCGAGGTCTGATGGGCTGTTGGGTCGCATGGTCAGCCGCAGTCGAACGGGTTAATAGAACGTTGGCATAGAATTCTTAAATCGTCAATTCTGGCGGTAGGCAAAGATGCATGGGTTGGTAATTTGGCAATCATCATGTTAAGTTTACGCGTTCTTTCAAGAAGGATATATTATGTACTTACGACACCAGCCGAATTAGTTCATGGCACAACATAACGATATAAATAAATCTTCCGAGGATCAAAACGAAGTATGTAGTCAAAAAACTGCGCGAATCATGGCAAACATAAACCCGACGAACACATCATCCCATGTTAAACCAACATCTTACTTCAGCAAGGAACTGCAGACGTGTACACACGTCTTCGTACGCACCGACGCTATCAAAGCCTCCGTATCACCACCCTACGAAGGTCCCTTCGCAGTAATAAAACGGCAACGCAAATTTTACAGGATTCAGATGAACAATCGCATCGCTAATATATCCATTGATCGGCTGAAACCAGCAATAATTTGGAAAGATGAACCGTTTACAAACATTGCTCTACCGAACGTATGTATGATGTATGATGAGATAGCCGATGCACTAACATCTGTTAGCGACACAACGCTGCAAGTGTTGCACGACGATCTCTCCCCTCACGAGACGAGTAAGTGTGTGTACATTATTGTTATCGTGCACGACGATACACAGCGATCTCCTCTCGCGAGACGAGAGAATACATGTGTGCAGCACTATTGCCCCGTACGAATACGAATATAAACGCATTTTTTAGAAAACAGATTTTAGTCCATCGCTAACGTTCAGTCGAAGAATAATATAAATTGTAAAATCGAAAAATTGTAAGGTGTTTAATAATTGGTGCATAATAAAGTACATCTGTAAATAATTTTCTAAGTTTGCTCATAACATTTTCTCCACAAACAACGCAGAAAGAGTCTACGCAATTATTGCTTGCTCGTCCTGATCAGCCGGTGATACCGGGGTTCCGGCTCCCTACATCATTATTTTCCGTGTGCCGACCTTGACGCGGAACAATTTCGTTGCCCACAGTCACCGCGTGGAAGTGACCTGGATGCCGACACACGGCAAAACTGTCAAACTCAGAACTCAAGTCTTACATGCAAGTTCATTTATTGTTGCATTTTTGGGTTATAGGGTTATGCGGTTATCGGGTTACAAGTTGAAAGGTGATGAACTTATAGAGATGTGGTGTCGTGGAGTTTTAACTGTCAACCTCAAAGTATTTTTTTGTCCCATTTAAGAGTTGTAGGTTTATGAGGTTTTGGGATTATAGGGTTACGAGGTTTTCGATTACTGGGGTTAGTTATAGAGCTTAAGGCTTTGAGGTAATGAAGTGATGAACGTATATAGAAATATAAAGCCTATAAAGCTAAAACTATCCGAGATTGAGGTTTGGGTTTTGCGTGTAAGTTTTTTTGTTTTTTTGTTGCGTTGTGGGTTTGTAGTTTATAGGGATGTGAGATTTATGAGTTTTGAGGTTATATATTTTGAGGTTATGGGTTTTAGGGTTATAGGTTATCGATCTCTAGGTTATTGAGCTATGAAGGTATAGGGTTATAAGGTTTAAGTGTTGATATTGTTGGGACAAAACTTAATGGGACAAAACAAGATTCGGATTCGGTTTCAGCGACCCTAAAACATATAATTCACTTGGACTGATTTAAGTGACCCTCCACTCATTTTTCTTTGTGGTTCTGTGTAATCGAAAAATTTATTTATTTATTCGAACACCCATCTCTTAGGTCATAATTTTCCTACTTAATTAAGCTAAACTGAAAATATGTTAGAAAAGGTGGTTAGGAGATTTTGTATGTTTTAAACATATTTCCGCAGGAGCTTTGCTGATCATTTAGATATTATGACATGACAGCCTTATACTACTTATAAATATTTACAATATTGTTACAATGATATGATAAGCGTTCCCGTCCTTTTATACAATTTTTCAGTATAATATTTTATCGTAATACTTAACCTTCTTTAGTATAAAACACCCACCTAATTTAACTTCACCTTGTACAATAAGTAGTTCACCCGGTCTTTGTTACGCCACACAAAAATTCATAAACCGCACATTTCAAGATAATACGCAAGCGATTTGCTGTATATGTATAACATACACACTTTCACGTTTCATACTCAAAAAACCAAATTATGTACATGAACGATTGTGATTTTCATTGAGGAAAATTCAAAAGCTATGTATAGTACACAAACACAAGAAAAGCATGATGTATTCTACACCCTTGCCACTATATTTATATGAATGGTTACATTTTCCTTAGAACAAAAGCATAAACCTAGCGAATCACTATAAAAGGAAAATACGAAAAAACTGTCTAAATTCTTTTTTTAGTTTAACACACAGATAATAAATAAAAATCGACATAATAGCAGCTACACGTAAGAATGAAAGCTCATTAAATCTGAACTTTAACATATAAAAATAGCTGGATATGTGATGATCACAAATACTATAATTAATTAGCACTGTTTTTCACACTAAATCGGATGTAATATACGGAAAAATTGAAATTTCCCAAAATTAGTGCGAGTTGTTAAAAAAAAAAAAATACAACCGAAACTAAGATTTTCCCCCAAAAGAAAACTCCTCTAGCACTAATACATTAATGTCGAATGTAATACGCATGTGAAAAATTGACATAAAATACGAAAAAAAAAAATAGGATTTTCTCTTCCTCTTTATATTCACAAAATTTATCGTCCTCATATACCTAGAGAATTATGTTTTAATTTAATTTTAAAAAAACTAATTAATTACGATATATAAATCACTTACACAATAAGTAACCGGTTTATTCAATTTCCAAATCAATTTCCCCACCTTAATTATTGGTATTTCCTGTAAGGTGTATCGGCACACGTCTAAACACCCACACAAAAAAAAAAACAGAACACACAAAACTTAATAATTAAATTTTTCTATTTCTACAACAGACACCAAATTTATTTTTAGGTCAAATAATTTATTTATTCCGATTATAAATAAACATAAACAATTTTTTTTAATAAAAAAAGTTTTGTATTTTACTCGGATGAGAGAGCTTTTTTTCGTTGTTGTTATATTTCACTAGAATACGAGTATGTAGGAATTATATACACACAAAAGAACTTTAAATCAAAAATTCAAATTTTTATTTTTATTTTTTTATGTTGAGAGGCTAAACATGCAAATCGTATACACAACACTATATTGTAACTCTTTCATAAATAAATAATTTGCAATTGCCACTGTGAAAGAAAACACCGAAACAATTTTTATGAGAGATAAGCAAATTCTAGCCGCACAATTTTCTTTTATGTTTTGTCGAAAATAATCAACAATCGTCGATTACATTGAATTTGCATACATATTCATAGTTAGACTGTATGTTTAATTAAAAATATTAATATACAAACATTAATTAGCATACACTTGATAATTTTTATTTTTTATTTTGTTAATGGAACTACCGAAGGCGACCTAACATTTTGAACTACCGAATTCGACTGACTGGAAAACTGAAAAAATAAAACAACTTCACAATGAAATATACACATTTTCTCTCATTGATATGGTCGATAGAATTTCGGTGAGTGTGTGGTAGTTTCGTTTTTTTTTTTGTTGTTTTCTGATGTTTTGCTCTACAGTTGCGAACAAAAATATGTAATGCGAATTTGGTATATTAATAAATGGTGTGGTTGGTGATATTTTAATACAGAAACTATGAGAAATTAGAATCGGTGATAGAAATGATTTTAGAATTTCGAAAGGTATAATATTCAGTACAAAAAAGAAATCAAATATTTTTGTTAAAATAAAGCTTTCTCTATTCAGTAATATTATGTAGTTTCATTTCCATTTACCCTTATAATTTTTCTCCATGTATCCAGGAGCGGATTAAAGGATAAAAAATTAGTTACGTGCCTAGGGTTCCTGAATTTATATTTAACTACAGAGTTACGTACGTCATTTATCGAGTGAATTTCAAGAATGTGAGCCCTGGAATGTTTTTCCATATATGTACCTTTTTCATATGATGGAACAGATCATTTGAATTCCCGAAAGTTTTCGTTTTTATTCCATGCTGAACTGCTGCTTATTGACGATTGGAGCATCACGGATTCCACCTAGTGGAACATTTTTAAACTGAGCTACCTGATAATTTGACGTTCGAAATTCTTGTAAACAATTCCAATTTTGATCTGTAAACACAATTTTTACTTATCGGATTGCTAATAATTGTAAATAATTCCAATTTTGGACTGTAAAATAATTTTTAATTACTGCATTACTAAATTTTCTTTCGTCGCATTTGTGACAAATGTCAATTTATCAGGTGCATCATTTTAACTATTGTCCTCGAGAGGCGCTTTCTTTACTTTTACAATCGTCAATAAGAAACATACATTTTTTGACCCGTAACCCAATGCTTTAATAACTTTGAATCACAGTATACGACAAAATAAACCGCCCAACTGCATTGATATATGTATATTAAAAGCTTAAGTTTTGTCAATATTTTCACATTTGTTCTCAACATATTATACCTCATTTTGATAGATTAGACGTATACTACAATATTTTAAAATCAAAAGAATTTAGAGAATCCCCGTTTTTGAAAAATATTTTGTTTAATAAATCAACCCCAAATTTTATTCCGACAAAATAACCCGAAAGCTTTGGTTGTGCTATTTTTTAAGCACAAATCTTTATGATTTTGATAAACTTGTTCAACTGATATGTTTAGGATTATTTTGGTTTTTACAAACATTGAAAGAAAAATGTTAATTATTTTTTTAGACATTACAATGCCCCATATAGGGCATCCAATACCGGTTTACCGGAAACCGAAATACCGGAATACCGGACCATTTTTCAGTACCGGTATTGAGCGATCAATTGTGAACTTCCAAACGTTAGACAGCCGTGTCTGATAACAAAAAATAATTTGATACTGTTGGAATGCAATTCTCGACAAGAGCCCAGTTTGGCATTATTTTTTATGCGAAAAGAGTCGAGCAATTTCCAAATGTAAAACATGTGGCAGAGAAATTAAACCAGCTGGAGTATCTACTAGTGGATTACTACAAACCCATTTAAGGCCGTTTCACAATGTAAATATATTGAATCGAAATTTAATCGAAGTACTACTGACACTTCAAAAATTTCACAAACACAATTGCCTATTCCTTTTTTTTTTTCAATTTATCTTATTACGACTGAGATTGCGCTCATCTAGCAATTTTTCTTTCAAATACAAATTTTTATATATCTAGTAAAATACACGTTTGTTGGGGTGTGACCCATCATATGGCGAATATAGGGGTTTCCATGTTCCTGGAGCCTTATTTCGTGTTTTGCGGCATGCATTTTTATTTCCTCTTTGATGTATTCCATCCGTAGGTCCCTGTGAAGGTCTTCATTTCTTGCGTACCAAGAACCTTGTTTTGAAACGTCTGTGTCATTTTGGCGTTTGTTTGCTTGGTACATCCCCAGAGTTGTATACCGTAGGTCCATATCGGCTTCAAAATTTGCCGATATAGCAGCAGCTTATTGTGAATTGTAAGCTCAGAGCCTCTACCTATGAGCCAATACATTTTTCTGAACTTTATGTTAAGTTCTTCTTTTTTCTTTTTGACATGCTCTCTCCACTTAAGCTTGGCATCGAGGGTCATGCCAAGGTATTTAGCTGTATTTGCATATGGCACGAGTCGCGAGTTAATTTCTATAGGTATAGGTGGTAAGCCTTTTGATAAGTAAAGTTAATATGCGTGGATTTTGTCTCATTAAGTTTGATTCGCCAACGCTTTGTCCAGTTACAAACCGCATTGGTCATCCTCTGGAGTTTGCTCGTTGCATCAGCGACATTATTTCCAACTGCCATTATTGCTGTGTCATCTGCAAAGGTGGCTATGGTTCCTTCATTTGTGGTTGGTATGTCCCTTGTATATAGTAAATACAGGATTGGTCCTAAGACACTCCCCTGCGGGACACCGGCAGAAATTTTCTTTAGCTCAGAGTATTCATCCTCATATTTCACTCGAAAGTGTCTATTGGATAAATAAGATCTTAGGATGGCATAGAATTGTCTCGGTAGATCTCTATGCAGCTTATATTCCAGACCACTGTGCCAGACTTTATCGAATGCTTGCGCGACGTCCAGGAATATGCTTGAGCATACTTTTTTACGTTCTAACGTTCTTTCAATTATGTTGGTGATTCTATGGACCTGTTCAATTGTAGAATGCTTTTCTCTGAATCCAAATTGATGTGGAGGAATTAGTTGTCGGTCCTCAATTATTGGTTTAAGTCTCTTTAGTAATAATTTTTCAAAGAATTTTGACATAATTGGCAGCAGAGAAATTGGCCTGTATGATTTTTTATCGTTAGGTGGTTTATCAGGTTTTGGTATCATGATTACTTCTGCTACTTTCCATTGATGCGGAACATATTTTAACCGAAAGGTCGCATTGATTATGTGTAGTAGCTTACGAAATCCTTTGTCTGGTAGAGCTTTGATAATTTGGCAAGTAATCAAATCATACCCTGGGGCTTTTTTAACATTCATGTTACTTTTTACTTCTTCTTTTAATTCTTTGAGAGTTACTGGCCGAATTTCAAACTCATCCAGCTTGTGAATAGATATTATATTTTCATTGGCAGTTTGTCTTGGTAGTGGTTGGAAGGTTTCCTGGAGATACTCCGCAAATAGATCAGCTTTCTCTTTGTGGCCTCTTGCCCAGGTGCATTTTGGGTTTTTTGAGTCCCTTCGTCGCCTTCCACAGTGAGTGATCAGAATTCTTTTCATCAGTTAGGCTAACTAGATATCTGTTGATTCATTCATTTTTAACTTCTTTAAGAAGGGGTTTGAGACTGTTACATAAATTGTTAAGAATTGTTTTGTTCTCCGGTGTTCGGTTAATTTGCCAGGTTTTACGATTTCGTCGTTTTTCTCTTACCAACTCTCTAACTTCCATTGGGTAGGATATGTTAAGCGTCTTCTTATTTTGCAAAATGGGAGTGCTTGCCAATGCAGCATAGTGAATTATTTCATTGAGTTGTTCCAATTCGTCTTCCAACTGTCGAGAATTTCTTATCGGTACCTGGAGATTGATTTTGTCCTCCATTATTTCACGAAAGAGATCCCAGTATGTTTTTGAATTTGTTAATCTGGGTGCACTTTCCCTTTGAATTACAGTTTCACTGACTGTCATGATAACCGGTGAGTGATCCGATACTAGAGAATTGCTGTTTTCAATGTGAATATAGTTCTGAGATATACCTCTTGCTACATAAAAGTCGATTAGGTCCGGTATCTTAGCTTCGTCACTGGGCCAGTATGTTGGGGAACCACCAGAGTAAAATTCACATTTTGATGTCTGGGCTGCTTGAAACAATTCTTTACCCTTTGACGTCGTAATTCTAGATCCCCAATAGGTGTTTTTTGCATTAAAGTCTCCTCCAATAATAAAATCACGTCCTAGCGGTTTAAATAGTTTAATGTAGTCCTTCCTTTTCAAGTTATGCCGGGGAGGACAGTATATTGCGGAGACAGTAAGCTGTCTGTGTTTAATGTGAATCCTAACAGTGGTGACTTGCATTGTTTCTTCTTTATTGTTTTCTGTTTCTACATGGTGTTTTATATTTTCTTTTATTAGTAATGCTGAACCACCTCTTGCTCTTTCCGCTGGATGAATGGAATGATATAAGTTATAACCCCGGATTTTAACAAACGAAGATTTAACAAAATGGCTTTCGGATATTAGAAAAATGTCGATTTTTTCTGTATTTAAAAATATTTCTATTTCTGGAATATGTTGCATAAGTCCATTCGCATTCCAGATTGCTATTCTGAAAGTTCTGTTCTTACTTAACATTTTTTATCGGATTGCGTTGTGGGAGTTGCATTTTTTTCAGTTGATCAAATTTCATGTTGTTCAGGTTACTTTGGTCATCTAGCCGCTTTGTAATAGCTACGATGCTGTTCATAATGTTTTCCATTTTTCGACTATTTTTAGAGCCCATATATTTGGTTGAACCCGAGCCTTTCACTACCTGAGCAAATGTTCTTCTTTGCCCTGCGTTGCTTGGTTGTGGATTTTGATCCATCTGATTTGATGGTTAAATCCTTCGAATTTCATGATTTTGCGATTGATTTCGTGATTTATCTCTTAATTTTTGTAGGTGTTTAGCAACCTCACAGCCCCGATAATTGGCCGGATGTTGGCCTTTACAATTTATACACTTAGCTGGTACATCTCTCGCTATTGTACATGCCTGGGTAAAATGTTTACCTGAGCATTTTACACATCTCGGATCCCGGCTGCAATATTTTTGGGTGTGATTAAATCCCTGACATTTTTTGCATTGCGTGTGGTGGTTCTCCTCATTGGTTCAATTTTTACCTTCATGTGAAGATTTGCTTTTATACGATAAATATTTTGAACATTTTCTGAGTTATCAAATACTAGCATAAAAAGAGGGAGTCCCCTTTTATTGAAAGTTTGGTTTCCTTCTTGATTTTCTATTCTCCCTTTTTTAATCATATTCACTGCATCTAGTATTTGAAGGCCTTTATAAGGTCTTCCTTGTGATGCAAACCTCTTGCCATAACTTTTATCGGTCGAGCCTGTTTGTCCTCATAGGTAAACCACTGATACCTTTCAGCATTCAACTTCATAGATAATGTTCTATAGGTTTCTAAGTCCAGAGTATTAATTTTCCAAACGTCATTGTTTAGCGCTGCTACCTTATATTCTTTGTCAGTAACCGATTTCATCAGTGACTGAATTTTTGGGTAACTGGTTACTCCCACGATACTTATTGGTGGGGGTGGTTTTTCAACCACAACTTCCGGTTCGGTACTTGTAGTTCCACTAACATTTAGTTGTTCAACCTCAGGTGACGATTCAGCTTTTCTTTTCTTACCCTTCCTGGACTGTTTTTTCTTCTTTAGGATCCAGTTCGTCCCCTTTCTAATTCATCCTCATCAGTGAGATAGTTGACTTTCTCTGGTTCAATAATCTCTAATTCGCTTTGTTCTTTAACATCCCGATTCATTTTTAGAAGTTCATTTTCTCGGTTTAGATACTCAATTTCTTCGCTTAGCTTGGCAAATGATTGCTCCATCTTCTGTAGCCTCTCAAAGAGATCCATATTTTCCTTTTCAAGGTCAACAGTTCCTTCACTGAATCCTACTGCTCGCAGTGTAAAATTTCCGCTGGCATCACTTCTTTCATTCAGTGTTTGGCCCTCCTCAAAATCCATAGGGCCAGCCTTCGAAGAGAATGGATCCCCCCCGGATGTATTGTCCAGTCGACTGACTGGAGTACCACTTGGGGTAATAAATTTCTCTGACTTATTCATTGCATAGAGTCTTGTCGGTTATTGTGGCACTATGGAACTTCTTCCAAATGGATTTACAGAACTTATCACCTCTGTAGTATTGCGGTCATTGGATAACGACGACTGGGAGCCCGCTTGCTCACCCCTCAAAGTCGCCGGCACTGGGTATCCTGTAACGGAATCCTAAAATTTCGTAAAGAAATCTTAAGATTTCGTTGACAGACATAACGTCAGCGGTCTGGTGCGGTATAGTAGCTGGCTACAGCTCAGGGTTGGCGTGGGGATTTCCAGACATAACGAAATGCTTGAATAACCGCAGTTCGAAGGGTAAGCAAGAAAAAAGAAAATGACACAACTACTTGGTTCACAGGAAACTAAATATCGATATTACAGCTGCGGAGTGACCGGGGAATACAGAGACAGTCGCTCCAGGACGAGCATCGCACCCCCTACATTCATCACGACCTCCCACCTTTTAATCTACTCCATCATTTTACCCTTACCAAAAGAGCGAGGAGCCAGGAAAACGAATGACGATTAATTGTCGTAATTATTAATGAAGACTAAATCAATTGTTGTAATTATTAATGGTAATAATGAATACCGAAAATTAGAATATTTAAATTAAAAAAAAAAACAAAGAAAAAAAATATGAAAGAAAAGCTACCAACCGTTAATAATAGTAATGAATAATAAATGATGTACGCAGTGGGGACGGTACGCCCGCGAGTACAATATCATGCGAAAGCTGGAAAAAAAATTTATATAATAATAGAAAAAAAGAAATATATAATACGTAACGAAACCCGCGGAAAATCAAGTTTAGCGTACATAAAACTTTGAAACTAATTAACTAATTTATAAATTTTTATTTTCTGGTATAAATCAAAAGAACAACAAAAAAAAATTGAATTGAATTTGCTATTAATTTAAATTTAAATTTACAAACAAAATTATCGTTAAAAATCACCAAAGAATGTATTTACTTTATTTTATACACATTTTCGAATGTTTCGTTGCATGTAGAAAAGAAACCACAGTACCTGAGTTTTAACACAGCTGATATCTGATGATGCCGGTGTTGATGACCTCTTGTTGTAACGTCCAATTTTAACAAACAGCAGCAATGGTTCACGATCCGCAACACAAGAGTTTCGTATTTACTCTTCTTCTGAATTGTTTGTAGTAAACTCTCAACTTATCAAATTATGATATGAAACATTTTTACGACACGAACTGATGGTGTGGCGTGCATTCAATTTCTACTCAATAAATTATGCCGCCGGCCCCAAACAGACTCAATAATTCGGCGAAAAAATAATCACTTGAGAAATTTTATGGCCCAATGGATTCACGTTGCACTTGAAACAATATGTAATTTTGTTTTTTTTTTTTATGATTATTTACGGAATTAGGATTGTTTGCCAGGTAAATAAATGAAATGATTGGTAACAGTTTTTTTTTTCAATAACAAAAATTTATTTATAACAATTCACTGTTCTGTTCATAAATTTGAATACAAATTTTATTTTTTCTTATTTTTATTCATGCCATAGATACACACACAAATTTTATTATACAAAATTTCAAGTTTATCATTTTTATTTTTTTTTATTACAAGAAAAGAAACTAATTATTAAATTGTTTATAAAATATGTAACCATTGATATAGAGCTAAACATGCCATTTTATATATATTTTAACAGATTACTCATTTATTAACATTTATTTATGTTTTAGATATAACAGCTCAATGACACTCTGTTCAAGACAATTTTCTTTTCTTTTCAAATTTTTAAACTATAATTTCCATTACTTTATTTAGTTTATAACATTATATTATTAATTAATCAAAAAAAACACAATTATATTATTAACAATTATAAACTTAAAATATTTTCTTAAATAGCAC
Source organism: Tipula helvola (assembly GCA_963556165.1). NCBI lineage: Eukaryota > Metazoa > Arthropoda > Insecta > Diptera > Tipulidae > Tipula > Tipula helvola. The sequence goes on along the minus strand of OY744482.1, from coordinate 79,730,800 downwards.
TCAGTGCAAAATTATCAAAAAAAAAAAACACATTTTCAATTTTTTTTTTTTCAATCATAACTTGATTTTCATATTTTTTTAATTCCGTTCTGGTTCAAAACTTATACTCTACTGTCCTGTAGAGGAAAAAAAAAATCCGAAAAACAATTCTCCTCATTTTCTTTTTCTTCATGATCAAAAACCCGGTACGCGTACATGTAAGATTTTTATATTTTAATATTCAACCGCTCTCGCATAATCGTACTTACGCACCGCCACCCACCAACACATCATTAAATTCATTACATAACAAAAATTTATTCTCATTACCGAACAATCTTGAATATCACGCCACTGACTGCACCAATCACGTTGTCCCATGTAAACAATACACCGACAACGCGAGACACAATTGACTCGTCTTAATTTACTCATTTGAGATTAAGCAAAACCCCTCACTCTTCATGGCAATAATACAAACAAGACAGTATAATGTTCATCTGAACTTTTTAATCGTCATTTAGGAGTAACCATCCCAAGTTCAACCGATGATGAACAGCGATGGTTAAACACACTTACGCGCACCAGACTAAGGGAACGCAGACGCTTGTTACGCAGACAAGGATGACGGCGTAACAATCCGTTTCCCTGCGCCGTAAGGTTTTCTCCATTAGAGTCCTCCATATTGGTTATTATATTCAGAGAACCACCCCTAGCTAGTTTTGGTCCACGAATGGTATTTTATTTCCCATTTACCCTCCGACAAGTCGGTTAGGGTTTCCCCCTATCCGCTACCTGGGGACGCGCCCGATGGGAGACTAGCAGCTACACACGAGGCCTATTCCTGAAACAAAAACAAAAATATCTGGCTATTTTAAGAGGGACGCGATACCTTGCTTAAAGCTTTAGCAAAAATGAGGGCTACGGATGGATTTCCATTCATAGTTTTATAACTTCAATTGAGCTAAGAAACTCGCTTGTTCCAAAAATTTTCGAAGTTTTACACTCAGCCGAAATTATTCGTCAAATTATTATGAAATAATAATAAGCAACAAAAGTTCGACAACAGTAGTGAAAAAACTGACAGACCTTCAACTAAAAGGGATCCGATTCAGCCTTACATTTGATGAGTGGTCGAATAGATGCTGTTTAAATGTCAATGTCCATTCCCGGAACAGATTTTGGAATTTGTGTTTAGCTCGTTTTATAGATATCTTCCAGCAGAAAATTATATCAAACTTATTGAAAGCAAACTGAACGAACACAATTTGAAATTTGACCGTGATATAATTTGCATTACTACCGATGGGGGTTCTGTTATGAAGAAAGTAAGTCGGCCGTTTGATGGTCATCGAATAGCAACTTTATTTGGCGCATGCGATCCAGTTGGCTGTTGTCAACGTTTTGTATACAACAACAACAACAGTTGATGAAACTTGTTCTAAATCTGAAAAATCTGTGATGATGAATTTGCATATGAATCTAACGAAACGGATTTTGGCTGACTGACAATTTTTCATAGCTTTGCAGTCCCAAACGACGTTGCCAACAATTTGGTTCCATTAATTAAACAAAATTAGGAAGATTGTAAAGTTGTTGCGAAGATCATCGACTAAAAATGATAGTCTACTGGATGAATTTGAAGTTAAATATTATTTAGTGGCCGGAAAACTGAATAATTGGATAAGAACGTTAAATTCAAATGAGCAAAGTGCTCAAACTAGGAAGTGTTAAAAATATTCTTAAGGTGATAAAAAGATTTGGATAAATATCGGACAATTTTAACGCAAATAAAATATAGAACATCTTTTGGTGCCGAACTTGGTGTAATGCGCGTTGAAATAGATTGAAGCTTATTACATAAATCCACAGTGCTTCGATATCTTTAGAGCCTTGATGAGTTAATGCTCATGTGTTGTCACTTGTTGTAGGCTGTCAATACCAAAAATGAATCCAAAAACTGATTTGAGATTTTGCATCTCCTCAAATCTATCGGAGTTAATAGCAGTATCAAGGAGTGGAAAGCAAAAACGGACTTTACATTTTTCAGGGGGTTCTGAATGAAATTATCTTGCCCTTCATATGAAAATTGTTTTTTTCAACCGAATTCGAATTGGCTCTGGTTCAAATTCCGCTGGAGAGTCAATTTCCTTAGCAAGCTCAGAAGCATCCACTAACATACTGCCAAATTCAAAATCGCTCCTTAAGTTCTCTAAAAACAATTTCGTACTCAGTAGTTGTTGGATATCAGAATGAATATTTAAGTTTTTTTCTTGGAGCATTTTCGCGTTACACGAGAAGTTTTTGGGTGTTTTTTCGTGCGTTTACACTGTGTAACCGCGAGGTGATATTGCGATTACATGCAAAATGAATTTATGATGTTACGTTTCTATGCATGTGTAAATTTGCCTTATTTTTGAATTGACAGACCTTATATTGAATAAAAGCAGTATTTTTAGGCGCCCTCAACAGTTCAGCGCCCTACTAGGCAGCCGCCTAGTTTACCTATATAAAATACACAAAGGCATTATTGACAGAAGCGAAATCCTCAACCGAAACAACATGGAGTTGCCCCGTAAAGCGGTACTCATTTGCTGTATGCACGTAGCGAATTTATGAAGATGTTATTTGCCGGCAGAAAAGGAATAACACATTTCTCAGTTAACTGCAACCGGATTGTTTGCAATAAAATTTTATTACTTTCGGAGAAATATGTTTTATAGAAGTTTCAAGAATTTTCTTTGCTTTAGGGTTTTCCTCTAGTTTAAAGAGTTTACTTAACTTATAGTGTCTTTACTTGATGTTGAGGAGTTTACTACAATCTCGGTCACAATATTTGAACTAGTAAAATCAGAAATTTCATTTGCATTTTATAGATGTCTTTGTAGGAATTCATTTAGGGAAATTATTTTGTATTCATTTAAAAGAGCTGTCATTTTTGAACATATGTATGGTAATGTTTCAAATGAACAAATAAACATATGTATGTCAATAGTGCAAAATAAAGTTTGGCAAACAAAACAATGATACATTATAAAAATATTTCAAAAATTAAGGAGAATCTAGCTAATTAAATGGAAAGATAAATCAAATGATGGTTAACAAAAAAAAAAAAAATAGAATTTTAATGATTAATCAATCACCAAAATTTTTTTAAAACATAAATTTATAAAACATTAATTAAGGCATGTTTATAATAGCAATAAATTCAATTTAATTAAAAAATATAGACAAATAGAAAATTAATTTGTTTTAAAAACTAATTGCAATGCAAACTTATTTAAAATATTCGTATTAAAAAAAATTAATGAACAAAATGTTTAGAAATTAAATCTAAAAATTTTAATGATTCATAAAATATAAGTTTGATATATTAATTTAATTTAATTAGAAAACAGAAAAATAGAGAATTAATTTGATTTAAAAACTAATTGCAATGTAAACTTAAATGAAAAATTTAGAAAAACTTAATTAATAATAATTATGGGTATAAATTTCAAAATTGTTGATTACAAAATTTTGATTACTTCACTTATGTAAACTTATAACAGAGACATATGTACATATTTTAATTATCAAAACATATTAATTTTTAATTGATTTTAAATCTGATAAAAATAATATCAGTTTTGCGTCTGATATGTCATGATTGATGATAATATTATAAAAAAAATTGGGCCTATCCGACTCCTCGGATGACACTTCCCAGAAAGCATCCGTTAAAGATCACCAAGCCAACCATTTAATTTTATAAACATTTTCCTTTATTTTGGGCAAGCAAGTTCCCTAAAATATGTCACGGCTTTTCTTAAATTTGGAGACCTCTTCCCTAATATACGACAATAATTGATCACGATAATATAAATCTTCTACCCTCATACTACCAGATCACAGACTCACAAATAATATTAGATTATTTAGAACTGACACGTGTTGAGCAAAAATCAAAGTCGCATTCAACATTTTTCATTTTCGACCTTTAAAAATTAGATCAGTTATACATCTCTAGTATATCTTTGAAAATCCTTAAGAATTTAATTTACTCCAATCAGAGAGCATCGTTTTATACGACTTTGAATATCAAGAGAATTTATTACTCACAAATAAAATGTGTCGACCAATGGGCATATCCAGCACAGATAGATCTCACTAAAGAAAAAAATAGACCTCACAAATTCTATGCGCTGGATACAAATATCTCAGTAAAAAATGTAGATTAATCTCACTGTTTTAGAGAGATTAAAAATTCTTGTCTACATTTGAAAAACATCTCATTTGTAGATCTAACTGCGCTGGATACGCCAAATATGTCGTTGAAATTTGAAATCAAATAATTCACAAATAAAATGAATCGATCAATATGTCGTTGAAATTTCAATCACTAAAATGTCAATAAAACGTCGCAGAAATGTCAATGCCAGAAATTTCAATGTCATAGAAACGGGAATATCATTGGTATATTTACAAGCTCACTAGATATAATTATTTTTAAATGTTTACGATATTGGGCTAGATACTCGATACTCAGATAAGCAGATAAGCAGTTATATTTTGCGAATTTGCTAGAAATGTCATACACGATAATTTAGCAAACCAAAAAATGGTATACACGATATTTTTCCTGGGTTAGCAAGCAAGCAAATCGTAGAGATTTTGCGAGCGTTTTAAAGTATGCGCAGCTGCGTAAATGTTTGCGGAAATATATTGATCATATTATGCAAATAAATTTACGATTCGCAAATCCGCCATATTTACCGATTTGCGAATTGCTAGAGTATCGAGTATCTGGCCCATTATTTACTACCAGCAAAGTACTTTAGGTAAATTTAGAAATTTAAATTCCATATTACACGGTAATCTATTCATTTTATCTTAAAGACACTTAGGGAACAATTGTTGGAATTTGCAAGGTATATTAACTGTAGAAAAATATTTCTTCGGAAAATTCGACATTACCTCGGTAAACAGATAAACAAATTTATATTACCCCTTTTTGTTAAAATGACCCCCACGCAATGCTTCAATCGACCTGAAATTTTGTGAACAAGTAGATGATGAATTGTCAAATTTATCATCAACATAAGAAAAAATTCGTCGGTCCCATTTTTGAGAAAATCTGTTTGGCAGTTTTCTCTTCCACTGCGACCCCCTCTATTCTATACTCGAATGGACCTAAAAGTTAGCACAAACTGCTTATTACTAAAATCTATCTTTGTACAAAATTTCGACCAAAACCATCAATATTTGTGAGAATGGGAGGCAAAACAAAAATAATAAAAATGTGCGACTGGAAGGACGGACGGAAGAACGGACACGACATTTTTCTGATCAGTGTTTCGGGGTCCTGGTAACCTAATTCGTCGAGAAATGTGAAAATCTGGCTCAAAATTTTTTTCGTGATTACAATACTTACTCAATATAACTTCGTTATAGTGGGAAAAGTAATAATTACGGGTATAAATTTCAAAATTGTTGATTACAAAATCTTGATTACTCACTTATGTAAACTTATAACAGAGCCATACACATTTTAATTATCAAATATCAAAATATATTAATTTTTAATTGATTTTAAATCTGATAAAAATAATATCAGTTTTGACCAAGCCTTGGTCGCCTCTATAGGAATCGAACACGAAGAACAGTTTAAAGCAGCAATCGCCAGCAGACATTAAATTCGAAAATTTATAGAGTGTGCCATCAAATAATGTGACATATTCCTTTTCAGAGTCACCGACTATAATTATTAAGGGCTGAAGATATAAATTAAACTCTGTATATTTGGTTTTAATATTATTTAATTTATCCTCAATGGTTGCGTTAGTGGGAACCTCTAATATAAATGATGCTATTGAGCTTGCTATTGATGGCTTCCATATTATTTTTTTGTTAGTAGGCTTGATGACTCTTGAAGACTGAGCATCCTTTTCTCAGGAAATACATTTTCAAAGTCTATATCTACCTTAATAAAATAACTTATAATTCTGTCAGAAACTATATTCCAATCCTACCAGTCTGAAACAATTGACCGATTTAAAAAGACTCTATATTCGCTTAAAAATTGGGTTGTTGTCCTGATGTCTTATGGAGTTTAAAAGGTTGATTGTCACCTTAGTTCAACAGCTGACCACGGTTCATAAAAACAGTTGAGCCACCTTGTGTCAGCCAAATGGTTTGCATTTGCTAATAAAATGCTCATATCGAACAGCAGTTTTACCTGAAGATGTTGAGCTGCTTCGGCATTTTCGGCTGGTCAATATTTCTCTATTTCTTAGAAGGCTGGAATAATTTCTGTATTTATTTTACAAGCAGCCATACCCATATTTCTGGGTCTCAAAAGTTGAGTTAAAGTAATATTCCTAAGTTAAATAAAATAAAACGGAAAATGATTAATTTTAATAAAAACATTCATATGAGGAGAACGGTTTTGAAATATCCTTTACACCTTATTAAACAAATTTAAGAATGAAAAATGTATAAAAATAATTAGGATTTGCCGTTATTCATTCTTCGCTTGAATTTTGCTTTTGAAGGCCTGTTGAATCCGACAACTTACACTCTCTTCTGATGTGATAGTATCTGTAATGTTTTTAGTAAGTCGGCAATCTCCATGCATATGTCTTTTGAAATGAATTCCTGAATAATTACACGTAATGTTTTTCTACAGCTTCCAGTAAGGGTGAAGAGGGCACCATTTCGTGAGAACTTTCCTGAGCGAGGCGTTTGGCGTACTGGACCAGAGGGCAGCAGTTCAGTATGAGGCACAGAGCAGAGATCTGCAAGCAAGAGTATTAAGCCTGAAAAAACTACTGCGGCAACAGACTCTCGTATTTGAAATAACAACTAACCTGGTCCGCAAGTAGCTTAAACAGATTCAGCACCAATATGCCCAAATGCAAACCGAGTTCACAGATATGATTCTCCAGTTAACTACTCACATCACTCTTTTCAAGGAAATGCAAGAAGCTATGATTGATGTAGACCTGCACCAAGGACATCTTAATACTAAGTAGTTGACCCCAGACCAACACCAGGGCCAACTTTAATAAATGGAGGCATGGCCATCGCCATAGGTGCAGGTATCCGATTACCAGCAACATTGGGTCCAGCTGTATTGACTACTAAAAGTCAAAGCACGGTTTGTGTATCATTAGCTCATTTTCGAGCTAAAGATACCGCTTTTGGCGTTGAAACATACCAAATTTTCAAAATCTATCCCGCACCAACTATAATCCAGGGACAGGTGGAGTATATTCAGCCAACATCTGAGATACTACTAGTTAATATCAAGCGGACCCCTTACTATCTGATGAACACCAGTGAACTACAAGAACGCCAGCGATGGGACCAGAACCAGATAAACTGTTTTCAGAGAAGAGCTCTGCATGTCAACCAGGAGAGCTCGGCGCCTTACAAACTGAGGTTATTCCAAAACGACGCGGAGGTATATTGACCAGGTGTCACATCAAAACTACCACGACCCAAACATACATAAGAGCTATACATCAATCAAATAAGTGGATCTTGTCACTAGCCAAGAGAGAGACAATGGACGTAATCTGCAATGAGATGCTGCAACATATCAATATAGTTGGAACGGGGCTGTTAAGACTGGAATCAGGGTGTTTTCTCAAAAAATAAGAAAGTTTTATTGAGAAGCATATCAACGCATACATCTGAACAACCTGCGCAGTGTATATCCCAAAAAGTAGATCTGGAAACGGTTAGCATAGAACCAGAAATGCAGAATATGATGATAGCCGTCCAGGCTTTGTACCGCAAGAAATTATGATACCAAATGAATATCCATGATTTTCTCCAGTATGCGATATCCGGAGCCCTCCTCATTCCAGTTGGTTTGTTACTCGTTGCCTGATACCGGAGACGACAGCTCGCAAAAATGTTATTTCAAATAAGTCAGCAAGCTCCAATGGACCGGGACGCTCCACCGTTAACAGCTGCCTATGGCCGCCGAAGCATAAGTTAGTTAAATCTTACACGTATAAAAATAACAAAAAATAAAAATCCAGAAAATCTATTAGATATAGTAATAAGTAGGGTTTAGTTAGGTTAAGTAGAATTGTAATAAGTTACGTTTAAAGAGGTACCATGGTAATTGAAATTAAAATTAGGAATCACTAAAACAAATTCGACCAATTGGTTATATTTTTAAACTTGCCTTAGGTTAAGTGTATTAATAGTATCCTTAGAATTAATTACAAAGATTGCCGGGTTTAAAACTATCACAGGTAGTGGAGCGTCCGCCACGTTGGGTTTGTCGAAACTAAATTACCCACCTATTCCCATCCAAGAGAGCAGCAGATCTCTTTTACCTTAGGGATTAGATTTTCTCCACGCTGTAACGGTGGCTTGGCATCCTAGGTTACTAATCTATCCCACATCAATCAATTTACTAAATAACCAAGCCAACCCAACCTTGAAGATTACAGCTTCACTGTTTCCAATGACATAGAAAAATGGGTTGGTGAACCCAATTTCAGTTGTTGTTTGTTTTTTATTTTTTATTTAATGTGCTGATCAGTGCACAACACAAACAATTAAAAATAAAGACCTGCTATGTTTATTTTTTTACTCATCGGTATGACACGTACAAATATCCATTAAAAAAAACATGAGGATTAAGCAAACGGCGATCTTTGTTAGTATGATATGATATTTTTATTTTTTTTTCTCTTTAATTAATTTGAACATGGGAAAACAAAAAAAAAACAATGGAAAAATATAAAAAAATTGGAAAAATGAAAATTCAGCATAAAATAATTTTAAAAACATCAAAAATTAGATAAGTTGTTGATGGGGGTAATGCAGTGATTTTCAAGAACCAAAATTTTGTATAAAATTAACAGTATAATTTAGTACAAAAAAAAGTCGTGAGCCTCATCCACACAAGCTCGCAATTTTCAAATTTATAAAACAATTACCTACTTAACTAGTATATATTTTTTCAAGAAAGCAATTGCGCACGAAGTAAAAAAAATGCAAAAATTAATTGGCCATATCCCAGAACTTTATCTAAAATTAATTTTAGAATCCAATTTCCATCGTGCGTGCTATATTTCATTCAAATCGGATAAGAAATCGCTAGGTTCCTTCTTTTTTTTTTTTTTTTTTCGTTTTATTCTATGCAATCTTTTTCTGGGGCTCAAGGCACTCCCAACTCTTTCGCAGTTAACTTTTATCGTCCTACTTTACGCAGTAGTTGCCAAATCGAGGACGTACGGCTATAGACCCGTTTTGTATAAACCACCTGCACATTGCATTGCTTCATGCCAGCCTATAGTGCCGACATGAAAGGTGGGTCGGCCCATGGATTCCGCACTCTCAACAGGGGGTCATAGATGTGTTCATCGTCATCACCGATCGAAATCAGATGATGAAAAATCCCTTTTGCATCCCGCCCCTATAAGGATTCGAACCCGGTACCTCCCGATCCAACCGCCATAGCTTTAACCACTGCGCCGTTTGGTCGGTAGGTTCCTTCTTAATTGGCCATATTCCAAAATTTTATCTGAGCACCATTTTAAAATCCAATTTCTATCGTGTATGCTAATTTTCATCAAAATATAGTTGTTCCATGTTTTGTGGTTACTTCTGCAGGATTATTGGACATATTCAAATCAAATTTTTCTTTGAGAAAGTCAATTAATGGAGCTGATGATTCTGACGGGAAATTTAAATTGAAATCCCCACCAATAATTATCGGGATTTTTTTAGATTTTGATTTAGTAAATCGACGCAACCTCAACTGAGTATGGTAAGAGTGATCTATGAGTAAATCTAATTATTTCATCGATTTTTTGATTGGGTGATATATAAATACATAGATATAGTAATAAAATTATCTGCCCATTTTCTGTACTACATTTAGCTGCCAAAATCTCTCCTACAGAATTGGCTTGCACTTCTATTGATTCAGGATGACGTAAATTAATCTCCATTGAAGGTGTTAGTGTTTGTCTAGTATCGTCTGGACTGCATTTGCATTAATGTTTTGTTATTGAATATATGCAGCAGCTTTCGTCCTTAATTTAAAGCCGGTTTTATTATTTGGGTAAGTTAACCAAACGTTTGAGTTATCTTCTAAATAAACTAATTTGCCCACTGCACCATTTGCAAGCCCATCAGTTACATCAATATTTGTAATTATGATGTATAGTATTTATCAATTGACAAAAATGATTTCATATGGTAGTCCGCCTGTATCTATCGTACCTTTTTTATGACATATTTGTCGAAGTGGCGCTATAATATTATTGTAATATCCTGTATAGTCATCATTTGCAATCGAAGTAGTTTTGTTTTCCGCTCCACCAAGTACTTTGTGATTGTAAGCATTTACAGGTTGATTTGAATAGAATAACCTAATATAATGAGGACACAAATTTTTTACTTCTTCATCAGAAAAGAATCGTAACAGAATCAGAGACAATTCATCCTCAGTCAGTATATTGCTATCCAATAAATTTTCTCTTTCTTTTTGCAATTGGGCCTAATTTATTTAGTAGCGCTAGACGAGTATCATTATCCTACAATCAATATGGGTCTAGCTGTTGAAATGGATTTGGTTCTGGAGCAATGCCAGCATTAACATGATTATTATATTCATGATTAATCAGTTCGACACATTTATTGCCTACAAATTTCATTTTGCCTACTTGTTTTTTGCAATATCCAAATCAGTTAGAATGAACTGTTCATTTTCAGCGTACATTTTTAAAAATTTCATGTCTGCCAGTATATCAGCTTCTTCGTTTTTGAATGTTGTAATGTTGTGTCGTTTATAATTATTAAAATCTGTTTATATATCATAGTATCTGTATCGAATTGTACGAGGCTCTTTTCGTTTTTTGAACGTTCCATCCGCATTGATAGTGTAGGTAATGAGCCAAAAATTGCGCTAGAGCAATATTTTTTAATTCCTGTGGTCTTATTTCATATTTATCGAACCAATTATCATTCCAAATATTGGCGCAATCTTGACCTACTTGTAGTTTATTCAATTCAACTTGAGTTTTCCTTATTCGTTGAATAGGCAACACTGTAGGAATTTATACAACGTTATGGGACGATTTACTCATAGGTTCACGGACAAGGTACCAAATTACTTCTTGACCGGTCATCTCAACGGTATTAAGCGTATCAACTCATTTTTCTAGTGACATCAACAATACCAAATTAAGGGTGTTCATCTTGAGTTTGTATAATCTGCCGCTGTAAGTTACTAATACCTCTATTTGTTTTATTAACGTATTCCACTATGTAAGCTGCAAAAGAGCATTATTCCTCTATAATGAATTGTACACCCATTATGTCATTTTTCACTTGGCTGTCTCTTTAAGAAAATTGTTGGTCGCCTGATCGTAAAACCTGAATATAATCTTCCCTAGAAACAATATTGTTTTGCTCGTAAAATGAATCAATATAAGCATAATCATTAGACTCTAAATTACTTCTTATGTTGTTGTAACGTTTCTGAATTGATGAAAACCGGAATCATCAGTGGACGTTGGTAATAATCGACTTATGAATTATTCCCCTGTTAACGCCGGAACTATCGAACCGGTGTTCCTTCAATAAAATAAAATTGTTAAACTATTCTAAAATTAATGTTATATGATATTTTAAGTTTTATTATACTCATCTTTATAAAACGCCTTGTAGATAGTAAAATTTTGTACACTCTTGAGACACTAGCATTAAGTAATACAAATTGATATTAAATTATATAAATTGTAACTTCGTACATACCCTAAAATACACATTAAGTGGATAAATTATGTAAATCCGCTTTAATGACGACAGTATTGTCATTTGTTTACGTTAAGTTTGACAGTTACCAACATGAAATAAAGTCAGTTATTAAATTGATAGCCGTCTCTGTTGGAATATACTATAGTTTATACGAGTATTGTATTCTTGGTATTTTTTATCTTGTTTAATTTAGGTTATGTATTGCGGGAAAATATTTTTAATTGTCATTGCACTTAAAACTTTATGGAGAAAGCATTGTTACTTGTTAGCTAAGCAAATTAAATTATAAATTGTTAAAATGAATAAAAGTATAAATAGTTGTTGGCTAAATAAATAAAGTTATAACTTATTAAAATAAATAAACGTATAAATAGCCTTGTTGCTTGTTTGTTTGTAGTGTCATATTGTAAGGTGATTTGGAAAACGTTGCGCATAACAATTATCATCGACAGCACAACAACCAAATCACATCATCAGTGTTTGTTGGTATCGTCGATTACATAGTAAATACAGTCCACTAAAGTAATTTTATACAAAAAATCAAAAAGTAAGTGGCGAACACAGTACCGGCGTCGCCATTTTTGGTCCTTCGAGCCGGATATCACGAAACGACGCCATTTCAGGTTCTTCGAAGTTGCACGTGTTTTACACATTTTATCATCCTTCATATTTGATAGCAACATAACCTCGTTTCGTGATATTTTTACATCATATAAAACCAATCGTCGCATTTCATCCAACATTGTGAATCAACCAGAAGTACGTGAATTTTATTATTGTGAGGTGCATCACACGATCGCACAACGCGTGTGCTGCTCTATGTTATCATTATAATCAATCACTCGTCGGGCGTGGCGCACAGTTTATGGAACAATTAAGTTACGTGTTTTCAAGTCCACGTTGGTCATCGTAATTCACACGTCGTCAGCCAAATAGTTAGGAAAAAGATGATGCAATCATTAGCTGATATCAATCAGCATTAACGTCATTTTATACAGCTGCTCTTCGACAGTTATACAGCTGTTCTTCGATATTTATACAGTTGCTAATCATCATTACACAGTTGTTGTCGTTTTGTACAGCTGTTCTTCGGTATATGTTGCAGTTTTCACATTGGAGTGACCTTCAGTGTTACCATTGTTGGTACAGTATCCAGTTATTGGTGGGACTTCCATTGTTACTAACGTCCGGTTTATTCAGTTAATCTGCGTCATCAGCATTGTCATCATCGAATATTATCTATAATCATCCACATTACTGGGTAATAGCTGCTCTTGTATGCGTCACGCTAGTTTGGTAGCTGTTGCACTGGTCGCCAGCGGGTAACATCAACTCAACAGTGACAGGTATACTATTTATTGACTACACATTCATCAGGTTCATGTAAGTTAATTTAGTTTAATTAAGGTTAAGTTAACACATTGTTAGTTTTTGCAAACGCTTGTAAACAAATTTGAAGGCAATTGTATTGCTGAAGTGTTGGTTAATAACATTTATTCCCTAGTTGATTCGCTCGTCGTTACATCTCACTGGATATGTCGCAAGAAACCGTCAACCTCGATTTGTGTAAGAAACAGCGCGCCGCGTTCAAAAACCAATTGACCTATTTCAAAAATCAGTGTAGTACAGCCTCTACGTTGGGAGCGTACGAGTCATTGTTACGTCGTATTCAATTGATATACGATAGTTATAATTCAGTGCAGTTAAAGTTAGAAGCTTGTGATGACTCCACGGCGGGTGATCGCGATTCGTTTGAAGATGACTATGGAAATCTAGAATCCATGTTGATAACTAAAATTCATGAACTAAAAAAGACGGATGATAATTCGGCTGCGGTTAGCTTTCAAAATTCTTCAATTCATGAAACTTCGTCTGAGAATTCTGTGTCTATGGGCATTCGTTTACCAGAGTTAAAACTTCCTTCGTTCAACGGTTCGGAAGCTGACTGGTTGGCTTTTCGAGACATATTCATCGATTTAATTCATAATAAAAAGATTGCAACTACTGTAAAATTCGTATATCTCATTTCGCAAATCCGTGAAGGATCAGCGTATAGCTTGATTGAACATCTCCCAGTTACAGCTGAAAATTATGATGTTGCCTGGAAGACGATTTGTGAAAAATATAATAATGAGGTCACCATCAAAAAATTCCATATGCGGGAGATTTACGAAATCAAGGGTCCCCTTGAAAATTCATCGAAAACGCTTCAATTATTCATCGATAAAGCAGTGAAGCATTATAATGCGCTGAAATCACTAAAGGTGAATGTGGCGGAATGGGATCTTATTCTAACCCATCATCTGACGCAAAAGCTAGATATTGCTTCACGCACTTCGGTTATTACAAATTCGAAACCATCTATTGTTCTTTCATTCACAGATTTTATACATATACTTCGCACGCGTGTCCAGCTTCTTCAAGAACTACAGTTTAACATTTCGCATCAATCTTCGAAGACAAGTGGAGACATTAGAAGGGTAGCCACGTCCAAGTACAGATCATTTGCTGTGGTGGCTGATTCAAACAATTGTGCTTACTGTACAGAGTCGCATCCAATAGTACAGTGTCCGTCATTCAATAGCAAGAAGTTGACTCCAAAGGAGCGTTCTCTTTTCATAAGAGATAAAGGTTTTTGTACGAATTGTCTTATAGCAAAACACCGGGTTCGTGACTGCGAGAAGGCACCATGTACAATATGCTCGTTGAAGCATCATGCCACACTTCACTACAGAACCTACCAACCGGATAAAAACCCACGTAGCGCACCATCACCAACAACAACTACTTCGAATAACGTGACTACGTTGAAGCAAGATACATCATCCAGTGATCATGTTTTTAGGGATGATCCACACACATCGGTTTCTGTGGCCAGTACTTTGAATTCAGTGTCATTAAATTCGTCGCAACTTTCATTTGATCAAAGGATTACTTTGCTTGGTACAGCACTCGTCAACACCACCGCTTCAAATGGTAATAAACTGCTTTGCAGAGCGCTTCTTGATAGTGGTTCGCATATGAATTTCATAACTGCTGAAGCGTGCGATTGGCTGAAGACTAAGAGATATCCAACGAATAAAACAATCTCAGGCATTGGTGACAAGGAATCAAGTATTAGACATAAAATATATCTCACTGTATCATCACGAGTGTCAGATTACAGCATCGAACTAAAATTTTATGTGCTTCCAAAGATTACCAACGATATACCTTCGTTCCGTGTCAATTTTGACTTGAATACAGTTCCCGTCGACATAAAATTAGCCGATCCATACTTTATTGTACCCGATCGCATCGATTTGTTATTGGGAGTCGAAATTTATAATCAATTATTTTCAGGTGAGTCTGTCGCAATATGCAAGAAATTGCCATTATTTCACAATACCGTGCTAGGTTACGTCGTTTGTGGGAAAGCCGAAAGAAGATCGATTATGTCGAAACCAACTCAATCTCGTGCCTTATGTAGCACGCAAATACTCGAGAAAGAATGGCCCCAACCTTCGAATCATCAACTTAACGTGGATCCGGCAGAATCAGAGACGCGAACAATATTGGTACCAGTACTCAATCAAAACATCGACCAAACGGTAACTAATCAATTTCAGTTTTTCACTAAATTGCTACGTGTTGTAGCCTATATTCTTCGAGTTTGTCAAAATAGTAAACATCAAGTTCATCGCAACACAGAACCTTCGATAAATCATCAGTCCAGTGAAATTGGTAACACGTTAACTCAGCTGATATGGTCTGACAAACCTAGTATCTTCGAAGAAGACATTACGTGTCTTAGGAATAATCATCACAGTGGTCACAAAATCTCATTGCGGTCTATATTTCCCTTTCTAGATGCAAATGGAAGTTTGAGAGTTAATGGACACCTCGATAATGCCTCAACAATATCAAATGACCGTAACCACCCGATATTGCTATCAGGAAATCATATGTCAATTGTGCGGAATCATCGTTGTCTAAATACCGGTCCACAATCGCTTCTTCATTATCTTCGATTGAGGTATTGGATCATCAGCGAGCAAATCGTATGCAGGACATTAGTCAGCCAATGTATAAGGTGTTGTCACGCTCATCCTCACACTAGAAGCCAAATCGTGAGCGATCTGTCAATCGATCGTGTGACAAAGTCAGCGCGAACATTCATCATTGTATTGATTGACTTCTGCGGTCAATTGGCCGTAAAACAAGTCGTCAGGTTCAAGCTAAGCATCAAGTGCAACACAGGTCCAGTTGTATGTTTCACGAACAAGTCTGTTCATTCAGTGGTTGTGATGAACCTATCAACAGAATTGGTCATTGCTTGTTTTCGTCGATTCATTGCATGTCATGGAATGGGCAACAAATTTTATTCAGATACAAATTTTATTGGCGCTCGTTCCGAACTTCGTGAATTAAAACCATTATTTTCGTCTTACCAGTTTCAAGACCAGACAAGCCGATATTGTACTCCACATCATATCGAGTGGCTTACCATTTCATCGCAATCTTCCCAATTTGAAGGATTGTGTGATTCAGCCAATGAAATTGCAAAATATCACTTGAGAAGAATAGCCGGAGCTTCGTTTTTCATTTACTTATTTATTTATTTATATGTATTTTGTACATCGGAAGATTGTCTCATATTAACCGATATGTCCACTAATCCGTCGAATTTTCCAATTGTCTTATCGTCAGGTCATTTTCAACTCGGATCGCCTTTAGCTTCACTCATGGAAACATCACTGCTCGACTTACGCATAAAGAAATTATTGAGATTTCAATTATCTCAACATCATTCACTAGGTTTCTGGAATCAATGTCAATTGGAAAACGTAGTCAACCTGCAGCGTCGGTATACGTGGCATACAGGCCGCGATAAACATCGAATTGGTGTATCTTTTTATTTTTACGACGATGAGTTGCTTATGAAATGGAGTCACGAGCAAATCATCGAAGCACCTCCGGGTATTTAATGCCGGAGTAATACGTGTGATAACGATAAAACCATCGCAATCGGTTCACAAGCGATCCGTCAGTCGAATCAGCTTGTTACCAACTAATAAAATGCATATTAACATCTAATTAAAACACTTCAATAATACATGGTTTCTTTTCAGATTTGTAATTAATGATTTATTTTAAAGATATTTATTAGATCACCAGGTGTGTGTGTTCTTTGTTTAAAGTATCCAGACTTTAAGGTCGCGGGCATGTTAACGCCGGAACTATCGAACCGGTGTTCCTTCAATAAAATAAAATTGTTAAACTATTCTAAAATTAATGTTATATGATATTTTAAGTTTTATTATACTCATCTTTATAAAACGCCTTGTAGATAGTAAAATTTTGTACACTCTTGAGACACTAGCATTAAGTAATACAAATTGATATTAAATTATATAAATTGTAACTTCGTACATACCCTAAAATACACATTAAGTGGATAAATTATGTAAATCCGCTTTAATGACGACAGTATTGTCATTTGTTTACGTTAAGTTTGACAGTTACCAACATGAAATAAAGTCAGTTATTAAATTGATAGCCGTCTCTGTTGGAATATACTATAGTTTATACGAGTATTGTATTCTTGGTATTTTTTATCTTGTTTAATTTAGGTTATGTATTGCGGGAAAATATTTTTAATTGTCATTGCACTTAAAACTTTATGGAGAAAGCATTGTTACTTGTTAGCTAAGCAAATTAAATTATAAATTGTTAAAATGAATAAAAGTATAAATAGTTGTTGGCTAAATAAATAAAGTTATAACTTATTAAAATAAATAAACGTATAAATAGCCTTGTTGCTTGTTTGTTTGTAGTGTCATATTGTAAGGTGATTTGGAAAACGTTGCGCATAACAATTATCATCGACAGCACAACAACCAAATCACATCATCAGTGTTTGTTGGTATCGTCGATTACATAGTAAATACAGTCCACTAAAGTAATTTTATACAAAAAATCAAAAAGTAAGTGGCGAACACAGTACCGGCGTCGCCACCCCTTTTATGTGTACATTAATACAGTAGTCATCATCTACATCTCTTGGTAAATTCGAAACCATTGTGTTAACATCGATAGGAACATTAATAATTTGTCCAAAAATTCAATATTGACCTATATAATTCTATGTATATTGATTGAAGTTGCCACTTCATTTCTCGCACTTAGGCTCGTATTTTTAAACAAGGAAAAATCGACGGTTTATGGTGGGTCGGTTAACGGCCTCATTAGAAGCAGGTGAATGCACAGCTATATCGCGTCATCACCTTTTCTGTTCACCACCTGCCATTGATCCACAACTCTACTAACCAAACCCTCATATAGGGTAAAATTATTTTATTTTGTTTTTTTTCTTGTTTAATTTTTCAAATTAGTTATGAGTGACTAAAGCCAACTCGATTATTATCCATTCATGCTGGATAAATAAAACTATTTGTTTGTTGGTCACTGTAGACAGGTTCAATATTTTCCTTTCAAGCTGAAAAAGATACGAGATTAATTGCATCCCTGGTTGCAGTTCTCCACGATTTAGGAGCGTTTATGCTGCGTTTAACATCAAACCACTTAAGCAATCGGGACGATTGTGAAAGTCAGGACGGCCGAATATAGGCATTTTGTATGTTTTCTTTAATATTAGAGTATACACCGTCGAAACGGAATATAATATTTAATAAATAAAGATGCCGATTTACGGAATATTTGAGATCGTGGTTTTTATTTTAATTGAATAACGAACGAGAAGATTACTTCAAACGCAACTTCTGCATAGCAGCAACTTTTGCTCAATTTATGTTTGAATATTTCGGTCAGAATGGAACAATAACTCCAAATCTGATGCCATATTCGGATGCCTATTTACATACTGACATCCGCAGTGAGATGTCTAAAATCAATCAAATTAACTAAATTGAAAATTTTTCAATGAATTACAGTGATCCGAAAATAACATTTTATCTTACTTGTCAGTGATTGTGTTTATATTATTTAAACCCCTTTAATCATGCACAGTCCCATTATTTATAAATCAAGTGTTGATTTGTGTTGAGAATTCAATTCGAGAAATTCAATTAATATGAGAGGGGAAAAATCTAAATTTATCGAGAAGATAATTTTGCAGACTCAATTCTCAGAAATCATTTTGGGGAAATAATCTAGAGAAAAAACTAAATTTATAAAATACGAATTGATATTACTTACATTTTTGAATGAATGTATTCCAAAAGTTTGAATTTGCTATAATTAATGAAAAATGAGCTTTTTAATAATATCGATTAACGATAAACTCAAAGCCATTTAGTTACTCAGTCAAAAGTTACAAACAAAAATTTTTGCCATAATTGCGTTTGAATTACTAAATAGTATTTGACTATCACCCTATAAAACGACCAGAAAATTTGTTACACTGAAATAATACTAAATCCCCCCAACTATATATTATTAAAGAGCATGTAAATTAATTCTCAGCTGGAATCACAATATTTTAGTATAACAAGAGATAATATTATAAAAATGAGCGGCGATTGAAAGACGCCAAATAACAACAAAACATTTAAAACCACTATTACTGTGTAACTACAAGTTTAACTCTTAAAGTATAAACTCATATGCTCGCAAGACACAGATGAGACGACACAAACGTGTATACATACATAAAAAAAAAAATTATTTATCATACATCTTTAAGAGTTTGTTGTTAAGAAACCACTTTGTTTGTTTGTTTGTTATTTCCTTTAAGATGATTTCATTTATTTTTTGCTAGCTCGAATTAGAACAGCCAAAATGCTAGAATTTTATCTAAATATATGTTGTACATATACCTGCAGCTGCGTTGGTAGCAAATTGAATAAATAATAGGTCGCGCGATTTTTTTTATTATGTTTAAAATAACCTTGAGCCGCGAATTTATTTATATATTCTCAATTATGATTAAACTGTGCTCTTTATAATTTACTTTAATTGGGAATTAAGAGAACTTATTGGTTTGTTTATATAATACATACAAATAAATCTTTGTCTGAGGTTACTATTAAACAATCGAGTCATTGTAACATTGTATATGAGGTTGATATCCCGACCGTACCCATATCTACCTACATAAAATGTACAACTGCTGTATACAAATCTAACAACTTTTATCTCTCATCGAAATATGTGACGCGCGCACTATATCGACCCAAATATGACGTCGATTTCCATTCTTATTACAAAACTTTTATTGAATTTTTGTAAAAACTTAAAAGCTCATATACATAATATGTACAACTTCCATGCTACTATTCAGAGATGGCGTTGTGGAAATAAAAGAGCATTTTATTCAACTACAATTAAAATTTCGTTTCATTCTATGCAAAATTTGTGTATACACTTTTTTCACATTTGGATTTTCACAATCATCGTAATGCTGCAAACAAGACCAATCCGCGTCTAGGATACTAAAAAAATAATCACGTTATCAATTTGTAAAGCACATCCTGAGTAACAATACAATAAATTCAATCAGCACACATACCTACAAATATGTTTATCGAGTAATGACTCAACACCAAATGGAGATACACGAGCGGCCCATTTCGCTTTATCATAGCAACGCATTTTATTGTCATTTTTATAGCACAATCCACCTCCATCTCGAAGAAAATCCAAAAATATGCTTCCATTACCTTCACACACATACTCATTGAATAGCAAAACCAATTTATATGAATTTCGAATTTGTTGTAATGCCGGAATGTCGTTACACCGTCGATGAACTGGATCCAAAATGTTAACGTAACAATTTGTGGTGTCCGCGGTTTCACACTTTGTATGAATTAGATCGGCCAATTCTGTTGAATCTATTCCACTCGATATCACTTTATTGATGATTTGTTGTACTGCGAATGCATCATCCATACAGGTCGCATGAAGGTAACCATATTTCCGTAATTCGCGACTACATGACGGGATACTATAAATTGCGTTCGCAAAATAAAATAAAATTAAAAATATTGTTAACATAGTGCGGTTGTACTTATAAGTCGGTTGAAATCTTTATTTTATACTGATGTGAAATTTTAATTTGTTTGAACAACGCCAGATACACTTTGTGACCCTTGAGATTTGATATACAGTGAAAATCATTCGGATTGCGTCTCACATAAACGAATTTCAAGATATTTATGTACATCTAATTTGTAAAATTTTGTGAAATGTCGTTGAATAAATATACAGATCGGTACTGTGTTGCAGAAGTTTTTGTTTTTAAACATTTAAACGTAGTAAAACATTGCTAATGAATATACATCAAAATAATTATTTCGAAAACATGTCAGTGCCATCGGCCTAATCAGTAGCTAACAAATTAGTCACAGTTAAAATTCCAGGCTATGTATATCAAGATGAAAAATTTCTTGATTGTTACAATATTCGTTCTATTTACTGTGCTAGAAGATGCCGTTAATGCTGGACCTTCATGTCGCCGTGAAATTACCGTGAGTACAAAATTGTGTAACGTGAAAGTGTCGTTCAAATTTATTCAATTTTATAGAAATACGCAATACAAAATATTGTGTGTGCTGAGCATGGTCTCCAAGTGCAAAGATATGCTACCCGCTTAGCCGAAGGCCAACTAACCTACGATGAATTAAAGGAAAAAATTGCAGCCGCATGTGAACGAGCCAATTCAGCATCTTGCTACAATGATGCATCAATACCAATTGATGGCTCATGCAATGAGGCAGATTCTGTACAACATTTTCGTAACGCTTTTAAAACTGTGCTCATCTTTAATGAGTACATGTGCCAGAATAATGGACAAACATATTTGGATTTTGTTAAAAATGGTGGCGCCGAATGTTTCACTAACGATGAGAAGGTTAAATGTTATGATGGTATCAAAAGTGCCGCAAATCTCGGTAATTTATCGTTTAAAGATGAAAGTATGTGTAAAGTTGTTGAAGCTGACTGGGCATGTTTGCATTTCTATGATTATTGTGAAAATCAGAATGTTCCCGTTTTCTATCAGCAAATTTTATTGTTAATAAACGAGAAATTTGGTTGCTAAAAATAAATGTAGGAACATCTTTGGTTCACCAAGATAAATAAACACAAATCGCTTTTATTTTTTTCGAATAAAAATTAACAAAATAAAATTAAAACAAAAAAATTAAATATTTTTTGACTTGCCATTTCGAGATATGTTGCCTTTACTACTGTACATTTTCACAATAGGGTGACACACAAATCATTCTACACGACCATATGCGAGTCATCCAACCCGGATGACTATTTTCCATAGCTGTCACCTACTCACCTCACGGTTCACTCTATCGACTTCCCCTGCTTCTTCTTCAATGCATTGTGCTTCTTCAACTATCGTAGAAACATTACATGAATTCAGCGCTTGTCAATGTTGTCTTCGGACCCTCTGTTCCACCAACCTTTTTCACATATCTCAATTTTATTTCCTAAACTATATCCCCTAAACTTGGTCTTTTTGATTCCATTATTTCGCCGATGCTATATTGAAGCATGTTTTCTCCCTTTATCATAGGTACTACGATTTTACTCTTGAACTTTTAAAATTTGTTCTCTCGCCTCTTTTCTTAGATTACTACGACTTTCGTTGAAACTCTTTTCCTCTATTATCTCTTTCAATTTATGATCATCGGGACAGCGCATCTTGACTCAAACGGCGTCATCCCAATACTTCTTTGGCAAGTGTTATTTAAAAATCGGTGCGAAGTATCGGTATTCCTGGAATTCTGGCGACGTAAATGCAGTATCTTGATCCGAGATAATATACCTAGGATTTCCGAACACCGACTTTTGTAGCTCCAACTTTTGGAGAACTTCTTTGGTGGTTATGGATTTAGACGGATATACCCACACAAACTTTGAGCAGGTTCCCAAAATGGTCGAGCAAAAACCCTTCTTGTTTACACATTTTGTTCTCGTGCAAGATGCACGGTAGGCAATTGTTTATGCAGCTACGTATCTGCTGGGTCAATTCTTCTGTTTTTTGCTTCCCAAAATGACCTTGATTGTGATAATGCTTGATAACCTCTATTTGCATTTGCCTCGGAACAACAATAGATAACGAGCCTTGAACTGATTTAAAAGAAATCCGTTATTAACTATAAAATTGTCAAATGCATCTTTTTTGGGTAACTCGAATATGGGATGTGGATCTCGATCAGTTTTCTGGGCTACCTTCACTGTAGAAATTACACCGAATCACTACTCAATGCATCAACTTGCCTCATCTTACTTCCAGGTCGATGCCCGAGCTCGTAATTAAACTCTTGAAGTTGTAGTGCCCATAACAGGCGATTCTCGCGTTCAACTCTGTCTTATTCATAGTGACCTTAAAAGCGGCACAGTCGGTCACTATTTTAAAATTGAGACCTAGCAAATACACTCTTAATTTTTTTAGAGCAACGGCAATCACCGTTACTTCCAGCTCAGTTGGTGATGTTTTCTTACTGAGGTAAAATACTGGATGCAACTGTCCATCCGATTCAGACCGCTGCAAAAAATGGCGTATAACGCAATTTTTCATGCAATGGTTCTGTTTCTACAACAAAATTATATAACTGCAAAACTGGTTGACACATCAAAACTTTTTTCAGCTTTCGAACTGCATCCTTTTCCACCTCTTTAATTTCGAACTTAACGTTTTTCCTCAATAGGTCGTATAATGGTTTTGCGGTCCAGTTGATCCTAAGGCACTTTTTAATTTTTTAGGAGTATCTGGTACTGAGAACTTCTCGGTGGTTCCTTCATCTACAACATGAAAAACAGTGTTGTAATTGTCTCCATCTTGTATACTCACATTTGTCTGGAATCTTCCTTTAGTCATCAGCCCATTCGAATCAACTCCATTATATACAGTAACCTGATTTTCAAAATTTTCTACTTCTAATTCTTTAAATTTTGACTCAGATGTTAGATTCAGATCACTTCCACTGTCGACAATATGGCCACCCAACTTCTACCATTAGTTGAAAACTCCTTCAAATCGTTGCCAAAATTAAATGTTTTATTTTGAACTGCGGCGCCATCTTTGCTCTTCTTTTATGGACATGATGGCGAAATATGTCCGAATTCTCCGCAGCTATAATACTTCCTTTCATTTCCCTTGTTCGTGCAGCTATTTGCGGTTTGTCCACTATCTCCATATTCGTAACATAAGATGAACTTCGACCTTCGATTATTTCTACCACCAGATTGGGGACTATCACCTGGTTTTAAACAGGGCTTGGACATTGGGCCGATTTTTAGCCTACTCTTGTATAAATCATTTCATAGTCGTTAAGCTTTAACTTAAATTCTTCCATACTTGAAGCACCATAACAAATTTGTTTGTTAACTTAATGACCCGGTATCTCATCAATGGTATACTGGAAGATACAGAATCTTCAACATTGCCCAATACTGCCAGCTCACGTAACTCAAACAAATACCGATTAATTGATTCTTCTGGCTTCTTTTTCTGCTCTGCCATTATCCGATAAATAGTGGAGCTATTCGAGAACTTCTTGATTAAAAACTGTTTTAGTTTCTCCCACGTGTTTAACTCTTTTATTGTTTTAAATGCCAGCTTAGCTGTTCCCGCCAACAACCGTTTCCCGTAAACGACCTTGTCCATATCCGACCACATGGAAAATCTCGACGACCCTTCAAAATCTTCAATGCAATTGTCGATTAAATAATTGTCGGCCCCGGTAAATATGTTGATCGATTCTCCTTTATTTAACCAAAATTAATTTTGACTCGCCTTCTCGAGGTATGTCGGTTAGAAGGATTCTCAAAAACAAGAATCATAAAGTTTAAATATCAAACTGCTTCGGATTGAAATCAACATTTCCGTAACAATTATAAAGAGTGGACTCATTTTCAAAGTTTATTGAACAAGACAATCAATTGTAAAGGGGATTTAGCCAAAGAGGAGAAGATGTATCATCTGTTATCTGTAATTCGAGAAGATGCTGCCTAGCTCGTTAATCAGCTTTTCGTAAGAGAATTACTCCACAATAATCAAGAAACTTTATGCATTCATGAGATGCCATAACATGGACGATACATTTAGTAAACTGTAACCGGAGAACCCGGTTTCTTTGATGTAGAAAACAAACTTCTGCAGTGAAAGAAGTTTCAAGATTAACCACAACTCGAGAGAAGTATGACGATATATTACAAACTGTTTTGTCTGCTGCCTTAAACTGCGGTAAATCAGATATTTTGGCTGGATAGTACAGAATTCATAGGCTAATACGCCACGCGTAAGGCAGGACCGTCATAGTAATACGTAAAGCACCAGCAAAAATTGCAAGGATATATAGGAACAAATGAACAAATTAATAAACGTTGACTAACAAACGATAAAGAATTAAGACAAAATTATTAATTATGCATATTATCCTTCCCACTTCGGTAGTTCTTTCTTCTTTCAGCTGCCGCTATGCCACTTGACGAGATTTGGCCGCTTCAACGCTGCCCCTCCAAATAGTCCGAACACTACAAAACAACGCCAAATACGGTGATCGAGAGAGTGATTAGGCCCTTTTCGATGTCATCTATCCATCGTGTATGTGATCTCCCGCGAGGGCCTATTTTGTTGGTATACCGTCTCCAAAGCCTGTTTGGCGGTTCGATTGTGTGAACGAAAAACGTGTCGTAAAAATCTTAACTTATGTGGTTTCATGTATCCGAATATCCGATGACGTCCACTTAATCTAAATCATTTCGGATCTCATGATTGAATCGTGAGGATTATTCTAATGATTTTACACTGAGTTACAGCATTTTTTTTGGATGTTTTATACCGTTAGTGTCCATGACTCGAAGCTAAATATGATAACTGGCCTTTGCAGGGCGCGATATAAGAGTATACTTAAATACTTTGATGTTGGCATAAAATGCTCGGAAGCCTGCTGCGATAATCGATGATTGCCCATAGAAACAGAGTTTTGCTCAGAGAACAGTGATCCTAGATATTTGTACAATTTCACCTTCTCATATACTGAGTGTCGAAACTACATGAAGTCTCATCAAATTGATTCAACCAGTTTCACCAAAAGCCGCATTACGAGAACATAAGCCTTCATCTGGGGAATATGTGAAAACTTTAGAATCTTTATCAAGACTAAACTTTAAGGAACCTTCTACACTTCCTGTAGACAAACAATCATTAGTTGATAAAGCTAAATCGGTCGGTGCAATACCACTCAAATCACCAAGTGAATAACTGAAATCGATTGAGCTAGTTTCATCAAAATTAGAATTAGATAAGAAAATTGACAAACCTTTTGAAAAACTTCAATATCCATCTGTGAAAGAAGTCAAACCTTTAGAAACTTTACAGACACTGGATATTAAGAAACTATATTCTCTTCCAGTAGATAAACAATCGCCAGTTGACAAACCTGAATCGGTTGGTGTGACATCAGATACATTAACAAGTGAATCACTGAAATCGGTTCTGCCAGTTTCACTGGAAGCCAAATTAAAGAAGCCAATTCACGAACCTACTGACAAACATAAACCTCTATCTGGGGAATACGTCAAAGCTCTAGATTCTTTTCCAACGGTAGAAGTTAAAAGTCTTTTAACTCTTTTCGTAGACAAACAACCACCAGTCGATGAACATAAATATGTCCATGTAACATCAGTCAAATTATTAAATGAATTTCTTACAACGGTTTAAAGTTATTTAATAAAAACTGAATTCAAAGATAACATTACTAAAACAAATTTAACTAAAGCAGTAACAGAATCAAAACGAAAAATTTCATCAAAAATTCTCATGAAGATAAAAGGACAACTGAAACGAAATCAACACAAGAAAACAAAAAACCGTCTACTTTTCTAGTAGACAAACAATTACCAATTGAGGTTCCTAAATCGCCCAGTGCCTCACAAGTCAAATTACTAAGTGAATCACTGAAATCGATTGGGCCAGTTTCACCAAAATCCGAATTAGAGAAGCTAATTGATGAACCTGCTGAAAAACTCAAATCTCCATCTCTAGAATATGTCAATTCCTTAGAATCTTTATTAACACTAGGCATAACACTCACCAGTTGACAAACCTAAATCGGTCAGTTTGTTATCAGTAAAATCAAGCGCAGAGAAACCAATTGACAAACCTATTGACTGTCTCAAATCATCATCAGTGGCAGAAGTCAAACGTTTAGAATATTTATCAATACTAGACTTGAACCGCTGTAGCCTTTCAGTAAATAAATAATTACAAGCTGGTAAATTTCAATAGGTCAGTATGATCTCTGTTTAATCGATGAAATTGAGCCACTGACACCAATTGAATGTTTCACCAAAAACCGGAGAAAAGCCAATTGAAAAACTGAAATCAGCAGGTTTTGTTGACGCGATATTTTCAAAGCCATTAGCAACACTAGAAATTCAGCCACCTTTATCAAATAAACTCAAACAAAATCCTCTACAGACAATAGTAAATTAATTTTAGCGACTAAATGTCCAAGAAAAGCAAGCCTCACTGTTACAAAAGAGTTTGCGCTGGTTTGCCTACCACAACAATTGAACAACCTTCAGACAATACTGCTGACAAATCTTTATTATAGAGACGCAGATCATCATCAGCAATTCCCAAAGATAAAGAATCAATTTTATATATATAAGGCTAAAAGTCAGATTTTAGATTGGCAGAGTTGAGTGGGAAAAACCACCTTCCCCGTATTATCTGTGAAATCAGATACATCGGACGACAATAAGTTTAGTGAAAATAACTCAATTTTGCTGTTTACTGATTTTACAACATCATCTATTACGGATATCATAGATCAAATTAAATCATTTTTGGTCTTGTAGAGCAGAAAACCGTTCATTTAGTATTGTAAACCGACCTTCTCCGAAAAACGTCCAAGTTCCTCGGAAAGACGACCGACCAGTCGAATCAGCCTACTTCGAACAAGCACTGAAAGACGTCACAGCAGTAGAACTGATATTCAAAGTTCCAGCTCTGACCGCTAACAAACTAGTAAGACAGAAACAACAAAGAGCCGAACAATTAGTAAAGGGACTTTTAGAAAGGCGAAACCAGAATAAAATACAAAAATTAGATCTGAAAAGCCAAAGCCACAAACACGGTGAACTAAAATTCCAAGTCGAGTTTATAGTCCATGTATTTCGTAGTCGCTTAGTTGATTTGAAGGATAATTAGTCGAACTGTTGGAAAGAGGACCTCTTTCAGGGAAAGGATGTTGCGACCGAGAACTCTACATAGATTCAATTATTGTAAAGGCCATGCCACGAAAATAATCAACGAGAAATATTTAATCCAGAACAAATGGAGTAGAAGCACTCGATTAAACAAAAGGACCATCTCGTCCATATTGTCAAAATGTTGCTTCTTCAGGTATTGCCTCTATGCGATCTCGTTGTATGCTGGACTTGTTAATGTAATTCAACAGCAGCTCACACTCACGTGCACTTGCTGCAAGGTTATTTCCTTAATTTTTTTATAAAACTTTTTTTCATTTTTGAGAATATTCCTTTATCGGAATTTTCCATACGATGAATTTTTTAAGATTTTCGGTTATTCGAAATTTTTAGGACTATCATCGTCATTCGAGCCTGCTTGCGATTG
Source organism: Tipula helvola (assembly GCA_963556165.1). Classification (NCBI taxonomy): domain Eukaryota; kingdom Metazoa; phylum Arthropoda; class Insecta; order Diptera; family Tipulidae; genus Tipula; species Tipula helvola. The sequence continues at coordinate 79,702,443 of OY744482.1, read as the reverse complement.
ACAAATTGACGAAAAACCTTACAACAGCCAAAAAAAATTATAAACGATTGGCTTCACTAAAATAGTGACTATACGTAGGAATTTGATAGCCGTTGACAAGGCATCGTAAAGATGTTTAAATAATACCGAGTAGTCCATCTTGTTGTACTAATCGAATATAACATATTTATGCAACCTGTCAAACGATATACTCGGTATAACTTAAACGTCTCTGCGATGCCTTGTCAATTTGGCAGAAACTCCACACTTCCTTGAGATTTTTGATAATATTCTAGTTTTACCTGGCGTTGATTTGCGAATAGTGTTGTGATACCGAAAAACTTCACAAACTTCGAGATTATACAATTTTCCATCTAGTCCATCTATATAATGTATAAGGTTTCGAGTATCGTTCAACTTACGCTTGAAATCGAATTACTCGAGATTATTGACATTCAAGATTTTTGGGATTATTAGAAGCTTCCTGATTAATTCTTCCAATTGCTGGTTATTTTTCATATAGGATTTCAATAACTTCAATCTTGATTTGAGAATAACTTTCCTGATCCCTTGGTCTGAAAAATGTAAAAGAAATGTTCGTCTGTCTGTCTGTATGGCTGTTTCTAGGAGAATTGAAAAGCTTTGTTAGCTACGTCAATAGGATCGAGTTGCTGCCTTGGGAATTGGTCCAAAACCACGTGTTGATATTCCAACGATTACCAATTTTTTATAACCTAGTTTGAGAATTCAGTTGGACGATGAATTTGCGATTGAGTTGTGAGTTCAGTTGGATTATTGTTCTCCTCATTCTTGTATACTATAGCTTTACCTGAAGCGAAAAATTCTCAATTAAGAGATCCCAATTCAGACCGAGCAACTGTGTGATTGTTGGATTTTCGCTAATTTCCTTTATGAGATCAACAATGTTAGTGTTTTTAGACGAAAAGTTTTTGGTCGGTAGCAAGCATCTTATCTCAATAAAATATTTTGATGCCGTTTATTTGCGTCGCTTACTCAAATCTGACGGTACATTTTTCAATGTACCCAGTAGTCACGAATCTATGCTGCCGAAATCTCAATATTATATAGCTGATCACAGATGGGATCTCGCTTGAATTTCTCTATGGTCGACAATCTGGATATTACTACATGATATGCCGATTGTAGTTGATCCTCAATTTTTCGAAATAACAGTTAGTTCACATTTTTGCTCTTCTGCTGAAAGCGGTGGCGCTGTTGCTACTGAAACTAACGACTTGGTTTGAAGTATCCCACAGCTTGCGGATAGATGCCGCGCTGAAATGATTGATTTAGGGTGCTCCTGAAAAGTATTGATAGAGGCGTGGACTTTGTGCCGCTTTCTGTCATATCTTTGGGTCAGTTTCTGCAAGGCTCCGATGCAGTTCGACGCAGTAATGCAGACATGCCGGAGTAGTGATATTGTTTCATCACGCAAATGGTTCTTTAGGTACTGGAACTTCTGTGCGCTTGTAAGATAATCTTTTTCGTGTATCGTTGTACCGTATAGGTCGTAGAATGACCGTAATTCAACGTGATCGCCTGAGAATGGAGGAATATTGTTTTTAGACAGTTGAACTGACCAAGATGGTGAGGGAGCTTAAGTATGATTCGCTTTTGATATTAAAACTTAACTCCTTGTTAGACCACTCAATTCGATGAATGGAGAAAAAGCTTTATTTTACCTCTGGCAACATCGATGCTTTCTTAGCGTCGAGCAGACAAACTTACCGGTCAATATTCGTGAATTGGTCGAATAAACTTTGACGACGTTTTATTCTAACTTTTAGCGCATCATTCGTTTCGACGAAGTACGCTAATAAGCTTTTTCGTTAGAAAATGAAACAATTTTCAATAATGAACGCTAGACACGTGGATTGTTAAATGCTCTCGAAAGTGGGTTGTCAAAGATGCAAGCAGCTTTCTAATCGCGTTGATTTTGTGATTGAGTTGGTCCTTGAGTGTTTAATTAAGCAGTGAGGTAAAAGGGGTTCGATTGGGGAATTATTTGGGCGTTGATTGGTGGATTGAGTTAGGCGGATAGTTTGGGGTTAGGTTAAGAGGTAATTTGGTAGTTGGCTTGGGGTTGAATTTTTGACTGAGTTGAGGGTAGGACTGGCCGTTGATTTGTTAATTGTATTTGGGATTGAGTTGAAAGTTGAGCTGAATATTAAATTAAGAGATTCAGTTAGAGGTCGATTTATGAGTTGCCTTAATTTTCAGGATCAAAGCGCTGGTTGCCTAAATTGTTTAATCCAGAACAATAAAGTGGGTGTAGCTAAAAAAACAAACAAGCCATCTTCAACATATTGTCACAAATTACGCTTCTTCAAGAATTGCCTTTGCAACGTGAAAGACTTAATTTTGTAATTCAATAGTCTCGATTTCCGGAGTTAGGAATCTTTTCATATTTTTTTAATAAAGTTGTATTTCGGACGGTAAAATGGTGACAAACAGATGTTCATTATAGCGAATCGTTGTGGATTGAAATAAATTTTAAAATCTTACATGTTTATAGGATTTTGTCTGCATTAAAATCTGCACTAGAAATGGCCAACACAAATTTCTTACCAAAATACAAACCACAAATAATCCAACCATCATTTGACTGAAGAGCCGTTCCTCAAGACCTACCAAAAATACTAGGAGCAAGCCCTGGAAGGCCTTAGTAATACAAATGCAAGACCGATAAATATAGAGCCATCCCTTTACTAAAATAAGAAGAAGCAGCTCCACGCTACTCTCATCAGCTTGTTGTGGCAGTTATTGACGAATCCTCAGTATCACGCCCGTTAATTGGATGAAGGTGGAAGCGGCCTTAGTCACCAACTACCAGAATATTCCGCCGGAAAACTCGGACTTGCTCCGACTTCTCGAGATAGGGGCTGGCACAGCAATCAGAGATCTCTGCTATACAAGAAGGTAGTGGAGGGACTGGGCGATGTATGGCCCGGAACTAGCATTGCTGTTATTGCTAGGAAAGGGAGCCACGGTATTGGTCCCTTCTGAGACTAGCTATCCAAAGGTAATTCTATAAATATTGCAACTTAGCAATCCGGATTTACCAACGCACAACTGGAAGATAGCCAAGCTCGAGAAGCCAAAGGCTGCCTAAAGATCAAACATTACAATTTTAAACAAGGAGTCACTGATTGCACTAGAAAACACCAGTGGTACTACTAGCTATGGTTACAGTGCCGTCACACTCAAAGTTTACAAGGAGAATGCAGGCAAGCTGGATGCGCCGAAGTCGGATGAGGCCACTACCGCTGTGCTTGAAAGTTCATTTGGGCGCCCTGGGGAGGCGGGCAGTCAAGCAGAATATCTCTCTACCGATACGGAGGTGACAATATCCATGGAGTCACTCTCACATCAGTGGATAATGCCGTGGTGGAGGTGAAGTTGTAGAAATTTTAACATTTTTCCAAGTCAACCTTCATCACTCTATAAGGCAGATCAGCTGCTTTTCTGCTAAACATTTGGGAAAAGAGATATTGCCTTGATCCAAGAACACTCATCCCCTTGCTACAATGACATATCGATGCCAATCGCTGGCTTGTACAATGAAGCTGATTCTGTGCAACATTTCCGCAAATCTTTTAAAACGGTGCTAATCTTTAACGAGTATATGTGCCAAAATAATGGTTAAAAATATTAGGATTTTGTTATGGCGGTGCCGCATGTTTCCCTAACGCTGAGAAGGATAAATGTTATAATGATGGTTAAAAGGCTGCAAATTTTGATGATTTAAAGTTCAAAGATGAAAATGTGTGTACTATTGTTGAAACCGACTGGGCATGTTTGCATTACTATTGTAATTGTGAAAACGAGAATGTTGGTATATTCTATCAGCAATTTTTGATTTCAATGCGCGAGAAATTTAGTTGCTAATTTACTATATTGTAACTGTAACTTGTTTTAAAAAAATTTAATTTCCATTCCACGTTAACCGCATTTTAATAAATCGTCAAAGGGGAGGGGAGTTTGGGGGTAGTACCCTCCATCCCCTAAGATATATAACGAATTAAAATCATTTTTCAAAAATTTGTTAAAATTGAAACTGGATTTTTTGGGATTATTTTATTTGTAAAATCGAGAGTCATCCATGGAATTACACACGGTAATGTATACATTTTCGTTTTAAAAAATTATTGCGGATATTTCTTATCAAAAAGTCTAAAAGGTTAAGAGTGTATCAATTTACTCGTCAACAGTCTTTCCAGTATCGTATGTGGTTTCCGTAGCTAATCGATCAGTCGTAGTTACAACTCTAAACTATCAAGATGAAAACTTTTTTGATTGTGACCATATTCTTCGTTCTATTGGTTGCGTTTGCAGTGGTTAATGCTAATCCATCATTAGAGTTTCTGCTCGAGAAATCTCGTCTCGAGAATCTCGAGAAATCGTCATAATTTTACGCTCTCGAAATCTCGAGAAAATTTATTTTGTAATTTTCGAGATTCTCATTTCTCGAGAAAATTTGGTCGAAATTCTCGAGAAATTGAGGTCTTACTTTGGGAATTTTACAACCACAATTCCATTGTTATTCCGATCTTGAATAATTATACGATTGTACCTACTTTTTAGTGGTATAGAATAATTCCATGTTTTGTTAGAGTAAAACCAGCAATTTTAAAAACGTTACGTGATTTAAACCTCAGCAACTTATGGAATGCGGAACTGGACATAGTTGCTTCTAATATATTGCGCGCTTTACAACCAGTAATGCAGAAGGCATTCTAAAATTTGTATTTAAAAATCTTCGGGCCAATAATTCGAAAATAAGCACCGATCTGTTAAATGAAATAAAAAATCAAATGGCCAAACGTAGGGACAACCAAAATATTTCATTAATTAAATGTTTACAAAATCCTATAGTAAAAGCCGAAGAAGATGATTTTTTTTCTAGCTGTTCTAAAATAGAAATAATTAAAACCGCAAAAACAATCTCGAGACGATTATGTAATGCCTCTGATAGTGATAAGGATGCTATGGATGAATCTCTTACAGCAACAGCAGTATCAATATCAGAACCAGAAGTAGAAGATAATGTGTGTAACTCTGTTGATGAGGAACTGGAAAACTCCACACACGAGCTTAAAAGTGTAGTCAATGACCGACGACGACTTTCGATCGATGACCAAGGAATTCAATATATACAAAGCGACTGGCAGAATTACCAGTAATCTTACGAGCAAGATTGCGAGCAACGCAAAAAAGGCATAATTAATGATAAAACCGAAATCTACTCAAAACGAGAGGAACTTGTCTATTTCGGAAAATTTTTGCAGTAAGCGCAAAAGACGATTGAACGATAAATCGCTAGACAGTATTTTTTAAACTGCAAAAATTAAAATTTAAACATTTCGGGAATCTCGAGATTCTCGAGAAAATTTACTAGAATTCTTGTATTCTCGAGAGTAAAAATTTGAGACGAATTCGAGATTCTCGGATCTCGAGAACTGAAACACCTCGGGAAAACAGAAACTCTATCCATCATGCATCAGCCTAATTTCCGTGAGTAAACACAAATCAAATTTAAAAACTAAAAATGTCATTTAATTTTATTCAAATTCATAGAGTTACGTCCAGCGAAACTCTCAGTGTTGACAACCGCTTGTGAACAAGCCAATTCATCTTCTTGCTACAATGACATATCAATGCCAATCGCTGGCTCGTGCAATGAAGTTGGTTTCATTCAAAATATCCGTAACGGTTATAAAATTATGCTCACCTATAACGAGTATTTGTGCCAAAATAATGGGCAGAAATATTTGGATTTTGTTAAAAATGGCGGTGCCGAATGTTTCCATAACGATGAGGAAAATAAATGTTTTAATGATTTTCAAAAGGCTGAAAATCTCGTTGATTTACTGTTCAAAGAAGAAAATTTATGCACTGTTGTTGAAGCTAACTGGGCATGTGTGCATTACTATGATAGTTGTGAAAATGAGAATGTTGGTATATTCTATCGGCAAATTTTGATGTCAATACGCGAGAAATTTGGTTGCTCATTTAATGTAGTGTAACTGTAACTGGTTTAAAAAAAAAAAAAAAATTTATAAATTAAATGTATACTCAAATCATTAAGAATGTTTTTTATTTACATCTTACGGGTGCGTCATGCTAAGAGCTAATCTGGTTGGAGATATTGCTTATGCTTTTACATATCACATTGTTCTTGAAAATAGTGGCAAGTTATTTTTCTTATCAACATACATACCAACAATGAACAAAAACATTATCAAAATAAATATTTCAGAAACCTTTTGGTGTCACTGAGTGTATCAATTAACTGGTAGTCAACGAACATTTCCTAAAATTAAAACTGAATGCTTCCTATAAAACCAGTCTGATTCATTAACTAATATCTCAGTTGTTTAAAATACATTGTATAATTGAAACATCAAGCTGCAAAATCATTTTTGCATGAAATCATTACTTGTGACTATACTCGCCCTAATTGCTGGATTTGATGCAGTTAAAGCTTGGGGATCATGTCGCAATGAAATTATCGTGAGTAAATAAAAATCTATAACGCATCGAAAAAATTCTCTTCGGCAATTTTTTTTTCTAATTTTCTTGTTTCTATAACAGCAATTCACTTCCCAAAATCAAGTTTGTACTGAACGCAGTGTGACTGTACAAGATTTCCTCTACAAATTATCCAAAGGTGAAATAACGTACGATGAATTAGCCGAAAAAATCGCAACCGAGTGTGTAAAAGCAAATTCTGGATCATGTTACAATGATATATCAATACCAATTGATGGTTTCTGCAATGAAGACGAGTCTGTGCAACATTTCCGTAACGTTTTTAAAACCGTGCTCTCTTTTAACGAGTATTTGTGCCAAAATGATGGACAAAAATATTTGGATTTTGCTAAAAATGGTGGGGCCGCGTGTTACTATAATGATGAGAAGGCTAGATGTTATAATGAGCATATAGATGCGACAAATATTGAGAAACTAACGTTCTCCAATGCAAATGTGTGCCATTTGCTAAACTCTGAATGGGAGTGTTTGCATCATTTGAACGATTGTGAAAATAAAAATGTTTATGATTATTATCATCAAGTTGTGAGCTCATCGCGCGAGAAATTTGGTTGCTGATTTAAAGCATGGCTTCATGAGTGTTTTAACATCGGAAAAAATACATCCAAACAACCAAAGTTTTTGTGTTGGTGGATATTAACAAAATTATAAATAAATTTTAAAAAAATTAATAATATTAACAAAAATAAACATGGGCATTTTTTCCATCACAACGAAGCAAATTAGCAAAAAGAATTCCTTTTGAACTGCAAGACGCACCGAAATTCCACCGCATTTTATGAAATCACAAAAGAACATTGGAAGTTTTAGGTAAATACATTTATCTTTCCCTAAAGGTGATTTTTGTTTTGTATTTTCTGCTTTCACGCTACTTTGAAAATTCGTAGTCGCAAACGTAACTATACTTTTACCCTAGAGAAGTGCTATGAAAAGTTTTGTCCTATCTACATAGTACACTGAGAGAAATCGTATTCTACTATTATGAAGAGCATATTCTCAAATACATAAATTCGAGATTGATGAAAATTTAAGAAAATAATGCGCGATTTTTAGAATTAATTGCATAAAATTAGACGAAATGGATAAATTTTTACATAAATATGATTTAATAATTTGACATTTATTTGCTCTCTTTGATAGAATTTGAAAATACTTAAACCAAATCATTTATGCACTTTGGGGGGATTATTAATTTTGATTTATGAATTGTATTCTTCAATTCACATTTTTACAAAATACAAGCAATTGTGTAATATTTATTCTCAATTTTATTTTTTTTATTTTTTTATTAAGATCAACATAATTAATATTAAACTTGATCTGATCAGTACATTGCAATTACATATTAAAAATTAAGATTTACTCCAAAACCAAACCAACGTAATACAACAATAAAAAATAACAATATCACAGAATAGTTAAAACAAACCGGTAATTCTATTTTTAAATTCGCTTTTACTTATATTGAAATCAAACTCCGAATAATAATCATTAAAGTTATTAATAGCCATATCCAAAGGATTATTAGCTCCGTAATTAGTCCTGTGAAATCGAGGCAGGAATAACGAACGATTTCTAATATTTAGGTTCCTTGCCTGAAAATCAAGGTTAGACAACAACTGAGCAGAGTCAATACTGCCATTCAACAAATCGAAAATAAAGCAAGCAGAACTAATGGATCGTCTACGATTTAGTGGAAGCAACTGAAATAAATTGCATCGATCACTATAAGAAATATGAACTTGACTTCTTAGAAGGAGACGACACACGCGACTCGTGAAACGATGTTGAATTTTTTCTAGACGACTTATTGTAATATCTTATTGAGGGTCCCAGATAATTGGCAAATATTCAACTTGTGATCTTACTAAAGTTGTATAAACTGTTTTAAACGTAGACAAATCTTTGAAATCCTTACAGGTTCTAAACATAAATCCCATCATTGCGTTGGATTTATTTATTATCTTCTCGGTGTGTTGGATAAACGTCAGGCCATCGTCGAGAAAAATGCCGAGGTCCATAAGCTCTGTAACACGATCAATGGCAATATTGTTCAATGTGTAGTTAAACACAATTGGATTTTCCTTTCTATGGAAGCTCATAATTCTACATTTTATTGAGTTTGCACCAAACGAAAAATCTATCTAAATCTTGCTGTAGACGTTCGCAGTCGCATACACTATCAATTTTAATGAATATTTTCATATCATGCGCATACAACAGAAATTTTGATGAATGAATACAGGTAACAACATCATTGATAAACAATAAGAATAACAACGGGCCCAAATGACTGCCTTGGGGAACTCCAGACGTTTTTTTAGACTCGCTAGAAAGACAATCATTAAATTTTACAAACAGTTTACGGTCACAGAGGTAAGATTTTAACCACAACAACAAGTGTGAGTGAACACCGACTTTCTGCAATTTGAATAACAAAATCTCGTGAGAGATTCTATCAAATGGCTTTTTAAAGTCTGTGAAAACTACATCAACTTGCGAGCCACTCTCTATTGAATTTATCACGAAATGAACAAATTCAACGAGGTTAGTAGCAGTTGACCGACCTGGGAAAAAACCATGTTGTTGTGGTATAATTATTTTACCAAACTCATTAAACATTATGTCGCGAACCATACATTCAAAAACTTTTGGGGCAGCAGACAACACTGAAATAGGTCTGTAATTATCAATTAAAGAACGATTACCACTTTTAAAATCCGGGATGACATATGAAGTTTTCCAAGAATCAGGAAAGTAACCTACAGACAGTAATCTATTGAATATTAGTTCCAGAGGGAATACTAATGAATGCGCACACTCGCGTAATACAATTGCAGGAACTAAATCTGGACCTGGATTATGATTTAGCTTTAAATTAGAGATATATTTAAAAATGAATTTAGTATCCAAAGAAATAGAACCCAAACTACTAACTCCTAAGCAACTGACATTAGGTTGCTCAACAATGAGGGAGTCAGTCGATAATAAGAAATTTGATGAAAAAAACATCGAAAACATTTCACTAATCTCAGCAGTAGACTCAGACTCCTTAGCTTCTAATTTTAAAGTACGAGGGTAACCAACCGTTCCTCTTTTAGAATTGATAAACGACCAAAAAGATTTAGGTGTGCTTTTGATTTTATCTTCAACCCCATTGATATAGCGACGAAATTTACATCGATGCAATTTACGAAATTCACGTCGTCCCTTTTGAAATGTTAGATAACAAAGAGCTTCAGGATGGTGCTTGAATTTTTTACGTAACCGATCCATTTTATTCTTGCTAGAACGCAGCTCCTTGTCAAACCAACGATCTTTATTTAACTGACGACTAATTCTAACCGGAATGAATTTTCCAATTCCAACCAAAACCGTTTCACAGAATCTACTTACGGCGCCGTTTAAATCACAATAGTCGAACATCTCAGTCCAATTAATAGAATTGAAAAACGAATTTAAACCTCGAAAGTTACCGTTAGAATAATCATAAAATGAGTGATTAACAGTATTTACAAACTCCGTTTAAGCAATCTCCAAAGTTAACAAAATCGATTTGTGATGTTCATCATTTTTCACTAAATAGTCGTTTTCCTCAAGTAGATACTGTAATTCGAAAAGATTACCTGAAACAAAAATTAAATCAAGTAAACGCGCTCGAGAATTAAATACATTATTGATTTGTATTAAATCTAATGACGACATGGTGTCAATAAATCGTGATTCAATAGCAGAAAATGAGTTACTGGGTAGCATACCATGAGAATGTTGTGTCCAAGACAAATGGGGTAAATTAAAATCTCCAAAAACTAATACAATTGTGTTATCATCCAAGCTTACAACAGGATTCGTGATTATATTACAATGCTCTTTGTATCGGTCCAAATTCGAACCAGGAGTAATGTAATGAACGTCAACTATACAATTCTGTGAGAATACCTTAAATTTAACCCAAATGACTTCACACTCACCAGCATAACTGATGTTAATCATACTACTACTAAAACACGATTTTATCGCCACCAGGACGCCACCACCACGAGAAAGCACGCGATCATATCTAAAAACAACATACTCGGTCCCAAATAATTCAGTGCTTAAAATATCAGAAGAAAGCCATGTTTCAGTTAAAATAATACCATCAAAATCATTTTCAATTACCGCTAAAAAAAATGGTTTGGTTTTCGAGCGAAGCCCTCTAACATTTTGGTAATACATTTTTAATAAGAATTTTTGATCAATTTTGGATTGACGAATCTTAGAAATACTATTTGAAACTGATGATTTAGATGTAGATATTGTTAAATCGACATCGCAGCTCGTACGTTTTTTGGTCGAATTTCAAATTCACGGATCAATACCCCCACTGGCCATCCATCAGGTTGAAGTAGCCTGTCGAAGATTGTAGGACTAACTCCAACTTTAAATGAGATAAAGTTAAGTTTGCTAACATCTTGATTCGCAGCAACTAGTAAGCGGCAATCTATCTACTCTTCATGTATCTGTATTGGTCAGATATTTTCGCACTGCATCGGTGGTGGTAGATGACACAAATCTTGAAGCATAGATATATCTCCTTTCAGGAACTGATTTTAAAGAATCATCAACACACGAACCAAATATGACATTGCTTACGTTGGTCTCTATGTTATCGGTGATTTGAGATGAGACACTTGATCTGGCCGAACTTACATCATCATCCGTTGCCGGTTTCCTTTTTGTTTGGCGAGTAATTCTAGGTTCAGCTTTTTGACCAGAACTAACAAAGTTTTTGACATCAATAGATAGCGACTGTAGCAACTTCAGCATCACCGCCATTTTTGTTGAGTTAGCTTATCATAAATTTCGGAACAATTATCGCAAAACCAAATTTTACTAAATATATTGCATTTAAATTAAGAAAATTGATTCTTGAAACATTACCACTAACAAAGATTAGTTTTGAAGCATCTATTCTCAAATTAAATAAATCTAAGCTTGGTTTTTGAGCAGGTAATATAAAATGTTAAAAATGGGATGTCAATAAGTGTTCGTTCAATCATATGTTTTGATTTTCCATTAGTTCGGATGATTTAAACATGCTCTTATAAGTTAAAGGCAGTTCCTTAGGCAAACTAATAAATGGCCTAATTTAAATAAGCAACCAAGAAATATTTTGTGGCGATAAGCATTAACATCAAAAATAAAAAATGGGCAACATAAATAATATTTTAGTAATAAAATAAAATAAAAATTGCGACTGATTAAATTGGTTGATAACTCATTATTTCTGTTTCTACTGGTTGACTCCAATCAATCAAATCAAATCTTTACTTCGATTCCCAAAGATATTGATTGTGTTCTCTTCCAACAGTTCCAACAATTCATGGTTCATAATTAAATGTTGCCAATTAATTATATTTTGTTCCAAAAACAAACTATTTTTTATGATACTAAGAAATTTTTGTTTATTGAAATTTTTGTCGGTTTATTGCCATCCTTGAAATTGAGCACTTGCGAGTCACTGTGAAAATAATTTGAAATAACCGAGTGGGCTGGAAATGATTCAAATCATAATCCGTATACGTTCTGAATAATACAGACCCCACTATTCTCTGTAAAGTCATTTGTTGGGTTGGAACTTCAACGTTCATATAATACGTAAAACATATTGTAAAAGTTGTCCCTTACAAGGCCCTATACTCCTAATAAGATCATTTCTAATAAAATAAATACACTTAAAACAATTATTGAGATTTTATCCGGTGATTTGAAATTACCACTTCAATGCATTAAAGTGCAACAACAATTGCATAATGTAAATTCTCGATTTAGGCAGGCTGAAATACAAATGCTTCAACTAAAATACACACAATTACGCGTTTATTGTAATTCACAGTTAGTTTTGGTATTAAGAAAAATATTGTACAACATCAAAATTAATTGTGAATTGCAATAATCCTCAATTTGTGTATATTAGTTTACATTGAAGCACAGTTAAACCCAAATTAAATTTATAAATATGAAAGTTTATTCTCAATTCCTGTATATCAATTTCAAAATCTGAATAAATCTACGATTCGTCAACATTTTTATTCAATTTTCTTAATTGAAGAATAATATTGATGATTTGAGTATAATTGCTGTCACAATTTTGAGAATACTATTCATGGAATAAGCATATTGTATAATCTTGGGCTTTTCCAAGATTCCGACCAATTTTAGAAGATGAATAAAAGAAAAACTTTTCCAAGCACCTTATTTCACCGTGGTGATTAATTTAATTTTTATTTATTTTATTTTATTATAAAACGCACTGATTTAGATATTAACAATTTATTTGATCTTTTTTCTTCAATATTCGCTATGCAAGTGATTTTATTTTAAGTTGACAAAAAAATAGAAAAAATGGACCGAATAGTTCGTCATGGATATAATGCAAAAACCAAAAAATCATACGATCCATTGGTATGAACGGTATATAAACAAGAATATAAAATGATGTATGTACAAATGTTAATGAGGGTGACCAATAAGTTTTAAATGCAAGATACAATAATAAAAATAAAAATAAATGATTTTGAAATTAACAATAATGAAATATAATACAAGTTGAGTTACGAAGATTATTCACATATTATAGTCTAAAATGGAAATAACATATACTTTTTTGTTTGATTCTAACAAATCACTTACAACTACTTGAGCCATTCGAACGGTTCAAAATCGGTTCAAAATTAACTGAACTTTGAACTTCCAAAAATTCCCAGAAAATGGCCCTGAACTTCCAAAAATTCCCAGGAAATAGCCCTGAACTTCCAAAAATTCCCAGAAAATGGCCCTGAATTTCCAAAAATTCCCAGAAAATGGCCTTGATTTTCCAAAAATTCCCAGAAAATGGCCCTGAACTTCCAAAAATTCCCAGAAAATGGCCCTGAACTTCCAAAAAATCCCAGAAAATGGCCCTGAACTTCCAAAAATTCCTAGAAAATGGCCTTGAACTTCCAAAAATTCCCAGAAAATGGCCCTGCACTTCCAAAAATTCCCAGGAAATAGCCCTGAATTTCCAAAATTTTACCAGAAAATGGCCCTGAACTTCCAAAAATTCCCAGAAAATGGCCTTGAATTTCCAAAAATTCCCAGAAAATGGCCTTGGTTTTCCAAAAATTCCCAGAAAATGGCCCTGAACTCCCAAAAATTCCCAGAAAATAGCCCTGAACTTCCAAAAATTCCCAGAAAATGGCCCTGAACTTCCAAAAATTCCCAGAAAATGGCCCTGAACTTCCAAAAATTCCCAGAAAATGGCCCTGAACTTCCAAAAATTCCTAGAAAATGGCCTTGAACTTCCAAAAATTCCCAGAAAATGGCCCTGCACTTCCAAAAATTCCCAGGAAATAGCCCTGAATTTCCAAAATTTTACCAGAAAATGGCCCTGAACTTCCAAAAATTCCCAGAAAATGGCCTTGAATTTCCAAAAATTCCCAGAAAATGGCCTTGGTTTTCCAAAAATTCCCAGAAAATGGCCCTGAACTCCCAAAAATTCCCAGAAAATAGCCCTGAACTTCCAAAAATTCCCAGAAAATGGCCCTGAACTTTCAAAAATTCCCAGAAAATGGCCCTGAACTTCCAAAAATTCCCAGAAAATGGCCCTGAACTTCCAAAAATTCCTAGAAAATGGCCTTGAACTTCCAAAAATTCCCAGAAAATGGCCCTGCACTTCCAAAAATTCCCAGGAAATAGCCCTGAATTTCCAAAATTTTACCAGAAAATGGCCCTGAACTTCCAAAAATTCCCAGAAAATGGCCTTGAATTTCCAAAAATTCCCAGAAAATGGCCTTGGTTTTCCAAAAATTCCCAGAAAATGGCCCTGAATTCCCAAAAATTCCCAGAAAATAGCCCTGAACTTCCAGAAATTCCCAGAAAATGGCCCTGAACTTCCAAAAATTCCCAGAAAATGGCCCTGAACTTCCAAAAATTCCCAGAAAATGGCCCTGAACTTCCAAAAATTCCTAGAAAATGGCCTTGAACTTCCAAAAATTCCCAGAAAATGGCCCTGCACTTCCAAAAATTCCCAGGAAATAGCCCTGAATTTCCAAAATTTTACCAGAAAATGGCCCTGAACTTCCAAAAATTCCCAGAAAATGGCCTTGAATTTCCAAAAATTCCCAGAAAATGGCCTTGGTTTTCCAAAAATTCCCAGAAAATGGCCCTGAACTCCCAAAAATTCCGAGAAAATAGCCCTGAACTTCCAGAAATTCCCAGAAAATGGCCCTGAACTTCCAAAAAATCCCAGAAAATGGCCTTGAACTGCCAAAAATTCCCAGAAAATGGCCCTGAACTTGCAAAAATTCCCAGAAAATGGCCTTGAATTTTCAAAAATTCCCAGGAAATAGCCCTGAATTTCCAAAAATTCCCAGAAAATGGCCCTGAACTTCCAAAAATTCCCAGAAAATGGCCTTGAATTTCCAAAAATTCCCAGAAAATGGCCTTGATTTTCAAAAACTTCCAGAAAATGGCCCTGAACTTCCAAAAATTCCCAGAAAATAGCCCTGAATTTCCAAAAATTACCAGAAAATGACCCTGAACTTCCAAAAATTCCCAGAATATGGCACTGAATTTCAAGAAATTCCCAGAAAATGGCCTTGGACTTCCAAAAATTCCCAGAAAATGGCCCTGAACTTCCAAAAATTCCCAGGAAATAGCCCTGAACTTCCAAAAATTCCCAGAAAATGGCCCTGAATTTCCAAAAATTCCCAGAAAATGGCCTTGATTTTCCAAAAATTCCCAGAAAATGGCCCTGAACTTCCAAAAATTCCCAGAAAATGGCCCTGAACTTCCAAAAAATCCCAGAAAATGGCCCTGAACTTCCAAAAATTCCTAGAAAATGGCCTTGAACTTCCAAAAATTCCCAGAAAATGGCCCTGCACTTCCAAAAATTCCCAGGAAATAGCCCTGAATTTCCAAAATTTTACCAGAAAATGGCCCTGAACTTCCAAAAATTCCCAGAAAATGGCCTTGAATTTCCAAAAATTCCCAGAAAATGGCCTTGGTTTTCCAAAAATTCCCAGAAAATGGCTCTGAACTCCCAAAAATTCCCAGAAAATAGCCCTGAACTTCCAAAAATTCCCAGAAAATGGCCCTGAACTTCCAAAAATTCCCAGAAAATGGCCCTGAACTTCCAAAAATTCCCAGAAAATGGCCCTGAACTTCCAAAAATTCCTAGAAAATGGCCTTGAACTTCCAAAAATTCCCAGAAAATGGCCCTGCACTTCCAAAAATTCCCAGGAAATAGCCCTGAATTTCCAAAATTTTACCAGAAAATGGCCCTGAACTTCCAAAAATTCCCAGAAAATGGCCTTGAATTTCTGTTGGGGCAATCCACTTGCCTAAACTTGCTGTGTAAATAGCAAAGGAAAAGTGGCCTTGCGAGTCGTTCCCAAGATAATAAATAATAGGTCGTCGGATCCAATTTCACTTAACAAACAAATTGTTAATATATAAGAATTTATTTAACAATTTATTATTTTGTTTTTAATAGTTATAACAATTTTATTGTGTTTTACAATTGGATTACAAAATATGACTAAACAATTTTATGATAAAAAAAAAAATGACAAGATGAATTTTATAATGTGGCCAGAGTTGAAAACAAATTTTAAATTGCATGATGAATACAATTATACTCTATTGGTCAAATATGGTAACTCAAATTAAAGACGCATTATGCCACAAATTCATGTTCGAAATAATCCAAGACTCCAACCAATTATATAATTCTATTATATTACGTTCAGTGGATATTCGATTATGTATTTCGGCAAAAGCGCTTGTCGATGTTATTTATAATGATTAATTTCCATCTTGACATTTGTTTAAATTCAAAGAGAAATGTCAAAATGGCAAAGTTTATAGAAAATATTTGGGAATAATTAAGGTAAGTAAATATTATTTCATTTTTCATTTACTTTAAATAACCTATTAATTATACCTTTCAGAGATGGTCATAAATTATATAATAGCAAGGGGTAAGTTTTAAATAAATTATAATTTTTAATGTTATTTTGATTTTAGGTTAAGTCAATTGATGTATTACAGGATGAGATTTGTAATTTAGGTGAGTATTGATTTAAATTGGGCCAATTGCTCCAACATACCGCCGCCCTTGAACCACCGGGTTCAACATTTAACCTTTGCTTGTTGACGGATGACTTGGTGCGCTAATTGGTGATGACTGTGATAAGAGATGCGTGTTGGATTCATCCTTATTTGACGTGGGAAGTATACATAGCTTATGGATAGGACGCGTTATTTCTCCGGATTTTGTTTTGAGTGTGACGACTCGTATCAAACCATCAGTTCCAGGGTGGATTTTCGTGACCCTTCCCAGTGGCCATTGATTGACGGACGTATTATTGTCTTTTATGATCACGATGTCGTTTACATTTACTTGTGATTGTTTCTCTCTCCACTTTGACCTTGGCTGTAATGAGGTGAGGTATTCAATGTACCATCGTCGCCAGAAGTGTTGAGTCAGCTGCTGCACCATTTGCCACCTTGACAAGTGACTTGGTTTGAAATGGGTTATATCGGCTTCTGGAATTTTTGTGGCTGCAAGTCCTATCAGGAAATGAGACGGCGTGAGAACATCGATGTCAGTGGCATTTATGGAGCATAAAGGCCTAGAATTTAAGATGCTCTCGATTTCGGCGAGCAGAGTGATCATTTCCTCTTGTGTCAATATGGTGTTGCCAATTACGCGCCGCAGGTGATATTTCGTTGCCTTTACACCTGCTTCCCAGATACCGCCAAAATGAGGAGCACTAGGAGGGATGAAATGCCATGTTATAAATTGCCTGGAAAGATAATCTGAGA